>CM035418.1:62176437-62183937 GCA_020310875.1 Ceratopteris richardii
CATGGTTTCATGTACTCAGAGAAGCTTGAATTGGTACATACAGATGTGTGGGGACCTTCAAAGGATTTCAATATAAATGGTTCAAGATATTATGTGATTTATGTTGATGATGCTACTAGGTGGATCACTATTTATGTGATTGAACATAAATCAGAGGTATTTAATACATTCAAACATTATCATGTGTATGCAGAAAGAATCACAAGTCAAAAGTTGAAGAGACTAAGGTCAGATGGAGGGGGAGAATATTTCTCTAATGAATTCAGTGATTACTTATGGAATGCAGGTATAAAAAGGGAAGTTACTTGTAGGTACTCTCCTCAACAAAATGGTGTCGCAGAAAGGAGAAATAGAACTCTTGTTGAGTTTGCAAGATCCATGATGAAGGAGAAAAATTGTCCAAATTATTTGTGGACTGAGGCTGTAAATACAGCTATATATTTGGTCAATAGGTTACCATGTAAAGCTTTGCAGGGTATGACACCATATGAGGCATGGTGGGGTAAGAGACCTACCTTAGATCATTGCAAAGTGTTTAGTTGTTTAGCCTCTGCATATGTGCCATCTTAGTTTAGGCATAAATTGGAACCGAAAGTTGAAAAGTATGTGTTCATTGAATATGATGATAAGCAGATCGGATATAGGTTGTGGAGTCCATCCACAAAACAATTTCTTGTATCAAAGGATGTTACATTTGATGAGCAAGGTACTTGGTATGCAGGTACAATCAATATTCATGCAGGTGATGAAGAAGTTGTGTATGAGAAGAAAGGTAAATCAAAGGTTCAAATATTTGATGAAGAAGAGAACAATGAAGTACATGTTGAAGTTGAAGAAGTGCCAAGGTTTGATCCAGAGTGTGATGAACCATAAACCTCAAGAAGTGGAGAACTCAGAAGGTCATCAAGACATAAATGGCAACCTACAAGGTATAGCTATGACACTTCTTTTTTGGCTACTAAAGATTATGCTTATATCGTAAAAGAAGATGAAGACCCTTCTACATATGAAGAGGCAAAAGGTAAGGAAAATTGGGAAAAAGCTATGCAGGAAGACTATGATGCATTGGTGGAGAATGAGACATGGGATTTGGTTCCTAAACCAAATAGTCAGAAGATCATTGGATGCAAATGGGTCTACAAGACAAAGAGGTATGCAGATGGAAGTGTGTCTAGGTATAAAGCTATACTTGTGAAAGGGTTCGCTCAGACATATGGAATAGATTATGATGAGACCTATAGTCCTCTGGCAAAGATGACAACTATGAGGACACTCATAGCCATTGTTGCATGTAAAGGTTGGAGATTATGTCAATTAGATGTGAAGAATGCTTTTCTAAATGGTTATATTTCAGATGATGTTTTCATGGAGCAACCACAAGGATTCAGAGATGAAAGGAATTCAAATCATGTGTGTAAAGCTCAAGAGAGCTTTGTATGGTTTGAAGCAGGCCCAAAGGGCATGGAATTATAGACTTGTGAAGTTCTTAAAAGAACTTGGTTTTCAAGTATCTAAAGCAGATAGTAGCTTGCTTGTTAAAGCAAGTGATGATGGGTTTATTTACATGTGCATATATGTTGATGATATAATTCTTAGAGGTTCATATGAGACGGGTATACAAAGCCTAAAGAAGCAAATGGAGAAAGAGTTCAAGATTAGTGACTTGGGAGACTTGTCATATTTCTTGGGCATGGAAATTTCATACACCCAACATGGAGTGTATGTTACTCAAGAGAGGTATTTGAAGAACTTGTTAATCAAGTTTAAAATGGAAGATTGTAGGGTAGCACCTACTCCAATGGAGGTGAATCACAAATTGAGTAGATATGGGGGAGAAGAATTCAAAGATTTGAAGATGTATCAAAGTCTGGTTGGTAGTCTTATCTATGCTACATTAACTAGGTCTCATTTGTCATATGGAGTTGGAGTGTTGTCTCAATTCATGCATTGTCCTAGGAAAGAACATTGGATTGTAGGACAAAGAGTTTTGAGGTACATTAAGGGTACACTCAAACAAGGTTTGTATTATGGTTTTACATCAGATACAAACATCAAGATATATAGTGATACAGATCGGGCAGGTAATCCTGATGATAGAAGATCAACATATGGATACTTGTGTTATGTGGGAGATAAGTTAATCTCTTGGTGTTCTAAGAAGCAACACACAATTGCTTTATCATCTACAGAGGCAGAGTATAAAGGTATGGTTGAAGCTACAAAGGAGGTCATATGGTTAAAGACTCTTATGAAGAGTTTTGACATCATTCAGAGTACACCCACTATTCATGGGATAACATGAGTTCATTGTATTTAGCTGCCAACCTTGTTTTCCATGCCATGACAAAACATATTGAGATTCAGTATTACTTTCTAAGAGAGAAGGTGATGGATAAGGAAATTGAAGTCATACATACTTCAACAAAAGATCAGATTGCAGATATGCTAACCAAAAGCTTGGATTGACCAAAGCTACAGAGATTCAAAGACATGGAAGGTATAAAGAAGATAGAGAAAACCTCAATTGATGATTAAGGGGAGGTGTTGGTGCAAGTCAACCACCACTTGATGTTTTGGATGAAGGATTGAAGTTAAGGATTGAAGAAAAGATTAATCTATGAAGCTTGAAGATAGTACATGTTCAGAAGATGAAGACTTGTATACATATGTACATTAATTTAGAGTTAGCTCACTTATACCTTTTGTATGGTCATGAGCTTATACATATATGCCTATATATACAAGTAAAAGTCGGAGCAAATATGAGAGAGCATGTAAAGAGAAGAATTAGAAGTTGTAAGAGTCATTAAAACACTTTAGAAGTGTAGGAGATCTCTCTCATCACTCAGATGTAGAACTTCTCAGAAATGAAGAAATATTGCGCTCGATCTTTTGCTTAGTACTCCTTTTGTGTTTAAACTTTTGTGAAATGCTTTTGTACAAGTCTAAGTCTATAGTTGTTTGACCTCTGTACAAGTTTTCAGATCCTAATTGTGATCAGGCGGAGAGAGAGTAGGAACATTTACATGTGCAAATGTGAAGAAGTTAAGTTGCAGCATGCGCAAAATTGGATGCTAATGTTTTGGTCAGTTCTCCTTCCACAGTGTAAAGTTTTGAGCAAGCAAGCACTCATTCTTTAAGTTGGAAGGTAAGCTACCTATGACTAAAAGCATTTGAATAAACGGGTTGTAGTTTGGGAGAATTGTGTTAAAAGTTATAGGTGTCAAAGTCGACTGTAAAGAAGTACAGTTTTAGACATAGGCGAATTGTTGAGATCATTTTTCAAGATCTACTGAGTCTTCTGAGATGATTTAACTTAGAGAAGGTGCGCAAACTATAGGCGACACCTTGTGCAAAGTTTTATAAAAAACTTTACACATTTGATCAATCAATGAATGAATTATGTGCAACAGACTTTCTGAGTATCAACTCACTTCACAGTTTGTTTAAGGTTTTGGTAATTGAGTACTGATCCTCCAAATTGGTAAAGGTTATGAGTTATTCTTGATATAGAGGTGCTCTAACTTCAAGGATAACTTGTTCTTTTGGAGAGTAACACTCTTCATCAGTATCACCCACCAATGGATGTTTTGGATGAAGAGTGCTAACTTCAAGGATAACGTTCTGACGCGTCAGAACTGACGCAGCAGATCTGACGCTTTGACGGGTCTGAAGCATCTCTGCCGCAACAGATTAGAGAGAAAGAGAGAGAGAGAGAGAGAGAGAGAGAGAGAGAGAGAGAGAGAGAGAGAGAGAGAGAGAGAGAGAGAGAGAGAGAGAGAGAGAGAGAGAGAGAGAGAGAGAGAGAGAGAGAGAGAGAGAGAGAGAGAGCCTCGGTTCTCAGCCTTTAGACTTCAACCCTCTGATTTCTTCAGATTTTGTTCATTTTTTTTTTTATTTCTTCCATTCATTAAGTAGGACATATCATATATGTATTTAGTATTTACTTTTGTGTCTTGTGTAACAGTGTATGTACTATGAATGTATGACGTGTGTATGTATATACTATATATTATATATAATATAGTATACTAATAACTATAAATGTATGAGTGCATGTGTGTGCATATGGAGCACGTGTGTTTGAGTGCATGTGTGTGCATGAGTGCATGTGTGCATACGAGTGCATGTGCATTGTGTGTATGTACTATGGAGCAAGTATGTATGTGTGCATTTTGTGTGTATGGAGAAAGTCTGTATGAGTGCTTGTGTGTGTATGAGACTTGAGTGCATTGTGTGTGTGCATTAGCTATCATGATTCATCTATGTATGACATGCTGCATGCACTCAAGTCTGAATGTTCAATGCATGTATGTATGTGTATGAGCATTGAGTGTGTGCATTGTGTGTATCTATATCTATATCTATATCTATATCTATATCTATATCTATATCTATATCTATATATATATATATATATATATATATATATATATATATATATATATATATATATATATATATATATATATATATATATATATATATATATATATATATATATATATATATCATGAATCATATTTTTACCGTTTCTCCCGTTTCCTACCGTTTCCAAATTTTTGGAAACTCCGAAACTCCGTTTCCGATCGGTCCGAACCGACCGTTTCCAACCGTGCTGGCCACTATGGTACACGTGCATGTGTACGTGCACGTGTACACGTGCATGTACACATACATGTCCACGTGTACGCGTACACGTACACGTGCACGTGTACGTGTACACGTACATGTACACGTGCATGTGCAGGTGCACGTGCACGTGCACGTACACGTACAGGCGTACACGTACACATAGACATACACATAGACATACACTATACATATACATATACATATACATATACATATACATATACATATACATATACATATACATATATACATATATACATATATACATATATACATATACATATACATATACATATACATATACATATACATATACATATACATATACATATACATATACATATACATATACATATACATATACATATACATATACATATACATATACACATACATACACACACGCACATACACATACACATACACATACACATACACATACACATACACATACACATACACATACACATACACATACACATACACGTACACGTACACGTACACGTGCACGTCCACGTACGCATACACACATATACACACACATACATGATACACATACACATACATATACACATACATATACACATACATATACATATACATATACGTATACAGATACATATATTGTGGGTTTTTAGGCCCACAATGAATATATATGGAGAGAGAAAAGAGAGATGATGGAGAAAATAAAGTAGATGAGATATGTGGAAGGAGCAAAGTTCCGATATATTCATTACATTCCATGTTGAAGTACATGAAATTACAAGATAGCATGGAAACTATGGGAGAATCGCAAGCTGTCCGTAACTGCGCAGTCTCCAAATTTAACTGAAGATGATCTCCTCCAAATAGATAAGCTTAAAGCTACTTTGCTCCTTGTAGATGACCAATAAAACAAACTGCATCTGTAGAAGTTGGAAAGATGACCACGTTCAAGCTTGCCTCAATAGAGGATGCCTTCAAGTGATACTCATGTATCTTTTTACACAAAGTTGAAGTTTAGGGCTTGTTTTGACCCTTTCCAAAACAAAAGCTACTCTTACAAAATTCAAGTGTATGCTTTAAGATTAAAACTTTAGTGTTAGAAAAAAAAAAGGGAGCTTACAAAGGGCTTTATTGGAACATGATTGTCGTTTACTCTTGCAAATTTCTTTGCAACCTTGAGATGTGTCTATCTCTAGATTCTAAGAGACTTTAATATGGTAGATCGGTTAGAAGATCTTTCCATAGGTGCAACTTATATGTTCTCAATGAAATGCGAAGTCTTCACCATTGGATTTTGTTATTTATTGCTGTAAAAATAACCCTCAACACATGGATTCACTTTTCCTTCATGTTTGCATGCTTGTGGATGGAAATATCTTGATCGCATTTATTGTTGTGGTCCTATCTTAATATCTTACTAAGGCTATATTAGGATATCAAAGTTGTAGTAGACTTTTTTGGTTGAGATGACACTCCACTTCTTGCTCTTTTTGGGGACCATAAGTTTCAATACCATCAGTCTCAATGCACATGTGGACCATTGCTGATTAACACTGCAATTCTTTTGTGATGCAATTCTAAATTTGATAATAGACACTTCTATTCTCCTTTATTATGCAAATGTGCTTCGGAAGCATTTCATTGCTAATGCAGAAAGGGATATGTGAATGTAGTGAATTCTTTGCTATGCTCCATAGGCAGTATGATGCTCTCACCAAAGAACATGCATCTCAACTGAGGAAAAATTCAGAAATCTCATGCCCAAGAGCATGAGAAATTTTATGCTAACACCGGACTTGTATGTATATCTTAATAACTTGTATGATTAATCCATGAAAGAATTAAAAAAATGATGTTACAAACAGAAATTTTGGCTGCAGTTCAAAACGACTCTTTGAAAGGGTACTTAGGTGTCCAAGATATGTGCCACTCACTCTCCCGTAAAAAAGGAATGGATTTTAAACACATTGGCACTACTTGAAATGTGTTTTGATTATTCAAAAAATATTGTCAGTATTCCTAATCCTTCCTTGCAGGACTGGGATTGAGATACACACTTCATACTTTCACATGTGTCCATTGCTTTTATCTTTGTAACTAGAAAAGAAGTTTGAAGATGGGGAACTCTTCCATGCATTAGTATGGCTCAACAATACAAATGAAATGTTCTGGAATGGTTACATGTCTTCTTTTGTTAAAGAAGGTAATTGTATTCTCATTCTGAAGGTCAGCGAACCGACCACTATTACCTATTGGAGGCCAATAATTCTGTTGCGAATCCTTCATAAGAAATTATGACACTACATAGAAAGAAAAGACATAATTCTAGTCTCTAATGCTCATCTCCGAGTGTTAAGGATTCTAATTCTGAGGTTTTACATAATTCTAATCCTGAAATTTTGCAGGCAATTAGCAAAACGGTATTTGGGCTTCTAGCAAAAATTGAAAGGTTTAGCAGTCTGAGGCTGAGATTTTGGGGCTTAAACCATTCATTCCAAAACATGTCAAAATTCAGCATCTTTACTGTTGATGAAATTCAGTTAGACTTTTTGGGATTTGGAACAGGATAATTTGTAATGGAAGACCATCTTGGGATGTAGAAGATCTGATGGATAATATTGATCCATTGCGTCTACACATTGGTTTCATAGTACTGAGCTGCATTATAACTCGGACTTTAAATTTGAAACTTCAGAATGGGAAGCTTGACCTTGGTTATTATATGTTATGGTCCTGATGGAGTGGTTTAGAAGGATTGTTGAGCATATGCCCTACTGACAACATTCTATTTAGAAAACTAGTAAGCTATCTCATGGAAATAACGAATAAGGTAAGAATGTGTACGTTGGAGCTGAATCGGAATCACATTCTGTTTGCATC
>CM035418.1:62193937-62458937 GCA_020310875.1 Ceratopteris richardii
TGGCAATAGGCTTATAGTCTTCAAGGCCAAAACACTATAACAATGTGTCAATATATTTCATTTGACACAAAGCCATTCCACCATCAACTTGCATAAACTAAATGCCCAAATGGTGATGCAAATGCCCCAAATCAGACATCTCAAATGAGGCATGCAAATCAGCCTTAAAATCAGCAATATGCTTCTCAATAGGACCAGTGAGCAGCATGTCATCAACATAGACAACAATGATCAGACGTACATCATTAGCACGCTTAACATATAAGGTGCTCTCAGTTGGACTGCTCTCAAAACCATGTGCAATCAGATAGGCATGTATCTTCTCATACCAAGCACGTGGTGCTTGCTTTAAACCATATAATGCCTTCTTTAACCTGCACACCTGGTTTTCATGTCCTTTCTGCACAAAGCCACGAGGGTGAAAAACATACACTTCTTCATGCAAGTCACCATTCAGAAATGCAGTTTTAATGTCCAACTGATGTACATTCCAACCATGATGGTCTGCAAGTGCACAAAAGCTCTGAACAGTAGTCATATGACATGTAGGTGCAAAGGTCTCATAAAAATCAATGCCTCTTTCTTGTGCATAACCCTTTGCAACAAGCCTAGCCTTATACCTGTCAACTGTACCATGAGGTTTACGCTTCAACTTGTATACCCACTTAGTGCCAATGGCCTTCTTGCCAGGAGGAAAGTCACATAAAGACAAAGTACCATTCTTCATTATAGCATCATATTCAGATTGCATAGCAGCCATCCAATTTTCTGAATCTTGTGCTTCATAAAACGAAACAGGCTCAGTCTCATCACAGAGACTAGATGCAGCCATAGCATAACAATCTGATGCAAAAGAGGCACTATGAGAGCTTGATCGAGTATGATATGATAGAGATGCATCTAATTTGCTGTCACGCAAAGTCTGCACTAGCCATTTTGGCATAGTTTTTGCCTCCTCAATATCAGCTCTCTCATCAACAAGTGCATCATGTAAATTTGCATCAGGAATGGGATGATTTACATCATCACATGAAACCTGCAAAGGCTGAGAAGTTGCCTCATTAGGACCAACACTAGACTGTCCACTTGTAAAGAGAGAAAGCAAAGTATCATACATGTCTTTGGAGCTAACATATATCTCCTTAGTACATGAAAACAATGGATGAATAGCATCTTCCACAAAAACAACATCACGGCTAACCAGAATGCGTTTAGTCTGTGGATGATACAGACGATAGCCTTTACTTTCAGAACTGTACACAAGAAAAATACATTTTATTGCTTTATCATCCAATTTTCTGCGATGTTGTTCATGTTGAGTTTGTGTAGAAGTGCGAGAGATACACAAGAAGCACACACAAGGAGCACAAACGCATCAAAACACACGGAGAAGACGATGGCTGGAATAGCTCTCTCTATTGGGGATGAACTGAACTGAAGTAAGAGCTGAATAATATCCCTAAGTACAAAGTACCACCACATATGAGAGTATCAAGTATGTGGTAACATAGGAAAAAAACTCTAGCCAACACGAGTAAAAAGTGCCCATGTATAGGGAAAAGGTTCACATCAAAGCTACTCGAGGAACACATACGTGTAACAAACCCCCTTGGAGCGAATGATGTGAACACATACAGGGAGTGGCAGATCAGCCCCCACAAGGTAACAAGCCTAAAGCTTTGCGAAAAGCTTCAAACTTTTTCCGTGGAAGAGCTTTGGTGAATATGTCTGCCACATTATCTTGTGTAGGCACATATACCAAGTCAATATCTCCTGCATGAAGGCGCTCTCTCACATAGTGATAATGCACCTCAATATGTTTGGTCCGTGCATGAAACACTGGGTTTTGTGCAACAACCAAGGCACTTTGACTATCAGTGAGAATATGCGTAACAACAACAATCTCCATGCAAAGATCCATCAATAGGAGTCTCAACCATATACACTCCACTGTAGCTGTGAAAACTGCCCTGTACTCAGCTTCACAACTCGATGTTGTCACTGTAGGTTGCTTCTTACTCAACCAAGATATGCATGAGTCTCCAAGGAAAAAGCAATTACCACTAGTGGACACGTGAGTATCATAACAACCAGCCCAATCACTATCTGTAAAAGCATACAAGCATGGTTGAATAACTTTGCCATAAAAGAGACCTAAACTCAAAGTGCCTCGAAGATATCTAAACACACGTTTCACCTCTTGCCAATGCTTAGTGCCAGGGCTATGCATGAATCGAATCAATTGCGAATTTTTGCATACTGTATATCCGGCCTTCTGTTGCATGCATATATAAGACATCCCACAACTTGTTGATAAAGAGAAGTGTCAAATGCATCATTGGAATCCTCAATCGAGAACCTGAATCCTATCTGGTGTGGAAATTGGCTTGCAATCCTCAAGGTCAAAACGTTGAAGTAGTTTTTCAACATATTTGCTTCATGCATAACAATTCCCCCCTCAATGGATACAAACTGGATGCTAAGATAGTAGCTCAAAAGACCAAGATAAGTGACATCAAAAGTATGCTGCAAATTAGCCATAAGAATTTCAAGTCTTGCATCACATGACCCAATCAAGAGTATGTCATCGACATAAAGAACAAGCACTATAAGATCAGCCCCATTTTTGCATACATAGAGTGTGCTTTCAATCAGACTACATGTGAAGCCAAGAGCAATCAAGTGCTTATGGATTTTTTCATACCATGCACATGGAGCTTGCTTGAGACCATACAAGGCTTTATGCAAGCGACAAACCATATGCTCTTTCCCTTTCATAGCAAATCTAGGAGGTTGCTTAACATAAACCTCTTCTTGCAAATCACCATTCAAGAAGGTTGTCTTTATGTCCAACTGATGCACTTTCCAACCTCGATGGGCAACCAATGCAACCACGGTACAAATGGTCGTCATGCGTGAAGTAGGTGCAAATGTTTCGTCATAATCAATGCCATATTGTTGTGCATATCCTTTGACAACCAATCTAGCTTTGTAGCGATCAATGCTACCATCAGATTTTCTCTTAATCTTATAAACCCACTTTGTACCAATGGCATTCTTTCCTTTTGGCAATTCACATAACTCCCAAGTACCATTCCTATGTATGGAATCCATTTCTGATTGCATCGCACTCATCCATTGTGGATCGTCACATGTATCTTCAAAAGAAAGTGGCTCTTCATTACATGCTGTAGCAATAAGAGAAAAATCCACAAAATTACTTGATGCATGGTGAGAGCTTGATCTTGTTCTACCAAGTAAAGGTGCACTCAATTTGCTGTCCTGCAAAGTTTGTTTCAGCCACTTTGGCATAGTTTGTGCAATCTTGATAGACATGCGTTCATTATGCAATACATCATCAACATGTACATCATGCGTGGGATGAATTTCATGCTCATTTGCAGCCATATTTTGATGCATATGTTCAGCCATATGGGGCTGGAAATTTCCAGCAGTTTTGATAATTTTTGGCTCAAAAATTTCAGCCATGTTTGGTTGGAAATTCTTATATTTTCAGCACTATTTTGCTGGAATTTTCAACCCTTTGAGCCTCAGATGGCTGGTCTACATGGCTGTAGTCAAGCGCACCATTTTGAAACAAAGGCATGAGTGTATCAAACACATCTTGTGAGCTAACTGTTGGGTGTTTTTTGCATTCAAGTAGAGGGAGAATTGAATTTTTAGCAAATGCCACATTGCAACTCACAATAATTGTGTTTGTCAATGGATGGTACAAACGATATCCCTTACTTTCAGCACTATAACCAACAAATATGCATTTCATCAAGTTTGTGACATTGTTGTGATGGCACAAGAGCATATGCCAAACAACCAAACACATGCATATGACTAACCATAGGTTTATGACCATTCTAAGCCTCATAAGGAGTGATGACTCTCAATGCTTTTGTAGGGTAGCGAAACAACACATAGTTTGCACACATGATACATTACATTTCGTGCTCCTTGATTCCATTCCTCATATGCTCTTAACTGATCTGCAGTCCGATTCCTTTCTAGTAACTGCGGAGCATTTTCATTCTCTCCTTTGATGTACTTCTAGTAGCCTTTTCCCATCAGGAAATTCGTCATTCTGAATCTCCAAGCATGGAAGTTATTCTTGTCCAGCTTATCACTCATAAGCTGACTCATTCCATCTGCGTTTGCCATTTCTGCAACAATTCACAACATTGCAAAATACTACAAGCAGCACTTCTGCTTGAACACTGTCGCACTATGATGTGATAGTTCGATCTCAGAAAAACATAGTTTTCGTGTAGGCTCGAAACGGAGGTTGAGATGGCTCCGAAACTTCAATATGACAAAAACAAGTGACCCTAAAGGGATAACTATCGAAAATATTTTGAGGTCTTCTACCTTCACACTGATTTTTGTAGCAAACGGAGGTCGTTTGTGAAATTGCGTTTGCTCCACACCTTGCCGCGTAGTCTTCACCGTCGCCTTCTCCACGAGCTCTCTACAGCCACGCTGGCTCTGATACCATGTCATGAGGAAGGAGATAAGGAAGAGAGCTCACACACACACTCTCACTCTCAAGGAGAAGCACACACACAGATTGAGGCAAGGAAGAATGATCTTCTTCTTCTTCTTCTATTACATAAAAGGAATGTACAAGAATGACCTAAAAACAAGAATACAACAAGTGCAATATATAAAGATCAGTACATATGGAAAAATCTAATATCCGTGAATGAGTGAGCTGGCAAGAAACAAATGTGCCATCACTCTCGGTAGATAAATATGATAAAGCTCAATGAAGTATCCCTGACATATATCGGTATGACCACTATACATGTCAGAGAAACGAAAAATTGGTACGTGTCATCCTAGATCATCACATGTTGAGCTTGATATCTCAATAGAGTATCATATTGAGTGACATGGTTTATGATAGAGCTATCAATAATTCGTTCAAAGAATGATATCAAAAGATCTTCGAGAAGACAAAATTACATGATGCACTTGTTGATGAGAGAGCTGATATTGAGTAGGAAAAAACTATGCCAAAATGGTTGGTGCAGACTTTGTGTGACAACAAATTAGATGCAGCTCTATCATATCGTACTCATTCAGGCTTGTTGGGAATGATGGATGGACACTCCAAGAGTATGAGTAGGTACTGCCAAATCCTGCTTTGTACCAGACCTTTGATGCTTTAGAGTTGATAAGTGGACCTCCCTAGCTTTCCAATGACACCATGAAATGGCCTATGTACTTTGGAAATGATGTGTGTAAATATTGAATCAAAACAGATAACTTTGAACCTCAAGCTTCAAAGAAAACCTTCTATTTTTGACTTAACACCTGCTGGATCTTTTGCTCAGTATAACCAGCACAGTAGGAACTGGAAAAATTCCTTTTAGGGATATCTAATTAGCTTAGCAAGCTAACTATTCCAAGTGGAATGATATAAAAAGATTAACTATGCTCAGAGAAATCAATTTAGAAAGTAAACCTTTACACCCGATTTTTTAGGACTGTTGCAAACTTTGACCAGTGATCACCTCGACAAGCTTTTCTCTGAAATGGCTGAATAGAATCTCTTAAAATTTTGATAGTATGTAGAAAATCTTGAGATGGTTCGAAGAAGCTATAGAGCTTTGAATTTGGTGGAGAAATGAGTGAGATATGCTCTCCACAAGTTGATAGACTTTCAAGTACTATGACAATGAACTCAGAAATGAACAATGTAGATATATGTATTAATGAACACTTTTATACAATACCATTGGCATGAAGATCATTGCCTAATGGTGTAGATAGGTGTGGGCTAGAGTGTAGGCCTCAAACACACTCAGAAATGACAGAGATGAGCGCGAATAATGAGTCTTCTACCCGCGACTTTTTGAGTTGACCTTTTATAGTGATTTAGTTCAAAGTTTGAATTTGAATTCAAACTTTGGCTCTCTTTAATCAAGCTCCTACATCCTAGGAGATATTCCATCTACTTGATTGATGATTTAAAACTAATAAAGTTCACGAGATTTGCTTGGTAGGTGTTTACAAAGATTCCAAAGTCAAAAGTGACTTTTACAAAAGAGTAAAGTGGTAATTAACCACTAGCATTTGTTCCTATGCTTCTCCATATGTGTCTGGACTTCAAGGTATCCTTCAAGCCAAATGTGTAGGCTTGTGAATTGCACCAACAAGGCTCTCATAGTGCCTCGTTGGCATCGGATTGCTATGCTATGGATGCATCTAGTCTCTGTGATGAGAATGAGCCTATTTCGTTTGATGAAGCACAAAATTCAAAAAATTGGATGGCTGCTATGCAATCTGAATATGATGCTATAATGAAGAACGGTACTTGGTCTTTATGTGACTTGCCTCCTGGCAAGAAGGCCATTGGCACTGAGTGGGTTTACAAGCTGAAGCATAAACCTGATGGTACAATTGATAGGTATAAGGCTAGGCTTGTTGCAAAAGGTTATGCGCAGGAAAGAGGCATTGATTTTGATGAGACCTTTGCACCTACATATCGTATGACTACTGTTCGGAGCATTTGTGCACTTGAATCCCATCATGGTTGGAATGTACATCAGTTGGACATTAAAACATCATTTCTGAAAGGTGACTTACATGAAGAACTATATGTTTTTTAGCCCCGTGGCTTTGTGCAAAAAGGGCATGAAAACCAGGTGTGCAAGTTAAGAAGGAATTATATGGTTTAAAGCAAGCACCACATGCTTGGTATGAGAAGATACATGCCTATCTGATTGCACATGGTTTTGAGAACAGTGTGATTGAAAGCACCTTATATGTTAAGCGTGCTAATGATGTGCTTCTGATCATTGTTGTCTATGTTGATGACATGCTGCTCACTAGTCCTATTGAGAAGCATATTGCTGATTTTAAGGCTCATTTGCATGCCTCATTTGAGATGTCTGATTTGGGGCATTTGCATCACTATTTGGGAATTCCGTTTATGCACGTTGATGGTGGAATGGCTTTGTGTCAAATGAAATATATTGACACATTATTGCAACATTTTGGCCTTGAAGACTGTAAACATATTGCTAGTCCTATGGAAACATGTTTACGACTGAGTCTTCATGATGTTGGAGATGCATTTGGTGCTATTCTCTATCAATAGGCTGTTGAATGCTTAATTTAATTATGCATTACTCGGCTAGATATTGAGTTTGCTGTCTCACAGATGAGCAGGTTTATGCATTGCCCAAGAGTCAAGCATTGGTAGGCGGTTAAGCGCATCTTTCGCTACTTGAGTGGTACCCTACTACTTGGTTTGTTTTATCCCAAGGGGGGATCACTACCGCCAGATTTGCATGCTTTTTTGACTCTGATTGGGCTGGTTGCTATGACACTCGTGTGTCCACTAGTGGCATTTGCTTCATGCTTGGTAGCTCATGTATATCTTTGTTGAGCAAGAAGCAGCCTACTGTGGGCACTTCCAATTGTGAGGCTGAGTGTAGAGCACTTTTCCCTCTTTAGGAGGTTTTTTCCCCCGGCTTGTATATACGCCTATTACCCTAATGGGCTACTTATATTTGTACATTCTCTAGTAATACATTCAGTATTGTGTGTTGTGCTCCAAGCTTCTTTTTCTTCCTTGTGCTGTTCATGTGCTTCCGCAGACGTCTAACTCCAACAGCTTTGGTTTTGATGAACCCGAAGCTGAATCATACTTGCTTTTCCCCTTTTGAGAGATAGCAAGTGCTTGTGTTCCCTCAATCAAACCACTCCTATTCACTCTAGATTGCTCTTCTTGCAAAAGAAGAGACACAACCTCATCAAATGCATACATATTAGGATTTCCTTTTGCAACCAAATGGAGTGTACTAGCAAAGCTTTGAAAATATTTCGGTAATCCTTTCAACAATGTAGAAATGAGTGATGCATCCAAAATAATCTCATCTATGTTTGCCAATTGCTCTTTCAAGTCCTTGATGCGTGTCACATACACATCCACCGACTCATTTTCAGCCATACATACATCCTCAAGTTGCTTCCTCAAGTATGCAACACGTGCTTCATTATGCATGGCATACAAAGAAGCAAGAGTGTCCCATGCCTCTCGTGATGTAGAACATGACCAAATGTGTGGAGAAGGAGAAACCACTTTACTCGAAGAAGAAGCTCCATATGTGATAGTAGACTATGAAGTAGAAGAACCTGTGGGTCTTCGATCTACATCTGCCACTATGTTCCAAAGTTGTTTAGCAACAAGAATATGCTTCATCATCTAAGAGAACATCGGATAGTTGGTCCCATCAAGCTTATCTTTAGCTTGAAGTATGCCAAACAAGTCATTGTTGCTCGCCATTTCACAAAAGAACAAGAATGTGACAAAATCTTCACTTTGACAAAAGCTAAAATGAATGCTGAAATTTCAGCTCACAAACCGTCACTCTGATGGTAATTCTGAGTGCAGGAATGGCTTCGAAATGGGGGTAAAACCCCAACGCACATGGTGGAAATGTTTATTGGCTGCTGAAATTCATAGTTCTATGCTCTGAAGTTGATTTGCACTGTTAAAGTGCACGCACGCCGTGACAAGAAGAACCAAAACTTGAGAAGGAGCTGAACCTGATCTGATACCACTGTTGGGTGTGTGTATAAGTGTGAGAGATACACGAGAAGCACACACATGGAGCACAAACGTAGCGAGACACATGGAGAAGATGATGGTTGGAATAGCTCTCTCTATTGGTGATGATTTGAACTAAAGTAAGAGCTGAATAATATCCCTAATTATAAAGTACCACCACATATGAGAGTATCAAGTATGTGGTAACATGGGAAAAACCTCTAGCCAGCACAAGAGTAAAAAGTGCCCATGTATAGGGAAAAGGTTCATATCAAAGCTACTCAAGGAACACATAAGTGTAATAGTTCAGGCACTAACGCATATGCCACACAACCAAAAACATGCAGATGAGCAACAAATGGCTTGCGATCATGCTAAGCCTCATATGGAGTGATAGACTACAGTGCTTTAGTGCGACACCTATTAAGTACATATGTTGCACACATGACAACCTCAAGCTAGAAACTATGTGGTAAAGCCTGACTCTTGATCATACACCTCACCATCTCCATGAGTGACCTATTCTTCCGTTCCCGAAGAATAGAAGCAAAACTCTGATATGAATCAGGAAGACCATTCAGAATGGTCAGCACAAGTGAGCTATCTAGTATAACCTCATCAGCATAAATCAACTGTTCCTTCAAGTTTTGATCTTTGTTAGAAAACTGTCCATAGAATCACCTTCATTCATGTGCTCACTCTCCAACTATTTTCGGAGGTAAGCAACACGAGCCTCATTCCTAGCTTGGTACAATGTGGTAAGTGTATCCCAAGCATCCTTAGCTATTCTACAAGAGTGAATGTGAGGAATAATGGCACGTTTAATAGACAAAGCTATGAATGCATGTGCCTGGGCATCTCTACCATCCCAACGAATTTGCTCTATAGTAGGTGCAGTAGAAACCACAACACGAACATGAATATGCAGAATATCATCATCTTTGACATCTTCTGCATCAACTTCAATACCTGCAATTGTAACAATTGCAAGTGTGATAAGACATTTTTCAACACCCTACACAATGTTCCACAGTCCTTTTGCAACCAATACATGTGGCATCATATAAGCCTGCAACGGGTAGTTGGTACCATCCAACTTATCCTCAACAACCAACATACATAATATATCAATGCTTTCAGCCATGGTCGATGACTAAAATACCTTGATGCAGAAAATTGACTGTATCTCAAAAAATTGAACAGAATTGCCCAAATGATTTCTACTAAACCTGTAGTAGACTTTAAGATGCTTATATTGGTGAACCAAAACTGGTATATACCTTTGGCACAAAAAGACGAGATAGCTTGCACAAGCACTACGATAGTGCGTTCGGAGGACTGCAACCAGAGGACTATGGTAGTGCGTTTGTGCGATTCTGAGACTGCAACCGGAGGAGTGTCAATGATGCCCTAGATGAAGCAATGACCTGCTCTGATATGAATTGTTGGAGTTAAACATCTACGGAAGCACATGGACAACACAAGGAAGAAGAAGAAGCTTGGAGCACAACACACAATAATGAATGTATTACTAGAGAATGTACAAAGATAAGTAGCCCATTAGGGCAATAGGCGTATATACAAGTGGGGGGAAAAAACCTCCTAAAGAGGGAAAAAAAGTGCCCCAACGGTCCTAGAGTGTTCACACACATCACTTCCTAAATATATCAACACTTTTTACTTGGGAATCGACATATAGCTCTAACTCTACTCATTCTCATATTATTGATTATTTATGGACAGAGAGCTCTTCCAATTATTGCATGTCTTTGTGCTTAGGTCCCCTTCTTCTTGTGTGTACTTATGATATTTATGCTTCCTCACTCACTCACACACCCAACAATGGTAACAGAGGAAGTTCAGCTCTTTATTAAATTTTTTTTTTCACGACATCATTGCAAACAATTTGAACAATGCAAATCAGTCTGAGAGCATAAAAATACAAAGTTCAACGTGAAAAGATCATATCCACCAAGTACACTAGGGTTTTATCCCCCTTTGAAGCTATTCATGCACTTAGATTTTCCATCGGCGTTATAGTTTTTGAGCTGCATTTCATCTTGCATTTTGGGTTTATTGAAGTTCATATCTTGCTACTTTCGAGTTCTTTGGTGCAATGGAAAGCAAGAATAACTTGTTGGCATGCTTCAAGTTGAAGATAAGATTTATGGGACCAACTATCCAATGTGGTCTTACATGATGAAGCATGTTCTTGTGGTAGATGTTGACAAGCAAAGCGATGGTTCTTCTACTATGCAACATGTTATCATAGATTCATAATCTTTTTCAAGTACAATGATTGCACCTTCTCAAATATGCAAGAGCAACTTAGATGGGATGAAAGGACGCTCAAGCTCATGCATTGATTTCCCTTTATGTGAAGCAGCATATTGTTCCACACATCCAATCATGCAATACTTCAAGACAAGTTTTGGATAGATTTTCTTCTTTGTATGGCATGCATAATGAAGCACGCATTGCCTAATTGAGAAAGCAACTTGAAGATGCATTTATGATTGAAAATGAGTTAGTGGATGTGTATGTTACATGCATCAAGGATTTGAAAGAGCAATTGGCCAAAATTGATGAGATCATTCTGGATAATTTCTACACTACTCGAAGGATTGCCAGAAAATTTTCAAAGCTTTCCTACTATAATGTTCGATTGAAAAACGAAGTCCAAATATGTAAACTTTTGATGAGTTTGCGTGTCTTCTTTTTCAAGAAGACAATCAAGAGTGAATAGAAGTAGTTTGCTCAAGGGAACACATACACTTGCTATTACCAAAAAGGGCAGAAGTAAGTATGGTTCAGATTTGGGTTCATCAAAACCAAAGCCCTTCCACTTCTTCCTCTCATGATAGTGATATGCAAAAGTAGAAGAGATGCAAGCATTGTCAAAATGGTTGACATACCATTGATCAATGTAGAAAGCTTTCCAAGCCTAATGAAAAGAAAAAAGAATCCGACATGTCTATTGTTGAGAATACATCTAATGCAAAGAATGATGAAGCTAATGTTGCTCAAGATGTTTGGGCATGTGTTGTTACATATCATTATGATTTATAATCACATTCTACATGAATGATTGTGAATGAATCTAATTTGGATTGGTTTTTTGATAGTAGTGCTTCAAATCATATCGCTTCATGTAAAAGAATTTTTGCATTTTTGAAAGATGCACCCAAGGGAGCACATGTTGTATGTTCAAACAATGATTCTCTCCTATTATTGGAGTTTGAGAAATTTGTCTTACATCTACAAATGGAGGTATTATTGCTCTCAAGAATGCATTGTATATACGCGATTTCAAGAAGAATTTGATTTCAGTTCCTGCTAGTGCTAGTGTCAGGCTTCATGTATGCTTTGTTGATAACAAATGTATGGTGCACTTTATGATGTCGGGGACATTATGAAATGGTTTATATCACTTGGATATATATAAGATAGTTGCCTCAAATGCCTTTCTTACACATACTTCATCTATGGCTGAAATGGAGTTATGTCATGCTCATTTTGGTCATTTGAGCTTCAATAGTTTTCTTTACTTGCGAAATAAGGATATGATTATTGGTTTGCTAATGCTTGAGTCCATTGAAAAGCATGCATGTTAAAGTGTGGCTGAAAAGTTTTGAGGAAATAAGCTTTTGACTCTTTGCACGAATCATGATGATGAATACATGTCACATGAATTTAATGTTTTTCTTTGTGAAAGAGGCATTGCACACAAATGTATAGTGCTATATACACCTCAACAAAATGGTATTGTAGAGCACAAGAATATAACACTCCTTAAAATAGTACGATGTATGGTTAAAGGAAAGAATCTTCTAGTATGTTTTGGATGGAAGTGGTCATGTGTGCAAACTATGTATTCAATCATTGTCCCACAAAAGCATTGAGACTCATCACATCTTATGAGGCTTGGAATGGGCAAAATCCAATGGTTAGTCATATATGCATATTTGGTTTTCTGGAGTATGCACTTGTGCCATCATAACAACATCACAAAATTGATGATAAGGCAAAGAAATGTATATTTGTTGGATATAGTAGTGAGAGTAAATGTTATCACTTATACCATCTAGTGATGGAGCAAATTGTGCGCTGGAGTTTTACTCCCATTTCGAAGCCATTCGTGCAGTCAAAATTGCCATCAGAGTGATGGTTTGTGAGCTGAAATTTCAGCATTCATTTCAGCTTTCGTTGAAGTGAAGATTTTGTCACATTCTTGTTCTTTAGTGAAATGGCGGGCAACAATGAATTGTTTGGCATGCTTCAAGCTGAAGATAAGCTTGGTGGGACCAACTATCCGATGTGGTCTTACATGATGAAACATGTTCTTGTTGCTAAACAACTTTGGAACATAGTGGCAGATATAGATCGAAGACCTGTAGGTGCTTCTACTACACAATCTACTGTCACAGATGGAGCTTCTTCTTTGAGTACAGTGGTTTGTCCTTCTCCACTACACAGGAGCAACTTAGATTGGATGGAAAAGATGCTAAAGCTCATGCTTTGATTGTGCTTTCTGTGAAGCGTCATATAGTTCCACACATTTGGTCATGTTCTACATCATGATAGGCATGGGACACTCTCGCTTCTTTGTATGCCATGCGTAATGAAGCATGTGTTGCATACTTAAGGAAGCAACTTGAGGATGTATGTATGGCTGAAAACGAGTCGGTGGATGTGTGTGTGACACGCATCAAGGACTTGAAAGAGCAATTGGCAAACATAGATGAGATCATTCTGGATGCATCACTCATTTCTACATTGTTGAAAGGATTACCAGAATCTTTTCAAAGCTTTGCTACTACACTCCGTTTGGTTGTAAAAGGAAATCCTAATATGTATGCATTTGATGAGGTTGCGTCTCTTCTTTTGCAATAAGAGCAATCTAGAGTGAATAGGAGAGCCAATTTCTTTTGAAGATGCATGTGACGATCCACAATGGATGAGTGCTATGCAATCAGAAATGGATTCCATACATAGGAATGGTACTTGGGAGTTATGTGAATTGCCAAAAGGAAAGAATGCCATTGGTACAAAGTGGGTTTATAAGATTAAGAGAAAATATGATGGTAGCATTGATCGCTACAAAGCTAGATTGGTTGCCAAATGATATGTGCAACAATATGGCATTGATTATGAGGAAACATTTGCACCTACTTCATGCATGACTACCATTCGTACCGTGGTTGCATTGGCTGCCCATCGAGGTTGGAAAGTGCATCAGTTGGACATAAAAACAGCCTTCTTGAATGGTGATTTGCAAGATGAGGTTTATGTGAAGCAACCTCCTAGATTTGCTATGAAAGGGAAAGAGCATATGGTTTGTCGCTTGCATAAAGCCTTGTATGGTCTCAAGCAAGCTCCATGTGCATGGTATGAGAAAATCCATAAGCACTTGATTGCTCTTGGCTTCACATGTAGTCCGATTGAAAGCACACTCTATGTACGCAAAAATGGGGCTGATCTCATAGTGCTTGTTCTTTAGTCAATGACATACTCTTGACTGGGTCATGTGATGCAAAACTTGACATTCTTATGGCTGATTTGCAGCATACTTTTGATGTCACTTATCTTGGTCTTTTGAGCTACTATCTTGGCATCCAACTTGTATCTGTTGAGGGGGGAATTGTTATGCATGAAGCAAAGTATGTTGAAAATCTACTTCAGTGTTTTGACTTTGAGGATTGCAAGCCTGTTTCGACACTAGTTGAGACAGGGTTCAAGTTCTCAGTTGAGGATTCCAGTGATGCATTTGACACTTCTCTTTATCAGCAAGCTGTGGGATGTCTTATACATGCATGTAACACAAGGCCGGATATACAGTATGTAGTTTCCCAGTTGAGTCGATTCATGCATAGCCCTGGCACTAAGCATTGGCAAGCGGTGAAACGTGTGTTAGATATCTTCGGGGCACTTTGAGCTTAGGTCTCTTTTATGGCAGAGATGTTCAACCATGCTTGATCTTTTCGCAAAGCTTTAGGCTTATTACCTTGTGGGGGCTGATCCGTCACTCCCTATATGTGTTCACATCATTCGCTCTAGGGGGTTTGTTACACTTATGTGTTCTTCGAGTAGCTTTGATGTGAACCTTTTCCCTATACATGGGCACTTTTTACTCTAGTGCTGGCTAGAGGTTTTTTCCCCATGTTACCACATACTTGATACTCTCATATGTGGTGGTACTTTGTACTTAGGGATACTATTCAGCTCTTACTACAATTCAGTTCATCGTCAATAGAGAGAGCTATTTTAGCCATCCTCTTCTTCGTGTGTCTTGCTGTGTTTGTGCTCCTTGTGTGTGCTTCTTGTGTGTCTCTCGCACTTCTACACACACCCAACATAGATAACCACTCAAAAGGGATAGGGAAATGACTCGGATTTTCTTGATAATGTACAACTAGACCTAGAGTCATCTCACTCTTCTCTTCAAAATAGATAAGTTGCAATTTAAAAAATAATGAAGATAAGATTTCTATTTTGGGATATTAATCTATCTTGCAAAGCTCTTTTGTCACAACATGATTTGAATTTCAAAGCTTTCTATTTTGGGATATTAATCTATCTTGCAAAGCTCTTTTGTCACAACATGATTTGAATTTCAAAGCTCTAGGTGTTGAAATATGAAGTTAACAAGCTATAGGTGTATATTCAATTTTTGACAGACTTGAAAATCTATGCATATGTGCAACTTCGAGAGTATATATCTTTGCATACAATGAATTCCAAATCAAATCCTTGTGCATGATAGTATGAAGGATTAACTTGATAATACAATAGTTGTTTCATTGCTTAAACTGAAAGACTTGAAGATTTGATAGATAGAAAATTGATAGGGGCATGGAGATCACTTCAAAACTTCACAAAATCTGATATAGTGGCCGAATCTACTAGAAAACTTTGACTGCTTATGTAAAATGCTTAAGGAGTAGACATATATTTCGAAAATCAATGCAATGGACTAGAATGATACACTCAATTGCAAGGTTGCATGAATGTAGCAACCTTCTCCAAGTAATGGGACCTTTTTCCTCTAATTGCCAAGTCATTAATCAATCAAGGTTTGGTGGAAGCAAATGAACATCACAAAGAAGAAGAAGAAGAAGAAGCTTCAAGAACAACACAACATTGAATGAATTACAAAGTGAATGTACAAGTCGTAGGTGTATATACAAGCAAGGGGAAAATTACCTCCTAAAGAGGAAAAAAGTGTCCCGAGGGTTGTAATTGTATTCACACACATTACTACTTCAACAAATCCCCCTGGGAGTGATGCAACAAATAAGGAGCTGGCACTCATGTATAAGGAAGTGCCAAGATATGTGGAAAGAAATCAATCCAAAAAGGGAAGTAAGCAAAAAGATTTAAAAAAACCGTCAAGCTTCTCCATAGGTAGAGCCTTTGTGAAAAGGTATGCAGTATTATCCTTTATGGGAACATAAGCCAAAATGATTAACTAAGAACCTCTCATTAACATATTGATAGTGTGCCTCAATGTGATTTGTGGGAGCATGGAACACATGGTTCCTCAGAGCTTCCAATGTGCTCTGACTATCAATAAAGGTGGTGGTGGCCAAAGAATTACCAACATATAAATCAGTTAAAAGGTATCTGAGCTAAAAGGTAGAAGTTAGCCTATATTGATCGTCACAACTAGAAGTGGCCACAATATGCTACTTCTTGTTCAACGAAGATATGCATGAGCTCCCAAGCATAAAGCATAAACCACTAGTGGGCACACAAGTTTCATAGAAGCCAACCTAGTTTGAGTTAGAAAAGGCATGTAAAGCTGATGATAGCAATTCCTCCTTGGGATAAAACAATCCAAATAGTTGCATACCACTCAAGTAGTGAAATATGAGTGGTACTCAACTACTTGGAGAATGCATAAGCATACTTGGACAATGGATAAAGCATACTTGGACAATGCAAATGAGCAGCTTTATGCATTGTCCAACTTTATGCAGCTCATTTGAGAGACAACAAACTGAATATCAGGCTAGCTTAGCATAAGTAAATCAAGCATCCAACAACCTACTGATAAAGAACAATACCAAATGCATCTTGAGCATCATGAAGACTCAATCATAAACATGTTTCCATGGGAGTGGCAATGGGTTTGCAATCTCCAAGGCCAAAATGCTACAATAATGTGTCAATACATTTTGTTTGACAAAATCTATTCCTCCATCAACTTGCATAAAAGTGTAGGAGTTTGAGGTTTGTGAAAGCACATGAACATCATAAGGAAGAAGAAGAAACTTGGAGCACAACACAACACTAAATGAAATACCAAGTGAATGTACAAATATAGGTAACTAGTTACGATTATAATCATATATAAAAGGGGGGAAAAAACTTGTAAAGAGGAAAAACTTCCTTGATGGTCCTAAGTGTGTTCACACACATCACTAACAAAATATATCAACAAATCACTCGTGGGAGTGATGTGATGAACAAGGGGCTGGCACTGATGTATAAGGAAGTGCCAAGCTATGTGGAAAGAGATCAATCCACAAAAGGAAGTAAGCCCAAAGCTTTGCGTGAAGATTCAAACTTCTCCCTAGGTAGAGCCTTTGTGAAAAAGTCTGCAACGTTATTCTGTGTGGGCACATGTGCCAAATTGATCTCTCCAACAGAGAAACTCTCCTGGAAAAAATGATAGTGCACCTCAATGTGCTTTGTGCGAGCATGGAACGGAGGGTTCCTCGCAACTGCCAATGTGCTCTCATTGTTAGTGAAGATGGTGGTGGTAGGAGATTGGCCAGCATCCAAATCACTCAAAAGGCATTTGAGCCACATGCATTCAACAATCACTATGAAAGATGCACCCTATACCCGACCTCAAAACTAGAAGTGGCCACAATAGGTTGCTTCTTGCTCAACAAAGATATGATGCATGAAGCAAAAACCAGTGGTGGACACACAAGTTTCATAAGAACCAGCCCAATTAGAGTAAAAAAAACATGTAAATCCGGTGGTAATGATCCCCCCTTGGGATAAGACAATCCACTAAGTTTGCACCAGCCATTTAGGCATAGTTTTTGCCTCCTCTATATCAGCTCTCTCATCAACAAGTGCATCATGTAAATCTACATCAGAAATGGAATGATCTACATCGTCATGTGTAATATGTAAAGGTGGAGAGATTACCTCATTTGGACTAGCACTTGATTGTCCACTTGTAAAAAGAGGCAGCAAAGTGTCATAGAAATCTTCTAGGTTGCATTATTCATTATTCAAAAATTTGTTTATTCATAAATAATTAAAAAATTTACGACAAACCCTTATTATTCGGCCAAATTGTTTAGTGCCACATCAGTTTATTTGGGCATGAACAAATACTTTTTGCATGGTAATTCAACACTTTTCAATCAAAAGCACTTTCGATCAAAAAAGTTTTTGATTGAAAACTTTTTGATCCAAAAGCTTTCGATCGAATAGTTTTTTGATTGAAAAGGATTCGATCAAATATTGTTTTACAGAAGAATATAATTTGAGTCATTTTTCATAAGAGTTACTTTGTTTTTTATGAACTTACAGTGTCGTACAAAGAACAAGGTATAAGCTCTTGTTAGAACTATTAAGTATTTTAGTATTAAAACCATAGAGTTTTTTTTTGTGAGTTAAAAACTATTGTGATTGTTTGACTCAACATTGATTCTTACTTCATAATAGTATATGTATGTGTGTGTATGATTGTGAGTGAGAATTTATTGTGATTGTTTGAATCAATATTGATTTTTACTTCACAAGAGTATGTGTATGTGCATGTATGTCATATGATTGTGAGTGAAAATCTAATGTGATCGTATATGCGCATGTGTATGTGGGTGTATGATTGTGAATTAAAAACTATTGTATGTGTTGGAAAAAGTTTTATTTTCTTTTTGATAATTCAAGGGTTGAGAAGGTATTAATAAGTGAAATAGAACTTTCTAGGTCTCTAAGATGGCTTTGTCTTGTAAATTTATTAATGCCTTCTCAGATCCTTGAATTGTAAATGGATCCAACAAAGTTTCATCTGATAGTATGTGTAGGTGCATATGAGTGTATAATCTATAATGTATATCTTATTTGATATTGATTTATGTTGTCTTTTTGTAGATATAAAGTCTTCATAAAGCAAGCACTATGGGAAAGGGAAAAGAATGGTCATATGTGATTATTCATCAAGAGGGTAAAATAGTCGCCACAATACAATGCAAATGTTTTGGACATCGTTATGTGGGAAATGCAACTCGGATAAAAGAGCATCTTTTTAGTACAAGCAATAATGTGGCATGATGCTCTAATCCAGACAGTGATATATGGGTACACTTTACAAGTTATGCAAACAAATGTAAATCTCAAGGTATCACATAAAAAATATTTAAAGCATGAGTAGTTCACAACACTTTTGAAGTCTTCCTGGGGTAGAGCGAGAATGAGTAGATGCATCAATGACAATAGAGGATCCTCACGATATTTCTACTCAAGTATCTCAAACTATTTTCAAGAACAATCAAGATACATGTACTCCATTTTCTCTAGCTATGTCAAAAAAGAGTGGACCCGGTGAATGTAGTAAAAACGATGGATCTAATAATGTGTCACCATGCTTTGTCCATAGTAAATCACATAATATAATACCTATAGCATTTTAAAAGCAAGATTTTCTTGAGCTTCATCTTAAATGGACTCAAGCATTTTTAGCATGTGGGATTCCTTTCAATGTCATTCATAATAGTATTTTCAAAGATGCTTTGATGTCAACTGCACGGAAAGGATTCACCATGCCAGATTACAATAAGATGCAAATAGAGTATGTAGATAAAGTGAAAAAAAGTATTGAAGCTATTTTAAAGCGAACAATGCTTGATTATGTACCCATGTATGGATGTACAATAGCATTGGGTGGATGCACACATTGCCAAAAGAAGCCACTGATTAATGTCATGGTTATATGTCCAAAGGGAAGCATGTTTTTGGAAGCTGTTGATTCTTCTCTTAAAGAGAAAAGTTCAGCTTTTCTTGTAAAGATATACGAACATGCTATATCGCACGTGGGTGGTCTAAAGAATGTGACTGCGATAGTGACTGATAATGCATCAAATTTTTGAAGTGTTGGAATTGCTATTCAAAACAAGTATGAAGGCATTACTTGGGTTCCATGCGTAGCTCATACACTAAATCTATTAGTGAAAGATATAGGTAAATTATCTTTCATTGAAGAAAGTTTATTAGATGCAAATCGTGTGGTCAAATTTATCAAAGAGCATCAATTTTCATATTCACTCTTTTGTTCAAAATCTCCCAATAAAGCGCTTCATATCTTTTGTGCTAACAATTTGCAACTGCCTATATTGGGTTCAATAGATTATTGGAAAACAAGCTAGCTCTTGTAGAAATGATTGCTAATCGAAGATGGGATGCATGGCTAGAGAAATATCCTTCTTATCGAGTTGCAACTTCGAAGTGTATGTCTCTAATCTAGTCACAAATTTTTTGGCATAATCTTAAAAAAACATTAGTATCACTAAAATTTTTGCGGAACTTTTACGAATTATTGATAATGATAAGTTTGTGATAGAAAAAGTTTATTGAATTATGTTAGAAGCTATTCAAAAAGTGTTAGATTTTTATCAATTTTCATTACAAGAAAAAACATAAATTGTATCGTTAGTAGATAAGAGATGGATTCAAATGTATACTCATTTACATGGAAGAACGTTTGTCTTGGATCCAGCATTTCAACTCAATGTTCAAGCATCAAACAAAGAAGCCAGGGCAAATTTCAAAACCACATGTCCGTCATTACTTCCAAGTATAGATGTTTGAGATGCATTCCACCAAAGAGTATCTTATGTAAATCGAGAAGGATGTTTTGGAGATTTATTGCACATTGAAGCGATACAAAAGCATCCACCTCATATATGGTGGAAAGAGTACGGAGGTGAAGCAATGGAGTTGCAACATATAGCTATGAGAGTGCTTTCAGTAACATCTTCCAGTGGTAGTTGTGAACGTAACTAGAGTGTATGCTTTTCTTCATTCAAAATGAAGAAATAGCTTAAGTGTATCACATGCCAATGATTTGGTATACATAGTCATAGAGATTCCATCTCTACAATAGTCTGAAGCCAAACCCATAAAAATATTTTCATGATGTGATCTAGTAATTTTATGGTGGAATGAATACCCCATGTATTTATGTACACCATAAATGTGTGTGCACCATATTTCCCACAAGATGTTCATGGTTTAAGATTTTCACATACATGATTTCCATATGACCCTAAGATTTCTAGTGTGAACCCCATAAACAATATGTGTAAACACTACATATGAAAGAACCCACCTTTTATCCATACTCCCATGTGAACCTCATACTTGCTTTATCCATGTGAACTTCAACCTTAAAACTTGTTGTGCAAAACCTCTGTATATGGAGTCCATTGATATGTTCAAGTATCAATGAATTATACAATTTTTCACCCATGTCAACCCAAAAACATATGAGTGTGAAACCATAATACTAAAGCAAAAGTAAGAAAACATTAAAATATATTCTCACATGCATTGAGAGATATTTATAAATTTTTCATTTGATTTTCTAAATCATCAATCCTCTTTTGTTGATCATCAATTGTTCTTCATAATCTAGGAACTGTTAATCCTTCATTGTATAATTCTGCTCCCTATGATAATAAATCATGGATAAGGTTATGTTCTTCGCCTTGGTTTCCTTGATTACGAAATTTTGCCCAATTTTGAGGAAGACCCAAACCTATACCTGCATTCTTCAGGTGATCACCCTAATCTAAACATTGATGAAGAATATCTTTTACAAAAACTTTTTGAATGAAATTTAGTGCTATTTGATTACTATTTGTTAATGATCTCTAAACTTGCACAAAGTGTCAAAGTAGACTTTCTACTAATCCTTTAGTTGTAAGTCAGAAAGCTTTAATGGTGTTTTTTCTTTCGCCCTTCCTGTAACCCAAAAGAGAACATCATGAACAAAATTATTTGGACATAGATTTTTTACTTTTCATTGATAATGGCTCTCCTTCTAATCTCTTTGGCTCTAAATCTTGGTGGAATAAAACTGCTAATCCCAATTATGCAAATTGAGCATTCTGCTCTAACACAATTGTTTGAGATTCATCATGATCAAGGTCATTATTCACATCTGGTATTCTAGTCATGTTTTACTTTCAAATCTGCAAAAGAAAAAACACTAATTTTACCTCAGAAGAATCCACGTAACTCAACTGAAACCACATAATTTAAATGATACCACTTCATTTAATCCACATAGTTCACATGATACCACATCATTTAATCCACATAATTCAAATGAATCCACTTAATTTAATCCAGATAATTCAAATGATATCACTTCATTTAATCCACATAGTTTAAATGATACCACATCATTTAATCCACATAATTCAAATGAATCCACATCATTTAATCCACATATTACAAATGAATCCACTTCATTTAATCCACATAGTTCAAATGATACCACTTCATTTAATCCACTTGACTCAAATGATACCACTTCATTTAATCTACATAGTTCAAATGAATCCACAACATTTACTCCACCTAATTCAAATGAATCTATGTAATTTAACCCACATAGTTCAAATGATACCACATCCTTTAATCCACATATACAAATGAATTCACATCATTTGATCCACATATTACAAATGAATCCACTTCATTTAATCCACATAATTCAAGTGATACCACTTCTTTTAATCCACATAATTCAAATGATACCACTTCATTTAATCCACTTAACTCAAATGATACCACTTCATTTAATCCACATAATTGAAATGAATCCACAACATTTACTCCACTTAATTCAAATGAATCTATATCATTTAATCCACATAGTTCAAATGAATACAAATCATTTTCAATATGGTCTTAATCCATCCGTAATGGATATCTTTAAACCATACCGGATTAGATTCGAGAATACTCTAAGTAGTTCATGTGCATCTACTCTTTTTGATACATCTATGTCAAAATCTAGTTCTAAAGCATATTTGAGCTTGTAAATCCTATTTCTATCAATGGGATAACTATCTAGATCTACATATTTCAAAAGTTGCAATAGGAGTATCGAAATTGTAAATGTCTCCTGACTTTTATTAAAAGGTGGAGGGCTAGTGGATATACATTTGGGTGCAATCCACTAGTACTTTTGACGCCAGTCATTTTAAATCAATATTTCCAAATCAGGTAGCTTTGGAAAACTTTTTTTGGTAAATATGTTGCTCTACTAAAATCACATAAGTCGATATAAGCATGCTCAACTTCAAAATGCAACAAAATGTTGTCTAGATGAAGATAATTGTGGGAAATATTACGTGTGTAAAAATGATGTTGTTTGCAAAAATCCATTGATTGATTTCCAAATGTTTGACTTCACAGTTGCTATGTCTTCTTCTGTGTCTTTAACTCCTTTGCTTTGTGGTACGTATTAGTACTCTTTTTTCATTTTCTCCAGCCACATGTCTAATGTACCACCATTCCACAATTCAAAAATGAGACATGGGATTTTGCTATTGTTCCTCGCTAATAGAAGTGGACTAATAATGCCACTACGTATAAGAAATAAAATTGTGGCTTCATTCATGGCTTCGTTCTCTCGTGTCTGTATGTTAGCACCATGTAATTTGAATAGCTTTGTGACAAATATTTTATTGACAAATGTCGGGTGGGTTATTCTGACTTTATGGATCATTCCATATTGTCCTTCCCCCACGAGATCTGCATCTTCAAAATGAATAGATGAATATGGGAGAAAACAAAGATTATTCCATGTTTGATCTCCCATATTCACATGTATATCTCTTATATTTGGATCTATTGTTGGTCTCTCTCCCTGTTTAGTCATGTCCGGTCTCACTCGCTTTCCACTCTTTGTTGATTGATAATGTAAATTGACAAATTTGATTTTGTCGATGAATCGAGGCATTGTGGTGGTATCCAAACTACTACTTAAAGACAATTTAAGTACACATATAAATAGATACAATAGTAAGTGTATGGATGGATAAATCAATAGTATGTTTGGAGAAAATAGAAATATGGATAGCTAATTAAAGAAGTAGATTTATAATTAAATAGAAAGTACAATTATAATCTTGAAGTGAATCTATGTAAGTTTTAAGAATGTGATTAGAGTCAAATAATCAGACATTCATAATAGTTCATATACACTCACTATACTATGTATGAGTCTTGTCACATGAGTGTATATAACTATTGTGATAGTAGAGTCAAAGAATCAGACAATCACAATAGTTTCTATACACCTTGTAACCTACACTGTTAATTATGCTCATAGGAATCTAAGTGACTATTGTGAGAGTAAGAGTCAAAGAATCAGACAATCACAATAGCCCCTATACACTCCCTATGCTATTGAGAGAGTAGAAATCAAGGTGGCGATTCAAACTATCTCAATAGATCTATTGATGAGTCATATACTAGTGTGAGAGTAACAATCGATGTAGCGAGTCAGAAAATCACAATAGTGGTTTATTTTAAATTTTATTCATCAATGTAAGAAATGATTTTGTGAGTCAAAATGTATACTATTGATGATTAAAAAACATAAAACTAATTATATAGATACAAATCATACATATAATTACAAATCATACAATATGCGTGATATAATGGACATAACAATAAAATAAACAATAAATAAAAAATAGAGCAATACTTGAATGGTATGGTGAGGAAAAAGGCTTTATGGAAGGTATGATAGTGGTAGAGCTCTATAGACTTGCAAATAAACACATGCATAATGAGATTTTTGATTGAATAAAAAAAACTTTTTGATCGAAAGCACTTTCAATTGAAACAACTTTTGCATAGAAACAACTTTTTGATAAAAAAGCACTTTTGATCGAAAGCACATCAGTGTCTGCTTTTTTTTTGCATAGAAACACCTTTTTGATCGAAAGCACTTTCGATCAAAAGCATATCAATGTCCGCTTTTTTTTACTGGTTTTTTTTGCATAAGTACAAATAAAATGAACATATTCGGTATTTTTCTATTATTTGGACGAATAGATGCAACCTAGCACATCTTTAGAGCTAAATGAAGTCTCCTTGGTACATGAAAGTAATGGATAATTGCATCTTCCACAGAGATAACATCACTGCTAACCAAAATGCATATAGTCTATGGATGATACAGACGATAACCTTTGCTTTTAGGATTGTATCCAACAAACATACATTTTACTGCTTTATCATGCAATTTCCTACATTAGTGTTCAAGCATTAATGCATATTCCAAACAATCAAACATATATAGATGAGCAACATATGGCTTGTGACCATGCCAAGCCTCATATAGAGTGATAGATTATAGTGCTTTGGTGGGATACTTGTTAAGTGTTACCGTTAGTGTCCATGTGAAAGGCCAAATGGCCACCGGACACTTCTTTGTATATGTTCTTTAATAAAACATATAGTGGCCTGGTCAGTCACAGACTGTAAGTTCGACCGCATTTGTAAAACCTAAGAAGTCTGTCTTCGTGCTCCCTGTGTACTGCGTTTTCTGCGTATTCTACAACATCTGTGCGTAGTACTGTGTGTGGCGACCAGAGCTCGGTTTTCTACTTTGAGCATATCGTCGTGGAGCTCTCGAGAAGGAGAGTCCAGTGTGGTGCACGCCATCAAATTACTTCATTAAGTACATATGCTGCACACCAAAGTCAGGCTTTGGTGGTAAAGCCTGACTTTTGACCATACATCTTACCATCTCCATGAGAGATCTGTTCTTTCTTTCAACAAATCCATTTTGTTCAGGTGTATATGACATTGTACATTGATGTTTTGTCCCATGCTCAACCAAAAATGCATTAAAATCAAAAGACATGTATTTTGATCAGAATGGAGGGTGCCCAATTTAAGCCATAACCTGAAACAGTTCAAAGAACATGAACATTTTAAGACTTTTCTTTCAATGGATATGACCATGCATGCATGGAGAAATCATCAATAAAATTCACGATGTAAAGGTAGTTCCCAAAAGAAGGTGTCTGCATAGGACCACAAACATCACTATGAAGAAATCGCAATTTATGAGTAGCTCAAGGTGAACCATCTTTTGGGAAGGAGGAATGCTATATTTTTCGCAAAGTACATCCTTCATAGACATGTTTACAAGGTGCCTCAAGTTTGGGCAAAGAGGACACCATTTCAGATTTCTGCAAGCATAGCAAACTAGTAAAATTCAGATGATCAAAGCATGCATGCTAAAGCTTTGCATATGAGATAGCCTGAGAATCTTGAACTACACATGTTGAATCATTCATAGATTTTGCAGAGTCTATGAGCTTTTAGAAACCATGACATAAAATTCCAAAGGCAATAATAACATCACCGTCTAAGAGATCATGAACTGTAGATTTTCCATCAACAATTTGACAACCAAGCCAATCTTGGCTAATGATGAAGCTAACAACATACTTTTCTTGACCTTTGGTACATACAAAGCATCTGACAATGTGAAAGAACTATCATCAGTAGTAGTAAGAATGATCTTACCAACTCCTATTATAGGATAAGAGGAGTGTTGGAACAAATCCATTACAAGCCTAAGTATTGGCTTGAGTTTCTAAGAGAAGACAATGTATGGAAATTTAAGAGTTCACTTGTGAACTCACCCTTGTAATTGTTTGATCACTTACTTGATGTAAAAGTAAAAGGAATAAAAAGTGGTTGATTCCACTTGATAAAAGTAGGGAGAGAAGCCATGAATTCTTGATTTGGAGGCTGGAGAATCAATCAATCTCTAAAAATTAGGAAAATCCTTTTAGGTGAGCAAGATTCAAATTCAAATCTTGGCTGCAAAACTCTCTCTATATACATGGCAGTTTAGTCGCACTTTTAGAGGCGTCCATAAGCTGAGCTATATGATATAAAAAGTGTGGATACAAGGCACACACATGTATTTGTAAGTTCATTGTATTCTACAATCAATATACATTCATATTTATGATCATACAAGCTCATATCTTCATGGTTTTGTGAGTCTACTGTTCACTGTTATGCTTCTTAGAGTTTTTAGTCAGATTGCAGAGATCATTTCTCTCAGTGTGGTGCATCATTTTCAATGATTTAACTTGCTAAAGTTTTCTTTTAGAGTCTACTATATGCTCACAAAATGTAATTGCTATTGGAGTTCTCAATCTTGAGGTATGTTCAGTTGAAGTCAACCCTATCTATCCATATTCACTTCTCTGTAGATTTTTGATTTTTTTTAGTCAACTTGTCAGAGCTGATTCTCTGCCTGTACTTCATCAAATTGCATGATTCAATACTTCTTGGATTCAACATAATTTCTAGTATCAGCATAAAAAATTTCATAATCATTGAAGATTTGAATCTTGAGTTATGATCTTTTTTTTGCTCACTAGTCTAAGTACTATTGCAGCCCATGAAAATCGGGATGATGTCATAACTTGTTAAACTTCATTCTCATTGTGTGATTCACTATTTTTGATGAGATTACTCTTGAAAGTTAGCTCTGCATGTGACTTAGAGTTGCCCAAAAGTTATTAAGCTAATTGCTGCTGTACTAAGAGAATTATTCAAAACACTCAATAGTGTATGAATCAAAATAGCAAGTTTTTCACCTTTGAATTAATTCTAGCTCATCTGTTTTGATCTATCCTTTTGAGGTTGATCTTCCAAGGTACATAGGGTGTCTAACCCATCTATTGGCAAGTTAAAAGGGCCCACCACATACTCTTGGAGTTCATTTGGCTGGTGTAGATCAAGGATTTTGCAGCACCACTTCATTTTCAAACACATATGTATCCATCTCTTCACAGTGGTATCAGAGCAAAGATGGCAGATGGATTTCCTTCATCAATTGACAAATTGGATAGAGGTAATTACTCAGCTTCGTCATTAAGGATGGAAGATTATCTCCAAGGTAGAAGTTTAAATGGTTATGTGGCTGGAGATGAAGTTATGCCAAGTTTTAGGAACAAAAGTCAACCAACACAAGAAGAGCAAGATAGATTGATCACATGGTGCTCCAAAGATGCATTAGCAAGGTCATACCTCCTTAACTCTATCTCAGATTTTTTGTTTCCTCACACTAAAATTTGCAAGACATCTTAGGAGGTGTGGGATGCACTTGAAGCCTTCTTCTCTTCAAGTACCAAAGCTAGGAAGCATCAACTATCGCTGGATTTCACAACCCTCAAGAAGGCTCCCAAACAAAATGTGATCAATGGATTGAAAGCAGATGACAAGTGGGAAGCATTCACCACAGATATGGATTTGTACATGGACATGCATGTACCTGATTTCAATACACTCATTGGACAACTACTCACTCAAGAGGCAAAACTTATCAAGAATGGAGAAAGCTCTAAAGGTAATCAATCTTCAGCTTTATATACTAATAAAATCAAGTCCAAAGAAAACAAAGGAAAGTCAAAGAAAGTGGATGATGAAGCAGGAACATATAAAGCTAACTATACAGGTAGAGGAAGACATGGCAGAGGTAGAGGAAGGGGAGGTAGACAAGGCAGGGGGAGATCCCAAGTCTCCAACTCATGTTCTATTTGTGGATTAACTAATCATACAACTGAAAATTGCTTTAGGAATTCCAGGAATCAAAGAGGGAGAGGATACAATAGAGGAAGTTATGGCTACTCAAGAGGAAGGTTCAACAATTATCATGGCAACTACAACAACTACAATCATTCAAACTATCAAGGAGGCTACAAAGGAAGGAGAGACTTCAATAACTACACAGAAGACTCAAACAAAGAGGATTCATTATTAATCATGAATATGGCCATGCCACAAGGTAAATCTGATGAGCATGTTTTCTACATAGATTCAGGTTGTTCAAATCATGTGGCAGGAAATGTGGCCCTCCTATCAGATTTAGAAGATCCAAGGAACAAGCATGAGGTACAGGAGATGATATAAGACATCTTGTGGAGAAAATAGGAAATGTCAAAGCACCTGATGGAAACATCAACTTACTCAGTAAGGTACTCTATGTCCCTACCATTACAAAGAATTTGATAAGTGTTGGACAGATAGTAGAAAAAGGATTGCAAGTCAGGTTCACAAGAGGAGGAGCATATGTGGAAGACCCTAGCCAAGGGTTTAGAAGAATAGAAAAAGGAGAAAAAACAGGTAGATTATTCAACTTTGAGTTGCAAGACACAAGGAACATAGCTCTCTTCAACTATGGTGATAAAAAACTCACAGAACTAGAGGTATGGCACAAGAGATTGGCACATATTGGTGAAAGATCATTAAAACAAATTTGCAGGGACCAAAGTGTACTTGGACTCCCTAATTTGTCAAAACAACACATGATTTATAAATGCAGTGCATGTCAATTTGGAAAGTCTCACAGGTTACCATTCATGTAGAAAGGCTATATGCATGGAGATCTCTTGGAGTTGGTTCATACAGATGTATGGGGACCTAGCAAGGATGCTTCAATATTTGGATCAAGGTATTATGTCTCCTTTATCGATGATTGCAGTAGATGGACTATCCTATTCTTTATGAAGCACAAAGATGAAGGTTTTTCATGCTTCAAAAGATATTTGGCTCTTGTGGAGAATCAAATAGGTAAATCACTAAAAAGGCTAAGATCGGATGGAGGGGGAGAATACTTCTCCCATGAATTTGATTCTTTTCTTCAAGAAAGAGGAATCAAAAGAGAGGTCACTACAAGATACACTCTTGAGCAAAATGGCGTGGCAGAAAGGAGGAATAGGAAAATTGTTGAAGCTGCAAGGTCCATGTTAAATGAAAAGCATTTGCCTAATTATCTATGGGCTAAGGTTGTATCTATAGCCACTTACTTGATTAACAGGTTGCCTTCAAAATCCCTTGAGAGGATGACTCCATATGAGGCTTGGAATGGCAGAAGAGCTAGCCTAGATCATTGTAAAATTTTTGGATGTATTGCTTTTGCTCATGTTCTTTCACATGTTAGAGGCAAGATGGATCCAAAGGCAGAAAGGTGTGTATTTATTGAATATGACAACAATCAAAAGGGTTACAGGTTATACAACCCTACCAACAAAGGATTCTTGGTAAGCAGAGATGTAGTTTTTGATGAGAACAATTCATGGTATGAAGATTCATGCAGGAAGGTCAAATTGCCATATGACCTAGAAGAATATTTTCCAAAGCTTGGTAGAGAACATCAACCAAAGATTGAAGAACAAGATACTTCAAAAGATGATGAAGAAACTCAGATGGAAAAAATCAAAGCATGGAATTCTAAAGATAAAGCAAAATTACAGGAACTAGGACATGAGGCAGAATCATCGCAACATGGCTTAAGAAGATCTATAAGGGAAAAAAAAATTAGAAAGGTATGGGTTTGACACCTCATTAGTAACTAAACATTCTATTTACATAGCACATGACATAAATCAAGAGGAGCCATCATCCTTTGAAGAGGCCAAAGCAAAATCATAATGGAAGCATGCAATGAAGGAAGAGATTGAAGCACTTGAGGAAAACAACACTTGGAATTGGTGCCCAAGATTTCATCTATGAAGGTAATAGGCTCAACATGGGTCTATAAACTCAAGAAGAATTATGATGGTTCCATTAACATGTATAAGGCAAGGCTTGTAGCAAAAGGCTTTGCACAAAATCAGGGAATTGATTATGAGGAGACCTTCTCTCCTGTGGAAAAGATGCCTACTATTAGGGTTTTGCTTAGTATTGACTCTTCCAAGAATTGGAAGATACTTCAACTAGATGTAAAGAATTCATTCTTGAATGGTTGGATAACAGAAGAGGTATATATGGCACAACCACCTGGTTTTGAGAATCAAGTTTATCCTCATTATGTGTGTAAACTTAACAAAGCATTGTATGGTCTCAAGAAAGCCCCAAGAGCTTGGAATTTTAGACTTGTTTCATTCTTGCAGGACAAAGGCTTTCAACCAAACAAGGCAGATCAAAGAAGATCAAAGATCAGATGAGAGAAGAATTCAAGATAAGTGATTTAGGATCACTTACCTACTTCCTAGGTTTGGAAGGTGTCTACAAAGATCATGGTTTATTTCTTGTATGAAGAAGATCAAAGATCAGATGAGAGAAGAATTCAAGATAAGTGATTTAGGATCACTTACCTACTTCCTAGGTTTGGAAGGTGTCTACAAAGATCATGGTTTATTTCTTGTATGAAGAAGATCAAAGATCAGATGAGAGAAGAATTCAAGAATTCAGATGAGGTGTCTTTCATTCTTGTATGAAGAAGATCAAAGATCATATGAGAGAAGAATTCAAGATAAGTGATTTAGGATCACTTACCTACTTCCTAGGTTTGGAAGGTGTCTACAAAGATCATGGTTTATTTCTCACTGAAAGGAAGTATATCAAGGATATGTTCGCAAAATTCAAGATGGAGGATTGTAAAATTGCAGGTACTCCAATGGAGGTCAACCATAAATTGAGCTCACATGAAGGTGAACTCATAGAGGACATCACATCAAATCAAAGCCTTGTGGGTAGTCTCAACTATGCCACATTGACAAGGGTAAATATATGCTATAGTGTGAGTGTGCTAAGTCAATTCATGCACACACCAAGGAACCCACACATGGATGCTGCTAAGAGGATACTCAAATATCTCAAAGGAACCATAAATGAAGGACTTTATTATCCTTATGTATCTGATTTAGGGTTGAAGCTATTTTCTGATGTAGATTGGGCTGGCTCCAAGGAAGATAGGAGCACTTCATGTTATCTTACCTTTGCAAGTTCAAAGCTTATTTCATGTTCATCCAAGAAGCAACTCACAGTTGCTCTCTCTTCTACTGAAGCTGAATACAGAGGTCTTGCCATAGCTACACAAGAAGCTATGTGGATGAAGACATTATTCAAAGATCTTGGATTGGAGTTTGGAACTCCAACTATTTTTGGTGACAACATGAGTTCTATTCATTTAGCTGCTAGCCCTATTTTTCATGCAATGACTAAACACATTGAAGTTCATTATCACTATGTACGAGAAAAGGTTCTAAGTAAAGAGATTCAGATATCATATGTGTCCACTCATCAACAATGTGCATATATTTTGACCAAAGCATTGGATGGTACAAAACTTTACGAATTCAAGGCTATGATTGGATTGCAGGTTACACTTGAAGATTGAAGACCTCAAGCATACTTGGCTTGAGGGGGAGCTATTGGAACAAATCCATTACAAGCCTAAGTATTGGCTTGAGTTTCTAAGAGAAGACAATGTATGGAAATCTAAGAGTTCACTTGTGAACTCACCCTTGTAATTGTTTGATCATTTACTGGATATAAAAGTAAAAGTAATCAAAAGTGGGTGAGTCCACTTGATAAAAATAGAGAGAGAAGCCACGAATTCTTGATTTGGAGAATCAATCAATCTCTAAAAATTAGGAAACTACTTTTAGGTGAGCAAGATTCAAATTCAAATCTTGGCTCCAAAACTCTCTATATATACATGGCAGTTTAGTCACACTTTTAGAGGCATCCATAAGCTGAGCTATATGCTATATCAAGTGTGGATACAAAGCACACACATGTATCTGTAAGTTCATTGTATTATACAATCAATATACATTCATATTTATGATCATAAAAGTTCATATCTTCATGGTTTTGTGAGTCTACTATTCACTGTTATGCTTTTTAGATTTTTTTGTCAGATTGCAGAGATCATTTCTCTCCGTGTGCTACATCATTTTCAATGATTTAACTTGCTAAATTTTTCTTTTGGATTCTACTATATGCTCACAAAATTGCATTGCTATTAAAGTTCGGAATCTTGAGTTATGGTCAGTTGAAGTCAACCCTATCTATCCATATTCACTTCTCTGCAGATTTTTCGATTTTTTTTAGTCAACTTGTCAAAGCTATTTCTCCGCGTATACTTCATCAAATTGCATGATTCAAAGCTTGTTGGATTCAAAATACTGTCTAGTATCAGCATACAAAAGTTCTATTATTGAATATTGGAATCTTGAGTTATGGTCATTTTTCTGCTCACTCGTCTAAGTACTGTTGTAGCCCATGAAAATGGGGATGATGTCATAACTTGTTAAACTTCATTCTCATTGTGTGATTCACTATTTCTGATTAGATTACTCCTTAAATTTAGCTCTTAAGTTACTTAGAGTTCCCCAAAAGGAATTAAGCTAATTGCTGCTGTGCTCAGAGAATTATTCAAAACACTAGACATGTGTATGAATCAAAATAGCAAGTTTTTCACCTTTGAATTTATTCCAACCATCTGTTTTGATCTATCCTTTTGAGATTGATCTTCCAAGGTACATAGGGTGTCTAACACATCCATTGGCAAGCTAAAAGGGCCCACCACATACTCCTAGAGTTCATTTGGCTGGTGTAGATCAAGGATTTTGCAGCACCACTTCATCTTCAAATACATATCTATCCATCTCTTCACAAGGAGACCACATAGAAAAGATGTTTTGAACTCATAATCACCATGAGTAGGCCCATCAATTTTTGTGGGATTATGAGTCTGTGATCGGAGGGGTTTTGAGGATGCCTAGATGAAGTAAGAATCTGATCTAATACCAATTGTTGGAGTTTGTGTCTACAAAAGCACACAAACAACACAAAGAAGAAGAAGAAGAACAAGAAGAAGAAGAAGAAGAAGAAGAAGAAGAAGAAGAAGAAGAAGAAGAAGAAGAAGAAGAAGAAGAAGAAGAAGAAGAAGAAGAAGAAGCTTGAAGCACAACACAACATTAAATGAACATTAAATGAATTACCAAGTAAATGTACAAAGATAAGCAACCTATTAGGGTTTAAGGCATATATACAAGCTGACGGAAAACGACCTCCTAAAAGGGGAAAAAAGTGCCTTGACGGTCCTAAGTGTGTTCATATACATTACCACTAAAATATATCAACAAAAAGAGGCATGCAAATCAACCCTTAATTGAGCAATATGTTTCTCAAGATAAACAACAATGATAAGAAGTACATCATCTACATGATTATCATATAAGTTGCTCTTAGTTGGACTATTCTAAAAACTATGTGCTATCAAGTAGGAATGTATCTTCTTATACAAGCACATGGTGCTTGGTTCAAACCATATAATTCCTTCTTCAAACTACACTCTTTGTTTTCATGCCTTTCTAAAAAAATTGTGGGGTTTAAATACATACATTTCTTCATGTAAATCACCAATAAAAAATGTAGTTTTATTTTCCAATTAATGTACATTCCAACCATGATAAGCTACAAGTGCGTAGATGCTATGAACAGTGGTCATTTGGCATGTGGGCGAAAAACTGTAATCAAAAGTAATGCCTTTCTCTTAAGCATAAGCTTTGGCAACAACCCTAGCCTTATACATATCTTTTTTTCCCTCACGCTTACATTTTAGCTTGTTTGACCACTTAGTGCCAATGGAATTTTTGCTCGAGGAAAATCACATAAAGATCAAGTATCATTATCCATAATAGCAACATATTTTGATTGCATAATAGCCATCCAATTTTTTGAATTCTATGCTTCATCAAAAGAAACTAGCTCATTGTCATAAAAAAGACTAGAGACAACCATTGCATAACAATATAATGCAAATCAAGCACTATGAGAGCTTGAATGAGTGCTATATGAAAAAGCTGCATATATCAAAGTCTGAAAAACCTATTTAGGCATAGTTTTTCCTCTCATATTTTAGGCCTATCATCAACAAGTGCCTAATGTAAAGTTGCATTAGAAATGGAATGGTCTACATCATCATTTGGAACCTCTTAAAGGCTAAATTGGCTCATTTTGACTAGTAGTTGATTGTCCACCTATAAAAAGAGGCACTAGAGTGTCATACATATCCTTTGATCTAACTAGTATTCTCCTTCATACATGAAAGTAAGGGCTGAATTGCATCCTCCATAAAAAGAACATCACAACTAACCAAAATGTGTTTATTCCATGGATGATGTAGATGATGGCCTTTGCTTTCAAAGATATAGCTTCACAAACTTGGAAATTTCTCACAAACTCTTTGCCTATGTGCAGAGATATAGCTTCACAAACTTGGAAATTTCTCACAATTCACTAAGTAGAAAAGCTTGAAAATTTTGGAACACTTTAGGAAACTATATGAGAGATCAAAGGAATCTTGAAATCAACAAAAATGAGTACAATGAGAAAGCAAATATTTCTTTGCAATATTTTACAAATAGAATTGTGAAAGCCTAACTATGCCTCTAGATATGGAGGAGCAAAATCATGTGAAAATGAGATAAGCAAGTAAGGGGGTTGTTGGATGGAGTTTTGGACTTCACTAAACTAAGCGCGAAATTCATGGAACTCATACAACTGAAGAAAGAAAGGAAAAATGATGCTTATATAAAAGTTTTACCTTTCTTAGAATCTAGATAACCACCCACCAATCAGTGTAGGTGCACTTTTGGTTGGGTAATTGAGAAAAATTGATTTTGATTAATTTTTGGTGGACCTCCTAACTTGATTCCATGAATTTGGGTCCTTATTTTTTTTTGTTCCACTTGCAAAAACTATGGATCAGGCATTTTATATGTTTGAGACTTTACTTTCAACACTCCCCTCAAGTCTCAATGCCTAGGTCCTTCATTCGGATGCATGGTTTTAAGTGTTGTAGCTTTAATCCATCGAAAGCTTTCATAAACATATCCACATATTGGTACTTTCTACTCACATTCTCCACCTTTACATCCTTTGACCTGATCTTCTCTCTAATAAAGTGGTAATGTACTTCTATGTGCTTAGACCTTGCATGGAACATTTGACTTTGAGCCAAGGATATGCTACTTATGTTGTCACAAAACATAGGTACTTGCTTAACCTGAAAATAAAGATCAATAAATAATTTCTTGAGCCACATAAGCTCACATGAGACTTGTGATAAGCATCTATACTTAGCTTGGTCAAGGAGAGAGCCACAATTAGTTGTTTCTTTGACATCCATAAGCTAATCTTCTACCCTAGCATGATAACATATCCACTAGACTAAGTGATGCTCCTATCATCTCTGGAACCTGCCCAATAAGCATCACAATAAGCTTTTACATGTAATCCATCATAACATAGATCATTTATCCCTTCATTCCATGATCCTTTGAGGTACCTAAGTAACCTTTTGACTGCAACAAGATGAGGTACTCTTAGTGCCTACAAAAATTCTACAGGGCTCTAAGGTGTGCCTCAACTTCTCCTCAAGTGTTTGTATGCTTTAGAAGATGTGGATGTTACCCTTTGATAGCTTCTTCCTTGCTAACCTTAGTACCACATTGGATCATGGACGAGCTCTATGTGGCTAATCAGAGGTGTCCAAGGGAGCAAGTGTTGAGTAGGTGTTGTGGCATTACAAGAATCATGTATATGTGCTTTGTCTATGACATTCCCATTTCTAAAAGCATAGCACAAAACTCTTCAAATGTAAGGGGAGTTGGTCTTACCTGAGTATTAAGGGCTGTTACTAATCCATCATACTTTGCTGGAAGAACACATACACATCTTCGAGCTAGCTCTTCTGGTGTAATAACAACACCAACTGCAGCCAATTGATCTTGAAGATGTTTTATCGGTTTGATAAAATCTTCAGCCTTTTCAAAATCAGAATGCTTTTCATTTGCCAACTGATTTTCTAAATTCTGTATCCTAGTGTGGTTCTTGGTCTCATATTGACGAGCCAATATGCCCCAAGCCTCATGTGCTTTAGTAGTATGTTGAACTAAAGTAAGCACAGAATCACTTACACTAGTGACAATTGCACATAATGCATCAGCATTCCGCCTCTTCCAAGCTCGTAGAAGATCTGGATCTGGCTGAATCATCAATCTTGAATTTTTTGGATCTTCAACTGGTATAGGCTCTGGATCCAATTCCATCGGACCCATGATAGTGTCAAGTAATTCATAGGAGTCCAAAATCGCAAAAATTTTGAACTTCTAGAGTGTGTCGGTGGTTCCATCCAGCTTCCCTTCAGTGAATGCAGGTGGGCAAATTTGAATAGGTGCAACATTAACATTACCTGACCAAGACCAGTGTTCGACGATGAAGCCATCATGTAATCACTTGAATAATCTACTGATATTTTAGTATGCTAGTAGGCTAAAATAGTGATACTTCTCAAGCTATGCGAACCTTACGACTCTGATACCATGTAAGATAATAGTTACCCAATATAACACAGGAGCATTAATGGAGAAGATAACAGATATAGGAGAATCTCAACAATTTTCTACTAGCAGCAAGTACAAAGATAATGGCGTTGTCCACCCGTGCGCTCTCAAGGTAGAGCTTAAATGGTGATCTAGACAACTCTAGATGGAGATACAAGGTCGAGGTATGCTGGCTCAATTATATCTATGAAAGGAAATGAAGATTATGAATGAAGATTATGGACCAAACGAATCAAGAAGACAATCATCATGAAGTGGAGATAGTCCTACATCAAGTCAAAAAAGTGATGCAAGGAATAAAAGCAAGGCCAACATCATAAATATTGAAGAAGATGACACTTTGTGGATAAAGCTAAATGCATACCATCATGCAAAGAAGGGGCAGTCCTTGAAGACAAACAAATATCCAAATCAATGGAAAGATTAAGTAAGAAGGTCTGATTGGGTAAGGTATCAAGTTGAAAGGCTTACATATTAATAATTTATGGATAAGCACTTTCTATATATGAACAAACGTATTGAAGAACCCACATGCTTTCAAGAAGAAAATACATGCAAGGAATGACAAGAGGATATGCAAGAGGAGACTAAAGCTTTGGAGGACAAAAAAACCTAGACATTGGCTCGAAGGAATAAGTACATGAGAGTTATTGGAAATAAGTGGGTGTATAAGGTAAAGAAGCACTTAGATGGTAGCATTGCTACATATAAAGCAAGTCTTTTGGCCAAAGGGTTGGCTTAGACATATGGAGTAGACTATGAAGTGACCTTTAATCATGTAGCAAAGATGACTACCATCACAACCATCATTGGAATTGTAACTATAAAGCATTGGAAGATGGACAAACTTGATGTGAAGGATTCTTTCCTAAATGGAAAACTAGAGGATATGTTCTACATGGATCAACCAATAAGGTTTGAAGGTAAAATCAGTTGGGCTCACCACCAGCAACGATGCTAGCGAGGACAGTGAAAGCTTGATAATTAGTTCTACAATCCCGAAAAGGATAACAAACTTGTTTTTGAATAAGGCTTCTCACAAAGGAAAACAACCAGTTGAGATATTGTGGAAGGGCCCCTATAAGGGGAAACTCCTATGTCACGACCCCTCTACCTCAAATAAAAAATTTGAGGAGAAAAAAAAAGAAAAAGAGGGATAAGGCACCTCTTCCCAAAGATATCAACCTCCGATAATGATTATGATGTCTCTCAATCTTAGAGGGATATCGGACCCCTGAAGAGCGACCATGATCGGCTAGTGGATCTATGATAAAAGCATAAACCCAAACTTCATATGTCTTCAAGAGATAAAAGTTGATGGGGAGGAACTACAAAAGAGACTTAAGTGTATTTCCTTGTCCCATGTCTGGCTCTCCACCACACACTCCAGGGGAAATGGTGGCATGGCTATCTACATCAGTATAGGTTGGCACACTAGAATCTCGGACTCCCTTACTAACCAAAATGATTGATGGGTCGATGCTTCTTTTGGAGGTCATCTGTTGTTTTCCATCTTCTCCTTGTATGCTCCTAATACCGTTTCAAAAAGAATTTCCACCTCGTAGTCATTGGATTCTTTGCCCCTCAATGTGATCCTTTGTGGGGACTTTAATATGGTGGAGGTCCTTTGTGAGAGAAGTTTGGGACCAAGTCAAGTTACACCTTGGTGGAGATCAAGGACAATGTTGGTTTCTCTTGGTCAAACCTCTAGAATGGTTCTTACTTGCAGAAAGCTAGACTTGATAGAAGCTATAGCTCGCAAAATATGATCAACAAATGGGCTCCCCCTTCCCTCTCCCAAAGTGTGGATCTAGCCGTCTCTGATCACTACCTATTTGTGATTACCTTCAAGCAATCATCAGTCTCAAGAAAGCCCCTTGGTTTCATGCCAATCCGACCAGTTTCTCTCTTCCCTTGACCCAACACAAGATTAACGTACCTTGGAGTAGGGCCTTTGCCTCCTTCTCCTCGCCGACTGGGTGTTGGAGGAAGGCTATCATGTAGACACATAAAATCTTGGCCAAGGCTCATAATGTTCTTCAAGCCACTTGTCATGCTAAAAGGGAAAATATCTATGGAAGGCTATGGTATTTGGAGGTAGAGGCTAACAAAGGCCATTTGCAATACCAGGCTGGACTCTAAAAAATCACAAGAATGATAAGATACAAAGAAGAAATTCAAAGAAACAATCTACAGATATACTTTAGAGATTGGTGGGCAGGTATGTCAGACAAGCCTACTAAAGAGATGTGCAACCTTCTCAAGAAGATGCATTCCAAGGAAGAAATTCTGTACATGATGGATGCCAATGGGGTTGAATGCAAAGTAGACGAAGAAAATAGTACACTAATTATCAACCACTTTAGCTAGCTCTTGGGGGTTTCCATGCTTCTTTCTTCTCATAGATGCGAATGCATGGCTTCCATCTCCTTAGAACCAAAAAAAAATCCTGCAAAGCCTAAAGCTCTATGTGATGCTTCCATCTTTGATGTTGAGATTGTAGAGGTAATTGATTCCCTTCTAAATGGCAGAGCTCATGGCAAAGTGATTGCAAACCGTATTACTTGTCACCTTCAAGACTCGATCACTGAGGATAAAAAATGGTTCATTAAGGGGAGGTCCATCCTCGAGATTAGCATTGATGTTTGGGAAGGTTTGGCTTTTGCTAAGGAATCAGTGCAAGATATCCTCTTCCTCGAGTTTGACTTCAGCAAAGCTTATGACAGACTTGAGTGGGGATTTCATTCTCCAATCATTGAAAGACATGAGCTATGGCAAAAAATTCATTAAGATGATGTCTACTCTACTGGGAAACACAATTGCTTAGATAAACATCAATGGTAAACTCTCTCAAGTGATTAGATTAAAACATTCTATCAGATCAGGGTGCCCATTGGGCCCTCTTCTCTTTGCTATCGTGGCCAATGGTCTCAGCTTCCTTGTTAACCATGAAGCTCACTTAGGTCATATCTAGGGCCTCAATCTACCTCTCAATCAAGATAAGATGATCATGAGACGTTTTGTGGATGATACTAATATCTTTGTGCATAATGACACCTTAAGCATTAACACTTTTTGGAGTTATCTGAATAATTTTTGTGAGGCTTCACGCTCCGAAATAAATCATTCTAAAATTGCTTTTAGAGCCATTCTTGGGCATCCTCCTCAATTGCTTTTTGACCATGGTTGTTGGTTGATCCATAGTGGTCAAATCGTCTGGTTCTTAAGTGTTCCGATGGGATTTAATGTTTGGATGGGGCAACAATGGAGCTAAGATCTCTCTAAGCTCAAGAGCAATTTGAAGTGATCGAAAGGTATGCAGATTAATATGGATGGACGTGCTTTGGTGATTTGCACATTCCGTCTCTCCTCGATGCTTTACTTTATCTCTTGTTGGAGACCAAAAGACCAATAGATCTTCAAACTGGAGAGAATTTGTAGGAACTTCCTCTAGTTCCAAGTCCTATCAAGGGAGCTTGTATGGTCCCTTGCACCTCACACCTTTCTGTGGACATGCAGCTATGTCGCAAATGTCCGCTGAATTCTCGAAGCTTGAGAACTCCGACCACTCAATGGCCCAACGTGATCACTTCCCTATGCTGTCGAAAAGCCCTCCTTTTGCTCTAATGGTTCCATGCTCTCTCTTCATCATTGCTGATGGCAACTCGCCCTCAACCCATATCTATGATGTTGGAGACCCCTCACGATCACCTCATGAATTTATAGCCCTTGTTGGCTCTGGCCAACCAACAACCCGATTACACCACTTTCTGACGTTGCTTTTCAAGAAGAGATTCCACTTGATCACGATAGATTCGCAAATGACTATGCATTTTGTAGCACTCCTCTCGGTGGAGAGGATTCCAGGGTCCCATAAACTACCTCCCAAATTCATGCCATATTCTCGACTATCCTTTAGCTTCATAGTGCAGCCAGGGCTATTCAATGCACATCGACACTACCGTGCCACAATGGCCTCCTTTTCATGCCGCACTTCCCACCTCACCTTCGCCCTGCACTGCAAACATTCATGCCTCCTTATGATATGGAGGCCCCCACTTCCTCCCTTACCAATGGTCCTACTGCAACTGCGTACTACCTCTTCACTTCCCTCATGCATACTACACATTCGGATATCTCCGCCCTAGTGCTTCTTGGAGCACCCATTCAAAGCGGCAACATGGGCTATCTGGAGCATGGAGCCAAGCTTGCTCTAGTCTCAATGGAACCAACTACCCTGGCACAACAACCTATTCTGTCCAAAGAAAACTATATGTCATCGACCGATGCCATAGCCACATCTACGGGGCACGATTATGAGGATTTAGTATCCTATGCCATTGTGCATCCGTTGACCGCCCAACGTTTCATGGTATCTATGAAACCCTACCATGCTCAAAATTCTTCCCCTATAAGCCTCATTATCCATGAGCAATATTGTTGTCACATCTACACAATACACCACCTAGTTAGTATGTTTCTGATGTGGACAATCCACCACCCTTCATCTACGGCCTTCCACAAATACCCTATTTCATTTTCCTCTATGCAGACGATGCACTAATTTGGCCTGGACATCTATATGATGTACACTCATCCTTTCAAGCACCTACGATGGATGACAACATTCTTATGCATCTTCCAGAGAACATCATGATTCCACAGAACAATGGTTCTCTACTGTACAAGCTGCCACCTCCACTAGCACCTATAGAACAAGGATCTCCATGCTCTAATACTAGAATGCAACACCTTTGAGAGTTCTACTCCAACGAATTAGATTCAACATTCAACACTTTGGTGTCCCTCCTACGGCACAATCTTAACTGTTTCCTTCAACTATTTGATCCTAGTATTCTCCCCTACTGCTTTTCTTGCCTTGGAAGGGGGGGGGGGGATATTGCCTATAACTTCAAGGAGATGCAAAGCAAATCTCAAACCAATTTCAAGGCTGCACCAATCACAAGTCTCTAGCAACTTGACGATGCTACACTCATGAACAACAAAGTCAAAGAATCACTCTTGCCCATATCACCAAACCTCATCAGCTTCACAAAAATAATTTTGAAAAACTTTTGTATCACGATACTTATGTTCTTTTCCATTCATAGGTGATAAACTCTCGTTCTTAGTCATTCACAACCATTATATGCTTCATTGAATCTATATAGACGATGTGTCTTACAGGGGCATGTTGGAGGATTAAGGCACACCATCTATCCACGTCATTGATCCATTCATGAACTCCTAGATGCTTATAGGTGTTCTATGTAACCACCTTAATCGTTTATAAAATGTAATCCCGGGTACAAGTTAATATAACTGAATTTATACCGTCTTCTTGATACTGGGGTGTAAGCCCATATGCGAGGAGCCGGAGTACCTTGCGTGCAGCGACGGAACTATGTTATCGACCAATGAAGTTCAGCAGTAGCTCATGCAAAAGGGGGCAGGATACCCAGTGAAAGAGTTCGTCATCTTATTTCCCTATCTCACTTCTGCAAATACAAGCCACGCAATAAATGTCGGTTGAAAAAGAGAAAGAAAACAGCCGAAAACACCAAGCCCAGAAAGGTCTCCGAAAAATCAGAGCAGCGTTGAGATACGAGGAAGAAATACAAAGGAAAAACTTGCAAATCTTCTTCAAGGAGTGGTGGGCTGGAAAAGCCGACAAACCCACCAAAGAGATGTGCAGTATCCTTAAAAGGAAACACAACAGAGAGACGATTCCCCTACTGCTAGACCCACATGGCAATGTATGCAACTCGGAAGAAGATAATTTTGGCATCATCGAAGGGCACTTCACGAGACTCCTGGGAACCTCGAACCCCCTCTCCCACCATAGAAGGGACTGCATGGCTGCCATTTCTAGGGTTTCCCCCCGGAGAATTCCACCCAACCTCCTCTCCCTGCTCCATGCCCCGATCTCTGAATCAGAAATCATTGAGGTCATTGATGCCCTCCCTCTCGGTAAAAGCCCGGGACCCGACGGACTCACTAACGAGTTTTTTAAATCCTTCAAGCTGGTGGTTGCCACCCCTCTTCGGATGGTTTGGCAAGAAGCGCTAAAATTTGGTGCTCTTCCTTCTTGTATAAATAATGGAATTATCAAGCTGATTCACAAGAAGGGGGAAAAAAACAGAATCGAGAACTGGCGGCCAATTACGATGCTCCAAACAGGATACAAGATCGTCGCCAAAGTCATTGCCAACAGACTTGCGTGCCACCTGAGATCTTGGCTTAGTGAGGACCAAAAAGGTTTCATCAAAGGCAGGTCCATCCTGGAAACCATTGTGGATATTTGGGAAGGTATTCAATTTGCAAATGAGTCTAATCAAGATGTGGTCTTCCTCAAGATCGACTTTGACAAAGCCTACGATAGGCTAGAATGGGACTATATTCTGCAGTCGCTCCAAGACCTCGGATGTAGTCAGAAATTCACCAAGATGATCGCGACCCTTCTCGGCAACGCAACGACCCAAATTAACGTTAACGGCAAACTTTCGAAGGCGATCCATCTTAAAAGATCTATTAGACAAGGTTGCCCTCTTGCCCCCCTTCTCTTTGCCATTGCCACTGAGGGGCTGAGCAGACTTGTGGCTCATCATGTGGAGGCTGGCAATATCAAAGGCCTCCAGCTACCTCACGACCACAGTCAAATCATCATGAGACTTTTTGCCGACGATATGAACGCGTTCGTTCACAATGATAATACCAGCCTGGAGACTTTCTGGAGGTGTCTTGATACCTTTTGTGAGGCCTCTGGATCCAAAATCAACCACAATAAGACCGCCTTTAGGGCCATTGTAGGACATCAACCTGGCCTTCTCATTGATCATGGCTATCAAATCATTCCGCAGGGCCAAGTCTTTCGGCTGCTTGGAATCCCCTTGGGGTTTGGCGTCTCTATGGAGCAGCGATGGAACTGGGTGCTGGCCAAACTTGAAAACAAGCTCAATTACTAGAGAGGCATGCAAATCAATCTCGCTGGACGGGCGATGGTTATCAACACGTTCCTCCTCTCGTCTACCATCTATTTCCTTTCTTGCTGGAGACCGAATGAGCAAGGCCTGTCCAAACTGAATAGCATCTGCAGAAACTTTCTTTGGACGGGTGATCACAACAGAAGGGGGGTGCCCAAAATCAAATGGGCCATCTGCACCAGCCCTAGAGAGAGCGGGGGGCTTGGCATCCTGGACATTGGGTGTTTGGCTAACAAACTGGCAGCCAAATGGATGATTAAAGCTTGGTGCAATAGGGAGGCCTCGTGGGCCAAGCTGATCTTCAGAAACAAAAATGAGTTGGCCCTCACGGGGTCCCCAAACTGGAAGAACCTTGACATCATGACCCTGCTATTCTCCCCGATTCCTGTCTTCCCGAAAGGCTCCAATCTCGTATGCTCTCTTTGGAAGGGCTGGAATAAAGTCAAAAGCTTCACAAGAATTAGTGAGGACTGGAAGTGGGCGGCCGGAATCAGACAAAACGACTCTATCTGGTTTCCGATACATGGCGTCCGGAGTGTGGAGTCGTGGAACATTCAAAATGCCAAAAAGTTATGGAACAAAGGATTCAAAAAATGGAAACACCTCTGGAAACATGACACCAACAGTTGGATCAACTACGAGGATATCGACCCTCGCATAAACATCTCCTACGAAGAATGGAACACCTTGCAAAGCAGATGCCTCGCTTGGGATCGTCACAAAACTCGCCTTCTCATGGGACATGATGCTCCGAACGCGCGTGGTCTCAAATGGCACAATGGAAATAGCCTACTCAAAATCCCGAACATCAAAGAAACGACTGACCTCCAGATCAGCCTCAACAAGAAGTGGTGCCTGTCTTGAACGCGGCTTCGGTGGGACATGAAATTCATGGGTCTCTGGCACCCACTTATAGAGATTAAGAAGTCTGTCCTCTTATGGCAAATTCTTCATCGAGGAATTTGGACTAACCATAAGGCAAGCAAAATTTTTGGGATCCCTCCGTGGTGCAAACGCTGCCACCGTGCAATCGAAGATGTCCCACACATCTTCCTTACTTGCCCCAACTCCTACAGAATCTGGCAGACGGTTGGACTGAAAATCAGAGTTCAGAAACAGCTTAGTTGGAAACAAGTCCTTTTGGGAGAAGCGATTGGATGCTCTGCGGCTCTCTGGAACGCGATCAGAGGGGAAGTCCTGTGGAAAATTTGGCGGGAGCGGTGTGCTCTCAACTTCGGCGACCCCCCCAGGGAGTGGTCGATTGAAAAATCTCTTTTCCTCCTTGGCAAAAGGATTGTCAACAGTAAGAAATCCCCCCCCTTCAGGCACCATCAAGTCCTCCTTTTGATCAACAACAAGCTCAAACCCAAGTGGGTCCCGCATGAGGGTGACGAGAGGGTGATCAACCTTCTTTGTAATGCAACCTAGGAATCAACCAAGCTTCCCCTGCTTTGTGGGATTTGGGGGGTCCCGTGGGCACTAGTCCCCTTCTATTGTACCTTTGTTTCTTAATTTAATTCAAGTCCGGGAGAGTAGGCTATTGCCGAACTTCCTTTATATTAAAAAAACAGCCGAAAAGTTCAGCTTCATAACGACTGACTTCCATGGATCTATGAACGACTTTTCTGTTCTGTCGAGCTTAGATTTAACTAAAATATTGATGGAAAAAAGTATCATTCTCATTTTTTTAAGGTCTTCATAGTAGTTTCAGTCAATCGTACTCTATCTCATCCATGTCTCGCGACTGACTCTACTTTCTTCATGCGGTCCAAAAAGCGAAAACAAAAAGCACGAATAGTCAAAAATAGGAAGTATCTAAAATTCAGACATGTGATTGTTGGTTGGGAGCAGCACCAGAACAAATAATAGAACCAGCAAGTTGCGCAAACTACTAAAGACCCATTTTACGACGTGCTGCATCGTGCATGGCCCCATTACGTGTACCCTGTTAGAGATATGAAGATTTTCAAGTGTCACGGACATTGACCAGAAAACAGACAAGAGAGAAAGCAACAATCTCTGTGATGGAGCTCTCAGATTTGAAGGAAAAATGGAAGCACACATTTTCAATCATGCAACTCACTTATATTTTCTAATTCAAGCAGTCAAGCTTTCTTTGTGGGGAACTGGATTTAATGGGTATTAAGCACACATTTTCAATCATTCAACTCAATTATATTTTCTAATTTAATTATTCAAAAAGAGTAGGACTCGGCCGAACCTCTTCTTAAAACAAAAGAAAAAGTACTTTGTCTTTTTTCCGCGTTATGCCATACATGTTCCTGAAGACAGATGGTAGCAAACAAATAGAGTTCCTCGCTCTAGAGTTCATCTATTCAATCATTTAGTGTACTAAGTCAAAGCTCCGTTCTCATAATCCCACCATAAAGAAAAATCGGGTTACTGACTCTCCTCTCACTCATATGTGTCCGTCAAGAGCTGTACTAAATTAAGACCTTAATCATGCTCATCAACCACATCAAATCTCTTTGTTTTGATATCGCAAGAAATATCAAATCTCTTTCTTTCTCATCATCTTCATAATGCTCATCAACGACATCAAATCTTTGTTTTGATATCGCAAGAAATATCGCACTGACTCCCTCGGAAGCTTCCTCTTGAGGAAGTCCATCGTTTTTATATACGTTGAAAACATCGCAGACTTTTTATTTGAGTGTTTGCGCTTTTAAAACGAAATCTATAAATTTCATAAAAGAATATAAAGAAGTTAAAAGTCCGTTCGCGAAGTTGTCATCCGTTGAAGCTCCTCATACGGGTTGAATTCGTGATAGGAAAACAATTCTTTATGACCATATTCTAAGGACTCATAGTGAAGTTATGGCTTCTCGTTCTTTGTACAACTGCAATGTCAAAGTTAAATTTGGCAAAAAAGAAATTATGTTCCACCTCTTGATGTGAGTTTCATTCTCGTGAAGGACATGCTTATGTTGCAAAGACTTTGAATATATTATCTCCATTTCCTGTATAACTATATTTTTGAAGTTTAACGTAGAAATTAACTTTATGAAAAAAATTTAGAATATTCCTTACAAGAAGGAATTTGAAGGTCAACACAAGTAATTGGACACGTAATTTGCATAAACAGAGATCCACTGGACTAATAATCATAATTTGTAAGAAGGGCGCTAATATAGGACATTTGTTCTGCGTGAAATAATGAACTCAGTATAGGATGGAAAAAGACAAAGGCTCACGTTTCTTATGACTGCTATTCATAGGCCTAAAAACAATTTTCATGGATGATTGGTAATCACATTGATATAACACGCATTTTCTTTTTACTTAAAGGCCTCTATGATATAGATATAGCATTTATCTTTCTCATTTATGAAGGCCTCATTTATCTTTGTCTCATGCCCTCTTCATTTTCTTCATGAGCAACAAAAGAACCAACGTAAGACTACGAATACTAGAAGATAGGATGAACAAACATGTGATCAGTTATAAAGCCACATGTAACGAGGCGTGATCTACGGAAAACTATGTAAGTATTACAGATGTCGACAAGAAAACTAAATGCTCTCCTATTATCAAGAGAGATCAAGTCAAACAAGAGAGATGGACAAGAATCTTTTAGTAGAGCTCTCTGATTTAAAACAACAATGGAAATTTAGTTTGCAGCGACTCTCTCTCTCTCTCTCTCTCGTTTCACAAAGCATTTGGTCCTCACTTTGTTGAAAACGTAGTCAAAGTCAGTTCCGTCCTCAAGGAAATCCTTTATAGAATCAAGATAATTACAAAAAGGAGGTGTGAAAGTCAAAAGTTATTCTCTTTTATAGAGAGCCTTATCATCTATTTATAGAAATCATGATCTACATGGATCCTTATCTTAGCTATTATTTTTAGGACTTTCTAGAAAGAACCCTCTATGTGGGTCTTTATGTACAAAATATATAGAAAATATATAGAAAATATATGTTTTTTTTATTCTTGTCCAAACACGTCAGAATATATCCATGCCCATTCATGCCCTCATGAACCTTTGGTGGATATATCAAACGAAAATCACATTAGTAAATAAATAAATTAAAGTCCAAAATAAAGATGATAACATGCCCTCCAATTGAGAAACAAAGTGACCTCAATTCATAAGAAATAAAATAGACATGGATGGCCACTCACATCTCCCATCACTAAGCAAAAATAAGCATGTTACTTGTAAAAAGACATGCATTCAAAAGTTTGTGAAGGAGTTAACCATTGTGACTGTGAATAATATGCATATATTAAGTGATCATAATAAGGATTCAATGAAGTCTTCTGGATCTATTGTAATTCTTTAGTAATAAAGTAAGGGGAAGTGTGAAGGAGGAGAAATGTTTAAAAAATATCTAATGAAAACTAGCCAATCCAAGAAAAGGATGTACATCACTAATTGATTGAGGTATAGCCCATTCTACAATTACTTTGCTTTTTGTTGGGTCTACATAAATATAAATGATATACACTAAATATCTAGTTTACTTTGGAGAAATATAACTAAAGGCTGTTCTAACATACTAGAACCTAATTCTAAATGCTTCTCATGCTGGATTTTATTCATATGAGCTTGAAAGGATGATAACGTTCTTCTCTTATATCTCATACCAAGTAGAGTCTCATTTAGCTGTTGGAGATTGGCATTTAACTTTGCAATTATGCTTTCCTTTCCTTCCATATCCTGTTCAAACTCTGTAAGTTGTTCTTGTTAAGATATTATTGTGCTTTCTCAAGTGACCACTCTCATGTGATGGAGTTGATATTGTTGGAACCAATTATACTAAACAGTATCATGAGAATGTGTACATAAACACTTGCAATAACCTAATAGTCGAGCTTCACGTGCACCAATGAGCTGCAGTTAACTTGAGAGGTTGTGGGATGTTAGATGGTAAGACGATATTGAATCACGAGGATATAGTGAGCCATGAGTCGAATGAAAAATACTCTTTTCTCTAGCTACATGACATTCATTCTCACAATCCACATCATTGTTGCACTATGCATTTGGAGCAAACTCTCTTGGTACATGAACATGGAAACTTGTTGATGCAGGAGCATGAGGATGTTCTATTGTGAAGTTTGTATTACATCTCAACACCATCTTTTCTACTAACCAAGAACATAAAAAAAAAGTTGAAACACATTAGAAGGGACTCTAAAGCATGTGTTTTGCTCAGAACATGTGTTTTCATGTATGTGGATGTGTTAAATTTTGTTTTCCTATTGTATATGGATGGAAGTAATGAAATTAAAAAAACGTTATTTTTTGGGGAGAGCATAGTTATGGATTTGATAATGTGGCACGTACTTTTGGAGAGAGTTTGAAAATTTTATTTTTCCTAAAACAAGCATACACTACATACATACACACACACTACATACATACATACACACATACACTACATACATATACACACTAGACATCAATACCTTTCCAATGAGCTATCTTGCACTCAATTTGGAGCTCTGGAGAGAGAGCGGCAACCTCTGCAAGATTACTGTTGGCGAAGAAGATGATGCAGAAAATTGAAGGAGCAAGACAATGATGGTCACAAGTGTATGTATATTGCTTCCATGTATTGTACAAGTGATTTCAAGTCTTTACATAGACTCTAGAAGTGTTCCGCGACTTCTACAAGTGGATTTTGAATTCAAATGAAGGTGGGGATGGTTGTTGGAGGGAATAAATTCACTTTCCTAAAGTTTGTAAATTGAGTGAAAAACGTGACTTCTAACATATATATTGAAACTTGGGTCCTTGAAAGTAAATATACACTAAAAATGAGATTTAAAAAAATCAATTTTTATTGAGATACATGCATGAGTTTGATGATGTGGAAAGTAGATTCTCTTGCTCTCTCTCCAGAAGAAGAAAGTTAAGATTGTTGGAGCTAGAGGTTTGTGGAAGCACGCGAACAACACAAGGAAGAAGAAGAAGAAGCTTGGAGCACAACACACAATACTAAATGTATTACCATTGGAATTTACAAAGATAAGTGACCCATTAGGCCAATAGGCGTATATACAAACTGGGGGAAATTAGCCTCCTAAAGAGGGAAAAAAGTGTCCCAACGGTGTGGTCGAGATCTTCTCTCCTCTCTCACTTGTGAAGGCCTACAAAAAACATATTTGGTGAAGGTAGCAGGAATTCCCCGAGAAGTCCAAGATGCATCAAGGATGTCAAAGGAAGCTCACATACAAAGTTTCAAAGAAATCAAAATTAGATGAAAATTCATATACTTGTAAAGATTGTCAAAGGCAGTCTATAACCCATTTTGTAAAAATGGATTTTGTAGCACATTGATATGCTACAAAATGGATTCAGCAGAAAATGGATTTTGTAGCACATTGATATGCTATGTTCATTTTGTAAAAATATAATTTTTCTAGTTTGACCCTACAAATTCTTGTATAGAAATTTATGTTAGCCATATGGTTTGGCATGTATAAAGATCATATGTGGCTACATATTTGTACAAATTTTCAAGGCTATCAGAGCTTTCTAGACACCTTAATGCCACCTTGCAAGCTTCCAAATGTAGTCAAACTTGTACAAGGGAGATTCAGATGGGAGTTTTTTCTGCATATTCTTTAAGGAGATCTTTGGAAACATAGTCCTACAAAGTTTCATCTTCATCAAAGCCTATTTGGAGGGTCAAAGAGTACAAAGTCCAGTTTTCAGGATCAGCGCAGTTTTCTAGTTTAAGCAAATTGAAGGGTTGAAGGACCACCACATGGCGAAAGCTGATTGAGCCATGTTGTATGATCAAGATGAGCTCATATTCAAGGGTGGAGATGCACTTATGCTTAAAGCAAGGAGGATCCACGAGTTTTTCCATAAAAGAAGATTTTTTTGACAATCAAAGATCAATAATGCAGCTTTTCTCCAAAAATAGTAGCTTATCTTATCCAAAATGATGTCAGCACTGATCCGACGGTCCAGATCATCCCTAGATCCAATGGTGGAGAATGAAGGCGCCTAAATTTCACTCCTTTACACTAGATTTGATAGAAAGAACAATTCCAAGCCATTGATTTGATTAATCAAATGGTTGTAATCGAAAGTAGTGATCCTAGAGTTGAGAGTTGATTTCTCTAGATCCAAGGGCCCAAATCCATTCAAAAAACTATATAAACCCCCTCCAAACTCCTAGAGAATCATTGTTAGGCATCCATAGGGCTCATGCTAGCTTACGGTTTCCTTGAGACGATCACCCTCGGTTGAGCGAGTGAGGATCCAAGGTGAGCTAGTATGAGTATAGTACCTAGTTTCAAATTTAAGTTAGAACTCCAATCTAGGATAGGCTCTTGAAACCAGCATCTGTATCTTGACTCACCCTCGGTGGAGCGTGTGAGTGAGTTAGAGCTGGTTTTAATGAGTCTTAGACTTCTTTAGTTAGACGTTACGAGCCTAGACATACATAGGGTCACTAAAGTGGAACTCACCTTCTTACGTGTGACATTCGGTTGAACTGTCATGGTTTGAGGGTCGGAACCACCTTTGATCAGTAGACTGCCTAGCTTGACGTACCACGACAATCTTATACATGTATCTTAATTCCAATCCTTTTAATTCATGTCACTTGTCACTTGTCTCTTGTCTCCTCTCTCAGTCTCTTAAGTATTTTTACATGTCTTCTATTTCTTCTATGTGTGAGAAGGCTCTGCAGTATTGCGTTGAACCAGTGAGGATGTTTCTTTGAGCTTGTGAGTAAACTCTATCATCATAATTCACTTGCATGCATATAATCCATACATACCCATACATATTGATTAGTTTCTGAAAGTGTATAAGAAGCTCCAATATTGGACCATTCTTCCTTTCAAAACTGGTTTATGTGTAAGGATTCCATCTATTCACGTCATGCATACATATCATCCAAAGAAGACTATGCATATGGATTAGAATTAGGAAGTGTTTAAGAAGCTCCTTCAATGGACCATTCTTCCTTCCAAATTTGATTTGTGTGTATGGTTCTCTTTCATTCTTATCATTCATGTTCATAAATCTAACTTGCACTCCTACTTTCCCATTCCCATAATCATTTCAACATCTCTCTCTTCTCCATACTCAACATTAATTTCACTTTCATGTCCTTAAACCATCCAACATTCATTAGCTTCATACACCCTGTGTGTGCCACGATCGGGCCCGATCCACCCGGATTGCGATCACCTCCACATTTGAACCCGACGTGAATCGAACACGCAACCTTCTGATCTTGTTGGGAGGTTGTGATCCATATCCTTTGTTTCATATTTTTCATCCTCATCATATCATCATCACCATTCTTGAGTGTTACACTGGATTTCTCACAATATCGTGCACATCTTCGTCGTGAAGTAAATGCATTTGTGAGAGATCTAGAGCATCGTGCATCACTTGCTTATTCACATAAGATGGAGGAAGGATTCAAATCCCTTATTGTTGAGAAACAACGCCAAAGAATATTCTCTTCTATGTTGAGAGAGAAGGGAAAATTCAATGGCATCAACATTACAAGCTACTTAGATTTGTTTGAAGAGCAAGCTATGATTTTTGGTCTTCCCGAAGATCTTTTGATATCATTCTTTGAACGAATTGTTGATAGCTCTATCATAAACCGTGTCACTCAATATGATAGTCTTCCTTGGAGTGATTTTAGAAAGGAGATGCTCAAAGAATTCTATCTTGAAGATTATAGCCAACATAATCGGGATGGATTCTTACAATGGGTCAATTCACCGAAGCCTAGTAGCTCTATTACTCACTTACAAAATGAGTATATTAGACGCTATGAACAACTTCTTGATGAGGATAAGATAACCTTGGAACCTGATCTTGTGATCAATTTTCTTAAGCTTCTTCATCCTGAAACTCGTAGGGAAGTTGAACGACGATTAGAAGAACCGGATAAGCGCTATGGTCTTACTGACAATTGGCAAAAAGTGCGTAAAGTAGTAGAGGCTGTAGCCCATAGACATCAAAGACAATCCATGCTTTATGAGCAAACTAGTTTTCCTCAAGCTAGCCTTCCACAAATTAAGGAGCAATTTAGAGAACAATCCCATGCTATGAATTTTGACTCTACTCCTATTCCTCAAATGATGGAGCCTACTCAAGGTTTTAAAGTAGAGCCAAATAAAAGTGTAGTTGAACAATCTCAAGTGGAAATTCTCACTAAGCAAATGGAAAGTCTACACAATCCAATTTGGCCAAGACTATAGATGCTTTACAATCTAATTACACCAAAACTTTCCAAAATCAAATGAGCCCAATGTCTTTTCAAGAGCCTAATCCACATGTTATAGCTACCAATCAAAATCCACAAGTAGCTCCTACTCAATCATATCAAGTTCCTCCAATGCATAATCCTTCAATGCAAAATCCTCATCCTCATGTGCAAAATCCTCAAATGTATCAAAACATGTATCCTCAAGCTTCACAAATAGCTTTTCAAAATTCTCAAAATCAAAATTTTCAAAATCATCAACCGTATAATATGAAAACTCCTCTTGCACCTCAAGTACCACATGTTGCTCCCCAAGCTCCTCAAATACATCAATTGCCTTATCAAAATCCTAATTATCCTTTTCAAGCAATACCTTATCAACAAAATCCTCAATTTCAAAATTTCCCACCACAAGTTAATCAAAATCCTCAAAATCAAAATGGTTTTGTGCGTGGCCCTCGTAGGTGTCCTTGGTGTGATTCGTTAGAGCACTTTTTGAGAGATTGTGAACTATTGAAGGCTGCTAAGGAGCAATGACTAGTAATAAACATAGACAAGAAAATCTGTGACTATCGATCTAGGCTACCTTTGCAAGGAAATTATGGTAAGGGAGGAATGAAAAAACACTATGAAAATATAATCATAACGGATGTAGGAACTAGAGGAGTGAAACTAGAAGCTCTTGATGAACAACAAGTAGAATCAAGTAAACCCACAAAGGAAGTTGACTTTTCCATAGAGGCTTTAGTAAGAGCACGAGATGAGATTAGGAGAATAACGGCTTGGGAGTCACCGATAGAAGATCAATCTCTTATTTCTCACATATCCAATGTAGAAGAAAAACGAAAAAGAGATGAAGCTGAGCCTAGTGAAAGAAGAGTGACTCGAAAACAAACCTCAGAGGGAATAGAAACAATCATAGAGCAAGGAGAAACATCACAATCCAAAGATAAAAAACAAGAATCGGAACACAATGAACAAAAACAAGAGGAGAAACAAAAAGGGAAGAAGACAAAGCAAAGAAAAACAGAACCAAAGCCTTTAGATAAACAAGATCAATCAAAACAAACTGAAGAACAAACACGAGAACATGAACAAAAACAAGATCCTGAGCAAAAACAAAAGAAACCAAAGAGAAAACCTAAAGACATCTTGATTTCAGAAATTGAGAGAAAAATAGATCCTATGGAGATTTTAGATGACATTTTGCTTAAGAGTCAAGTAACTATGTCTTTAGAACAAGTTTTCTCTATTGCAAAGCCTATTTTTAAAGATAACTTTATCGGCCTAATTAAAAAGGAAGAGGTTTCCGCTTAATCTAGATACTGAGATGCAAGATTCTCTAGATCAAGATCAAGCTATGAATGAAGCCTTAAACTTTGATGAATCTGATGAAGAGGACTTTGATGATGATGAAGTAAATGTTAATAAAAATTTCTTAGGACCTATTCAACCTGACCATGAAAATCATGAAAACAATCCTGAAAGTAACATTTTGGTCTAGAGGTACATCAGAGATGCATGTTAAAATAGGAAATGATAAGAACACTATCACTGTAAATGCATTAGTAGATTCCGGCTCTGAAATCAATGTGATTTCAAGAGAAGTCTATGATAAGTTTCAATGGCCCATAGATAAAGATTGTGGATGGCGTATGAGAACTGCAGATAATGGTGTAGGTACCCTGTATGGAGCTTGTGCTAGTGTGCCCATATCCATAGGAGGAATCACAGAAGAGTTTCACTTTTTTATTCAAGATAATTGCTCCTATGAAGTTCTCTTAGGTCAACCCTTTATTTGTGAAAGTCGTATGGAAACTAAAGCCATGGATGATGGGTCTACCTATGCTAGATTTAAGTATAAGGATGGAATGCAATCACTTCAAGTCATGCCAGTAGGAGTGAATCATCCTAGGAATCGATTGTCAATTAGAAAGAAACGTATTGTTACTCATGGTCATGAGCATGCTTGTAGTGATTGTGCACCTCGATTCATGTTTGGAGCTACATATGATCAAAATTTCGGATAGAATCCATTGTTGAGCGGGAAAACAGTGGATATTGGTTTGACATCTCGCATCCAACCAACATGTACAATAGTTTATCACTTTGTTTTCCACATTCTAGATTAGATTTTCTTCATAAGAGTCAATTGTCCAAGTCTTTTATCCAAAAAACGCAAAAAAATTATAAAAACAACAAAATCATGGAACATGATGAGAACATTGAGCATGTGATTGAAACATCTCATTGTTTCTCTACTCTTGAGGAGTTAGAGTTATGTCTTCAACAAAATTCTAATTCCCATATTATTCTTCTTTCTTCCCTTGATGAGTATGCTCTAATCCAAGAGTATGCTCTCAATGTTGACAAGTGCTCAAAATTTAACCAAACACATGATGCCTTAGTTGAAACAAAGTACAAAACTGTAGACAAAAAAATCAAACCCATAGCTCAACCATTACCTCAAGAAATTAATGAAAAAATTGTTGATGTGAAAAATGATCCAATTCTTCGGGATAAGAAAAACATAGGACATACATTCACGGATGAGACAATCAAACAGGTAAAAATTGGTAGAGATGATGACTTTCTTTTGCTAGCAGAGAGAGATAAATTTGAGAGAGTCATACGTAGCCATGGAAAAGCCTTTACTATGTATCCTCATGAGATTGGTTGTGTAGATCCTAAGCTAGTTGCACCCATGATAATCTTTACTATTCCACATATTCCATGGAATCTTCGTCCTATACCAGTTCCAAAGGCTCACTTACCTGAACTAATGAAACTACTTAAGGAGAAGATAAACATGAGAATTTTAGAGCCATCTTTTGCACCTTACTCAAATAGATGGTTCACTGTGCCTAAAAAGAATGGGAAACTACGTTTTATTCAAGATCTCCAACCCATCAATAAAGTCACCATAAGGAATGTAGGAACAGGACCCATTTTAGATGAGTTTGCTGAATCATTTTCAAGACATTCTATCTATTCAATGGGTGATTTATATTCTGGATATGACCAATTCCAGTTAGCAATTGACAGTCGTGACATAACCACAATGAAAACTCCTTTAGGCTTCGTGCGAATGTGTACTTTACCTCAAGGAGCGACTAATTCTATGGCTCATATGATGAGTGCTATGAATATGGTCTTACATGATTTTATCCCTCATATAACTATGCCATTCATTGATGACATTCCAATTAAAGGGAGTGAGGAACGTGTAAAGGACATTTCTTTAGACTCATCTGGATGTCGTAAATTTGTTCTTGACCATATCTCTGATTGTGAAATAATATTTCAACGATTTGAAGAGGTAGGTCTCACATTTTCCATAGAAATCTGTTTTTGGTGTCAACGAGGTTCTTATTGTTGGACATTTATGTGGCCATTATGGTCGAAAGCCATACCCACAAAAAGTTGATGCCATTAGCAAGATTTCTGAAACATGTAACAACGTGAGTGAGGTACGTAGATTTCTTGGTGCTTGCATCTTTTATGTTATTTGGATCCCACACTTTGCTCATGTTGCTGATTGTCTCTATGACTTGTTGAGGAAGAAATGAAAATTTATTTGGACTGACAAACACACTCAAGCTATGCGTAAATTGAAGAAATTATTGCTTGAAGCTCCCATCCTTAAGCGTGTAGACTATTCTGCTAACAAACCTATTATATTGACTGTTGATACTAGTCCTACTGGTATAGGTTGGGTCATAAGTCAAGATGATAGTGAAGGGAATAGATATGCAATTAGGTTTGGTGCCGAAATTCTACATGAAACACAATGAAAATATCCACAGATCAAACGAGAACTATGGGGTATGGTAACAGCTTTGAAAACAGACAAAGAATATTTCATTGGTGCAAATGTCAAAGTTGAGACTGATTGTTTGCCTCTCATTGGAATGATAGCCAATTGTTCATCTCCTGATATAGCCATGCTTAGATGGATCTCATATATTAAGTTCATAAATCCTGAGTTAGTTCATATTTCAGGTAAGTCAAACTCAGTTGCTGATATGTTATCGAGAGCTAGATTTGATGATGATCTTGAAAGTGATCTAATAAAGAATGTGAATTTAGTTGACTATGTTCCACATATATACGAGTATGAGCAATTTCATGAGTCTGAGTATGAAAAGGAACGGAGAGACATAGGAAAGTATCTGAGTACACTACAATCATTACCTAACTGGACTACGAATAGATTCCGTAACATTAGGAAACAAGCTTATAATTTTTTCCTACGTAACGGTTATCTTTGGAGACATGCTAAGGGTAAGGTTAAGAATCCACAACGAGTCCTAGGAAAGAGAGGTCTTCAATTGCAAGTAATGAAGGAGATGTATGAGACGTTATGGGCAGGTCATAAAGGATTTTTTGGAACATATGAAAAAATTAGAAGTACCTATTATTGGCCTAGGATGTATGTTGACATTAGTAGCTATGTTTCTACATGTTCTACTTGTCAACTTCATTCATCAGTCAAACATAGAGATCCGTTGCATCCTACTTATCCACCTTGTATTCACTACAAGTGGGTAGTAGATCTTGTAACTATGCCTAAAGGTATTGACAAAATGTGTTACATTGTACTTGCAAGAGAAGACTTAACTAATCATGTAGAGGGACGTGCACTACGATCTAAGACCACTTACAATGTTTGCAAATTCTTGCTTGAAGATGTCATAAGTCGCTTTGGGTACATAGAGAAAGTAGTTGCCAATCGTGGAGAGTTAAATGCGAGAGAAGCTAAAGAGTTCTTTGAGCGTCACGGTATTCGTTTGTCTCTCACTACTGCATATAACCCAGAGGCCAATGGTAAAATAGAGAGAGGGCATCCACCTATTGTGAAAGCCATATCTAAAGCATGTAATGGTGACATCAAACAATGGCCTAGATTCTTACCTTTTGCACTTTGCGCAGATAGAATGACATGCACACATACTACTGGATATATGCCTGCTGAACTGATGTACTGTCAAAAACCATTGTTTCCAATTCAGTCTCATATTTCTGCATGGTCAAATTTGCCTTGGTCTGAAAACATGTCTACTGATGATCTTTTGAGTTTGCGCATTAAACAGTTAGAACAAGGTAAATTAAGACTTGATGATGCCGTTGAAAAATTAAGAGAATCTAGAATGAGGAACAAGCATTATTTTGATAGAACTCATCGATTGCATCCTAAGCCAATTGAAATAGGAGATTGGGTGCTCATTTATGATAGTACATTTGACTCTCAATATGATGCACGCAAAAAGCTCACTAAACAGTGGTTTGGGCCATACATTGTATCAAAAGTCAACAACAATGGTACATATGCTCTTTGTGAATTAAATGGTGTTGCACTAAAAACTTTGATTGCAGGTAAAAGGATAAAGTTATTCAAGAAGCGTGATAATGACGAGTACATTTTGGATGAGGACATTGAAGAAGATGACAACAATGAGGCCGATTCATAAACAGGAGTATCCATGTTACAAAAATAAAAATAAAAAAAAAGAGAAAAAAAATAAAAAACATATAAAAATATCATTAGTTTTTCAAGTTCATGTTGCTTTTTTTTTTTCAAGTTCATTCTATTCTTTTTTTCATGCTTGTTTCATGCATGTTTTTTTTCAATTTTTGCATTGCATTGCATATCCACATCACTTGAGTCAAAAAATGCAAATGATGATTTCTCTACTTGTGTAAAATGGTATCTTAAGTAGTAATTTATCTACTAAGAAATCGGTTATAATCTCGGATTATGGAAAAATAGGACATGTAGATTTAGAGGTTTATTTTGGTGACATGACTTTCATATATAAACATGCATATGTATCCAGTATCGAAAGCATAATTGTTGAAATCCTAGCTCCTGCTATTGCATGTTTCTACATCCTTAGTCCATCTCACAACACTTGTATCGGAGTTTAAACGATTGTTCTCCGTCATCAAAAATGGTTGTACCGTTCTTCACTCCGTCATCAACATGAGCTGTAAATAGCATATACAAAAATAACGTGACGACCATAAGTATGCTTTCATAGATATAAAACACTCATTAGTATTCAAAACTTAACATTTAAAAAAAACTCATGCTAATATAAGTTAATTAACTTCCTTAAATATACATTTACCCTTATGTACATATTCTAATATACATGCTTCATTCATGCACGAATGCACACACATACATGCAAACATACACTTGCATACATTTCATATACACGTCTCATGCATTCATGCATCATTACTCATGCATGCATATACCTTTAACATGCATGGATATATGTCTGTCATGCATACATACCTAACATGCATATACAAACATGCATTTACTAACACACACACATGAACATGCATACACTAACATACATACATGAACATGCATACACTAACACATATACATGAACATGCATACACTAACATACATACATGAACATGCATATACTAACACTCATACATGAACATGCATACATTAACACACGTACATGAACATGCATATTTTAATACACATACAAACATGCAAGACATCTAACATACATGCACTAATTATGTATACATTTACTAACATCTATCATGCAATAACATATACATGCACTAACATTCATTACCATATACATGCACTAACATACATTAACATATACATTCACTAACATACATTAACATATACATGCACTAACATACATTTACAGATACATGCACTAGCATGCATTAACATATACATGCACTAACATACATTAGCATATACATGCACTAACATACATTAACATATACATGCATTAACATATACATGCACTAAAATACATTAACATATACATGCACTAACATGCATTTACATATACACGCACTAACATGCATTAACATATACATGCACTAATATACATTAACATATACATGCACTAACATACATTAACATATACATGCACTAACATGCATTAACATATACATGCAAAACATCTAATATGCATCCAATAACTAACATCTAACATGCAATAACATATACATGCAAAACATCTAATATGCATGCACTAACTAACATCTAACATGCAATAACATATACATGCAAAACATCCAATATGCATGCACTAACTAACATCTAACATGCAATAACATATACATGCAAAACATGGCTAACATTTAATATGGATACAAACATTTTCATTTAATATGCATACAAACATCCTTGTTAATGAATTAAATCTAATGCATTTATCATAAGCTTCTATCATAAGCTAAGTGTGGGTTGGAGAAGTCTAGCTAATGGATAGGAAAAGGAAATGAAAAGTTATGATCAGATAAGATAAATAATTGGGATTGGAGAAGTTGGATAAGTATAATGAAATCTTTGGAAAAGATAAGGAAAAAATGGGTAAATGGTTCCTTCTTTTGTTAACCTCGGAAACATAGAAGAGGTTTAGAAAATCAAATCATACATCTATTATGTAATCAATTTAGTTATAAGAATACACACACATACCCTTCATAATCTCCCATTCATTCCAAATATACATAATAAAACACTAATCATTCACATTATTCAAGCATAAATAATATACTTAATGCATATGCATGTCATAAATTAAATGAAAGTAAACAATAACACATAATACATGAAAATAATATATATAAATTAGAATAAAAATATAATAAACCTAAAGCAAATTATTAATTAAAACATCCACACACATACATAAATCACACACACATACATAAATCATATACGTTCACACATACATAAATACATATACATTTATAAATAAATATTCATTCCATATATTTCTAGCTAGTATATATTTAATAAATATTATTTACATTAATCATGAAAATAAAACATATAAAATATGTATTAAGTACACATAGAGTATATATAAATATAAAATAAATAAAAAAGAAATAAATAAAATCTATAAAATAAAAAAGAAAAGAAATAAAAAAACCCTCTCTCATTCTCTCTCTCTCTCTCTCTCTCTCTCTCTCTCTTTCTGTGTGTGTGTGTGTGTTGCGCGCAGCACGCTGCACCGTCGGGAGAGTTGAGAGGGAAAGAGAGGGAGAAAGAGAGGGAAAAAGGGAGAGCATTAAAGAAGGAGAGGAAAAAGAAAAAGAAAGGAAATAAAAAAAAGAAAAGAAGAAGGAAATAAGGGGAAAAAAGAAACAACCCCCCCTTTGTCTCTGCATTGATAGAAATAAAAGACAAAAAAATTTGCTTTTCATTGTTTGCAAAAGTAAGAGAGATGATCTTCTCTCTGCTCCTGCCAAAAACAACATGAAAATAAGTGCACATACAACCTAGAGCATAGAGTAAATAAAGTACCTCCAAAAAAAAAACGTGAGCTTGTGAATACGACTCCCCTCCTTATATACATGAGAGTAGCCCACCATAGCCCACATTTTCCCTAAGTTAAGTCATTCATGTAGCCTACAATAACTCCACATCCACTCAACTCTTCTCAACGAAAAAAAAGGTGTGGGTTTTTCTCCTATTGAATTTCCCAAAAATACACAATCTCCACTTAAAATAAATATTCACTTGACCTTAGACTTTTATCATCCGTTTAGATTTAAATAAATGTAGCCCTTCAATTCTTTTTAATTATTTATTCACTTTAGAATTAATTAAATTAAATCTATCAATTATTAAATTTAAATATATTTCCATAACCTTAATATTATTTAAATAATATCAATTATTAATTAACATATTTAATTATTCATTTACAATTGACATATTTGCTAAGGTTTCATTTAATACATTTTATCCTATTCATTAATTCCTTCTGAATCTAAAACCTACTTAATTAACCTCTTAACCATAGGTTTACTTTATACTATTTTTAAACCATGTTTTTAACCCTCAACTAATCCATAAACTAAACTTCTACCCTATCAAAACCCTTTAGATTTATTAATTAAATCCTTGATTACCCTTAAAATTAAGCTTATACCCTATAAATCATATTCAAACCCTACATTTGACCCTTGAATATCCTGGAATTTACTTTCAAACCTTTAATAAATCCTTAACTAACCCTTTATTTTTAATCTATACTCACAACTATATTTGAAAACACCTTTTTAAATACTTCCCATCTTTGTAATGATCATCAAACTTTTTGTCCTGCAAAATTCAAAATCAAACATAAGTTAAAATTTTCATAAATTATTCAAACTTAATTTAATCTATTAATATTTTAATTTTTAATAATATTTTAAGAGGAATAAAATCTTTCCGACATCCGCCCCCATTAAACCTGCACATCGTTCTAATGGGACAACCTGCAGATTCAAGTGGAACATATCAAATTCTTTTGTAACTAAATTTTAAATTTTCAAAGTTTTATTTTATCATGCATTCATAATTTGTGCAATTAAAAAGATTAGTACAAATCTTCTGAAAAACAAAGTATATATGAGTCATATAAATATCATGTTATATCTCTAAATCCACATTTAAACAAAAATTTATAGGAATAAACCATAAGTTTCATAGTCCTTCTATTCATGTAACTTGTTTGGATTAAGTAACTTATCGTGCACAGCAACATATACCAAAACTTTTTCATCAGTTAATAGAATTATTTGACTCCTAATTTTATTTCCTATGGTCTGGCTCTCCATTCATTTCTTTTTTATTTTTCATTTTATTTTTTTCTTGTTTTATTACTTCATCCCAACTCAGCTCTTTATTTATTTTGAACAAAACCCGACCAGAGTGACTCCACCCGCCTACCGACTCATGTAGGCGCATGACAACATAAAGGTTAGGCCTATGATGAAACTAGCATCAGCTCGTGGGCTTGATCACCCGACCAAGGTTGTTCCACCTGCCTACTAGCCCAACATAGCGCACCAACTATAGACACATACATATAGGCTAAATTGGGTATGAAGTTTTATCTTTTAATTCTCTTAGAGGTCAGATCTGATAAGGAATAAATAGTAAGATACAAACATCCCACTTACTAATGGATAAAATTTTTAGCATATACATGTATTCATAATCAAGCTACCATTTCTTCCACAAGCTTCCAATTCCAAAAGTTTCTATTTAACTATCTGATTTAATTCATATAAATACAAGTTTTTCATGCATCAATCATAAATATATCAGATATTTAACATCTTAAATTCTACTTGATTTTTTAAAAAATTTGAAAATATCCTTTTAACTCATTCAGTAATGTAGTGCATATACACAAAAAATCAAACAAATCTTTAATTAAAACTTTTTCACCTGATTTTACAGAGATCTTTAATCTTCATCAGCATCTTCATCTCGTCAACCTCATAATCTTCATTATTTCACTTCTTAAACAGTTTAACTCTTTTCCCTGCAATCAAATTTCTCAACAAAGAACCATCAAATTCCCTAAGTTTAAACGTATCATTATAAAAAACAGTTACTACTACATACGAACCAAACCATCTTTTAATTAACTTCTTCCTAGCATCATATTGTGTATCAAAAGTACTATCCTAAACTAATACCCAATCATCTACTTCTATAGTACAAGGCCTAAGTCTATGTTTTTTATCAAAATAGATTTTATTTTTAAGCCGTAATTCTCTAACTTTTTGTACAGCTTCTTCAATCATTTTATTTCCTAGATCTAACTACATAATCCTAACAGAAATCAGATCTTCACGAGCCATCTCATTATTCCACGGAAGCGTTGTCCATGAAATAATATGGCTCTGGATAGGAAAAAATGGCTTCTGACAGTACATTAGTTCTGCAGGCATAAATCCTATAGACCTAGTATACGTCATCTTGTCTGCCCATAGTGCGAAAGGAAGGGACCTAGGCCACTGCGATGTATCACCATTGCTTAGAGATTGCCTTCACAATAGATGGATGACCCCGTTCAATCTTACCATTAGACTCCCGATTATAAGCAGTTGTCAGAGATAGTCGAATCCCACGCTGGTCAAAGAATTCTCTAGCCTCTCGAGCATCTAACTCGCCCCTATCTGCTACTATCTTTTCTACATAGCCAAATCTAGAAATAACTTCTTCTAACAAAAATCTACATATGTTATAAGTAGTTCTAGTACGAAGCGCTCTACCCTCTACATGATTACTCAAGTCTTCCCTAGCTAATACTATATACCTCATCCTATCTAAACCTTTAGGCATGGTCACTAAATCAACTACCCACTTGTAATCAATACAAAGAGGGTAAGTCGGGTGCAGAGGTTTCCTATGTCTAATTGACGAATGTACGTAACAAGTAGTACAAGAACTTACAAAGTCATGTATATTCACATACATACCTGGCCACCAATAAGCTTCTCTAATTTTATCGTACGTCGCATAGAAGCCTTTATGTCTTGCCCAAAGAGTTTCATGCATTTCTATCATAACTCTATTTTGAAGATTTTTATTTCCTAAAACTCGTTGCTGATATCTAATTTTCCCTTTTGCATGACGCCAAATAAAACCATCCTTTAGAAAGAAATTAAATGCACGTTTCCTAATGTCTCTAAATCTATTAGCTGACCAAATAGGTAATTGTTTCAAAGTTCTAAGATAATATCCTATATCATACCAAATTCCCTCATATTCTTTTTCATTAAATTTTTCATACATATAAACATCAAAAATATAATTAATCAGATTTAATTCAGTTTCAATCATGTCATCATTTTCAAACTTAGCCCTAGAAAGCATATCTACAACAGAGTTAGTTTTCCCAGAAATATGATTTAAAACAGGATTAATAAACTTAATATAAGATATCCATCTTAACATTGCTATGTTTGGAGAAGAACAATTAGTAATCATTCCTATTAATGGTAAACAATCGATTTATATTACTATGTTAGCTCCTATAAAATATTCCTTGTCAGTTTTTAACGCAATAGCTAATCCCCATAATTCACGTTTTATTTGTGGATAATGTTTTTGAGTTTCATGTAAAATTTTAGCCATAAATCTAATAGCGTATCTATTTTGCTCACTATCATCTTGACATATTACCCATCCTATATGTATGGGACTAGTATCTATAGTTAATATAATTGGCTTATTATTTGAGTAATTTACACGTTTTAAAACAGGTGCATTAGAAAGTAAACTTTTTAATTTCTTCATTGCTTTAATATGAGTTTCAGTCCATTTAAATTATTTTTCCTAAGTAGATCATACAACGGATTAGCTACATGGGCATAATGCGGTATCCAAATAGCAATGAAAACACACTAATGTTCCTAAGAAACTTCTAACCTCACTAATGTTCCTACAAGTTTCAGATAATTTATTTATAGCATCTACTTTCGGAGGATAAGGCCTACGACCATAGTAACCACATAAATGTCCTACAATAAGAACTTCATTAACTCCAAATACTGATTTTTCTATGGAAAATGTTAATCCTACTTCTTCAAATCTTTTAAGTATTTTCTCACAATCTAAAATATGATTAGATACAAACTTCCTACATCCTAAAGAATATAATGTTTCATCCTTTTCTTTTTCTTCACAGCCTTTAATCGGAATATCATCTATAAACGGCATAGTCACATTAGGAATAAAATCATGAAGAACCATATTCATTGTGTTCATCATATGTGCTACCGAGTCGGTAGATCCTTGAGGAAGAGTACACATTCGGACTAAACCTAAAGGAGTCTTCATCGTAGTCATATCTCTACTCTCAGTACCAAGCGGGAACTGATCATAACCATAATATAAATCACCCATAGAATAGATAGAATGTCGAGCAAAAGCTTCGGTAAATTCTCCTACAATAGGGCCGGCTCCTACATTCCTAATTGTAACTTTATTTACGGGTTATAAATCTTGGATAAATCTAAGCTTAGCATTCTTTTTAGGAACAGTAAACCATCTATTAGAATAAGGTGCAGATGAAGGTTCTAAAATTTTCATTTGCATCTTCTCCTTAAGCAGTTTCATTAGCTCAGGTAAATGAGCCTTTGGAAGTGGTATAGGGCAAAGATTCCAAGGAATATGGGCTATGGTAAAAATAATCATTGGAGATACTATTCTAGGGTCAGCACATCCTATTTCATGAGGATAAAGAGAGAAAGCTTTTCCATGTTTTCTTATCATTTCACAAAACATTTCACGTTCAGTAGGCACTAAAAAAGAATCTTCATTTCCTATTTTTATTAATTTAATGGTTTCATCAGTAAAATTATGTCCTATTTTTTAAATATCACGTAAAATAGGATCATTAGCTACTTGCTTTATTTTTTGGTCACTCGCTTCAGGTAAAGCCTAGGATACAGGTTTAACTTTTTTATCTACTGTTTTATATTTTGTATTAACTTTAACTTCATTATGAGAATCAGAAATAAATTTTAAAATTAATTCATATTCATTTAATGAGTTCAAAAGTATAACTTGCATTAATTTTTCTTCATGTAAAGTTTGATTAATTTCATCAAGTAAAGAAGAAGAAAAAGATGTTTCAATTATATTTTCAATATCTTCATTTGTAGACATATAATCTTTCCTTTTAGAATATTTTTCATGTTTTTTCATTATCCTCCTTTAATTTGGAGGATGTAAAGTAAACAGAAAAACTTTCCAATTTATGTACACATTTTTGCGAGATTTCAAACCAGTTACCACTGTTAACCCGCTCAACAATGGTGTGTAATAAAAATTCTGATCAAAATAAGTCCCAGAATCACTAAGAGGTAGATGACTCTCGTGCAACTTCTCTTGTGATCGGATTGGTGTTTTTCTAATTTGTTCTTGATGTCTAGTGTGGTTTGAATTAATAGTCATACCTTGTAATGATTGGAAATCATCTTTTGACCTAATTCTAGCATACACACAGTTGTCCTCCATTACTTTAGTTTCCATTCATGTTTCACAAATGAACGGTTGTCCTAAAATGATTTTGTAAGAACAATTATCTTAATGTTTCAGTTATTCCTCCTATTAAAATTGGAATGTTTGCACAAGCTCCTAAATGTGCACCGCATCCATTATCTACCGTTCTCATTATCCACCCATGTTGTTTATCTATCGGCCATCTAAATTTATCATAGAATTCTTTTGAGATTACATTAATTTCAGAACCTGAATCTGATAAAGCTAAGGCTATACATGACTGTTTCCTACTCCTAAGTTTACTTTTATTTTAGGTGTTCGCCTAGCCCAAAAATTCTTTTTATAATTACTTTCAGATTGGTCATTTATATTATCTCAAAGAATCGGACCTAGAAAATTTTTATTGACATAACCTTGACTTTCTTTCGAAAAGAAAAGTTCTTCATGAAGATTGACCTTTGAGGAGCCTTGTTAGGATTAGAGAAGGAGATGAATGGAAGACAACATTTTGAACAAGGTATGGACAACATTTCGAACAAGGTATGGACATTTTGAGTATTTAGTTATGCCATTCGGTCTACCAAATGCTCAAGTTGTCTTTCACCATATGATGAACGAAATCTTTCGAGAGTATTTAGATGATTTTGTGGTAATATATGTTGATGTTATCTTGAAATTATCCAAAAATCTAGAGAATCATGAGTCTCATGTAAAGATAGTCCTAGAGAGACTAAGAGGAGAAGTTTATATGAAAAATTAGAGAAGTTCTCTTTCCATTCGACAGAAATGGAGTTTTTAGGGTACATTGTATGCGAGAAAGGAATCTTTATGGAACCTGAGAAGATGGAGACAATCCTTTATTGGCAACTGCCTTCATGTGTTTGATATGTACAATGTTCTCTAAGGTTAAATTTTCATAGAATATTCATTAGAGATTACTCCAAGTTTCCACTACTCCAGTTCTAGTTCATCCTGATTCCACCAAGCCTTTTTTCTTGGAGACAGATGCATCAGAATTTGCCTTAGGAGTGATCCTATCCCAACATGGTGATAATGGTCACATAGATCTAGTTGCATATCATTCAAGGAAATTCTCTCATCTAGAGATTAATAATCCAATCCATGATAAAGAATTTCTTGCCATAGTGGGTGTGTTTCATACCCATCATCACCATTTAGAAGGAGCAACTCATAAAGTTATTGTGTACACAGATCATAATAATTTAGACTACTTTATGATTATCCAAATCCTCAATAGAAGACAATCTCGATGGAGTAATTTTGTATCCAAGTTTAATTCAGTCATCACGTATCAACCATGACAACACCAATGCCAATCACATGCATTGTCAAGAAGATCTTACCTTATATCGAAGAAAGTCGAAGAGGGCTTTGATCAACAAGAGAGTGTATTGCTGAAGCTTGAATATCTTCAATTAGCAGCCATTTGTTCAAAACATCACAAAGATTCAGCCTTGCCTCATTTGATTCATGAGACTCTATCACATGATGAATTGTTTTGTAACATCAAGCAAAAAATTGATAAAGGAAAAATTCATGACGCTTCCTCTTCAGGATGCCACACATCTCTTTAGTTGGTTTGTTGGCTACCTGCCCACCAATCCATAAAGTATACTTGCAAGTTTTTCCTTTGGATTTCTTCCTCATATCTTAGCATGCCTCTAATTTCCTGTAGTTCCATCTGGTATTGGTAGTTCCCTTTGTTCACTTCCTCCTCAAGAGACTAAAGTCTCTTATAAAGCCTCTCCCTTTGCCTCTACTGAACTATGCAAAGCATCTTGTGAGTCCTGACCAAAATTTGATGAGTCTTCTCAATCAAGGTCCTCCAACATTTGGCCACTAAAGCACCATTGGCAAATGCTGAGATCCAAAAAAGGTAATTTCCTAATGACAGAGGGAAGGGAGAAAGACATCTGGAAAGCATGAAATCAAGGTGCTTTCCTCAGTTTGGCAATTGGTTTCAAAATGAGGATAAAAGGGTAGTGGTCCGATATGGTGAGGTCAATGTGATGGATAATGTTTTGTGCAATATAGCTTTTATCGAGTCTTGCTTTCCGCAAGTCATCTCCGGATTGCAAATTTGACCAAGCGAATTCATTTGTATGTTTAATCTCCACTAGTTCTAGGTGGAGTTTGATTTTGTCCCAGTATCTTTCTCCTAACCATCAATGGTATGCCCCCTTCCACCATGTTGAAGTCTCCACATATCATCATGTTGTGGGAGAGCGAGTCCAAAGGAACCTAGGTATCAGTCCTGTTCGATCCCCTATTTGGGGCATACATGAAGACAATAGTGAAGTGAAATGGGCCTTGGAAGGAGGTAGTAATCCAGCGATGTTTCTAATATTCTCAGAAGTTGACTATTTTATCAATCCAAAAGTTATTTATTCCAAGAGCTGTTCCACTGACTCCTCTAGAGTGAAAAGTGGTGAACCAAACATGAGAAGAAGAGATGTATTTGAGTCATTTCTAAAGGTCCTCTCCATTGATTTGAGCCTCGTGAATACATATGTAACCCGACTTTAGGCTGTTATTGCAAAACCCCTCGCCGATAATATCCACTCTTAACAAATCACTCAACCCCCTAGCATTAAATGATATGATAATCATTATCAAAGGTTACCCTCTTTGTGGAGAGGGACCTTGTCTTTTTATTCCTGGGATCATCTTTTTTCCTCAAAATGGAGGGGTCCTTACCAGATAACTTACCCTTGAGGGGGATCTTCCATGGCATTTCCAATGTTTGTTTCCTTCTATGGGTCACCTTATGCGGAAGTGAATTTAACACTATTTTCAGGAGTGTCGATCCAATGATGAAACTCTCACTATCCAGGTTGTCTTTGTTGCTAGTAGTGAAACCATCCTCTTTAATAGTTGTGTAGTCCTCTTGATAATCTTCTTTGTTGATAGCAATCTCAAGGGTTTTAAGTTTGGTGTCAACTTCATAGGGATTCCCTCCCAGTAAGTCCAACTCATTGATCTCCTTTTCCAAGTTGTAACAGAAGTTGTTTAGAGGGGCCATGACTATGGTGATCCTCGTGGAGGGCCCCCAAGGGCTTCTTTTCCTTCTATGTCTAACTTCTATGAACCCTTCTGAGTCTATCTTTGAGACCTTAGTTTCTTTCTCCTCCTCAATGATAGGTGGACGAGCTTATGCCTTAGCACTTTTATGAACTTCTTTCGCTGCTTCTTGGTTCTGTTTCCTTTGTTATTAAGCAAACTCTTTAATCCTGTGTCCTTGAGGCCATAGTGAAAACATGCATTTGACAAATTTTTGTAAGTGATTTCTTGCTCTAGACCTCCCCTTTCCCTAAGTCTATGCACATCTTCAATGGGAGAGCTTTGTTAAGATTAGTCTCGACACATATCTATAGATGCCATCATGCATTGAAGGAATACCTCACGCCTTTGCAAATGAAACCTCCCATATCCTCTGTCATGGCCAATTGTCTGCCAATAGGTGAAACAATAGCCCTTAGGAATTCATACAAGAAAAAGGGAAGGTTGGGAAGCTCAACCTAGAGTGCATAGCGCACGGTTTTAGACTTGTTTGGGACAAAATCTTGGAACCATTTAAAAGAGCCATAGGGTAGACCTCCAAATCTGCCTAGTGCCCATGCATAGCGCTAGACATGCCATCTCCTCATTCTCTTCATCTCTCTTTCTTTCTAGAAAATAAAGAAATGAAGTATATTGATGGTCAATTATTACATTCTTTAGAAGACGCAAGCCCCAAATGATACAAGATGTATAGCCAAAAGAGGCCACTCATAAGAAGAGTTAGGGTAATTCAAAGATTCTTAAAATAGCTAGGCATATTGAGGCTCAGATACACACAAAAATTAAAACCATCAAGATAACAAGGGGAAAATATACAATAGATTGCATCTGAAACCAGATCATAGTCCATGTACATATGACAGAAAACTTAGGAAATGGGAAAAGCCATAGTAAAAGTAATATGAGAGTATAGAGGGAGGAGAACATCTGTAAATCTATTGTAATTTATTCTTGATCATCCAAATATGTCACAAGATTTGGGCTCTCCAATGTTTCCATAAAACAAGATCCACCTTGTTGAAGACACCGAATAAAAAAGAAAAATACATAAAATCTCTTTATTGGTGAGTAGGTTAGCAAACTTGTGGATGCTAAAACAAACTCAATCCAAAATATAACAAATCAACTATACATATAGTTATGAAGTACACAACAAACAGAATGCAGAGTATCACAAATTCGCCCATGACTAGATTCGGTCATGAGTTACAACAAATGACTCACGAGTCATGAGCAGAGAGCGCGTCTTTCCATGAGTAAATAGCATCACAACTCAGGAGTCCTCACTCGGATCATGGATTTTTTTTTTTTTAAGAAAGCAAGAAAGTTAAATTAGCAGAGGAATTTACAAAATGTGCTAAGGGAAGGAGCCACCACTAACAAAGCAGATTACAAGGTCAGAGCCATAGAGATCCTTTTACAAGAGTAATGAGAGGACATTAAGTCCCTCCACCTAGAGTACTTATTCTCAGACATTAACTCAAATACATCAGACCCTTGTAGGAAGGCATGGGTAATTTCTTGGATACAAACAATAGAAGCTCTTTTGATCCTAGCAGGAAGGGAAATGAGGAAATTCCTTTTTCCTTTATTAAGGATGGCATCATTTCTACTAAGACAAATGTACCAAAGAATGTACCCTCTCCATATGTTCTAGAGAAGGATATCCAAATTCCTGCAACATCCAAGCAAAACCTCCACTTTACTTAACTGTGGAAAACCATCGGTTTGTAGGTACCGATTCACAGGAATCCAGAATTTTCTGGCATGAGAGGACTCAAAAAGAAGTGGGAAACATCCTCCACTGAGCCATAGAAAGTACATATTCCTCCCTTAATATAGAATTTACTGACTTTGGGGCCAATCCACAGAGTTAATAATGGTTTAGTACTTGGATTACCTAATGTTGCAGGTCAACACATGACATATAGATGTGAAGCATGTCAGCTAGGGAAGGCTCATAAGCAATCATATAATAAGCATGGTTTTGTGTACTCAGAAAGACTTGAATTGGTACATACAAATGTGTGGGGTCCTTCAAAAGACTTTAGTATAAATGGTTCAAGATATTATGTCATATATGTTGATGATGCTACCAGGTGGATCACTATCTATGTGATCAAAGACAAGTCAGAAGTGTTTAATACATTCAAACACTATAATGCATATGTAGAAAGAATTACAGGACAAAAATTGAAGAGGTTAAGATCAAATGGAGGGGGAGAGTATTTTTCAAATGAATTTAGTGATCATTTGTGGAATGCAGGTATACTACATCATACATGCATACCTAAATGCACACATAAATATATATACATGCATACATATTTACATAAATGTACACATTTACACATAGACACATATACATATATACATGTACACATCACATATACATGCCTACATGCACAAACGTATACTTATACATGCATACAGAATTATAAACACTTGCATATATTACATGAATATATGAATATTTTACACAAATGCATATGCATATATACACATATGCATACTAACACATGTATACATATATCAAACATATGCACACACAAACATATACATGAAATACATATATATGCACACTAACACATGTAATCATTTTGGTAAGACATCAATATAGTCTCATCTTCATTATCCTTATTGATTTCATTTATTTCTTCTATTGTTAAGTGTGTGTTCTCATGAGTCACATCATCTATTGATGGATTAATATCGATTTTTGGTTATTCATCTTCCTCATCAGTAGAATCAACATGTAGAGTATTATCCTCTTCATCAAAAATATTAGTACCATTATCATGTATAATGATTCTAATTTCTCTTTCAGATGTTGATGTATCAGTATCTGATGCTGAATCACCAAGAGGACTTTCTTCGATCTCTCTAGCAATAAACTGTTCAAACAATGACCTACCTCTATGTTGAACATGAATGACTTGCCACCAAGGGTGAGCATCTAGGTTTTTATAAAAAAATGCTTGTTGATTATGCCTAGGAAGAATATATGGTTCTTTAGTAGATCGCAATACCTTGGAAGAATCAATTGCCCAAAACCCAGATAATTCCTTTCTTAATGTGGAATTACTACCTTTATACTCGGCTCAAAACCACTCAACCTTCAAAATGACCTATCAAAATATATAAAAACAGAAACCCATTATTACGTGCTTAAAAAAATAACTAACTCTATCATAAAAAATATAAACTTTTTTCTACCTGTTTGAATGTATGAAATGAAATTTCATAGATACCAACAATAGTTCCTACGTAACCAAGTTCCCCATCTATAAGGTTCGTGTCTTTTGAGCTAGCACGTGATAGCTTCTTGAAAGAAGCAACAATACTAGAATCCTTTGTTTTACATAAAGAATCAATTGCTTTGATTCTAATATGCTATCCAAAAGCCCACATATTAGTGAACATTCAAGCCTGCAAAAGAAATTAAATTAGTAAATAGAAACTAATATACATATATGAAGAAAATAAACATCGGATAAAACATTAGTGTGTAGTGCCATATACACCTCAACAAAATGGAGTTGCTGAACAGAAGAACAGGCCACTCATGGAGATGGTGAGGTGTATGGTCAATAGTCAGGCTTTACTGCATAGCTTCTAGCTCGAGGCTGTTTTTTGTGCAGCATATGTACTTAACATATGAGGCTTGGCATGGCCGCAAGACATCCGTTGCTCATGTGCATGTTCTTTGTTATTTGGCATATGCATTAGTGCCTAAACAACATCACAAAAAAATGGATGATGATGGAGAGTGTTAATCTCTAAAAGAACAAGCTATCCTTGATGTTAGAACACTTCTATATCAAGAATAACTCAAAACCTTGATCAATTTTGGAAGATCAAGGCCAAACTATCAAAATTTGCATCAACTCTGAAGAGAGTCACTACTCAAAAAAGTCTATTGCACGTAACTTATTAATTGACTGACAAAATGTGTAAAGTTTTTTATGAAACTCTTTACAAGCTGTTGCTTAAAGATTCTGCACCTTCTCCAAGTTAAAACATCTCAAAAGATTAAGTACATCTTGAGAAATGATCCAAACAATCCACCTATGTCTAAAATTGTACTTCTCTTTAGTCGACTTTGACACCCATAGCTTTTAATGAATAGTTTTCTCAAACTACAACCCCTTTATTCAAATGCTTTTAGCCATAGAAAGCTTTCCTTCCAACCTAAAGAATGAGTGCTTGCTCAAAAATTTCCACTGTGGAAGGAGAACTGACCAAAACATTAGCATCGAATTTGCGCCTCTTGCAAACTTCACTTCTTCACATTTACACATGTAAATGTTCCTAATCTCAATTCTCTCATCCTGATCACAATTAGGATCTGAAAACTTGTATAGAGGTCAATCAACTATAGGCTTAGAGTTGTACAAAAGCATTTCACAAAAGATTAAACATGGAAGGAGTACTCAACAAAAGATCGGGTGCAATTTTTCTTCTACTCTAAAAATGTTTACATCAGAATGTTGAGAGGGACCTTCTTCACTTCTAAAGTGTCTAATGACTCTTAGAACTTCTAATTCTTCTCATCTCATGCTCTCTCATACTTGCCCCAACTTTCTACTTGTATATATAGGCATATAAGTACAAGCTCATGACCATAATAAAAGTATAAGTGAGCTAACTACAAGTTTAATATACATATGTATACAAGTCTTCATTTCCTGAATATGCACTATCTTCAATCTTCATTTGTTAGTATTTTCTTCATTTTTTGACTTCAACCCTTTGTACAAGACATCAATTGATGGTTGACCTGCACCAAGAGCTCCACCTCAATCATCAATTGAGGTTTTCTCTATCTTCTTTACACCTGCCATATCTTTAAATCTCTGTTGCTTTGGTCCATCCAAGGTTTTGGTTAGCATATCTGCAATCTGATCTTTTGTTGAAGTATGTATGACTTCAATCTCCTTATCAATCACCTTCTCTCTTAAGAATTGTATCTCAATGTGTTTAGTCCTGGCATGAAAAACAGGGTTAGCAGCTAGATACAATGAACTCATATTATCTCCATGAATAGTGGGTGTACTCTGAATGATGTCAAAACTCTTCATGAGAGTCTTCAACCATATGACTTCCTTTGCAGCTTCAACCATACCTTTATAATCTGCCTCTGTAGGTGATAAAGCAATTGTATGTTGCTTCTTAGAACACCAAGAGATTAACTTATCTCCCAGATAACACAAGTATCCATATGTTGATCTCCTATCATCAGGATTACTTGCCCAATCTGTATCACTATATATCTTGATATTTGTATCTGATGTAAAACCATAATACAAGCCTTCCTTGAATGTACCCTTAATATATCTCAACACTCTTTTTCCAGCAACCCAATGTTCTTTCCTAGGACAATGCATGAATTGAGACAACACTCCAACTACATATGACAAATCAGGCCTAGTTAATGTAGCATAGATTAGACTACCAAGCAGACTTTCATATAGCTTCATATCCTTGAATTCTTCTCCTCCATATCTACTCAACTTATGATTCACCTTGATTGGAGTAGGTGCTACCTTGCAATCTTCCATTTTAAACTTGATTAACAAGTTCTTCAAATACCTTTCTTGAGTTACATATACTCCATGTTGAGTATATGAGACTTCCATGCCCAAGAAATATGACAAGTCTCCGAAGTCATTGATCTTAAACTCTTTCTCCATTTGCTTCTTGAGACTTTTTATGCCCTTCTTATCTGTACCTGTAAGAATTATGTCATCAACATATATGCACAAGTAAATGAACCCATCATCGCTTGCTTTGGCAAGCAGGCTACTATCAGCTTTAGATACTTGGAAACCAAGTTCATTCAAGAACGTTACAAGTCTATAATTCCATGCCCTTGGGGCCTACTTCAAACCATAGAAAGCTCTCTTGAGCTTATATACATATTATGAATACCTTTTATCTTTGAACCCTTGTGGTTGCTCCATGAAAACATCATCTAAAATATAACCATTAAGAAAAGCATTCTTCATATCTAATTGACATAATCTCCAACCTTTACATGCAGCAATGGCTATGAGTGTCCTGATGGTTGTCATCTTTGCCATAGGACTATAGGTCTCATCATAATCTATACCATATGTCTAAGCATACCCTTTCACAACAAGTCTAGCTTTATACCTAGACACACTTCCATCAGCATACCTCTTTGTCTTGTAGACCCATTTGCATCCAATGATCTTCTGACTATTTGGTTTAGGAACCAAATCCCATGTCTCACTCTCCATCAATGCATCATACTCTTCCTGCATAGCTTTCTCCAAATTTTCCTTACCTTTTGCCTCTTCATATGTAGAAGGGTCTTCATCTGCTTTCACCATGTAAGCATAATCTTTAGTAGTCAAAAAAGAAGTGCCATAGCTATACCTTGTAGGTTTCCATTTATGTCTTGATGACCTTCTGAGTTCTCCACTTCTTGAAGTTTCTAGTTCATCACATTCTAGATCAAACCTTGGTACTTCGTCAACTTCAACTTGTACTTCATTGTTCTCTTCTTCATCAAATATCTGAATCTTTCATTTACCTTTCTTTTGATTCAAAACTTCTTCATCACCTGCATGATTATTGATTGTACCTACATACCAAATACCTTGCTCATCAAATTCAACATCCTTTGATACAAGGAATTGCTTTGTGGATGGACTCCACAACCTATAACCCATCTGTTTATCATCATATCCAATGAACACATACTTTTCAACTTTAGGTTCCAATTTATGCCTCAACTCAGATGGCACATATGCATAAGCCAAACATACAAATACTTTGCAATGATCTAAGTGGGTCTTTTACCCCACCAAGCTTCATATGGTGTCATACCCTGCAAAGCTTTATATGGTAACCTATTAACCAAGTATGTAGCTATATTTACAGCCTCATCCCACAAATAATTTGGATGATTTTTCTCCTTCATCATTGATCTTGCAAACTCAACAAGAGTTCTATTTCTCCTTTCTGCTACACCATTTTGTTGAGGAGAGTACCTGCAAGTGACTTCCCTTTTTATAGCTGCATTCCATAAGTAATCACTAAACTCATTAGAGAAATACTCTCCCCCTCGATCTGACCTTAGTCTCTTTAACTTTTGACCTGTGATTCTTTCTACATACACATGATAATGTTTAAATGTATTGAATACCTCTGATTTATCTTTGATCACATATATAGTGATCCACCTGGTAGCATCATCAACATAAATCACATAACATCTTGATCCATTAATACTGAAATCCTTTGATGGTCCCCACACATCTGTATGTACCAATCCAAGCTTCTCTGAATACATAAATCCATGCTTATTGTATGATTGCTTATGAGCCTTACCTAATTGACATGCCTCACATCTGAATGTCATGCGTTGACCTGCAACATTAGGAAATCCAAGCACTGAACCATTGTTAACGATATCCTTAATACCTCTTTCATTGAAATGTCCAAGCCTTTTATGCCAAGGATCTAACTTAGAGATCTTATGTCCTTCATAAGTAAACAAGGCAGGACCAACATTACCTTGAATCTTCAATGTGAAGAGTCTTCCTTCTTTCTTCCCTAAAACAATTTGTTTATGCCCCTTACTACGATCTTCCACAAAAGCTCCATCATTAGTGAACCTTACTTCATAACCTTTTTCAACAATTTGCCCTACACTTATCAGATTCTTTGGAATTGTAGGAACATACAAGACCTTACTCAGAAGAGTACTTCCATCCTTGGCCTTCACTTATCCAATTGACTTCACATTGTGCTTTGTATTATCACCTGTTTGAACTACATGATTAGTTACCTTATTCTCCAAAACAGTCATCAAGACTATATTACCAGTCAGGTGATTGCTACACCTTGAGTCAATGTAGAAGACTCTTTGGTCTTCACTTTGTCTTTCACAAGTTGCATTCATGATTAAGGTTGAATCTTCTTTCTGATCTGAAGCATAATTGTAGTAGGTATTGTTGTAGGATTGACTTTGGAAACCTCTGCCTCCATTTCTTCCAAAGTAACCTCTACTACCTCTACCTCTGAAATTACCTCTTTGGTTTCTACCACCTCTTCCTCTTGAATTAGAGTTCTGACTATATCCTCCATTATTCTGATTATTAGGCCAACAATCATGAGCTAAATGATTTGTCTTACCAGAGATCCAACAAGCTTTGGCTCCATCTTTATTGCTTCTACCTCTTCCTCTACCTTTGCCACCTCCTCTTCCTCTTAAGAAGTTGGCTTGGCTAGTTGTACCTTCTTCTTCATTTAATTGTTGCTTGCCTTTGCTATTCTTCTTCTTGTCCTTTGAATACATTGCTTGACCTAAACTCTTATCACCATCACCTTTGACATCCTACTCAAAAGTTAGCATATGTCCTAGCAACTCATTTAAATCGGGAGTGAAATGATCTAGTGACAATTCAGTAGACAAAATGAATGGCTTCCATTTCTCATCTCCTCTAAAACCTATGAGGATTTGCCTTACCAAATTATCCTCCTCAATACCTTCATCAACTGCTCCTAATGCATCTACAATGTCCTTCATCCTTGTTACATAATCATAAATGGATTGAGAAGCTTTCTTTTTAAATGTAGTGAACTCTGCGCATAAGGATGCCTTCCTTGACTTTGTAGTATTTTGGGAATTCAAATCATTCCATATGTCACTTGCACTTTAAAGTCCTCTAATATGAGGTAGCAGGTAGTCCTTGACTCCCATGTAGATAATGCTCCTTGCTTGAGCATCCCTCTTCATCCAACTCTTCAAATTTGAGAGTTCATCCCTAGTTGGAACACTAGGATCTCTAAATTCTAGTTTTTCTTCTTCACCTCTGATATAACCTATCAGGTCTTTGCTCATGAGATGAGCTTCCATCCTCATTGACCAAGCTGGATAGTTTTCTCTATCCAATTCCTCTATCTCAAGAGAATCTCCCATCCTTTCTTCACCTATGTAGTAAATTCTTCAAGATTTATGAGGAATAAGTGTACCTTTACTTTGAATGAAGTTCCTTTTGATCTTCTTGATATCTTCAGGCCTCCTTCTCAAGCTTTCCCTTTAAGCTTTCACTTTTTGAACCTTCAAATGTTGATTTCTGTATGACTATAGAAGTCTGGGTCCTCCTTTCTTCTATTTTGATGATTCCTGCTTTGAAACCACTGATGGAGAGTGCTAATCTCCAAAAGAACAAGCTATCCTTGATGTTAGAACACTTCTATATCAAGAATAACTCAAAACCTTGATCAATTTTGGAAGATCAATGCTAAACTATCAAAATTTGCACTAACTGTGAAGAGAGTCACTACTCAAAAAAGTTTGTTGCACTGAACTTATTAATTGACTAATCAAATGTGTAACGCTTTTTATGAAACTTTGTACAATGTGTCGTCTAAATATTGTGCACCTTCTCCAAGGCAAAACATCTCAGAAGATTCAGTAGATCTTGAGAAATGATCCAAACAATCCACCTATGTCTAAAACTATACTTCTCTAAAGTCGACTTTGACACCTATAACTTTTAATGCATATTTTTCTCAAACTACAACCCTTTTATTCAAATGCTTTTAGCCATAAGTAGCTTACCTTCCAGCTTAAAGAATGAGTACTTGCTTGCTCAAAACTTTACACTGTGGAAGGAGGAATGACTAAAACATTAGCATCGAATTTGCACCTCTTGCAAACTTCACTTCTTCATATTTACACATGTAAATGTTCTTGCTCCCAATTCTCTCAGCCTAATCACAATTAGGATATGAAAACTTGTACAGAGGTCAATCAACTATTGACTTAAACTTATACAAAAGCATTTCACAAAAGATTAAACACAAAAGGAGTACTCAACAAAAGATTGGGCACAATTTTTCTTCTACTCTAAAACTTTTTACATCTGAATGATGAGAGAGATCTTCTTCACTTCTAAAGAGTCTAACGGCTCTTGAAACTTCTAATTCTTCTCATCTCATTCTCTTTCATACTTGCACCAACTTTCTAATTGTATACATATGTATACAAGTCTTCATTTCTTGAATATGCACTATCTTAAATCTTCATTTGTTAGTCTTTTCTTCATTTTTTGACTTCAACCCTTTGTCCAAGACATCAATTGATGGTTGACTTGCACCAAGAGATGATAAAGCAGTAAAATGTATTTTTGTTGGGTACAGTTCTGAAAGTAAAGGCTATCACCTCTATGATCCATAGACTAAACGCATTTTGGTTAGTCGTGATGTTGTTTTTGTGGAAAATGCTATTTAGTCATTACTTTCATGTACTAAGGAGACATTTGTTAGCTCCAAAGACATATGATACTTTGCTGCCTCTTTTTATAGGTGGACATTCTAGTGCTGGTCCTAATGAGGCAACTTCTCAACCTTTGCAGGTTTTATGTGATGATGCAGATCATTCCATTTCTGATGCAAATTTACATGATGCACTTGTTTATGAGTGAGCTGATATTAAGTAGACAAAAAATAAAATGGTTGGTGTAGACTTTGCATGATAGAAAACTAGATGCACCTCTATCATACCGTACTCATTCAGGCTCTCATAGTGCCTCTTTTGCACTAGATTGCTATGCTATGGGTGCATCTAGTCTTTGTGATGAGAATGAGTGTGTTTCATTTGATGAAGCACAAAATTCAGAAAATTGGATGGTTGCTATGCAATCTGAATATGATGCTATAATGAAGAATGGTACCCCTCTATGTGACTTGCCTCCTCGCAAGAAGGCCATTGGCACTATGTGGGTTTACAAGCTCAAGCGTAAGACTGATGGAACAGCTCATAGGTATAAGGCTAGGCTTATTGAAAAGGGTTATGCGTAGGAAAGAGGCATTGCTTTTGATGAGATCTTTATGCCTACATGCCGTATGACTACTGTTTGTAGCATATGTGCACTTGTAGCCCATTATGGTTGGAATGTACATTAGTTGGACATTAAAACTACATTTCTAAATGGTGACTTGCATGAAGAAGTGTACGTTTTTCATCCCTCTCGCTTTGTGTAGAAAGGGCATGAAAACTAGGTTTGCAGGTTAAAGAAGCCATTATATGGTTTAAAGCAAGCACCATGTGCTTGGTATGAAAAGATACATGCCTATCTGATTGCACATGGTTGTGAGAATAGTCCAACTAAAAGCACCTTATATATTAAGTGTGCTAATGATGTGCTTTTGATCATTGTTGTCTATGTTGATTACATGTTGCTCATTGGTCCTATTGAGAAGCATATTGCTGATTTCAAGGCTGATTTGCATCACTCATTTGAGATGTCTCATTTGGGGCATTTGCACATTATTTGGGCATTCAATTTATGCAAGTTAATGGTGGAATGGCTTTGTGTCAAACGAAATATATTTACACATTATTGCTGCATTTTGGGGGATTTGTTGACATACTTAGGTAGTGATGTGTGTGAACACACTAGTGTTAAGGAAACACTCACGAATTTGACGCAACAGACAAAGAGAGAAACAGAATCTTCCGGAAAATCTATGCACAGGTGTACAGTATGCGAAGTTAGTGCGTGGTGTGCGCATAACAGAGCAATTAACTGCGGCGGGCGCGTGAGGCGCGCATAACGCGAATTGAAGAGTAACAGCGCAGAGGAGCGCCAAAGAAAGTGTATATATATACAACAAGTTTTGAAGAACAAAAAGAGAGAATTGTAGATGATACGCAGAGGAGAACGAGAGACAGATATAGAGAAGACGCCATAGATCGCGTATGAGTGAAGAGAGAGTTAGAAGTTCTCAGAAGACGCCATAGATCGCGTATGAACAGATGAATAACACAAGCCTGAAGTGTCGGGTTTTTCATCTGAGAGAGATGGTAATAAGAAACTACTCACCGTAGGAGAGTCTCTGTAGCTTGAGCAAGAAGAGGCCAAGCTTACTTGTACACATCTTCTCTAATCGAAAACACATGTTCATGTGGATGTCTGCGCGTAATCTTTACTTAATCTGAAGCTATTTCGTGTTACGGTAGGAAGTTCCGTTTATCGTTTACTGTCACGACTCGTTACTAAACGTGCTTCAGTACCTTCTCTGTAAACGCATGTTTCGGTGAATAACAGTTTACTCAGTAAACATATTTCAGTAATTTCCGGTCAGTTACAGTCCCTTAGAAAACAAGTTTTTTGGTAGAACAATGAAGTATAACTCGTAGCAGAGTTCGAAGCTTTGTATGAGAGATAGCTCATCTTGTAGCTAGACGTCTCTACTTTAAGCTGATCACAATTTCCGGTGGAATGGAGATGTACACACAGTACAAAAGTTAACCGGAAAGTAGCACTTCAGAACTGTGAAGGTTTTTCTTAAACTTCAGAAGAGTTCATTAAGTGGAGAAAGCTCACGAATCACTTTGGTACTTCTTGTATGTTCACCTGAAGTAATTATAACCAAAGTAGCAGTTCATTTCGGTGAAGTTCCGGTACGGCTACGGTGTCAGTCCAGTGACAGTCTGGTGAAGTTCCGGTGGAACTTGTGTCGCAGGATAACACAGTTAAAGCGACGTTAATTAGGCTGAGCTACTGTTGATTACAGAGGTGTTCTGAATCACTCTAGTTTAGCACTCTATTGCGGTGGCGCGGCATTTTCCGCAGGCCTGACAGAGTTCAAGCCTTGTCGCGAAACCCACCTTCAGGGCGAAAGTATTTCCACAACAGTAGGCGTTAGAGCCGAAGTTTTCGCCAACAATTGGTATCAGAGCAGGTTAATCTCCCAAGAATTGGTATAAGAGCCTAGAGTATTCTCTATCATGGCAGACCACGTCCAAATTGATAAACTAGACAGAGATAATTATCCCGCATGGGTAATGCGCATGGAAGCCTTACTTATGAGTAAGGACTTAATGACGTACGTGACCGGAGAAGAAAAGAAACCGACCTTCGAAGATGATAGTCAACCGGAAAAAGAAGAACTAGACGCCCTAAAGCTGTGGCAAAAGAAAGATGCAACGGCAAGAGCCTACATCTACAACACTGTGTCAGATCATCTGCTACCGCACATTAGAGGTCTGGAGAAAGCGGAGGACATATGGAGTGCATTGGAAGATCATTTCCAAAATACTACGAAAGCTAGGAAGGCCAGCCTATGGTCCGAGTTCACAACGTTCAAAAAGAAGCCGAGTCAAAGCATCAGTGACTACGTCACTAAAATGAAGGATCTAGCAGATAGTCTTGGATCCATAAATGAAGAAGTCGAAGATCATAGATTGATAGCGCAAGTGCTCACAGGGTTGAGAGGAGATGAAAGGTGGAAACCTTTCGTACTATCAACTGAACTCTCCTTAAATCATTTTGTACCAGAGTTAAATCAGCTGCTTGGTTTGATGCTCACATATGAGCAGGACCTGAAAGGAGACGCAGATAAAGGACATAGCTCTGCAATGTACATGAAGAACAAGAAGAAAGACAAAGGGAAGTCAAAAGACGAAGAAGAATCAAGTTCTCAGGCCTATTACGCAAGAGGGAAAGGCACTGGCAGAGGAAGAGCAAGAGGGAAAAGTAGTCAGAATACTAACAAGAAAGTCTGCTGGATTTGCGGACTAAGTAATCATCTGGCGCATGACTGTTGGCACAACCAACAGGGATCAAATCAAAGCCAGAACAATAATAGCAGAGGCAGAAGTGGAAGAAATCAGAGTAACTTCCAAAGAGGAAGACAAAGCCAAAGAGGAGGCTATGGTAGAGGTGGAACAAGAAGTTGGGGACAGAGCCAATCCTACAACACCACCTACAACAACTACGCAAATGACACACAGAATGAAAGTCATACATCATTGATGATGAACTCAATCAGCACATCTGATAACGAAGATCTAAAGGTATTTTACATTGACTCTGGATGTTCTAATCACTTGTCAGGAAACATAGAACTGATGTCAGAATTGGAAAAAGGAAGTGCGAGTCACACTGTTCAAACAGGTGACAATACAAGACACAAAGTACGATCAATCGGAAAGGTGAAATGCAAGAGTGGAGCAGATTTGCTAACTAATGTTTTGTATGTTCCAACAATACCGAAAAATCTGATCAGTGTGGGACAGATAGTCGAAAAAGGGTTTCAGGTCAGATTTACAAACAAAGGAGTATTTGTAGAAGATCCCAAGAACGGATATTATCAGATTGTTTCTCGTAAGAAAGAAGGCAGACTCTTTACCTTAAGAGTACAAGGGAACATTGGCCAAGCGTTGCTCACATATGATGAAAAGGTAATTACAGAACTTGATCTCTGGCACAAGAGATTAGGTCATTTTCACGAAAAAGGAATCAAAGCTATGATAGCAAATCAGTCTGTACTGGGATTACCGAACATACAGAACCAACATATGATTCACAAATGCGAAGCCTGTCAGATGGGAAAAGCCCACAGGTTACCTTTCCAGAAGAAAGGATTCAAACATGACAGTGTGCTGGAACTCATACATACAGATGTATGGGGACCAACGAAAGAAGGATCAATCAGCGGATCGAGGTACTATGTTCTATTCATTGATGATGCCACAAGGTGGATAACTCTTTATGTTCTAAAAGAGAAATCAGAAGTATTCGGAGCTTTCAGGCATTTTCATGCATATGCTGAAAGACTCACCGGACGAAAACTTAAAAGACTGAGGTCTGATGGAGGGGGAGAATACTTCTCCCGAGAATTCAATGACTATCTTTGGAATGCAGGTATTAAGAGAGAAATAACCTGCAGGTATACACCACAACAGAATGGTGTAGCAGAAAGAAGAAACCGAACTCTAGTCGAGTTTGCACGAGGTATGCTAAAAGAAAAGAATTGCCCGGATTATCTTTGGGCTGAAGCTGTAAACACAGCTACATACTTGGTAAACAGGTTACCATGTACGGCGTTAGAAGGAATGACCCCTTATGAAGCCTGGTGGGGAAAGAAGCCAACACTTGATCACTGCAAGGTGTTTGGATCAGTAGCGTATGCTTATGTACCGTCTCAACTCAGACATAAGCTTGAACCGAAAGCAGAGAAATATGTGTTCGTCGGATATGATGAAAAACAGATGGGTTACAGGTTATGGAGTCCTCTAACCAAACATTTTACTGTTTCCAGAGATGTAACATTTGATGAACAGAAAAGCTGGTATGCAGATCAGAACCATACAGCTGAAGAATTTGAAGAAGAGATAAAAAGAAGAGAGAAAGGTAAAACAATCGTACAGGTAAACAAAGAAGACGAGGCAAGTACGTCCAGGACCAGAACAGGTATAAGGAACGAAGATGAAGACGGGTACTCAGACACACACGAAGAATGTGAGCTAAGAAGGTCAAACAGAGTAAGAAGACAACCGGAAAGATACTCGTATGATACATCGTATATAACTCAACAAGATTATGCATATATGGTTAAAGAAGAAGATGAGCCTCAGAGCTATGACAAAGCCAAAGGCAAGAAGCAATGGCAAGAAGCAATGGAAGAAGAATTCACCGCACTGGAAGAGAACAAGACATGGGAGCTTGTTCCTAAACCAAACGGTAAGAAAGTAATTGGAAATAAATGGGTGTTCAAAATAAAGAAACTTGCAGATGGAAGGATAGCCAGACATAAAGCGAGACTGGTTATCAAGGGCTATGCTCAGACGCATGGCATAGACTACGACGAGACGTTCAGTCCGGTGGCAAAGATGTCAACCATAAGAACAGTGATTGCTATAGCAGCATCAAAAGGATGGAAGCTAAGTCAGCTAGATATAAAGAATGCATTCTTGAATGGATATATATCAGATGAAGTCTATATGGAACAACCGGAAGGGTTTATAAGCTCCAGATACCCAAATTTTGTTTGCAGGTTAAGAAAAGCACTTTATGGACTAAAGCAAGCCCCAAGAGCTTGGAACTACAGACTTGTGAAATATCTCAATGAACTTGGATACCAAAGTTCGAAGGCAGATGCAAGTCTACTCATCAAAAGGACAGAAGAAGGAATGATCTACATTTGTATCTATGTAGATGACATAATAATTACAGGTACCTCAGATGCAGGAATCACAGAGGTAAAGAAACTGCTAGAAAAGGAATTCAAAATCAGTGACCTAGGAAAGTTATCGTACTTTCTAGGAATGGAAATCTCATATACAGATCATGGTGTATATGTCACACAAGAGAGGTATCTCCTGAACTTACTGAGGAAGTTCAACATGGAGAATTGCAGAGAAGCTTCAACACCGCTTGAAGTAAACCATAAACTCAGTAAATATAGTGGTACAGAGTTTAAAGATATGAAGAAGTATCAATCGTTAGTAGGAAGCTTAATATATGCTACGCTAACAAGACCGGATCTCAGTTTTCCGGTGGGAGTTCTCTCACAGTTTATGCATTGTCCGACAGAACAACATTGGGTTGCAGGACAAAGAGTTCTCAGATATATCAAAAGAATTATAAAGGAAGGATTATATTATCCTTTTACGTCAGATATAAAGCTCAGAGCATATAGTGACTCAGATTGGGCAGGAAGTCAAGATGACCGAAGATCAACGCACGGGTATATGATATACCTAGGAGATAAGCTGGTAAGCTGGTGTTCGAAGAAGCAACACACAGTACCCTTATCGTCAACAGAAGCAGAATACAAAGGACTGGTAGAAGCAGCAAAAGAAGTAATATGGATGCAGACTTTACTTAAAAGCATGGGTATAGATCAAAGTATACCGATCATACATGGAGATAATATGAGCTCGCTGTATCTTGCAGCGAATCCTGTGTTTCATGCAAGAACAAAACACATAGAGATTCAGTATCATTTCCTAAGGGAAAAAGTAATGGAGAAAGAGATAGAAATAGTCTACACTCCTACGAAAGATCAGATTGCAGACATTCTGACAAAGAGCTTGGATGGAACGAAAACAAACAGATTCAAAGAGATGGCAGGAATAAAAGAAAGAAAGATATATGAAAGACCGGAAAAGGTCAAATTAGTGATTGAGGGGGAGCTGTTAAGGAAACACTCACGAATTTGACGCAACAGACAAAGAGAGAAACAGAATCTTCCGGAAAATCTATGCACAGGTGTACAGTATGCGAAGTTAGTGCGCGGTGTGCGCATAACAGAGCAATTAACCGCGGCGGGCGCGTGAGGCGCGCATAACGCGAATTGAAGAGTAACAGCGCAGAGGAGCGCCAAAGAAAGTGTATATATATACAGCAACTTTTGAAGAACAAAAAGAGAGAATTGTAGATGATACGCAGAGGAGAACGAGAGACAGATATAGAGAAGACGCCATAGATCGCGTATGAGTGAAGAGAGAGTTAGAAGTTCTCAGAAGACGCCATAGATCGCTTATGAACAGATGAATAACACAAGCCTGAAGTGTCGGGTTTTTCATCTGAGAGAGATGGTAATAAGAAACTACTCACCGTAGGAGAGTCTCTGTAGCTTGAGCAAGAAGAGGCCAAGCTTACTTGTACACATCTTCTCTAATCGAAAACACATGTTCATGTGGATGTCTGCGCGTAATCTTTACTTAATCTGAAGCTATTTCGTGTTACGGTAGGAAGTTCCGTTTATCGTTTACTGTCACGACTCGTTACTAAACGTGCTTCAGTACCTTCTCTGTAAACGCATGTTTCGGTGAATAACAGTTTACTCAGTAAACATATTTCAGTAATTTCCGGTCAGTTACAGTCCCTCAGAAAACAAGTTTTTCGGTAGAACAACGAAGTATAACTCGTAGCAGAGTTCGAAGCTTTGTATGAGAGATAGCTCATCTTGTAGCTAGACGTCTCTACTTTAAGCTGATCACAATTTTCGGTGGAATGGAGATGTACACACAGTACAAAAGTTAACCGGAAAGTAGCACTTCAGAACTGTGAAGGTTTTTCTTAAACTTCAGAAGAGTTCATTAAGTGGAGAAAGCTCACGAATCACTTTGGTACTTCTTGTATGTTCACCTGAAGTAATTATAACCAAAGTAGCAGTTCATTTCGGTGAAGTTCCGGTACAGCTACGGTGTCAGTCCAGTGACAGTCTGGTGAAGTTCCGGTGGAACTTGTGTCGCAGGATAACACAGTTAAAGCGACGTTAATTAGGCTGAGCTACTGTTGATTACAGAGGTGTTCTGAATCACTCTAGTTTAGCACTCTATTGCGGTGGCGCGGCTTTTTCCGCAGGCCTGACAGAGTTCAAGCCTTGTCGCGAAACCCACCTTCAGGGCGAAAGTATTTCCACAACAGTAGGCGTTAGAGCCGAAGTTTTCGCCAACAACTAGGACCGGTCGTGGCACACACAGGGTGTATGAAGCTAATGAATGTTGGATGGTTTAAGGACATGAAAGTGAAATTAATGTTGAGTATGGAGAAGAGAGAGATGTTGAAATGATTATGGGAATGGGAAAGTAGGAGTGCAAGTTAGATTTATGAACATGAATGATAAGAATGAAAGAGAACCATACACACGAATCAAATTTGGAAGGAAGAATGGTCCATTGAAGGAGCTTCTTAAACACTTCCTAATTCTAATCCATATGCATAGTCTTCTTTGGATGATATGTATGCATGACGTGAATAGATGGAATCCTTACACATAAACCAGTTTCGAAAGGAAGAATGGTCCAATATTGGAGCTTCTTATACACTTTCAGAAACTAATCAATATGTATGGGTATGTATGGATTATATGCATGCAAGTGAATTATGATGATAGAGTTTACTCACAAGCTCAAAGAAACATCCTCACTGGTTCAACGCAATACTGCGGAGCCTTCTCACACATAGAAGAAATAGAAGACATGTAAAAATACTTAAGAGACTGAGAGAGGAGACAAGAGACAAGTGACAAGTGACATGAATTAAAAGGATTGGAATTAAGATACATGTATAAGATCGTCGTGGTACGTCAAGCTAGGCAGTCTACTGATCAAAGGTGGTTCCGACCCTCAAACCATGACAGTTCAACCGAATGTCACACGTAAGAAGGTGAGTTCCACTTCAGTGACCCTATGTATGTCTAGGCTCGTAACGTCTAACTAAAGAAGTCTAAGACTCATTAAAACCAGCTCTAACTCACTCACACGCTCCACCGAGGGTGAGTCAAGATAGAGATGCTGGTTTCAAGAGCCTATCCTAGATTGGAGTTCTAACTTAAATTTGAAACTAGGTACTATACTCATACTAGCTCACCTTGGATCCTCACTCGCTCAACCGAGGGTGATCGTCTCAAGGAAACCGTAAGCTAGCATGAGCCCTATGGATGCCTAACAATGATTCTCTAGGAGTTTGGAGGGGGGTTTATATAGTTTTTTGAATGGATTTGGGCCCTTGGATCTAGAGAAATCAACTCTCAACTCTAGGATCACTACTTTCGATTACAACCATTTGATTAATAAAATCAATGGCTTGGAATTGTTCTTTCTATCAAATCTAGTGTAAAGGAGTGAAATTTAGGCGCCTTCATTCTCCACCATTGGATCTGGGGATGATCTGGACCGTCAGATCAGTGCTGACATCATTTTGGATAAGATAAGCCACTATTTTTGGAGAAAAGTTGCATTATTGATCTTTGATTGTCAAAAAAATCTTCTTTTATGGAAAAACTCGTGGATCCTCCTTGCTTTAAGCATAAGTGCATCTCCACCCTTGAATATGAGCTCATCTTGATCATACATTATGGCTCAATCAGCTTTCGCCATGTGGTGGCCCTTCAACCCTTCAATTTGCTTAAACTAGAAAACTACGGTGATCCTGAAAACTGGACTTTGTACTCTTTGACCCTCCAAATAGGCTTTGATGAAGATGAAACTTTGTAGGACTATGTTTCCAAAGATCTCCTTCAAGAATATGCAGAAAAAACTCCCATCTGAATCTCCCTTGTACAAGTTTGACTACATTTGGAAGCTTGCAAGGTGGCATTAAGGTGTCTAGGAAGCTCTGATAGCCTTGAAAATTTGTACAAATATGTAGCCACATATGATCTTTATACATGCCAAACCATATGGCTAACATAAATTTCTATACAAGAATTTGTAGGGTCAAACTAGAAAAATTACATTTTTACAAAATGAACATAGCATATCAATGTGCTACAAAATCCATTTTCTGCTGAAATTTGGGCTATAGACTGCCTTTGACAATCTTTACAAGTATATGAATTTTCATCTAATTTTGATTTCTTTGGAACTTTGTATGTGAGCTTCCTTTGACATCCTTGATGCATCCTGGACTTCTCGGGGAATTCCGGCTACCTTCACCAAATATGTTTTTTGTAGGCCTTCACAAGTGAGAGAGGAGAGAAAATCTCGACGACATTCGCCCCCACTAAACCTGCGATTCCTCTGGAAGCGCCACTCTAGCATCTGTGAAAAACAAAATGTTCCAGGCATCAAATTCTTTTACAGGCAACATAAGAAACATGGAAGGAAAATTGATTATATGCATGAATAAGTAGGTAACGTGACATGAAGCAAAATTTGCATGAAAGAAAGAATTGAAACAGGAAACATGAATATGCATGAACAAATAGGCAACATATATGCAAATGAACAAGCAACATTGACAACAAGAAACAAAACAAACAAGCATCAATATGAAGTGGAAGTGGATGTATTGAGTCGTTTTAAGCATCAGTTCCTCTCATCTTGAAGAAAAATTTGTATCTTTTTCATAAAGCAATCTACCTTAAATACGATTATAAACAAAGATTTAAGATTTTCAAGAGACATCTTTCATCTTTAGCTTATTTTAGATCAACTCCTTTCCTACATAAATATGAATATGCTCTTTCTCTAATAACATGCAAGGAAATCTAACTAAACTCCACTAATGCATAAATCTGCCTATATAGCCCGTGATTTATTCTACTATGCCTCTTTATCCTCCTTTGGCTTGCTTTTTTTTTTTTGATGATGATGATTTGGCAACTTTATGGTTACGATCACTTTTTTGGGGTGGAAGAAAGTGTAAACTTCCTGGTAATATGTAGCAGCTTCTTTTTTTTTTTGATGACGGGGAAAAATTAAATGGGAAAAAAAAATTATACTAAGCTGGAATTCAGTTGTTTATCTTTTGTATAGGGTATCATTCATATAAACAGTTTATATAATTAAAAAAATATATATTAATCTATTTGCATTTTATCTTATATGTCTGATGAAGCTTCATCTAGTAGTAGTTTTTTACCTTCATCTTTGTTTGAATTACTTTTTCCTAGTCCAGTAGAAGTTAATGTTATTCAAATTATAGAAAATGAAGAATTAGTTAAGGATAATATTATAGAGGAAACTTTGTATTCATTAGAGTTTGATCGTAGATTGTCTAGAGTATTACCTTTAATTTCCATTGTTTTACCTAGCCCTGAAAATAGTGAAACTCTATTCCCTCCTTCCGTAACTAGAAAAACTGATAGTTCTCAAATAGACTCAAACGAAATAGAAATTACTAAAGATAAAGTAACTAGTGAAGAACTAATCCTTCCATCATATATAGACACAGTCAATAGATATAGAAACGCTTTGCCTTACGGTCTTTAGTATAAAAATACTTGTTCTGCCATAGACACCCTGCATGCGCCGTTAGCGAGACGCTTGACTTGATCCACCAGTCATCTCGAATCGCTCCCATAATGGAAGACCATGCTTGTGGGGATAATTTGGCAGCCATGGTCAACCAACAGTTGGGGTGGCCGCACAATCATGGCTCTTAAAGAATTTTTTGAGTGGTTTATTTTGGAACCAAATGGCTCACAAAAATTGTCAAGGCACCCCCAAAAGATTTCAATGCTATTCAACTCATTATGCATAAATGTGTTCATGTCATATGCAAATAGCCTCATGATCATCTGGTCATGGTTAAGAGGTAGAGAGAGTCCTTTAATATGACCCGTTTGAGGGGAGCATTGAGATATCAAGCTAAACATATGATGATTGAAGATGACATGTATCACTTTTTCATTTGGCTGGCATGTTTAATGGTCATGCTAATATATGATATGGATATTTCAGTGAGCTTTACTAGATTCATCTACCGAGAGTGATGGCACACTTGTTTCTTTCCATCTCACTCATTCACGAACATTGGATTTTTCCTTATGTACTATTCTTTATAGATTACACCTGTTGTATTGTTGTAATAGGTCATTCTTCTATATTCCATTTATGTAATAGAAAAAGAAGGAGAAGAAGAAGAACAATAACAACAAGATCACACTTCCTTATCTCCTTCCTTTTGACATTACCAAGTGAATATCAAAGATAAGTAACCCATTAGGGTTATAGGTGTATATACAAGCCAAAAGAAAAGAACCTTCTCAAGAGGGAAAAAAGTTCCCAGTCAGTCCTAAGTGACTTCAAACATATCACAACCAAAATATATCAACAATAGTTTTAATGATCAAAGGAAAATAAAGGACATAGGTGTTATGATTTCCTGACCCAAAGAAAGGATCATGAGTAGAGATGTAATTTTTGATGATAATGGTTCGTTATATGCATCCAAAGACATCTGAGTCCTAGAGAATGACTCGAATAATCATATGCATAATTTTCATTATGAATGAGAGACAACTCACAAACATTATGATAATGATAAACTCCAAGATTATGCACCATCGATTTTCCTATACGTGATATCCAATGGACTGCGAATGAAAAAGATTATGCAAATAGAAAAGAGAAAGGAGAAAGGGAGAAAGAATATGAGAGACCATGCATGCGACTCAAATATTGCAGATGAAATAGTCGAGTGATTAAACGTACGACGGATAAATGGTTTCCTTCAAATGAAAGAAGATTGAGTAAATATTGGACACGCTTAACAAACATGCCACGATTTCCTAGTTGCTTCGAGTTCAACCCTTAAGTATCTCTTGAGAAGGCCATGGTCCATGGATTAATCTAATATCGATCTTATCACTTTAATGGTTATGCCGATTTTCTAAAGACCGTTTATCTATAACTAATGTTTTTTCATCCATATCTTCAAAGTCAAGTTCAATGTTTATCGTGATCTCATCCTTACTCTTATCTACCGACTCTAAGTCAATACCTTAAGGATTTTTGTCCCAATTCGCTGGCCTAGTGGTTGGGCCTCTCACCTCTTGAGGCGGGGGCGAGGGTTTAATCCCTGGTAGCAACATGTAAGGGACAATGTATCTTGGAAAGATGTTGTATGTGGCTGAGGTGCCATCGTTTGTCCACTCCCACGGTAGTTGTGACCGTTGTTTAAGCCAGTCTTGTAAACCTCTGTTCTTGTGGGATAAGGGGGTCCCATGGGTACTATGCCCTTCCTTGTATAGTTGCAATTTCAAAGTTAGAGTCAGGGGGAGTAGGTCTCGACCGAACCTCCATTAAAAAAAAAAAAACTTAAGGATTTTCTCTAAATTTTTGCTTGCCCTTAGGGTCAAAAGCACTAAGGAAAGGAACAGTATTACCTGAGACCATTTGATCTTGAAACGTAGAGAAGATACAATTTGCTTGAGCATGTGCAGTTGGCGTGTATGAATTTGGAGAGCTAGCAAGGTTGATACAATTTGTTGGCGCACGGACGTCAAACTATACGTTAAGTCGACACACTTCGAGTATACGGTTCGAAGGTCCACATGCACAAAGGAGATGATCTCACCTTCGTGAAGAGGCAAACAATAACCCCCCTCTCGGAGAAGCTTAGGGCAATTATTTACAGGGCTTTAATCCTTTTTCTTGTTGCTTGAAGGAAAAAAAATAAGAAAAGAAAACTCTTCATTGAATGGCGGATACGCAAACGTATGGATGCTATTACAAACACAGACCGAAATATAACAAATTCGCTGTACGTACATCTATATTTATGAAGTACACGACAAACATAACAAACCAACTGTTTATGCATATAGATTAGGCCCACACGGAAGGAGCAACGGTCAATGCATCTGTATCTCGTGAATATAGTAAAACTCTCTCTTTTAGAAAACAATGAAAAGAGGTATAATAATGGTCAATTACTACATAATGACAAGGGGCAAGCCCCCAATGATACAAGATGTATAGCCAAAAGATGCTACTCATAAGAAGACACAAGGTAATCCAAAGTTTCTTACAATAGGTTGGCATATTGAGGCTCAGATACACACAAAAATTAAAAGCCATCAGGGTCACAGGGGGGGAAATATACGCTACATTGCATCTGAGACATACAACTTAGGAAAGAGGAAAGGCCATATCAAACGTTATATCAGAGTATAGAGGGAGGAGAACATCCCTCCATCTATTCTAATTTATGGTTCTCAAGGCTACGTTAAGATTAAATCATCACAAGCAGCATTAGAGATTCAAAACTAATCCATAGCACAATTATTCGCCTCAGCTCAACCTTAAAAGAGTACAAAAAATCCCTCCGCCATTGTTCGAAACGTCTTCGTTCTTGCTCACACTAATATGCCACAAGATTTGGGCGTTCCAAAGTTTCCATAAAAGAAGATGCACCTTTGTTGAAGACACCAAGTTAGAAAGAAAAATACATAAAATCTTTTCATTGGTAAGTAGATTTTTTTTTTTTTTTTTTTTTTTTTTTTTTGTGAGTACAATGAATTGAAAAGACACACACATCCAACCTTGTAGGTAGAGTCACCCAGCTTGAGGAACTCTGAGACATCTAGCCCTAAGCGAGACTTGAACCCTGACCATCTGTATAGGAGTACAAGACACATCCGCTAAACCATGCCCATTTAATTGACTAGATTAAGAAACACGTTGACTCTAAAACAAGCTCAGCCCTAAATATCACAAATCAGCTTTACATATAGTTATGAAGTACATGACAAACGTCACGCATAGTATCACCAATCTGCCCACCACTAGATTCGGTCACGACTCATGACAGACTACTCACGAGCAGGGAGGGTGACTTTGAAAATTGCAATGTGCATGAGTAAATAGATTCACGAGTCATCACGACTCACTACTTACGAGTCCTCTAATGCCCTATAGCTTGCCATTTTCCTCCCCTGCTTTGTGGGATTTGGGGGGTCCCTTGGGCACTAATCCCATTCACTTGTAATTTTTCTTCTTTATTTTAATTAAAGTCGGGGAGAATAGGCTAAGGCCGAACTTCCTTTTATTAAAAAAGAAAAAAAAAAGCTGACGAGTCACATGGATCATGAATGTTGCAACAAAGACAACGACAAATTAAGCCAAGCATGCGTACATATCTTAATAGCGCGGTCTGTGACTCTGTGAGGTTCGACGTTCAGATCCGCCGCTTTCGTATCCCGCCATCTACGCAGTAATAGCACTGACAGACGCGATATACGTGCAAGCACATGCATTACATTAAGACGAAAACCAGGACGTTCTAACTTTTTATGCAGCCGTAAATGCTATCCCATTGTCAAGGCAGCTGAATAAAAAGTGGAATACGAGTATTCAAAAGGAACGTTTATCTTGTTTTCTTCTTTTTTTTTTTTAATAGTTTCGAAATTAAAAATTGTACACGAGATAAGCCTCTAGCATGTGGCAGCCAAAACATGGGCAGAGATCGAGCTCATGTAGCACGTAGCCTCCTTTCTAGCTTGCGAGCAGAATTCTATCTACGCTTCTAGGTTTGTATCATAATCTTACTAAGTGGCCATAGGCGAACGTAAGGGTTGTTGGAAAATTAAAGTCCCTCATTATTGGCTAGAAAGGAAGAAAAGGATTATATTTATGTTGTCCAAACAGATAAGAAATGATATCATCGAGCTCATCGAAGATGCAGTCACATCCAACAAGGTTTGGGAGACCCTTGGGCGGTTATACGCATCCTCCACTATGGCAAGAAAGATTCAGCTAAAAACTGACCCGAATAATCTTGTAAAGGTTCTTAGTACTAATATAAATAGAGGCATTTTGAAGGTAAGGGATCTTCGAGATATGCTAGCCTCAATTGGGGGTCCAATTCAAGACGATGAACTAATCTCTCATACTCTTGATTCCTTGATAGAAAATGCAAGATGGAGATTCTTCACCATATCAATGTGTGAAAGATTCTTTGCTACAATTCAACCAATTAGTCACCAATTAGTCACATTTAGAGTGATTGAATAGATCAACCAAGAAGGATCGCATTCAAAGGGCAACCAAGACCAGTTTTCTATTATGTAGAGGAAATGCAAAACAGGTGCATAAAACTCACAAATAAAGTGTTTAGCAAGACTTAACTAAAGCTCAAATGACACTGATAACTCTAATAAAATCTACGGGTAAAGAGAAACAACAGGGAGCATAGGAAGATGTAGAAGATCATAAAAGAAGCATCAAATGTAAACTGCAACAGTTCTTAAAAGTCTAGACATTTCGCCATGGATCTCTAGTCCAAAAACGAGTTTAATCATGGACATAAAAGAATCCATGTTATATATTCTATGACATCAACCAATTTATAGAATGTGCACTTGCTCGAAATATATAGATCTAATGAAAATGCTAGCATGGATCGCACATGGTACATAGATAGTTTTTGTAGCAATAACATTAGTTGTAATAGGGATGTAGTCTTCCATTTACACTCGCCCAAACTCAAGGAGATGACAAATTAGGGGGATAAAAGTGATCATGAGATCACACATGTTGGAGATGAACCATCCGATGGATCTTAGAATGCTATAGTTCTCAAGAAATGTGTTACATGTGTTAGCCATCACTTAGAACTTGGTCTCAATTGGACACATGGTAGAAAAAGTGTATGAAAGTGAGGCTTAATGATAAGAGTTGCTTTGTTGAGGGCCTAAATCAAGAGTACAAAAAAGTTTCAAGAGAAGGAAAGAAAAAGAGACTCTTCACTATTGATGCAAAAGTATCAAACCCTCGCATCCCCTATTTTTGAATAAAATACATTTCACTATTGATGAATTTTGTTTTGATGGGTATATATTGGTAGAAAAGCGAGATAGAAAAGAGATAGATAAGATGGAATAGTAATATGTGGTCTCTAAAATAATTCAAGTAAATATATATCTAAAAGAAAATCAACCCTAAACAACTAAGGGATAGCTTAAGGCCTGCTAAGAGTCATTCAAACTTCTTAATACATGTCAAAACTTGATCAAATGGTCTTGAAGCTGTTTGATTGATCACATTTTACCTTCAACTACCTCCAAAGTATTTGATTGAGATCATTTCAAAGTTATTCGATTGAGAAACCTCACAACTTGGAAGACTTGGGTTATTGATTCATAACTTGAGGTGCGAAAGTAAAATAGGAAGTTGTTGAGAAATAATTGCAACATTTCTCTAGACTCGCATAAAAATTATTGACCTTAAAGTTGACCCTTCCTATGTAGAACAAAAATTAATGATATTAGGCGACATTGCTAGATCCAAAGATCCTAAAACAACCAACATATAAGTGTCCACTTATTCTAAAAGAATTGATATTTAAATTTTCTATTTAAAGTGATTTTTTGTTGTATTCATTGATCTTTCTATGTACTATAGAACATTCATACAGATGCCTCTAAATATCTTCTTTCCCATCATCAATAATGTGAACTATCCTCATGCTTCTCCTCCCTTCATAGAAGAAACATTTTTGAGAGATGATAAAAGTTCAATGTGAGTTGACCAAGAGTGCATGTTCCTATGCTTTTGTCAAGTATTATTAATGTCTTAATTTCATTCTTGTATCTTTATCTTATATTTCATTTGTTTTGGTTTATTATTGAGTGGTATGAAACTAGCCTCATATTTGTTGTAGAATTTGTTAATTATAAAGATTTTTTTGCTATCTTATTGAAGTCCTTGTGGGCTTTCTTGTTTTTTCTTTGTACCAATCTCAACTATGTAGTAGAAGAAGCTAATTTTGATAAGATTAGAAAAACATTTTTCTTGGTCTGATTGCTCCCGACAAAGCAGCAAGGAACTATACCTATTACTATCATACTAATTGCACAAGAATTTGGTTAGTGATGAGTTACTGAAGAAATTCTTCATAGTGAATATTAGTATTCATTGTAGTCGATTACTTCTATGTTTCCGTGCTATGAATTGCAACTTTGTGATAGAAAGCTACTTGCAAGGCCTCACTATCTATATCGATTTTTTGACACTCCATGACGTTTGGTGCTCATAGGACAAGACAAGAAAAGGAGATCTTTGTCCTCTCTTCCATTTGAAAATGTTTTGGACCATGGAGGGCAACCGTGTATTTCATTGGCTTTCGCATGGATGAGATGCTTCTATGAAAAACAATTGACATGGGAACCAGTTTCTTGTTATCTATTAGGAAGTTCCACGTTTCGTTGAACTTGAATTCCCATCTTATGGAAGCCAAGATGGTGCATCAATATTTGTTCAAAAATATCTGAAATTTGCGCTTCTTCTTGATTTTGGAATGTTGATCTTATTTCAATTGTTCTTGATGAGCCTCTTTAAGTTAGGGAAATCCCTTTGGAGAAGCAAAAATCTTGCAAGCATCCCATGCTCCTTAAGAGAGACCAATCCTTCCTAGTTAACTTAGAGGCTAAGGTTTATGTCTTCGAACCTGATTAAATGTCTTTCTTCTTGAATCCAACAATAAGGATCCATATGCAATCATGGTGGTGGATGCTAGTAGGCAACTTGTAGTCCCTTTTCATGGAATACCAAGGTTTCAATTTGTTCTATGATTTCAATAAATATTAGCCAAAATGTTCCTTTTCATAACTCTAAACTTTGATCATCCATTTAACCACAAGATTGCTAGTGAAGGCCTCCATAGCTAGAATGAACAATCTTCTATGATCCTTTGGGTTGTCATAGATATCAATTTTATCTAAGGACTCCTACTTAGAGTTTATTGAAGCATCTTAAAATTTCGCTTAGAGTGATTTATTTTGGATCTAGAGGCAATGCAAAAAGATATCTAGGTATTCGAAATAATGGAATCATACCGAATGTCATTTTGAAGGAGATCATTAGTGTCATTAGTAAAGAGGATAAGAAGCATTTGATCTTGCCTTTTATTCAATAGATGGTTGGGTAGGAGTCAATGCTAAAAGTCTAACACCATGTTTTAGCAATTACTTAGTGGACTAAAGGGTAACATTTAGCGCTCTACATGGAACCTTAATAACCATAGAAAAGGGATGAAAATAAGAAAAAATCGTGACACAACAATATCTATACCTTGCTAGAGGTTAGAAGGAATTAGGTTGTCAATGATATTATGTGAGAAAAAAAAGTTATCATATTCTCCTTTCGAATGCTTGTTGAAAATAAAGCCTTAAACCTTAGATCATGGATCTAGCATTTGGATGAAAATGGACCTACCATTTGGACGTTTGATATCATGAATTTCACCTACCAATAAGTTTCATTCATTTTCATAAGTCATAGCTTACCAAAAGGTCACGTGGTTCATTGATAGATTCTTGCAAAGTTGTAGAAGCACATTTTGAGATTCTACATATGTATGAATACAGCTCGTGAGTGTATGTACAAAACATTTAATTTTTCCTAAGTTAATTTAGACTACAGGGAAGTTTCCACATTTAGACCCTTGCTTAGTTAGCCTTTTTTCCTTTTTGCCTATACTTCTCTATAGTTAGCGATTGTTCACTACCTTGTATATGTAGTGAACTAGTATATACCACTAGATTTTTGTAGTTCTAACTTATTCTTCTAATATCAATTTGAGGTGATTACATTTGTATTAAAACGATATGACTGTCTACAAACTATGGTATATGTTTCCTCATTGCAATCTGAGTGAGCTTTGATTGAGGTTGCAAATAGTCAATGTGTTTCCTTGCACATAAGTAGACATAGGCAAGGATAATTATTCTATCTTGGACTGGTTGGTTCTCCATGTATGATAATCCAAATTGAATGTATTAAAGTTATGTAGATAGTTGAGACTATCATCTTGAGCTATTGAAAGGTTTATTTTCTAGCATTTAAAATTTGAGTTAGACCAAAAATAGTGTCTCTATTTCACTAGGGAAGAAAATCTATGAGGACCTAAAACCTTCCAAAGCTGCATAGGGTTGTTGATTCATCCCCCAACAATGTTATCAGATAATCTCAAAGCATTTGGCATATTTGAAGGAAGTCAAAATGACCACCTCAAGCTAGTAAAGCTCTCCTAAAAGAACTTGTGGTTGACTTGCAATCTAGATAAAATTAAAAAAAGCAACTTTTCAAGCTAGGAGAAAACACATTAATATATCCATGAAAGAAGCTAGAAAAACATAAGCATTTACATATTTTTTCTATCCTATCATACTCAACGAACTCTTAGGAAGAATAGAAGCTTAAAAAATGCTCAAGCATGCTACCCAAAGGTAGACACTAGAAAAAGGAAACTACCCACCTTGGAGAGTTTGGGTTACAAATTTCCTCATGGGAAAAGGACTATGGGATTAGTTAGTGGAGATCATCCGAAACCTCAATATGTAGAGCCATGCACTCAAGCATAAGCAAGAGAAGTGAATGCATGCATTTTAAGGGATAGGATTTTTGTATTTATCTTATCTGAACACATTAGTAATACTATGATTGGTCATATCCAAGACTTGGACTCATCCAAGAAGGTGTGTTAGGATTTTTAGAGACTATAATCCACCTCCACAAAGGCTCAAAACATTTAACTCAAGCATGAGTTAAAAAACTTAATAAAGGATTCAAATGGCAGCATCAATGATTATATCTTCAAGCGAAAGGAGATTGCAAATGGCTTAGGATCAATAGGTAGCTCCATCAATGATGATGATTTGGTATCTCATACATTGGATGAGATGAGGCATGATGACAAATGCATCCCATTCACTGCTTTATTATATGTGAAGGAGTCATTACCAATCCTTGAGCAACTAGTCACACTCATGGTGATTGACGAGATGAACCTCAATTGAAGCATTCAAAAGGCAATGAACCTAATTCTTTTATGCATGTAAAAGCAAGGGAAATAGGGATGGACACAATGGACATGATAGAGGTAAAGGAAGAATAGGCAATGATCAATATGGTTCAAGTCAAAGCTATGGAGCAACAAGAGGAAAAGGAAGTCGACCTGAAGAAAATGACAACACGAAGGAATGCTACAATTGTGGCATGTCAGACCAGTTTGCAAGGATTATTACATAAATGACAACCAAGGAGGCTAGGAGAAGAATCAAATACATCAAAGAATGATAATCTTGTAGCTATTATTCAAAGAAATCGTAAGAAAGAACGTATAGACACCACATGGTACATCAATAATGGATGTTCAAATAACAATAGTTGCAACAGGGAACTGTTTTGCAAGTTGCATAATCAAGCGCACATGGACATGTAGAAATAGGTCATGACAATGAGCAAAGGATCACTCATAGGTGATGTTCTTTGGATGATAATTAGAATGCAAAGTGTCTTAAAGATGTGTTGCATGTGCCCATAATAATTAAGAATCTAGTATTACTTGGATAGACAATGGAAAGAGGATACATAATCCAAGTCAACAACAAAGGATGCTTTCTGGAACATCCAAGGAAAGGTGAAAATCTTATAGCTAAAGGAAAGATTGAAGGAAGGCTATTCACCATGGAGGTAAGGCCACTCTCAGCACATTTGGTCTATTTGATATTTGGCAACAAGAAAATGGCTTGTGGATTTGTGATACAAGAGGATGAACCAGATAAACCTTAAAAAGTTGAAGGACATGCAAAGGAGAGGTGTGGTAACTGTTCTTCCAAATATGCATTTTAAAAGTATGCAATATTTTTGTGGATCATGGCAATATGGGAAGGAAGCAAGGCTTCCATTCAAGAAGAGTACACAAAGGAGTAGATTTCCATTAGGCTTCATTCACACTCACATATGGGAACCAACGAAGCAGCTTGCATTGGGGTTATTCAATTATCTTTATTGATTATCACACAAGAATGACTTGGTTGTATTGTTTGAAGTCAAACTTTAAAGTTTTCAAAGCACTTGTTTAAAAGGAAATTGGAGGTACACAAAGGTTCTTAGATCAGATGGAGATGGAGATGGAGATTACTTATCCAATGCATTTTCTAAGTTTGTAAGTCATAATGGCATCAAAAGAGAATATACATGAAGGTATAGAGCCCAAAAAAATGGGATTGCGGAGATGAAAATTGACACATAACTAAAGTGGCATAATCCATGTTCAATGTGATGAATGTGCCCAAACCCTATTGGGAAACAATGATATGAGAGCCTACATGCATCATTGCAGAGGGCATTAGATGTTGTTCTTTGTGCCCGAGTGTTGTGTATTTTGTGTTCAATTTTGATCCCTATCATTGACCTTATCCTAGTTTTGTCTCTGTTTTTCACTTACAATTTTGGTTTGCGTTTCTTGTTCTTGCTTATTAATCTTATATTTCAATTATTCTTTGGTCCACCATTAACATTTCTTTGGAATGATTTATCAAACCATAAAAATCTTGATCCCTTTGACCGATCTAGGTCATTTGGATTTTTCACTATGCTTGTGGCCAAATATGAGATAAGACCAAGCCTCGTTCTTTACATCCCTTCCTCTCTATTGAAATTTTCCCATGGGATTTCAATCGGATCTTTAACTCATACCTTCATGATTTATATATTTCTTAAGCGTTTTTTTAGAGTACAATGAATTTGGAAAGACACGCACACCCGACCTCGTAAGGTAGAGGCACCCATCTTGGGGAACTCTAAGGCATCTAGTCCTAGGCAGGACTTGAACCTTGGCGATTTGCCTAGGAGTACAAGGCACATCTACTAAACCACTCCCACTGGATCTCTTAAGCCTTTTTTACATCCTAATGATGTTTTCAAAACCTCCTAGCATTCTTTTAGAAATCAACATCTATATGCCACCCATTTGACTTAAGCAAGTTTTAATGCTTGCCATCTGAAATTTCATGATCAATTTATATTGCTTAATCTTATCCATTCTTAAGTATCTTATGTATATGCTTTAGTTCTCTCACTACCTTATAACTTGGTTATCATTGAATTTGAATTCCTTCATGAATTCCATTCTTGGATTTTGGATTCTATGTTCAATAGACAATGTTACCTACACACAAGCTAACTATCTAATTCCTCCAGCAAAAGGAAGAGGGACCGTGTATCCACCCATCCAAATCCACACATATATATACCTCTTGGAAAAGGAGGTGCATGTCCTTGGGCTTGTCCAAGTGTCTAGCCAAGGGCTCCTCATGTGGATACTTTCCAAGGACCCACATGCCTTCTAATTACTCACGGGTGAAAGCATGTTAGTGTTTAAAAAAAACAAGTGATGTGCGGGATATAGTTAATTAGCTGGAAAACCCCGTTCCTTCTTAGCTGAACATCATGCAATAGTTATTGAAAGAGAAGTAAAAGCAAGGTGGTGGGGCAAGAGTAAGGTGCAGTATGCATGCTGGAGCATGGAGGGTTCATGATGTGGGATTTTCTGCTTATTGCATGTTGGAGAGTCCACCGTAGTACCTCATCTTGCTTGGGAGTTTTTCTGCATAGCTGATTGTTGTCTTTGGCAGCCATACATTCATTATGGAGCGTGCAAGGCAGAAGTTTTATTTGCTACTATTTTGTTGATCCTATGTTGTTGTAATGAGTCATGACCGAATCTTTCATTGATTGTCTTGATGGGCGATGGAAGACGTACGTGAGCAACACAAAATTGGAGGCTTTAATCAACTCTAAAGAATCGGTTCTCGCATTTGCTTCTACTCATTGCACTTCAGGTTCCCTAACTTTCATGCTGCCAAGAATAGGGTTGACCCAGAACCTCTGTATTGGATATTATTAGCCCAAGTTGAAGTGGAAAATCGACTCTGTTAAGAGCTAGAAAGAGACTTGGGAAGCCACCACCAGCATGTATCCTTGGGACAAAAAAGACATTACAAAGCTTGATGCGAATTCTGTGGGTTGCAGCGTAGGAATGCTTTTCCAACTCCCTATGTGGAGCATTCATGATGTGGGGTTTTTAGTGTGCTGCATGTTGGAGAGTAGACTGCAATACCTCATCTCACCTGGGAGTTTTTCTGCATGCTGCATGTTGAGTGGGGAAGAGTGAGAGGGACTCCATCACTATAGGCATTTTTTCTGGATGCCATGTCCTGAGTGTTGAAGAAACACTCACGAATTTGACAAACAGACATAAAAAGAGAAAAAGAAGGAAGCAGAATCAGAGAAAATCAAAAGCCTTAGTGGAAGGATAAATCCACGACCGTTATGTACAGTACAGAATCTCCCAGGATCAGAATACGGTACGCCGAATCAAACTGAACATAGAGAGAACGTGCAAAGGAATAACTGAAGGGAAGTGCGAACAAGAACGTGCTTAAGAAGAGCGTGCAGTATAAATAGGAGCACAAACAGAAGAAAAAGAGCGGAAGTGTGTATGTGCGAGAATAGAGAATAGAGATATAACAGATGCGCAGAGACGCAGAGTTATAGATAGAAGACGCCATATATAGCGTATGTAGAAGAAGACGCCAGAGATCGCGTATGTATAGATGAATAACAGAAACCTGAGATATCAGGTATTCATCTGAGAGAGATGGTAATAAGAAACTACTAGACATCTCTACTTTCAGTTAATCAAAGTTTCCGGTGGAAAAAGATATCTATACACAGTACAAAGTGTGACCGGAAAAGGTCGTCTGAACTAGTGGAGTCTTTTCTTAAACTTCAGAAAGTGTTCAGAAAGTGTTCAGAAAGTTTAGGAAGCTTTTGCGCCACTTCCTTACTTCATGTATGTTTGCTTGAAGTAATTATAAACAGAATTGAAGTTCATTCCGGTACAATTCCGGTACGACTACGGTGTCAGTCCAGTGACAGTCCGGTGAAGTTTTCGGTGAAGTTTTCCAGTGAATTTAGAAGCGCAGTCTTATATGTTGAGCGCTAGACTTTGCTAAGCTATTGATTGATTACAGAGGTGTTCTGAATCACTCTAGCTTAGTTCTTCTTGGGCGTGGCGATTTCTGCAGGCTTACTAAGGTTCAGCCTTCGTCGCGTCGTCAAGGAGTGGTATCAGAGAGAAGAAGTATACCACATTTTCCGCTACAGTGGTATCAGAGCCAGGCATATCTAATTAGAGCCTAGAGTATTCACCATTATTGGAAACAAGAGCCAGTTAACCACAACGAGTGGAACCAGAACGAGAAAGATTCTGAAGAGCAGAAAGATTCTCAAAAGCTCACCGAAAGTAACAGAGACAAGAAGATCATGGCAGACCATGTTACTATTAATAAGCTGGACAGAGATAATTATCCCGCATGGGTAATGCGCATGGAAGCCTTACTTATGAGTAAGGACTTAATGATGTACGTGACCGGAGAAGAAAAGAAGCCGACTTTTGAAGATGATAGTCAACCGGAAAAAGAAGAATTAGAGGCCCTGAAGCTGTGGCAGAAGAAAGATGCAACGGCAAGAGCCTACATCTATAATACCGTAACAGATCATCTACTACCGCATATTAGAGGTCTAGAGAAAGCAGAGGACATATGGAGTGCATTGGAAGATCATTTCCAAAATACTACGAAAGCCAGGAAGGCTAGCTTATGGTCCGAATTTACGACATTCAAAAAGAAGTCGAGTCAAAGCATAAGTGACTATGTCACTAAAATGAAGGATCTAGTAGATAGTCTTGGATCCATAAATGAAGAAGTCGAAGATCATAGATTGATAGCGCAAGTGCTCACAGGTTTAAGAGGAGATGAAAGGTGGAAACCCTTCGTATTATCAACTGAACTTTCTCTAAATCATTTTGTGCCAGATTTAAATCAGTTGCTTGGTTTGATGCTCACATATGAGCAAGACCTGAAAGGAGATGCAGATAAAGGACAAAGCTCTGCAATGTACATGAAGAACAAAAAGAAAGACAAAGGTAAGACAAAAGACGAAGAAGAGTCAAGTTCTCAGGCCTATTACGCAAGAGGTAAAGGCACTGGTAGAGGAAGAGCAAGAGGTTTTGGAAGAGGAAGAAGTAACCAGAATACCAACAAGAAAGCTTGCTGGATCTGTGGACTCAGTAATCACTTGGCTCATGATTGCTGGCACAATCAACAAGGATCAAATCAAAATCAAAACAGTAATAGCAGAGGCAGAAGCTGGAGATATCAAAAAGGAAGACAAAATCAGAGAGGAGGCTATGGTAGAGGTGGAATAAGAAGTTGGGGACAGAATCAATCCTACAACACCACCTACAACAACTACGCAAACGACACGCAGAATGAAAGTCATACATCGTTGATGATGAACTCTATCAGCACATCGGAAAATGAAGACCTAAAGGTATTTTACATTGATTCTGGATGCTCTAATCATTTGTCAGGAAATATAGAACTAATGTCAGAACTAGAAAAAGGTAGTTCTAGTCACACTGTTCAAACATGTGACAATACGAGACATAGCGTACACTCAATTGGAAAAGTGAAATGCAAGAGTGGAGCAGATTTGCTAACCAATGTTTTGTATGTTCCAACAATACCGAAAAATTTGATTAGTGTGGGACAGATAGTTGAGAAAGGTTTTCAGGTCAGATTTACAAATAAAGGTGTATTTGTAGAAGATCCCAAGAACGGATACAATCAGATCGTTTCTGGAAAGAAAGAAGGAAGACTCTTTACTTTAAGAGTACAAGGGAACATTGGCCAAGCGTTGCTCACACATGGAGAAAAGGTAATTACAGAACTTGATTTATGGCATAAGAGATTGGGTCATTTCAATGAAAAAGGAATTAAAGCTATGATAACGAATCAGTCAGTATTGGGATTACCAAATATACAGAATCAACATATGATTCATAAGTGTGAAGCATGTCAGTTGGGAAAGGCCCATAGGCTACCTTTCCAGAAGAAAGGATTCAAACATGATGAAGTACTCGAGCTTATTCATACAGATGTATGGGGGCCAACGAAAGAAGGATCAATTAGCGGATCAAGGTACTATGTTCTATTCATTGATGATGCCACAAGGTGGATAACTCTTTATGTTCTGAAAGAGAAATCATAAGTATTCGGAGCTTTCAGGCATTTTCATGCATATGCTGAAAGACTTACCGGACGAAAACTTAAAAGACTGAGGTCTGATGGAGGGGGAGAATACTTCTCCCGAGAATTCAATGACTATCTTTGGAATGCAGGTATTAAAAGAGAAATAACCTGCAGATATACACCACAACAAAATGGAGTAGCAGAAAGAAGGAACCGAGTTCTAGTCGAGTTCGCACGAGCTATGCTAAACGAAAAAGATTGTCCAAATTATCTTTGGGCTGAAGCTGTAAACACAGCCACATACTTGGTAAACAGATTACCATGTACAGCATTGGAAGGAATGACCCCTTATGAAGCTTGGTGGGGAAAGAAGCCAACACTTGATCACTGCAAAGTGTTTGGATCAGTAGCGTATGCCTATGTACCGTCTGAACTCAGACATAAGCTTGAACCGAAAGCAGAGAAATATGTGTTTGTCGGATATGATGAAAAGCAGATGGGATACAGGTTATGGAATCCTCTAACCAAACAATTTACTGTGTCCAGAGATGTTACGTTTGATGAACAGAAAAGCTGGTATGCAGATCAAAGTCATACGACTGAAGAATTCGAAGAAGAAATAAAAAGAAGAGAGAAAGGGAAATCAATTGTTCAGGTAAACAGAGATGAAAATCATATGCAGGCAAGTACGTCCAGGAACGGATCAGGTATGAGAAACGAAGATGAAGACGTGTATTCAGATACACATGAAGAGTTTGAACCAAGAAGGTCAAACAGGAATAGAAGACAACCAGAAAGGTACTCGTATGATACGTCATACATAACTCAAAAAGACTATGCATATATGGTCAAAGATGATGAAGAACCACAGAGCTATAATGAAGCAAAAGGCAAGAAACAATGGGAAGAAGCAATGGAAGAAGAAATCAGCGCACTGGAGGAGAACAAGACATGGGAACTTGTTCCGAAACCAAATGGTAAGAAAGTAATCGGAAATAAATGGGTGTTCAAAATAAAGAAATTTGCAAATGGAAGGATAGCCAGATACAAAGCAAGGCTGGTAGTCAAAGGCTATGCCTAGACGCATGGCATAGATTATGACGAGACGTTTAGTCCGGTGGCAAGGATGTCAACCATAAGGACAGTGATTGCTGTAGCAGCATCAAAAGGATGGAAGCTAAGTCAGCTAGACATAAAGAACGCATTTCTGAATGGATACATTTCTGATGAAGTGTACATGGAACAACCTGAAGGGTTTGAAAGTTCTAGATACCCAAACTTTGTTTGCAGGTTAAGAAAAGCACTTTATGGACTGAAGCAAGCTCCAAGAGCTTGGAATTACAGACTTGTGAAATATCTAAACGAACTTGGATACCAAAGTTCGAAGGCAGACGCAAGTCTACTCATAAAGAGAACAGAAGAAGGTATGATCTACATTTGTATCTATGTAGACGACTTAATAATCACAGGAACATCAGATGAAGGGATTACAGAAGTGAAGAAACTACTCGAAAGAGAATTCAAGATCAGTGACCTACGAAAGTTTTCATACTTTCTAGGAATGGAAATCACATACACAGATCATGGTGTATATGTGACACAAGAAGGGTATCTCCTAAACTTACTGAAGAAGTTTAATATGGAGAATTGCAGAGAGGCTTCAACACCGCTTGAAGTAAACCATAAACTGAGCAAATACAGTGGAGCCGAGTTTAAAGATATGAAGAAATATCAGTCATTAGTAGGAAGTTTAATCTATGCTACGCTAACAAGACCGGATCTTAGTTATGCAGTAGGAGTTCTCTCATAGTTTATGCATTGTCTGACAGATCAACATTGGGTTACAGGACAGAGAGTTCTTAGATATATTAAAAGAACTGTAAGAGAAGGATTATATTATCCTTTTACGTCTGACATAAAGCTCAGAGCATACAGTGACTCAGACTGGGCTGGAAGTCAAGATGACAGAAGATCAACACACGGGTATATGATATACCTAGGAGATAAGCTGGTAAGCTGGTGTTCGAAGAAGCAACACACAGTAGCGTTATCGTCAACAGAAGCAGAATACAAAGGACTTGTAGAAGCAGCTAAAGAACTAATATGGATGCAGACCTTGTTCAAAAGCATGGGAATTGATCAAGCTATACCTATCATACATGGAGATAATATGAGTTCATTATATCTTGCAGCAAACCCAATATTTCATGCAAGAACAAAGCACATAGAAATTCAATATCATTTCCTGAGGGAAAAGGTAATGGAGAAGGAGTTAGAAATTGTATACACTCCGACAAAGGATCAGATTGGAGATATGCTAACAAAGAGTTTGGATAGAACAAAGATAAACAGATTCAAAGAAATGGCAGGTATAAAAGAAAGAAAGATATATGAAAGACCGGAAGATGTCAAATTAGTGATTGAGGGGGAGCTGTTGAAGAAACACTCACGAATTTGACAAACAGACATAAAAAGAGAAAAAGAAGGAAGCAGAATCAGAGAAAATCAAAAGCCTTAGTGGAAGGATAAATCCACAACCGTTATGTACAGTACAGAATCTCCCAGGATCAGAATACGGTACGCCGAATCAAACTGAACATAGAGAGAACGTGCAAAGGAATAACTGAAGGGAAGTGCGAACAAGAACGTGCTTAAGAAGAGCGTGCAGTATAAATAGGAGCACAAACAGAAGAAAAAGAGCGGAAGTGTGTATGTGCGAGAATAGAGAATAGAGATATAGCAGATGCGCAGAGACGCAGAGTTATAGATAGAAGACGCCATAGATAGCGTATGTAGAAGAAGACGCCAGAGATCGCGTATGTATAGATGAATAACAGAAACCTGAGATATCGGGTATTCATCTGAGAGAGATGGTAATAAGAAACTACTCAGTATAGGAGAGTTTCTGTAGCTTGAGCAAGAAGAGGCCAAGCTTACTTGTACACATCTTCTCTAATAGAAAACACATGTTCATGTGGATGTTTGTGCGTATTGTTTGTGTGCGGAAGAAACAGATTACGTTTTAAAGTTAGTTAACAGTTAACGTTTTCTCAGTAACCGCATTCTCGGTCAGTTGCAGTTCTTACTGTAAAAGTATTTTTCGGTAGAAGAACGAAGTAGATCTTGCAGAGTAATGCGAAGTTTTGTATGAGAGATAGCTCATCTTGTAGCTAGACATCTCTACTTTCAGTTAATCAAAGTTTCCGGTGGAAAAAGATATCTATACACAGTACAAAGTGTGACCGGAAAAGGTCGTCTGAACTAGTGGAGTGTTTTCTTAAACTTCAGAAAATGTTCAGAAAGTTTAGGAAGCTTTTGCGCCACTTCCTTACTTCATGTATGTTTGCTTGAAGTAATTATAAACAGAATTGAAGTTCATTCCGGTACAATTCCGGTACGACTATGGTGTCAGTCCAGTGACAGTCCGGTGAAGTTTTCGGTGAAGTTTTCCAGTGAATTTAGAAGCGCAGACTTATATGTTGAGCGCTAGACTTTGCTAAGCTATTGATTGATTACAGAGGTGTTCTGAATCACTCTAGCTTAGTTCTTCTTGGGCGTGGCGATTTCCGCAGGCTTACTAAGGTTCAGCCTTCGTCGCGTCGTCAAGGAGTGGTATCAGAGAGAAGAAGTATACCACATTTTCCGCTACACTGAGTGGGGAACATTGATAACTATTTTTCTGCGCACTGCATTTGGAGAGTACGCCTGAGTACCTCTTCTCGCCTGTGAGTTTTTCTACGTGCTACATGTTGAGTGGGGAATAGTGAGAGGGACTTCATCATTATACATATTTTTTCTATGTGCTGCATCCTGAGTCTGTACAAATGACTATTTTTGTGCATATCACATATTTTGGTTTGGAGATCATTTCTAAAAAGGTAATCCACTTCTTCATATTTGATGACAAGAAGCATGACACCTTTTTTGTGCAACAGTGTTTCCAATTATATTGGAAATGGTTGAGAGAGCTAAACCTTGACTTAAGCCAACATTGGGTATGGGCAGATGGTGCAGCTTCTCGTTGTAAAGACTCATGACGTTGATTTTATGGTGTTGTGCGGGCTCTTGGCCCCTGTACATTTTGTACAATTCCCTCATTAATCTACTTTTTTCCTGTTCTCTAAAAATAAGGAAGTAATATACGAGTAACGTCTCAGATTGTGGATGATTGTTGCAGGTTTAAAAGTATGCCTCACAATGTCCATTTAGTTTCATATTGTTCATTCATTGTATCTAACATATGAGGTTTTGGATGATTGTTGTAGGTTTAAAAGTGGTATAACAAGTCTACATACGTAAGTGATGGAGCACATAATGATATCAGATGAGCATACTCAATGTAAAGTCAATATAATAAAGTGGATTGATGAGTGGTAGATGTTATTGTATCTATGGTTTCTTCATCATTTGTAGTGTGTTGATTCAGGGCAATTTCGGACAAGTGAACTGATGGAAGTTAATACAATACCAGTAGTTGATAGTGATCAGCAAGCATTAAGATGTTATTGGAAGGAAAAGAAAAGGAAATATAGAGACACAATAATGTCAAGTTCGGGCACTAATGTGGAGGGTAATGCCAATTGTAGTTCAAGCAACTTGGATGGCATTGTTTATAAGATCATCAAGTATTTTAGAAATCAAACTAGACACTTATGTTGTGAATAGAAAATCGAGGCACTAAATAGGATGTGGCAGAGCCCATGTATTAGGCAACTTTTTGATGCAATGGGTAGTAACAAAGACCATGTAACATGTGCCCTTTTCACCAATCTTCGTAATACACTACAAAGTATGAGAAAGAATTGTGATGACCTTGTGTTGAAGAGATCAACATTGATGATGGCTCTAAATAGTGATGCATATTCATCGACAAATCAGATAAATATTTGAAGACTTTCTAGGGTATTGGGAGTAAGCAAGAAAGTTGTCTATGATACAATTGGACGGTTAAGTACAGTTGATTATGATCATAGATTTTTGAAGGCAACTGGTAGGGCAATACGTACCACATGTATCACACAAGAGGTCAAGCATCTGATTATCACATTTTGGACAACGATGAGCAAGGTGTCACCAAATAAGAAGGATCTAAGGAGGACCTGACTTGATAGAAATCAATATTTGGAGCATCTTGTTCACCTTCTTGATGTATCTCAGGTAATCCTATTTTCAATCATCAGTTCACGATTTTCACTAATTATACAAGAACAAGTAAATTATAGTAACAATCTAATCGTAATAGCTAACTAGTAACAAGCTAATCGTAATAGTTAACTAGTAACAAGCTATTTAGAAATAGCTTATTACAAACAACTAACCAAGAAACTGGCTCTTAAGTAATAGCCAATCAGTAACAAGCTAATTAGTAATAGCTATAATTACTAATAACCATCCAAACAAGCTAATTAGTATTAGCTAATTACAAACACCTTACCAAGAACTAGTGACTTAGTAATAGCTAATTACTATCAAGCTAATTAGTAATAGCTAATTACTGAGAACTAACTAAGAACCAGCTACTTAGTGATAGGTTACTAGTAGTAAGCTAATTAGTAATAGCTAATTATAAACGACTATCAAAGAACTAGCTACTTAATAATAGATAATTAGTAACAAGCTACTTAGTAATAGCTAATTAGTAACAAGCTACTTAATAATAGCTAATTAGTAACAAGCTAATTGGCAATAGCTAATTACAAATAGCTAATACAATCAATAACATCATTACAAAACAGGTTAAATATAAAATCCTATGAGAGCAAATCGATTCGGACAATGTCACATGTGGATAGTAAACATTACAAAGAGGTGTTGTAAGAAGGTGAACAATAGAACTAAATAGTGAAATCCGTTTCCTCACTTTGAAACTATTTACTACTATCTAAATCATATCATTGTGAGAAGGCATCATGAGAGGAATGATTGTAAATTCATAGAAATGTGCTCCTAATGTTTATGATGGCATTAAGACTTCAAATTAGTTCCAAATTGGTGCTTAAGTTATGCACAAATACCATTTTGCCCATATAATACCAAAAGAAGAATTGTTTACATCATTACAATTAATGACACAATTGAGCTATCAAATATGCACAAGGTATATAATACGAGGCAGAGAGAACAAAATATTTTAGTAACATCGATATAAAATAGGCTAATCACAAATTGTGATGATAGCTAATAGATTTGGATGATGCCACACGTGGGGATAGTAACCATTACAAAGGAAAATGATGTAAGAGGGTAACCACTAGTACTATTCTTTGAAAAGATCCTCTATATTAGGTATAGCGCCTCTGTTCAAGTGTGACTGAGTAGTCTCCCACCTTGTAATTGGGTGCAAATGGCTTGGCTTCTTCTTTCGTTTCATAGGTGCTTAGAAATTTCTTTTTGCATTTGCCATAAACTGCGCTAGAGTGGCATCCTCTTGTACATGAACACCTACCGCCTTTGATGGGGATCCACACATGTCAGAAACTAAGGTTGGGTTACCATAGTTTTGCTTCAAGGAGGTTTCATTTGTAGCATTCATTTGAAGAACATCTCTATTTGGAATCCAATTAGGATCAAAAGTTGGATTCTACAGATGACCTCTGTTTGAACAAACAATGGGATCATTATCGACTACATGGTTGTGACTAGCTAGATGAATATCTGAGTTGCTAAGTAGATGAAGAACATTCTCAATCATTCCATCTAAACCACTATGAAAGTCAATGCATGTGGACTCCACATCATGCATGTTATCAATTGGACAAGGATCCACACTAGCATCCATTGCAAACGGTGCTTGGAGGAAGGATGGAATATTTTCTTTCTCTTTCAATGATGAAGATTGGGCATAAGTTTTACTTTCAGCAAATGGTATACATAAAACATTCTCACTTGTCCCAAGATCCCTATCGTATGCAACATCAACATTGTTGGTAATTCTTCCTATTGAAGTACGAGCAACTGCTTAGCACAATGAAACCAACTAGATTAGTGTTCCACTAGAGGGTTAAAGATTAAGAAAGAGATAGTTGATGGATGCCTTATTGCAAACAACTTACGAAAAACTAGATCCTTAGTAATCGTGAATTAGTATCAAGCTAATTAGTAATAGCTAACTACTAACAACTATCGAACAATCAGCTACTTAGTAAAAGCTAATTAGTAATAGCTAATTTCAAACAACTAACCAAGAACTAGTTACTTCATAATAGCTACTTAGTAACAAGCTAGTTAGTAATGGCTAATTCATAATAATGAATTAATAATACCTAATTAGTAATAACTAATTAGTAATAGCTAATTAGTAACAACTAATTCATAATAGCTAATTCGTAATAGCAAATTCGTCATAGCAAATTCGTAATAGCTAGTTTGTAATAGCTAATTCGTAATGGCTAGATAGTAATAGCTAATCAGTAATAGCTAATCAATAATACCTAATCAATAATAGCTAATTAGTAACAAGCTAATTAGTAATAGCTAATCAATAATAGCTAATTAGTAATAGCTAATTCATAATATCTAATTCATAATAGCTAATTCATAATAGCTAATTCGTAATAGATAATCAGTAATAGCTAATCAATAATAGCTAATCAGTAATAGCTAATCAATAATAGCTGATCAATAATAGCTAATCAATAATAGCTAATTAGTAACAAGCTAATCAATAATAGCTAATTAGTAATAGCTAATTTGTTATGGTTAAATCGTAATAGCTAATTCATCATAGTTGATTAGTAATAGCTAATTCATCATAGCTGATTAGTAATAGCTAGTTCGTCATAGCTAATTTGTCATAGCTAATTCGTAATAGCTAATTAGTAATAGCTAATTTGTAATAGCTAATTCATAATAGCTAATTCATAATAGCTAATCATTAATAACTAATCAATAATAGCTAATTTGCAATAGCTACTTATTAATAGCTGATCAATAATAACTAATCAGTAATAGCTAATTAGTAATAGCTACTTATTAATAGATAATTCATAATAGCTAATTTGTAATACTTAATTCGTAATAGCTAATTTGTAATAGCTAATCAGTAATAGCTAATCATTAATAACTAATCAATAATAGCTAATCAATAATAGTTAATTAGTAACAAGCTAATTAGTAATATCTAATATGTAATAGCTAATTCATAATAGCTAATTCGTAATATCTAATTCCTAATAGCTAATTCGTAATAGCTAATTCCTAATAGCTAATTCATAATAGCTAATCAGTAATAGCTAATTAGTAATAGCTAATTAGTAATAGATAATTAATAATAGCGAATTAGTAAGAAGCTAATTAGTAATGGCTAACTAGTATCAACTATCGAACAATCAACTACTTCATAATAGGTAATTAGTAACAAGCTAATTAGTAATAGCTAATTACAAACAACTAACCAAGAACTAGTTACATTGTAATAGCTACTTGGTAACAAGCTAATTAGTAATGGCTAATTCGTAATAGCAAATTAATAATATCTAATTAGTAATAGCTAATCAGTAATAGCTAATTAGTAATAGCTAATTAGTAATAGCTAATTAGTAATAGCTAATTTGTAATAGCTAATTTGTAATAGCTAATTCATAATAGCTAATTCATAATAGCTAATTCGTAATGGCTAAGTAGTAATAGCTAATCAATAATAGCTAATCAATAAAAGCTAATTAGTAATAATATAATATGAAATAGCTAATTAGTAATAGCTAATTCATAATAGGTAATTAGTAATAGCTACTTAGTAATAGCTACTTAGTAATAGCTACTTAGTAATAGCTGATTACTAACAAACTAAATATTCATTCATAATAGCTAATTCGTAATAGCTAATTCGTAATAGCTAATTAGTAATAGGTGATTAGTAACAAGCTAATTAATAATAACTTACTAATAAGCTAACTAAGAACTAGCTACTTAGTAACAGCTACTTAGTAATAGCTAATTAGTAATAGCTATGATGAATTAGCTACTTAGTAATAGCTACTTAGTAATAGTTACTTTGTAATAGCTACTTAGTAATAGCTAATTAGCTAATTGGTAATAAACTAGTATATTAATAACTAATTTCTAACAGCTAACTAACGATCAGCTACTTAGTAGTAGCTAATTGGTAACAAGTTAAATATTAATAGCTTATTACTAACAAGTAACCTAGAGTTAGTAACTTAGTAATAACTAACTAGTAAGATGCTAATTAGTTGCAAATGACTAACCATAACCATATACTTAATAATAGCTACTTAGTAACTACCTTATTAGTAATAGGCAATTAGTAACTAGCTTAGTAGTAATAGCCAATTACTAACAACTAGGTAAGAACCATCTACTTTGTAATAGCTAATTGCTAACAAGCTTATTAGTAATAGCTTATTACAAACAACTAACCAAGGACTAGCTACTTAGTAATAACTAACTAGTAACAAGCTAAATAGTAATAGCTAATTACTAACGGCTAACTAGGAACCAGCTACTTAGTTATAGCTAATTATTAAGAAGAAATTAGTAATAACTTAGTAACCTAGTAATAGCTAACTAGTAACAAGGTAATTAGTAATTAATACTTACAACTTATCAAGAATCAGCAACTCAGTAACTAGTAATAATCTAATTAATAATAGATACTTAGCAACAAGTAACTAAGAACTAGCTACTTAGTAATAGGTAACAAGTAGCAACCTTATTAGTAATATCTAGTTACAAACAACTCACCAAGAAGCCACAACCATGGATAAAAAGTAATATTATTGATATTAATCAACATGACAAGCTTACCTTTATGAAAGTTGAATCCACCATCAAACAATCCAGAGATTGTTTGCCGCATATGTTGTGGTATTTCAGCACCACATTCAAGTCCTAAACAGTTGACTGACACATGACAATGTGCTGCAAAACAAATATAGTGATATGCATGGTTGCATGGCATAAGGTGTACTATAAAACTCACCCTCTTCTCAATATTCAAACCACATGCTATGCACATGGATGAAACACTGAGTAAGAGGACTGATGGTAACTCTAGGGGACGTAATGGCAATAATGGTGAAAATTCATTTGAATCCATCATGCTTAACATGTTCTTTACAAAGGATAGATGTGGATTTGCACTCTTGAGCCGATTCTCATGCAACTTATATTCAGCCTGTGTATGTAACAATCCAATTGATCAGTATTGAACCTTAGAAAAATATTCCAACCAATGTCAATAAAGTTAAATATTACCTCCAGTTTAGGCACCTTGTCATTCTCATCTGGCTCAACCCCTACCAACTCCAGATTAACAATATAGATCTCAATTTGCGTCTGTAACTGAATCCTCCTCTCAGGAGACATTCCCACATCACATTTCAATTCATCTATGGATACCTATAATTTTTTTATCATCTCAATGATTGTTGTAGTCACTTTAGACTCAAGAACCTTTGATAGCTTGGCTTGATCCAAATCAAGCTTGACCCTATCCAACTTATTCTGTTTACTATCAATTAATAATTCTAAAGTACGTATAACCTTAGTACCCTCCACTCACATTATGGTAGCAACTGTCGTCCCTTGTTGAGCATATAACTCAACATCTTCTTTCTGTTCCTGCAAGTTCGCATCCAAAGGCTCTAAAAGTGGTGAACCATCATCATTCAAACAACTATAAAGCCTTTGCATCTTCGACTGCAATGTACCCATCTTCCTGCATCTTTCAAAAGAAGCTTCTGCAGCTACAGCCCATGCCACTTGGTACATAGCTGGATTTTTTGATGTTTGAGTAGTGGTACAATTTTCAAATGCAAAGGCTCTAGCAAATAATACAGACAATTTGAAGTTTTTTGGTACCTCATGATAGACTTTTTGATGTAACACCATCACTGCATCATAGAACTCTTGCCTGACATATTTAACTTTCATCTTCCCCTTGAGTCGAGTTACCTTGAAGATAGACAACCAAACTGCCTCACTAACCGATTTTTTTGATATAGTACCTGGATCTATACCAGCAATAGATATGCAACACTGAGTCACAACAAAGGAGAACAAAGACATGTTCTCTATTCCTTTTTACCTAAAGACCATGATATCAAGCAATAAAGTGGGCATTTTACAATATCTAGAAAGCATCACTTGTTCTTGCTTGTAAATATTGCCACTAGAAGCTTGATCTCATATCCCAAGTAGTCAAGATAGATATAATAAAATACTTGTTGCCATGAAAACTAGTTGTTCAGCATGATCAAGAATCCCACATCATGATCTTTGACAAGAGATTAGAGTTGAAGGTACAAGTAAGAGTTCGGGAAGCTCCTTCATTACATCTATAACCTCAACAAGCACAGATTATAGCTGATTAAAAGCTACTCGAAAATCAGAGTACATGTGTTGCAAAAATCGGAACATTTTAACAAGGCAATTAAGATCATCCCCTTTGTATAGTTAAGATCCTCATTGAATGCTGGGCCATATTCACAGAATATGAAATACATTTCACAAAAGCATTCCCAAGAGAAGATTATAATCAACAAAATTATACTAAGAAACATTCACACATGATCAGAGAAATGCTCAAGATAAATCAAGCTGAACACAAAGTGGAAGCAGAACTCGACATTATATTTCTATTAAAATGATGTTTTACATTTAATGTGTTTTACAAGAGTAATATGAATCTACAATAGAAGCTGATCATAGCTTTCCTCAGGCTCAAGCATAATGGGATCCTCTGGAACATTAGAACACATATCCTGCCTCTCTTGCTCCAAGATTGGCTCTTCAAGGTCAGCCATGTCCCCCGGTTCATCTGCAAGTGGGGGAACAGGCTCCCTTGAAGCCGGTTGGAATCTGTCCGTGTCTGCAATGTGCTTCCTTCCAACCTCTTGGTCTTCATCTGGGCATTCATTCAGCCCATTGATTCTCATTCTAATGAAGCTCACTTGAGCATCATCCTTCTCCATAGCTATGGAGTGCTTGAACATCTTTAAGGAGCAAGCCAGAGTCGTTCCTGAAACAGCAGAAAACCACTTAGAGGCCTCAATCAACATGATGAATAATGAAAATTGTTAAAATTGAAATTACCTGTGCCCAAAAAAAGGTCTAGGACCTAGTCATCATCATTGGAGAATGGTTGAAGCAATCTCATTATGAGCTTTTGTGGCTTCTGATAGGGATTAACCAATGTCATGTCCCTAGCTACATGACCAAGTTTCTTGGTAACGGCTGGGAACATGAGCACATTTGAGATCCCATTCTCATTGCAATGCTCCCTGACTCTCCTTTTGCTTACTTCATCATAATAGCCAACTGTAATGCATTCAGTGGAGCTCACAAACCTATGCAAAGGAGTGTGATTGACGTTTGTCTTCACCCTGCCAACAAGAACTATGAGTCATAGAGAGCATCATTAAAGCCATGGAGATAGAAAGAAGATTACTTACCACGTGAGGCACTCCACAGCATGACATCTTGCCTTCAGAGCAGTTGAAATAGAGAAAGACTTGTCTCTGCTATGGAAAATTACTATCCTCCAAAGAGGAGACATAGTCAACTCTGCAAAATCAGTGACCATCTTCCGAATTTGAGGGTGTTTGAAGGGTTCATCATCATTAACTGATCCCATCATCCTAAATCCATAGGGTATGTCTGCTATGAGAAGGGAGAAATGCTTTCTAGGCACAACAGAACAAATGCTATTTACATCACTACAGAATACATTGTAATATACAGGCCTAAGGGGGTCTATGGGATTGGAGAAACATTTCAGATCAGGTTCATCATCAAAATCCATCTCCTTGGCTTTCAGTCTAGATTTCTCATGCCTTGCTCTTTGAATGTGAGCCAGGAATGCAGGGGGGCAATCATCTAGTAGCTCTGCAGACTTACTTTTCTTTGGTTTCTATAGAAAAAAGTGGAAAGACAATTAAATGAGCTCTTCAATACAGCAAACAAAACATAAGGAATCGATGCATGGCATCGATTTCATGTGTGGGTAGATGCCAGGCATCGACTTTCTATTGAAAGTCGATGCCTGGCATTGACTTTGGGACATAAGTCGATGCCTGGCATCGACTTATGCCATGAGGTCGATGCCAGGCATCGACTTATGCCCCCAAGTCGATGCCAGGCATCGACTTATGCTAAGAGATCGATGCCAGGCATCGACTTTTGGCAGCAGGTCAATGCCAGGCATCGAATTTAGCAGTAAGTCGATGCCAGACATTGAATTCCTACTAAAAGCTTGGCATAAAATTGGTTAGGTGAATTAAGGCATCTAACCTAATGGCAAACCAGGCATAACCTCAGAAAGAGAACCTACCCAATCACGAAACAGGATAAAATATTCTGATAAAGATTTGTAGGATGATGTGGTTGGATAGTCTGCTTGGACCTCTGTCCAAGAAAAGCAACCCAGCCTCTTCATCATCACCTCCTGAATCTTCATGTATACTTTATGACTACAGTAACAGAAATCAAAAAGAGACTAGGCTAGACCAGAAACATGGGAGGAGGGAAAAAGGATCTGAGAATAACATACATACTTATTGAGCTCAGTCACCATCTCCTCTAGGCTTAACTCCTTGGAGATTAGCCTTGACAAAGCCCTCCATGGTGTCAGCTTCATGTCCTCAGGAGCCTCTTCAATTGAGAGGTCAACTTTCCTTCCCTTTCCCTTCAGATCAACCTGTGGGTCTGGCCTCGACTTCCGTTGCTTCTGGCCCTTGACCTCCTTGTTCTCCCACATTGTGAAAATTTTATCCTGCAGATCCAAGATCTCACCTGATCTGAATGCCAGTTGAAACCATGGATCATATTTCCTCAAAGCATCAGACTTTTGATTCTCATCCAGTGCAATTCCAACCTCAATAAGACATTGCTTTCGTAGATTGGGATGTATTCTTCCAGCTTCCTTCACGAGACAATCTTCATATTCATGGTGGAAGAACCGAATTCTCTCTATGGAGGACATTTTTTGCCTATAGTCATTGTCATTGTTGTGATCCCAAGCAAGAAGCTTGGCTTCCTCAGTTGTAAGACCAGCATATATCTTGCACTCTGCATACCTAAAGAAGAATGTGGTAGGGTGCTCCTTCACTAGCTGTCTACGGGCCTCTGCAGAGTGTGAACCTCCAATCACATAATAAGTATAATCCTCAAACAAACCCTCATTGAACTCCTCCACAGAGCTGCACTCATTCGGATCCACCATGACAAGGAATGGCACAACAGTAGCATGAGGATTTATTTTCATTTTCTTCTTAAGATTCTGCACGTGCAAATTGTGTGGCTCCTTGATCTCAAGGGGCCTCCTCCCTGTGACTCGATCTATTGGTGGCCTATGGATGATATTGATTGGCAGGTGGAACAACTGCCCCTTCTTCACAACTTTTCTTCTAGCTATGTCCTCCCTCATCTTGTTCTGCTGAGTACCAAGAACACCCGAGGCAAGCTCTCCACCAGGTGCAACTATTATATCCTCAGAGCTAGAGCTTGAGTCAAAAGACTCCTCTTCTGCAATTCTCTTCTTTTTCTTCTGGAACTTTTTCTGCACGCTCTGCTTACCCCTTGCCTTTACAGGGGTTGTCATCTTCTGTTGTGTTGGCATGATGTTGCCCTGGATCCATCGCATCAAGTCCTTGATAAGATTCACTGAGCCCCTGCATATCTCAGCAAGCCCATCTGGAACACAGCACTCTGGGCACAAGAAATCCATCTTGCATATAACATTTCTTAAACCTTTCGATGTCTCTACCAAGAAAATGAGGTTGTCAGAATCCTCATCTTCATAATCCAGTTTGTACACAAGGCCATACTGAAAACCCTGTGTTGTCGTGATCTTTCCTCTCCCATATGCCCCTGCGAACACAAGAAGGACTGCATTTTTTTCTTCAACATACTAAAGGCACCACTCCAGATTTGTCATGTCTCGTAGTGGACGATCTGTACTTAAGACCTCTACGTCCCTCGACCTATCCTTCATAGTTGTATCATCCTCAGGAATTTTGATGCTACTCTGTCCACTAGAGGATATTCCAACCGGGTTGCTGGCCTTCTCAGAGGATAAGGATGCAATAATTTTCTTTGGTTTTGCTTGGTGACCAATGCCTTTGTCACGTTGCTGATCACCAGAGCTCATGGTCACTCTCAGCTTCTTGAAGGGCCTCTCACTCTCGGACTCCGCATCCCTGAAGGTGCTTGGAAATATCAACTCATACGTTATTGTGTTTTTCAAAGGTCCAAGTCGATGCCAGGCATCGACTTTTAAGTGCAAGTCGATGCCAGGCATCGACTTGCACTTAAAAGTTGATGCCTGGCATCGACTTGCACTTAAAAGTCGATGCCTGGCATCGACTTGAACCTAAAAGTCGATGCCTGGCATCGACTTTGCAGCCTAAAGTCGATGCCTGGCATCGAATTTCAAGCCAAATTCGATACCAGGCAAGTCGATGCCAGGCATCGACTTTTAGGTGCAAGTCAATGCAAGGCATCGAATTTTAGGTGCAAGTCGATGCCAGGCATCGACTTTTAGGTGCAAGTCGATGCCAGGCATCAACTTGAGGGTACAACTCGATGCCAGGCATCAACTTACACCCTCAAGTCGATGCCTGGCATCGACTTGCACCGAAAAGTCGATGCCTGGCATCGATTTGCACCTAAAAGTCGATGCCTGGCATCGACTTGAGGGTGCAAGTCGATGCCAGGCATCGAGCTGTACCCTCATTGGATCTATATTTTAGGAGCTAAGAAAAATAAAAACCTAGAAAGCAGACTATTTACACAAACATACAAAAGGAATCTTTTAGGAATCTTTTTTTTGGGTATGATTTTGTCTACCTCTTGGTACTCTTGCCAACATTCTTCTTCTCCATCAGAGTTGCCTTGCTGGTATGCTGAGCTCTGTGCTCCATGGCTGTCTGTGCTCTGTTGCTCTCTCTTGCTCATGGATTTTGAAAATGAGAATGATCTCCTCCTCTGCTATTTATAGGCAATTGGGTAACTTGAACCAGAGACTAATTGGATCTAACTGAATGAGTCCAGTTGCTAACTATATCTGTCAACTTATCTAACCAAGAAATACCACTCACACAAATAGGCTGTTTCACCTCCACTTTAATGAAATATTCATAGAACCTTACAACTATTTATATACATTTGCATGGAAATTACACTTCAATGGCAAGAGTATGGTATGTACATGAGGATGTCTAATCTCATGTATAAATTGTTTCTTAGAATCTCTTGCTTGGGAAAAAATCAAGTCTAAGTTGTGTTGAATATGGGAGATTAATGACATCTTTATAGTGTTATCCTTCTCACTTCAGTTCATATTCACATTTATCTTGTAACACATTGTTGAAATGGAAAATCAATGTATGAATAAACGTTCAAGTAAAGAGCTCTGGGGTAATTTCGACAAAATATGTTGGTAATTTCAACAAAAGAGCTTGGTAATTTCAAACGTCACTCATTGTCTTTGCATCCAACGTTCAGAAAAATCGTAGATTCAAAATTCATTTGAAAATCTTTTGTAACAAGCATATACTTAATTCTTACATATACTTTTCCATATACTTCTTACATATACATTTCCGTGTACCTCTTTTACACAATTCTTTTTTAATATACTTTCATCTACCTCTTTGAGATCTAGCCAAGACCACAATAAAACCTAATCCTTGAAATCTTAACCAAAGGTAAAATTTCTTCTTGTATAGTCTTCAATGGCACTACTTCAAACAATTTTAATATCTAATCCAGTTGGAACTCAACTTGGATATATTTTGATTCACTCACAATGCTAAGACTCAATGACTCATATCTAGTTAGAAATCAGCTGCGTATCTCATCTTTCAAAAGTGAATCAAATCTTTGGTTCCCTTATTAGTGTATATTTGAGTAATTAAGTGATTTGATGTTTAATGTTATTTAATGTACTTTAATGAACTTTTGATTTCATATCTTCTTGATGTGACATTTGATGTGACATCTTCACTTGATCTCGGATTTCTACTTATTTAAAAAGGTCATTCATCTTCAGTCTTCTGTGAACTCAGTGAAGATGAGCTCAATCTTTTCAGTGGATGCTTGGGCATCAACTTCCTCTGCTCATATTGATACAGTTTCGGATTCATTGTTCTCAGTTGACCCTTTCCACAGAAGTGATGATCCCTATGGTTTAGAACGTGCTGATGATTCTATGTTTTTTGTTGAGTCATTTAAGTTATCCAATTCACAGTGCAATGCTGCTCAACCAAATGCACCTCTTGATCTCCCATATGATCCAACCATTGATCTTCCTTCTAACTCAAGTGCATGTGGAGCAACGGAAAAGCAAAGCAAGCTCAATCTACGATTTAAAAGAAGGCCTCGTGAAGCAAGTCAAAAAAGATTTAAATTTCTTACTTCAGATAGACAGATTGCATTGGATATTGTGAAGCATTGTTGTGGTTTTAAATGTTTGTACAATTTAGGAATGAAGAAACTAAAGCACCTAAGAGAAAAATTCCTCCATTTAGATAGTGAAAGGCAGGATATATACCTTGTTTCTCGCATGCAAATGATTGAGGATAACATGTTAGTAAAATGTGTTGCTTTTGAATATTTCTTTAGTCAAGGGATGCGATGCTGTAGGGCTGCATTTAAAATTGCAATGGGTGTGGGAAATGTTAGAATACATAGGGTTCAACAAGGGCTTTTGAATGGGGATCTCATTTTGGATACGTTCCATGTTGGGACCAAAGGATCTGTTGGACGTCATGGACTATTTTAGCTTGCATTGTGAACTATTTTAGCTTGCATTGTGAGGTTATGCCTACAACTGAAAGGTTGCACTTGTCAGATAACTTTACTCGTCGAGAGGTATTTCAAATATATAGAGAAGACATGGAAAATAGAAATGAGAAGTATGTGTTGTATCGTCACTTTACTCGATTATGGAAGGAAGAGTTTAACAATGTGTCTATTCCTCGTAAAGTTAGAATGGGTGAATGTTCAGTTTGCGCCACTTTGAAAAACATGGCAAAAGGGGCTACAACACCACAGGAAAAGAATAATTTTAAAAACCTTCTTAACAACCATCGTGAGAGTCAAGCTTTAGAGAGAAAGAAAGCAATTCATCATGGAAGTAAAGCACTCAGAAATCCTATGTGTTTGTTGATCGATGGTATGGATAAAAAAAAAACTTGTTTGCCACATTTTTATCGCATCCCTAAGGACATTGGAGATGAAGTCCTTGTGCAAATGCATTTGGTTGGTGCTTTGGTATACAATGGAACTGTAATGTCCAAGGTTTTCTTCACATATCCGAATGTGCATAATGATCCAAACCTTACAATTACTGTCATTCATCGTGTTTTGCAATCATGGAAGGGTCTTTTGCCACCAACTCTATATTTGCAACTTGATAATACTACAAGAGAGAATAAAAATTCTACAGTCTTTGGATATTTAAGCATGCTTGTTGAAAAACAAGTATTTCAGAAGGTTAAGGTAAATTTCCTTCTGGTTGGCCACACTCATGATCACATTGATCAAATGTTCAATACTTTCTCTAAGAAGTTGGCACGTAACAATGCTTTTACTCTTCCGATTTTATCTGAGCTGATTTCAGAAGCATATACTCCAAAACCAGAAGTTCAACACCTCACACAGATTTATGACTTTAAGCACTTTTGCTCAATGGGCCTTGATAACAGTGCTAAGGTTTTGGCTCCATTGCACAATATTAGTTTCAACCATGTATTCTTGATGAGGAGGGTTGATGAAATAACCCTTTGATTTGCAAAGCTGTATTCATCTTCTCTTGGGTGGGAGCCTAAAGAGGGATGCAGATTCTTATTGCAGGTGCCTAATTTGTCTACAGTGTATGGTGCAGAACAATCTCCATGAAGATAAAAACAATACAGAAAGATGTGGAAATGTGGTTGATCAAAGTAAAAGCTGGATGCATGCACTCATTGAAAAGAAGAGACATATTGAGCGTGCAAAAAAATATGCTGGAGATCAAGATGTATCTTGGTGGGAGGACTTTTTCAATCATCAAGAAGAGATTATACAATATACAATTGCAGGTCACTAGCCAGTTGATGTTCCATTCACATGGGATTTTTGTACACAAAGATCCGTGAATGTGGCCCAAGCATGTAATGTAGATGCACTTCAAAGTTTTATACATCCACCAAAAAGAAATATTTATGTAGGCCCAAGGATGACAAAACAGGCAGAAGCAAGATGGCAAGGAAATTTAATAGAGATAAATGTTGGAACACTTATTGCAGTACTTGCTGATGGTGATGAGGCTACCAGACCATTTTGGATTGCAAAGGTTTTAGAGATAACTAAAGATATTGATCAGAAAAGAATAGAGGCTTTGATGGTGCATTGGTATTACACTAAAAGTAGTAATGCATTCACAGGTAAATATAACTTAGAAATGGTGTGTGATACTAAACGAATAGGTTCAAAAAAGAAAAAGAATATTCGAAGCACATCCACTCTTAAAATGGATGATGTAGATATTCTTGTTTATGATTTTTCCTTGACAAAAACAGGTCACTTGAGGAAAGCAACCATCAACATGATAAAACAATAGCTTCCAGATGTATGTGGTACAGGAAATCATAGGCAAAGAAGAAGAGTTGTGCATGATCCTGCAGAATGAATTGGCTCAGATATGGTATTTGATTCCTTTTGCAAAAGACTAGGGTTAGCTGGCTAGAACTAGATAACTAAATTAAAACATCCTAGATAGATGTTATGTACAAGAACTTTTTCAATCTTCAAAAGATAATAAGTCTAAGTGGACTTATTTATTTGACTTTGCTTCAAGTTAATAACATAAATGATTTCCTAGAGTCCAGTATACTCTAGAATAGAGAAGTTAGGAATTGCTCAATAGATTGACAATTCCCAAGAACTTTAAGCTAAAAACTAGTCTTTGAGAAAATAGTCTTTGAGAAAATAGTCTTTGAGAAAATAGTCTTTGAGAAAATTGTCCTAATTTGGACAAATTTCATTGTGAGTTTGTATTGGGCAAGTTATAGTATGGTTGACTCAAAGAAAATGGTAACTTTCTCTTACACTTTACATAGGATTTTTAAACTCATTAGGACAAAGTAGTCCTCTAGTTGGGTGAAAAAATGAAGTAATTGTTTGATCAAAGTAAACCATTGAACAAACATCTAAGTTAGATGTTTGGGAACACCAAACTTCAAGTTCTCCAAAACAAATTCAAGTGAATCAAGAGTTCTCAAAGTCTTGTAAGGGATAAGAATCCCACCTTCATTACTAAGTCCATGCACCAGTTATGCCTAGAAATGGACTAGTAATTTGAATCCACCTAGTTCACATGTTTATGCCTAGATCGCACATCCCAAAACTATGAATTGGCTAGGGATGTTCTAGATCCAACCTTATTATTCATTCACTACTTTGTACTTTGAACAATTTATCAAAGTGCAAAGCGAGACGAGTGTTTTGAATCATTTGGGCACGGATGCCACCATAGAGATGAGACATGTTCTTCCAGTTCTAGAACATGATCATGTTCTTCCAGTTTTAGAACATGAGGCTCGGGGGTTGCCTAGAGTAGATATATAGCTCTATTTTTAAGGAAGAAAATATTTTCCAAGGGGGGAAGAATGTAATAAAGTAATTCTATGACGGCGGGTTCAGATAGATCTGAATTCAGACAACGTTTGTTCACCCGTGTGTATGACCAAAGATCTCGAGTCTAGACTTACTAGGAGGTCTTATGCTCATGTGAACAAGTGATCCACTTAGCTTAGTGGTTACGTCTCAAGGATGTGAAGGAGAAGGTCTTGGGTTCAAACCCCATGGGGAACATGGGGAGAGTATTTTGCCGAAAGAGATCTAGAGCCTTCTAGAATCATCCACTTGAGTCAACTCGAGTTAATTGGGACACTTGGTGCACATGTAGTTACATGGATGACACTTGGATGGTTAGTATCCACCTGCCCAAGAAGGCAGTCCCCTAGAGAGAGCTATATATAAAGGCATTTGGTTGGGAGGAGAGTCATCTCTCTAGCACGTGGTGGTCGTAATCCTTGTTCTCTTGCATAAACGGTGTGGAAATCCTCTTTTTTCTAGTAGAATATGGTGTGGTCAAACACTTTTGGATATGTTGGATATATCCACCTGCATCAACAAGGAAAATTGTTTCATAAATGCATGCCCATTACTCCAGTCATAGCACCAAAGATTAAGTGTAGAGTCCGTATATCTTTGTGGTTCATGGATGCAGAAAAGAAGGGTCCTACACAGGCCCGCACATAACGCAGAGATACATGCAACAACTTCTGTATGTATCAATGATTCAATATAGCAGTTACATACATGCAAATCGTTACATCATGCGACACATGAGTGATTCGCGGCTATTAATCCATTATTTCTGGGACATGGTTTTTGGCCATATGGTTCATAGGTGGCACATCCACATAATTGTAGTTAAGCCACTTCAACACTCCCTGTACTAGAGTACTGGAATATGACACAGATGTTACTTGATTTCAATGATTCGAAGATGTTTCCTGTAGAGGATGAACTTATATGCTCCAACAGGCTTTGTAAGCATATAAACCTACATTAGATGAGTTGAGACATATGTGAGATGAAGTTTTTTCTACTCTACAAGATCACATGTAAAATGAAACTTTAAAGCACCATGTTTTGTTTTCTCTAATTGTTTGGGGTTGCTCGCCAAATGTGTGCATGATTGGTTATCACACATAATTTGCAAGGGAATTGGTGTCGTCGGTAAGAGCTCTTGCATGACTGTTTGGATCCAGAGTCCTTCTTTTTCTGTGAGAGCTAAGGCCACAAATTTAGCTTCTACTCATGACAATGCAACTGTTGTCTGCTTCTTGGACAACTAGGTGCTACTTGCCATTTAACTGGCTATAAAACTAGCCTATTAAATTACACAGCATTAGACACATCGATTGATATCAGATTTGGAAATAACTCTATAAAGTCTGCACTAGGTATGGGAACAGCCCCCATCGAGCTATATGATGGTCAGATGGCTCCCCCCATTCATTAGGTAGGGTGGAATGAGTTTACATGCTTACTAATCAGCTGAATAAATCAAATCAACAAGGAGCTTACCTAGTCCATTGCTTCCACTTCAATGATGGACTCTTAACGAACAACGCCTCTCCTCTGTCGAAAATAGTGGCTTTTACATTAGAGCCATAGAAATTACTCCTAGCCATGCAAGCACCTAAATGTTGCATGCATGAATGTTAGACCCCATACCTGCTCATACTTGCTCCCAAAGATTGTGTTTCACCTTCGTCATCTGATGGAACACCTTTGTGGATGGTAGCTTTCTCTTGAGAGTGACAAAGTCGCGTAGACCTTCTGTGCTCCACTGGCATAGACTCCATAGACGCGCCACCTTGTGGAGTACGTGAGGAATAATGACATTTACTATCGATGTTCCAGCCATGATACCTAGCGGGCTGCCACATGAGTAGTGATCGTACGTATAGCAAATTGATATTATGAATTTATTTTTTCGCTATTTAAAAAGCTTTTGAAATAGCTAAAAAGTGACAGGCTAAAAAGCGATAAATTCTCCTAAAAAGCGTTCACATTAACATGCTTTTACCCTCAAATGCTTTCACATATTATCTATTTGAAGTGAGGATCGTTCTCTCTCATGAACACCCTAAGATGGTCACTTAAAGAAGCTTCTCGCAAGACTAAGTTTCCCAAAACTTAGGATAATTCAAGCCTAAGGTTCACAACCATTCGATTGGGAGCTCATTTGAATAAATACCCCAAGGTTTGAAACCAAGTTTCAACCCAAACATTCAAACATGTGTGAAGGGTAAATAAAGGGCTAAATCAAGGCTAATATTGATGATGTTCTAACCTTTGGAATCCATATATTTATCCTTTCAAACCCATGATTTAGAGAAAAAAATCTACAGGTAGATCCGAAATGATGATCTAGACATCTCTAGATGGCACATTACAAGGTAGGAGAAAAGTTCTCTTCAATTTATTAATGCAAAATTATTACAACGAAAAATGATCTTGATAGACTATAGAAAAGAGAATAGAGAGGAGAAAATTCCACTAGGTAGTACCAAATTACACTCCATGATAAGAAGGTCTAACACAAGTAGAACTCCATGTATGCATGTGTATGCATGCATGTCTGAATGTGCATTCATGCATGTATGCATGTGTATGCATGCATGTATGCATATGCATTCATGTATGCATATGCATGTATGCATATGCATGTATGCATGTATGCATCCATGTATGCATATGCATGCATGCATGTATGCATGTGCATTCATGCATGTATGCATATGCATGCGTGTATGCAGATGCATGCATGTATGCATATGCATGTATGCATATGCATGTATGCATATGCATGTATGCATATGCATGTATGCATATGCATGTATGCATGTATCCATATGCATGTATGCATGTATGCATATGCATTCATGTATGCATATGCATTCATGCATGTATGCATGTGCATGCATGCATGTATGCATGTGCATGCATGCATGTATGCATGTGCATTCATGCATGTATGCATGTGTATGCATGCATGTATGCATATGCATTCATGTATGCATATGCATTCATGTATGCATATGCATTCATGTATGCATATGCATTCATGTATGCATATGCATTCATGTATGCATATGCATGTATGCATATGCATTCATGTATGCATATGCATTCATGTATGCATATGCATGTATGCATATGCATGCATGCATGCATGTATGCATATGCATTCATGCATGTATGCATGTGCATTCATGCATGTATGCATATGCATGCATGTATGCATATGCATGCATGTATGCATATGCATGTACATATGCATGTATGCATGTATCCATATGCATGTATCCATGTATGCATGTATGCATGTATGCATGCATGCATGTATGCATGCAAGCATGCATGTATGCATGTATGCATATGCATGCATGCATATGCATGCATGCACATGCATGTATGCATATGCATGCATGCATATGCATGCATGCACATGCATGTATGCATATGCATGCATGCAGATGCATGCATGCACATGCATGTATGCATATGCATTCATGCATGTAGCCATGTGCATTCATGCATGTATGCATATGCATGTATGCATATGCATGTATGCATATGCATGCATGTATGCATATGCATGTATGCATATGCATGTATGCATGTATCCATATGCATGTATGCATGCATGCATGCATGCATGTATGCATATGCATTCATGTATGCATATGCATTCATGCATGTATGCATGTGCATTCATGCATGTATGCATGTGTATGCATGCATGTATGCATGTGCATGCATGCATGTATGCATGTGTATGCATGCATGTATGCATATGCATTCACGTATGCATATGCATATGCATGTATGCATATGCATATGCATGTATGCATATGCATATGCATGTATGCATATGCATGTATGCATGTATGCATGTGCATTCATGCATGTATGCATGTGCATTCATGCATGTATGCATATGCATGCATGTATGCATATGCACGCACGTATGCATATGCATGCATGTATGCATGTATGCATATGCATGTATCCATATGCATGTATGCATGTATGCATATGCATTCATGTATGCATGTGCATTCATGTATGCATGTGCATTCATGCGTGTATGCATGTGCATTCATGCATGTATGCATGTGCATTCATGCATGTATGCATGTGTATGTATGCATGTATGCATGTGCATGCATGCATGTATGCATGTGCATTCATGCATGTATGCATGTGTATGCATGCATGTATGCATGTGTATGCATGCATGTATGCATATGCATTCATGTATGCATATGCATTCATGTATGCATATGCATTCATGTATATGCATTCATGTATGCATATGCATTCATGTATGCATATGCATTCATGTATGCATATGCATTCATGTATGCATATGCATGTATGCATATGCATGCATGCATGCATGTATGCATATGCATGCATGCATGTATGCATATGCATGCATGCATGTATGCATATGCATTCATGCATGTATGCATGTGCATTCATGCATGTATGCATATGCATGTATGCATGTATCCATATGCATGTATGCATGTATGCATGCATGCATGCATGTATGTATGCATGCATGCATGTATGTATGCATATGCATTCATGCATGTATGCATGTTCATACATGCATGTATGCATGTGTATGCATGCATGTATGCATGTGCATTCATGCATGTATGCATGTGTATGCATGCATGTATGCATATGCATTCATGTATGCATATGCATTCATGTATGCATATGCATTCATGTATGCATATGCATGTATGCATGTATGCATGTATGCATATGCATGCATGCATGTATGCATATGCATGCATGCATGTATGCATATGCATGCATGCATGTATGCATATGCATGCATGTATGCATATGCATCAATGCATGCATATGCATCAATGCATGCATATGCATCAATGCATGCACATGCATGTATGCATGTGCATTCATGCATGTATGCATGTGCATTCATGCATGTATGCATATACATGCATGTATGCATGTATCCATGTATGCATGTATGCATGTATGCATGCATGCATGTATGCATGCATGCATGTATGCATGTGCATTCATGCATGTATGCATGTGCATTCATGCATATGCATTCATGTATGCATATGCATGTATGCATGTATGCATATGCATGTATGCATATGCATGCATGCATGTATGAAAATACATGCATGCACATGCATGTATGCATATGTATGCATGCATGCATGTATGTTCTTTTCTCTGTTCGTGATTCCGAATTCCATCTCCATGTGCGTCTTCGGTTTTGGTTTCTGTTTCTGTTTCTGTTTCGGTTTCGGTTTCTGTTTCGTCTTTGTCTTCGGTTTCGGTTTCGGTTTTGGTTTCTGTTTCTGATTCTGATCCAGAACCAGAACCTACGTTTTCACCTTCGGCTTACTCCAAGGCGTCGACTAAGGCAAAGATCTTAGGCAATACATTGGCAACATTGACACCCAAGGCTCCCTTGGCGACCGTTGGCAGCCGTTAGCTACACGCGAGACAATTTTAATTTTTGAGTGGTAATAGGGAGGTTTAGAGTCCCTAAGGTAGGAGGATTTGAACCCACAACCTCCTACTTTTAAGGGAAGTACTTTGACCACTCCACCATCTCTTGGAGTTGTACTCAAGTTCTCTCTCTTTATTACTTGTGGAAGGCGCGCGCGTCGATTTCAAGATTGGACCTAAGAAAGAATTGAGTGTATCTCTCACTCTGTAGGTCGGATTGAGGCGTGTAATATACCGTTGGAAAGCTCTCGAAAGGAACTTTCCAATGAGCTACCTTGGAAGTGTCAATTCCTTCAAAATCCTTGGGTGGCACTTGATTGAGTGTTCAAGATACCAAGCAAGATTGAGAACACGGGATCGAGACACCAAGGTTGCAAACAAGAAGGTTCAATACACCAAGGTTGAGAGCAAGGGTCCAAGAGCCCCATGGAGGATCACAGTAATTCATCTTTACTTGGAGTTTCATTCGAGCAAGATTTAGAGATTATGAACCAAGAACTTCAAGCACTTCAACAAGCCATACAAGGACGTTATGCTATGCTTCAATTCGACGGACGAAAAGATGGCCGCTTTGTCTTATCATGGCTATCCCTATTCAACGATTTATTTTCCAACGAGTTATATTCAAAAAATAAGAAAATCGAGTTTGCCACTAACTATTTAGTAGGTAAAGCGCAGCAATGGTGGAATGATCTTTGTCATAGTGCAGATTGTCCACGCACCTGGAAGGCTTTTCAAGAAGAGTTTAAGGATTCATTTCTACCTTTAAAGTTTACCCTACATGTTTGATAATTGTGATGCATTTACATATTGAATTTAGTTTATAGGAGCATATTCAAGCTTTGCTTGCCCAAATTCATTAGAAAGACTATGTCAGCATCTTACAGATACTCTTAATAATTTAAACATTTCCATGCATCTACTTTTACATGGCACATGCCTATTTTCTGTTATTCAGTGATGAAACATGTGACTGGCCATCCATGTTTATTCTTTTATCACCTGAGGTCAGTTGCTTGTTCAACTACGGGGCATGTTATACCTTATGGAATATGTTGAACAATGCATTGTTGAATTGTAAATATGTTAGCCAATGCATTGTTGGATTGAAATATCGAATAGCCAATGCATTGTTGGATTGTAACATGAAATATGTTGGCCAATGCATTGTTGGATTGTAACAGTAATATGGAATATGTTGAACACTGCATTATAATTGTTAGAGTGTTGAATTATTTTATCAACTGCGGTCAGTTGCTTGTCAACTGAGAGGCATGTTGTATATTATTGAACAAGGCATTGTTAAAATGTTAAATTATTAATGTATTAATATGTTTTTGATGTTTTTGATATAGCAGCTGAAGGTTCGTGAGGACGGTGCAAGGCGTGAAAGAGCGGACATCAATAATCTGAATAATTATTATTTAGCTTGTAAATAAACCTACGTAGAAGGTTCTATTGTTAGAAAAGTAATGGTTAGAATAATGGTCGTTGTAGATCGTAGTTTCTGTTATTAAAAGCAATGGCTTTCTGTAAAAGTTACCAACTTTTAGTTTCACGCCTGCTTTTCGAAGCCGCCCTCATGTAACCACTATTTTCGACGTAATCAAAAGTCCTATAAATACATGCACTCTGTGGACTGTTGAAATAGAACGCATGGGGGAGATTGCACCCAATCTGCGTACTTTCTCGTCTCTTGTTGCATTTATTCTTGGGTGTGTTTTTTTGTGTTCGTAACCTCTGTTTGAGCGTGAGCAAGATCCTGACAACAGTGGTATCAGAGCTCTGCACGCGTCAATACAGAGGGTTCTGTTCTCTGTTCGTGATTCTGAATTCCATCTCCATCTCCATCTCCATCTGTGTCTTCGGTTTCGGTTTCGGTTTCGGTTTCTGTTTCTGTTTCGGTTTCGGTTTCGGTTTCGGTTTCTGTTTCTGTTTCGTCTTCGTCTTCGGTTTCGGTTTCGGTTTCGGTTTCTGTTTCTGATTCTGATCCAGAACCAGAACCTACGTTTTCACCTACATTTTCACCTTCGGCTTACTCCAAGGCATCGACTAAGGCAAAGAACTTAGGCAATACATTGGCAACATTGGCACCCAAGGCTCCCTTGGCGACCGTTGGCTACACACGAGGCAACTTTAATTTTTGAGTGGTAATAGGGAGGTTTAGAGTCCCTAAGGTAGGAGGATTTGAACCCACAACCTCCTACTTTTAAGGAAAGTACTTTGACCACTCCACCATCTCTTGGAGTTGTACTCAAGTTCTCTCTCCTTATTACTTGTGGAAGGCGCGCGCGTCGATTTCAAGATTGGACCTAAGAAAGAATCAAGTGTATCTCTCACTCCGTAGGTCGGATTGAGGCGTGTAATATACCGTTGGAAAGCTCTCGGAAAAAACTTTCCAATGAGCTAGCTTGGAAGTGTTAATTCCTTCAAAATCCTTGGGTGGCACTTGATTGAGTGTTCAAGATACCAAGCAAGGTTGAGAACGTGGGATCGAGACACCAAGGTTGCAAACAAGAAGGTTCAATACACCAAGGTTGAGAGCAAGGGTCCAAGAGCACCCTGGAGGATCACAGTAATTCACCTTTACCTGGAGTTTCATTCGAGCAAGAGTTAGAGATTATGAACCAAGAACTTCAAGCACTTCAACAAGCCATACAAGGATGTTATGCTATGCTTTAATTCGACGAACGAAAAGATGATAAAACAATAGGTTCCAGATGTATGTGGTACAGGAAATCATAGGCAAAGAAGAAGAGTTGTGCATGATCCTGCAGAATGAATTGGCTCAGATATGGTATTTGATTCCTTTTGCAAAAGACTAGGGTTAGCTGGCTAGAACTAGATAACTAAATTAAAACATCCTAGATAGATGTTATGTACAAGAACTTTTTCAATCTTCAAAAGATAATAAGTCTAAGTGGACTTATTTATTTGACTTTGCTTCAAGTTAATAACATAAATGATTTCCTAGAGTCCAGTATACTCTAGAATAGAGAAGTTAGGAATTGCTCAATAGATTGACAATTCCCAAGAACTTTAAGCTAAAAACTAGTCTTTGAGAAAATAGTCTTTGAGAAAATAGTCTTTGAGAAAATTGTCCTAATTTGGACAAATTTCATTGTGAGTTTGTATTGGGCAAGTTATAGTATGGTTGACTCAAAGAAAATGGTAACTTTCTCTTACACTTTACATAGGATTTTTAAACTCATTAGGACAAAGTAGTCCTCTAGTTGGGTGAAAAAATGAAGTAATTGTTTGATCAAAGTAAACCATTGAACAAACATCTAAGTTAGATGTTTGGGAACACCAAACTTCAAGTTCTCCAAAACAAATTCAAGTGAATCAAGAGTTCTCAAAGTCTTGTAAGGGATAAGAATCCCACCTTCATTACTAAGTCCATGCACCAGTTATGCCTAGAAATGGACTAGTAATTTGAATCCACCTAGTTCACATGTTTATGCCTAGATCGCACATCCCAAAACTATGAATTGGCTAGGGATGTTCTAGATCCAACCTTATTATTCATTCACTACTTTGTACTTTGAACAATTTATCAAAGTGCAAAGCGAGACGAGTGTTTTGAATCATTTGGGCACGGATGCCACCATAGAGATGAGACATGTTCTTCCAGTTCTAGAACATGATCATGTTCTTCCAGTTTTAGAACATGAGGCTCGGGGGTTGCCTAGAGTAGATATATAGCTCTATTTTTAAGGAAGAAAATATTTTCCAAGGGGGGAAGAATGTAATAAAGTAATTCTATGACGGCGGGTTCAGATAGATCTGAATTCAGACAACGTTTGTTCACCCGTGTGTATGACCAAAGATCTCGAGTCTAGACTTACTAGGAGGTCTTATGCTCATGTGAACAAGTGATCCACTTAGCTTAGTGGTTACGTCTCAAGGATGTGAAGGAGAAGGTCTTGGGTTCAAACCCCATGGGGAACATGGGGAGAGTATTTTGCCGAAAGAGATCTAGAGCCTTCTAGAATCATCCACTTGAGTCAACTCGAGTTAATTGGGACACTTGGTGCACATGTAGTTACATGGATGACACTTGGATGGTTAGTATCCACCTGCCCAAGAAGGCAGTCCCCTAGAGAGAGCTATATATAAAGGCATTTGGTTGGGAGGAGAGTCATCTCTCTAGCACGTGGTGGTCGTAATCCTTGTTCTCTTGCATAAACGGTGTGGAAATCCTCTTTTTTCTAGTAGAATATGGTGTGGTCAAACACTTTTGGATATGTTGGATATATCCACCTGCATCAACAAGGAAAATTGTTTCATAAATGCATGCCCATTACTCCAGTCATAGCACCAAAGATTAAGTGTAGAGTCCGTATATCTTTGTGGTTCATGGATGCAGAAAAGAAGGGTCCTACACAGGCCCGCACATAACGCAGAGATACATGCAACAACTTCTGTATGTATCAATGATTCAATATAGCAGTTACATACATGCAAATCGTTACATCATGCGACACATGAGTGATTCGCGGCTATTAATCCATTATTTCTGGGACATGGTTTTTGGCCATATGGTTCATAGGTGGCACATCCACATAATTGTAGTTAAGCCACTTCAACACTCCCTGTACTAGAGTACTGGAATATGACACAGATGTTACTTGATTTCAATGATTCGAAGATGTTTCCTGTAGAGGATGAACTTATATGCTCCAACAGGCTTTGTAAGCATATAAACCTACATTAGATGAGTTGAGACATATGTGAGATGAAGTTTTTTCTACTCTACAAGATCACATGTAAAATGAAACTTTAAAGCACCATGTTTTGTTTTCTCTAATTGTTTGGGGTTGCTCGCCAAATGTGTGCATGATTGGTTATCACACATAATTTGCAAGGGAATTGGTGTCGTCGGTAAGAGCTCTTGCATGACTGTTTGGATCCAGAGTCCTTCTTTTTCTGTGAGAGCTAAGGCCACAAATTTAGCTTCTACTCATGACAATGCAACTGTTGTCTGCTTCTTGGACAACTAGGTGCTACTTGCCATTTAACTGGCTATAAAACTAGCCTATTAAATTACACAGCATTAGACACATCGATTGATATCAGATTTGGAAATAACTCTATAAAGTCTGCACTAGGTATGGGAACAGCCCCCATCGAGCTATATGATGGTCAGATGGCTCCCCCCATTCATTAGGTAGGGTGGAATGAGTTTACATGCTTACTAATCAGCTGAATAAATCAAATCAACAAGGAGCTTACCTAGTCCATTGCTTCCACTTCAATGATGGACTCTTAACGAACAACGCCTCTCCTCTGTCGAAAATAGTGGCTTTTACATTAGAGCCATAGAAATTACTCCTAGCCATGCAAGCACCTAAATGTTGCATGCATGAATGTTAGACCCCATACCTGCTCATACTTGCTCCCAAAGATTGTGTTTCACCTTCGTCATCTGATGGAACACCTTTGTGGATGGTAGCTTTCTCTTGAGAGTGACAAAGTCGCGTAGACCTTCTGTGCTCCACTGGCATAGACTCCATAGACGCGCCACCTTGTGGAGTACGTGAGGAATAATGACATTTACTATCGATGTTCCAGCCATGATACCTAGCGGGCTGCCACATGAGTAGTGATCGTACGTATAGCAAATTGATATTATGAATTTATTTTTTCGCTATTTAAAAAGCTTTTGAAATAGCTAAAAAGTGACAGGCTAAAAAGCGATAAATTCTCCTAAAAAGCGTTCACATTAACATGCTTTTACCCTCAAATGCTTTCACATATTATCTATTTGAAGTGAGGATCGTTCTCTCTCATGAACACCCTAAGATGGTCACTTAAAGAAGCTTCTCGCAAGACTAAGTTTCCCAAAACTTAGGATAATTCAAGCCTAAGGTTCACAACCATTCGATTGGGAGCTCATTTGAATAAATACCCCAAGGTTTGAAACCAAGTTTCAACCCAAACATTCAAACATGTGTGAAGGGTAAATAAAGGGCTAAATCAAGGCTAATATTGATGATGTTCTAACCTTTGGAATCCATATATTTATCCTTTCAAACCCATGATTTAGAGAAAAAAATCTACAGGTAGATCCGAAATGATGATCTAGACATCTCTAGATGGCACATTACAAGGTAGGAGAAAAGTTCTCTTCAATTTATTAATGCAAAATTATTACAACGAAAAATGATCTTGATAGACTATAGAAAAGAGAATAGAGAGGAGAAAATTCCACTAGGTAGTACCAAATTACACTCCATGATAAGAAGGTCTAACACAAGTAGAACTCCATGTATGCATGTGTATGCATGCATGTCTGAATGTGCATTCATGCATGTATGCATGTGTATGCATGCATGTATGCATATGCATTCATGTATGCATATGCATGTATGCATATGCATGTATGCATATGCATGTATGCATGTATGCATCCATGTATGCATATGCATGCATGCATGTATGCATGTGCATTCATGCATGTATGCATATGCATGCGTGTATGCAGATGCATGCATGTATGCATATGCATGTATGCATATGCATGTATGCATATGCATGTATGCATATGCATGTATGCATGTATCCATATGCATGTATGCATGTATGCATATGCATTCATGTATGCATATGCATTCATGCATGTATGCATGTGCATGCATGCATGTATGCATGTGCATGCATGCATGTATGCATGTGCATTCATGCGTGTATGCATGTGTATGCATGCATGTATGCATATGCATTCATGTATGCATATGCATTCATGTATGCATATGCATTCATGTATGCATATGCATTCATGTATGCATATGCATGTATGCATATGCATTCATGTATGCATATGCATTCATGTATGCATATGCATGTATGCATATGCATGCATGCATGCATGTATGCATATGCATTCATGCATGTATGCATGTGCATTCATGCATGTATGCATATGCATGCATGTATGCATATGCATGCATGTATGCATATGCATGTACATATGCATGTATGCATGTATCCATATGCATGTATCCATGTATGCATGTATGCATGTATGCATGCATGCATGTATGCATGCAAGCATGCATGTATGCATGTATGCATATGCATGCATGCATATGCATGCATGCACATGCATGTATGCATATGCATGCATGCATATGCATGCATGCACATGCATGTATGCATATGCATTCATGCATGTAGCCATGTGCATTCATGCATGTATGCATATGCATGTATGCATATGCATGTATGCATATGCATGCATGTATGCATATGCCTGTATGCATATGCATGTATGCATATGCATGTATGCATGTATCCATATGCATGTATGCATGCATGCATGCATGCATGTATGCATATGCATTCATGTATGCATATGCATTCATGCATGTATGCATGTGCATTCATGCATGTATGCATGTGTATGCATGCATGTATGCATGTGCATGCATGCATGTATGCATGTGTATGCATGCATGTATGCATATGCATTCACGTATGCATATGCATATGCATGTATGCATATGCATATGCATGTATGCATATGCATATGCATGTATGCATATGCATGTATGCATGTATGCATGTGCATTCATGCATGTATGCATGTGCATTCATGCATGTATGCATGTGCATTCATGCATGTATGCATATGCATGCATGTATGCATATGCACGCACGTATGCATATGCATGCATGTATGCATGTATGCATGTATGCATATGCATGTATCCATATGCATGTATGCATGTATGCATATGCATTCATGTATGCATGTGCATTCATGTATGCATGTGCATTCATGCGTGTATGCATGTGCATTCATGCATGTATGCATGTGCATTCATGCATGTATGCATGTGTATGTATGCATGTATGCATGTGCATGCATGCATGTATGCATGTGCATTCATGCATGTATGCATGTGTATGCATGCATGTATGCATGTGTATGCATGCATGTATGCATATGCATTCATGTATGCATATGCATTCATGTATATGCATTCATGTATGCATATGCATTCATGTATGCATATGCATTCATGTATGCATATGCATTCATGTATGCATATGCATGTATGCATATGCATGCATGCATGCATGTATGCATATGCATGCATGCATGTATGCATATGCATGCATGCATGTATGCATATGCATGCATGCATGTATGCATATGCATTCATGCATGTATGCATGTGCATTCATGCATGTATGCATATGCATGTATGCATGTATCCATATGCATGTATGCATGTATGCATGCATGCATGCATGTATGTATGCATATGCATTCATGCATGTATGCATGTTCATACATGCATGTATGCATGTGTATGCATGCATGTATGCATGTGCATTCATGCATGTATGCATGTGTATGCATGCATGTATGCATATGCATTCATGTATGCATATGCATTCATGTATGCATATGCATTCATGTATGCATATGCATTCATGTATGCATATGCATGTATGCATGTATGCATGTATGCATATGCATGCATGCATGTATGCATATGCATGCATGCATGTATGCATATGCATGCATGCATGTATGCATATGCATGCATGTATGCATATGCATCAATGCATGCATATGCATCAATGCATGCATATGCATCAATGCATGCACATGCATGTATGCATGTGCATTCATGCATGTATGCATGTGCATTCATGCATGTATGCATATACATGCATGTATGCATGTATCCATGTATGCATGTATGCATGTATGCATGCATGCATGTATGCATGCATGCATGTATGCATGTGCATTCATGCATGTATGCATGTGCATTCATGCATATGCATTCATGTATGCATATGCATGTATGCATGTATGCATATGCATGTATGCATATGCATGCATGCATGTATGAAAATACATGCATGCACATGCATGTATGCATATGTATGCATGCATGCATGTATGTTCTTTTCTCTGTTCGTGATTCTGAATTCCATCTCCATGTGCGTCTTCGGTTTTGGTTTCTGTTTCTGTTTCTGTTTCGGTTTCGGTTTCTGTTTCGTCTTTGTCTTCGGTTTCGGTTTCGGTTTTGGTTTCTGTTTCTGATTCTGATCCAGAACCAGAACCTACGTTTTCACCTTCGGCTTACTCCAAGGCGTCGACTAAGGCAAAGATCTTAGGCAATACATTGGAAACATTGACACCCAAGGCTCCCTTGGCGACCGTTGGCAGCCGTTAGCTACACGCGAGACAATTTTAATTTTTGAGTGGTAATAGGGAGGTTTAGAGTCCCTAAGGTAGGAGGATTTGAACCCACAACCTCCTACTTTTAAGGGAAGTACTTTGACCACTCCACCATCTCTTGGAGTTGTACTCAAGTTCTCTCTCTTTATTACTTGTGGAAGGCGCGCGCGTCGATTTCAAGATTGGACCTAAGAAAGAATTAAGTGTATCTCTCACTCTGTAGGTCGGATTGAGGCGTGTAATATACCGTTGGAAAGCTCTCGAAAGGAACTTTCCAATGAGCTACCTTGGAAGTGTCAATTCCTTCAAAATCCTTGGGTGGCACTTGATTGAGTGTTCAAGATACCAAGCAAGATTGAGAACACGGGATCGAGACACCAAGGTTGCAAACAAGAAGGTTCAATACACCAAGGTTGAGAGCAAGGGTCCAAGAGCCCCATGGAGGATCACAGTAATTCATCTTTACTTGGAGTTTCATTCGAGCAAGATTTAGAGATTATGAACCAAGAACTTCAAGCACTTCAACAAGCCATACAAGGACGTTATGCTATGCTTCAATTCGACGGACGAAAAGATGGCCGCTTTGTCTTATCATGGCTATCCCTATTCAACGATTTATTTTCCAACGAGTTATATTCAAAAAATAAGAAAATCGAGTTTGCCACTAACTATTTAGTAGGTAAAGCGCAGCAATGGTGGAATGATCTTTGTCATAGTGCAGATTGTCCACGCACCTGGAAGGCTTTTCAAGAAGAGTTTAAGGATTCATTTCTACCTTTAAAGTTTACCCTACATGTTTGATAATTGTGATGCATTTACATATTGAATTTAGTTTATAGGAGCATATTCAAGCTTTGCTTGCCCAAATTCATTAGAAAGACTATGTCAGCATCTTACAGATACTCTTAATAATTTAAACATTTCCATGCATCTACTTTTACATGGCACATGCCTATTTTCTGTTATTCAGTGATGAAACATGTGACTGGCCATCCATGTTTATTCTTTTATCACCTGAGGTCAGTTGCTTGTTCAACTACGGGGCATGTTATACCTTATGGAATATGTTGAACAATGCATTGTTGAATTGTAAATATGTTAGCCAATGCATTGTTGGATTGAAATATCGAATAGCCAATGCATTGTTGGATTGTAACATGAAATATGTTGGCCAATGCATTGTTGGATTGTAACAGTAATATGGAATATGTTGAACACTGCATTATAATTGTTAGAGTGTTGAATTATTTTATCAACTGCGGTCAGTTGCTTGTCAACTGAGAGGCATGTTGTATATTATTGAACAAGGCATTGTTAAAATGTTAAATTATTAATGTATTAATATGTTTTTGATGTTTTTGATATAGCAGCTGAAGGTTCGTGAGGACGGTGCAAGGCGTGAAAGAGCGGACATCAATAATCTGAATAATTATTATTTAGCTTGTAAATAAACCTACGTAGAAGGTTCTATTGTTAGAAAAGTAATGGTTAGAATAATGGTCGTTGTAGATCGTAGTTTCTGTTATTAAAAGCAATGGCTTTCTGTAAAAGTTACCAACTTTTAGTTTCACGCCTTCTTTTCGAAGCCGCCCTCATGTAACCACTATTTTCGACGTAATCAAAAGTCCTATAAATACATGCACTCTGTGGACTGTTGAAATAGAACGCATGGGGGAGATTGCACCCAATCTGCGTACTTTCTCGTCTCTTGTTGCATTTATTCTTGGGTGTGTTTTTTTGTGTTCGTAACCTCTGTTTGAGCGTGAGCAAGATCCTGACAACAGTGGTATCAGAGCTCTGCACGCGTCAATACAGAGGGTTCTATTCTCTGTTCGTGATTCTGAATTCCATCTCCATCTCCATCTCCATCTGTGTCTTCGGTTTCGGTTTCGGTTTCGGTTTCTGTTTCTGTTTCGGTTTCGGTTTCGGTTTCGGTTTCTGTTTCTGTTTCGTCTTCGTCTTCGGTTTCGGTTTCGGTTTCGGTTTCTGTTTCTGATTCTGATCCAGAACCAGAACCTACGTTTTCACCTACGTTTTCACCTTCGGCTTACTCCAAGGCATCGACTAAGGCAAAGAACTTAGGCAATACATTGGCAACATTGGCACCCAAGGCTCCCTTGGCGACCGTTGGCTACACACGAGGCAACTTTAATTTTTGAGTGGTAATAGGGAGGTTTAGAGTCCCTAAGGTAGGAGGATTTGAACCCACAACCTCCTACTTTTAAGGAAAGTACTTTGACCACTCCACCATCTCTTGGAGTTGTACTCAAGTTCTCTCTCCTTATTACTTGTGGAAGGCGCGCGCGTCGATTTCAAGATTGGACCTAAGAAAGAATCAAGTGTATCTCTCACTCCGTAGGTCGGATTGAGGCGTGTAATATACCGTTGGAAAGCTCTCGGAAAAAACTTTCCAATGAGCTAGCTTGGAAGTGTTAATTCCTTCAAAATCCTTGGGTGGCACTTGATTGAGTGTTCAAGATACCAAGCAAGGTTGAGAACGTGGGATCGAGACACCAAGGTTGCAAACAAGAAGGTTCAATACACCAAGGTTGAGAGCAAGGGTCCAAGAGCACCATGGAGGATCACAGTAATTCACCTTTACCTGGAGTTTCATTCGAGCAAGAGTTAGAGATTATGAACCAAGAACTTCAAGCACTTCAACAAGCCATACAAGGATGTTATGCTATGCTTTAATTCGACGAACGAAAAGATGGCCGCTTTGTCTTATCATCGCTATCCCTATTCAACGATTTCTTTTCCAACAAGTTATATTCAGAAAATAAGAAAATCGAGTTTGCCACTAACTATTTAGTAGGTAAAGTGCAGCAATGGTCGAATGATCTTTGTCATAGTGCAGATTGTCCACGCACCTAGAAGGCTTTTCAAGAAGAGTTTAAGGATTCATTTCTACCTTTAAAGCTTACCCTACATGTTTGATAATTGTGATGCATTTACACATTGAATTTAGTTTATAGGAGCATATTCAAGCTTTGCTTGCCCAAATTCATTCGAAAGACTATGTCAGCATCTTACAGATACTCTTAATAATTTAAACAACTCCATGAACATTTCCATGCATGTACTTTTACATGGCACATGCCTATCTTTTTTTATTCAGTGATGAAACATGTGACTGGCCATCCATGTTTATTCTTTTATCACCTGAGGTCAGTTGTTTGTTCAACTGCGGGGCATGTTATACCTTATGGAATATGTTGAACAATGCATTGTTGAATTGTAAATATGTTAGCCAATGCATTGTTGGATTGAAATATCGAATAGCCAATGCATTGTTGGATTGTAACATGAAATATGTTGGCCAATGCATTGTTGGATTGTAACAGTAATATGGAATATGTTGAACACTACATTATAATTGTTAGAGTGTTGAATTATTTTATCAACTGCGTCATTGCTTGTCAACTGAGAGGCATGTTGTATATTATTGAACAAGGCATTGTTAAAATGTTGAATTATTAATGTATTAATATGTTTTTGATGTTTTTGATATAGCAGCTGAAGGTTCGTGAGGAGCGTGCAAGGCGTGAAAGGGCGGACATCAATAATCCGAATAACTATTATTTAGCTTGTAAATAAACCTGCGTAGAAGGTTCTATTGTTAGAAAAGTAATGGTTAGAATAATGGTCGTTGTAGACCGCAGTTTCTGTTATTAAAAGCAATGGCCTTCTGTAAAAGTTACCAACTTTTAGTTTCACGCCTGCTTTTCGAAGCCGCCCTCATGTAACCACTATTTTTGACGTAATCAAAAGTCCTATAAATACATGCACTCTGTGGACTGTCGAAACAGAGTGCATGGGGGAAGATTGCACCCAATCTGCGTACTTTCTCGTCTCTTGTTGCGTTTATTCTTGGGTGTGTTTTTCTACGTTCATAACCTCTGTTTGAGCGTGAGCAAGATCCCGACAACAGTATGCATATGCATTCATGCATGTATGCATGTGCATTCATGCATGTATGCATATCCATGCATGTATGCATATGCATATGCATGTATGCATATGCATGTATGCATATGCATGTATGCATATGCATGTATGCATATGCATGTATGCATGTATGCATATGCATGTATGCATGTATGCATATGCATGTATGCATGTATGCATGTATCCATATGCATGTATGCATGTATGCATGCATGCATGCATGTATGCATATGCATTCATGCATGTATGCATGTGCATTCATGCATGTATGCATGTGTATGCATGCATGTATGCATATGTATTCATGTATGCATATGCATTCATGTATGCATATGCATGTATGCATGTATGCATGCATGCATGTATGCATATGCATACATGAATGCATTCATGCATGTATACATGTGTATGCATTCATATATGCATATGCATTCATGTATGCATATGCATTCATGTATGCATATGCATTCATGTATGCATATGCATTCATGTATGCATATGCATGTATGCATATGCATGCATGCATGTATGCATATGCATGCATGTATGCATATGCATGCATGCACATGCATGTATGCATATGCATGCATGTATGCATATGCATGCATGTATGCATATGCATGCATGCATGTATGCATGTGCATTCATGCATGTATGCATGTGCATTCATGCATGTATGCATATGCACGTATGCATGTATGCATGTATCCATATGCATGTATGCATGTATGCATGCATGCATGTATGCATATGCATTCACGCATGTATTCATGTACATTCATGCATGTATGCATGTGCATTCATGCATGTATGCATGTGTATGCATGCATGTATGCATGTGTATGCATGCATGTATGCATATGCATTCATGTATGCATATGCATGTATGCATGTATGGATATGCATGTATGCATGCATGCATGCATGTACGCATATGCATGCATGCATGTATGCATATGCATTCATGCATGTATGCATGTATGCATTCATGCATGTATGCATGTATGCATATGCATGCATGTATGCATATGCATGTATGCATGTATGCATGTATGCATGTATGCATGTATGCATGCATTCATGCATGCATGCATGCATGTATGCATATGCATTCATGTATGCATATGCATGTATGCATGTATGCATATGCATGCATGCATGTATGCATGTATGCATATGCATGCATGCATGTATGCATGTGCATTCATGCATATATGCATATGCATATCCCTCTCTCTCGCTCTCTCTCTCTCTCAAACAAAAATAAAGAGAGAAGATATTAGAAAACAAAAATATAAGGAGAGAAGATATTAGAAAACAAAAACATAAAGAAAGATAAAAGGGTGATATATGTTATACTTACATTGATGTAATTTTTGTAATTCCACTTGAAGTGCTTCTTCGTCAAATTTGCAAAGCTTTGATGCCAAATTCTCTTGCAAAACCAAACAAAGAACATATTAGCAAAACCAAAACTTCAGATCTATAAAGATAGAGGTCTGTATAAAGAGAGAGAGAGAGAAAGGGAGAGAGAAAGAGAGAGCGAGAGAGAAAGAGGGAGAGAGACGGAGAGAGAGTGAGAGAGAGAGGGAGAGAGACAGAGAGAGAGTGAGAGATAGTGAGAGAGAGAGGGAGGGAGAGAGAGAGAGGGAGAGAGAGAGAGAGGGAAGGGAGGGAGAGAGGGAGAGAGAGAGAGAGAGGATGACAAACAGAGTTCTGCTCTGCTGTTGGTGCGCGCGAACCCGAAGGGAGAAGTTCTACATTCGAAACGCTCAGAATGACGAATTTCGGGTTCGGGCCCAGTTATAAAGAGAGCGTCGGTATATGCATCGTTATAAGTGTCGGTAGTTTCAACAAATCACCGATGCATATACCGACGCATATATCGATGCTTATACCGACGCTTTGATTCCGAGGCAACGTAGCTTTCCCAAATTTCCCGAGGGGTATACCGACATCGACAGCTGCACATCGGTACACTGACCGTCGGTATTCCCTCAATATGTTGTAGTGTGTGTATCCACATATGTGTGTATGTATATGCATATGTGTGTGTATGTATGTATACATGTGTGTGTATGTATATGCATGTGTTTATGTATATGCATGCATGTATGTATATGCATATGCATGTGTGTATGTATGTATGTATATGCATGTGTGTTTGTATATGCAACTTGTGTGTGTCTATGTATATGCATGTGTTCGTATGTAAGTATGCATATGCATGTATGTATGTATGTATATGCATGTGTGTATGTATATGCATATGTTTGTGTATGTAGAAGGATGCAATATTCCATGAGGTTTATGTTACGGTACCTTAGATCTATTGCAAGTTTTACAGATTCAAATATATTCTTTGACCTCCTTCCACATTTGAGGCCACCAAAAATCTGTTGATATGAGTTCTACTGTTTTATTCACTCCAAAATGTCATGTTGCAAGGTTAAAATGATGTTTCAAGAGTAGTTGGGCCCTAAGCTCTCCTAAAGGGATGTACAATAAGTTCTTATAGAATAGCCATCATTTTCATAGAACTCCTTTACTTCATGAATTTTTCTTTCTTCACTTTTTTGCTTGATGTCACGAAACAATTCATCATGTGATAGAGTCTAATGAATCAAATGAGGCAAGGCTGAATCTTTGTGATTTTTTGAACAAAAGGCTGCTAATTGAAGATGTTCAAGCTTGAGCAATACACTCTCTTGTTGATCAAAAGCCTCTTCGACTTTCTTCAGTGTAAGGTAAGATCTTCTTGACAAGGCATGTGATTGGCATTCTTGGTGTCGTGGGCGATAGGTGATGATAGAATAAAACATGGATAGAAAATTACTCCATCGAGATTGTCTTCTATTGAGGATTTGGGTAATAATAAAGTACTCTAAATTATTATGATCTGTGTACACACTAACTTTATGAGTTGCTCCTTCTAAATGGAGATGCTGGGTATGAAACACACCCACTATGTCAAGAAGTTCTTTATCATGGATTGCATTATTAATCTCTAGAGGAGAGAATTTCCTTGAATGATATGCAACTAGATGTATGTGACCGTCATCACCATGTTGGGATAGGATCGCCCCTAAGGAAAAGTTTGATGCATCTATCTCCAAGAAAAAAGGCTTGGTAGAATCATGATGAACTAGAATTGGAGTAGTGGTAACTTGGAGTAATCTCTAATGAATATCGGATGAAAATTGGTGAACCTTAGAGAACATTCTACATCTTGAGCACATGAAGGTAGTTGCCAATAAAGCATTGTCTCGATCTTGTTAGGGTCCATAAAGATTCCTTTCTCTCATACAGTGTATCCTAAAAACTCCATTTCTATTGGATGGAAAGAGCACTTCTCCAATTTTTCATATAAACTTCTCCTCTTAGTCTCTCTAGGACAATCTTTCCATGAGATTCGTGATTCTATAGATTTTTGGAGAATTTCAAGATAGCATCAACATATATTACCACAAAATTAACTAAATACTCTCAAAATATATCGTTCATCATATGTTCAAAGACAACTAGAGTGTTTGGGAGACCGAATGGCATAACTAGATATTCAAAATGTCCATACCTTGTTTGAAATGTTGTCCATTCCTTGTTCAAAATGTTGTCTTCAATTCATCTCGTTCTCTTATACTAATAAGATTATAAGCTCCTTGAAGGTCAATCTTCATGAAGAACTTTTCTTTTCCAAGGCATTACAAGAGCTCTTATATGAGTTGTATAGAATATCTATTCATTTTGACTTTATTCAACCCATGATATTGTACACACATTCAGAGAGTCCCATCCTTATTCTTTACAAATAGGATAGGGGCTCCTATATAGAAATTTGAGTGTCTAATAAGCCCCTTGTCTAGAATCTCATCAATATTCTTATGTAGTTCTATAAGTTCCTCTCGAGAATGTCTATAGATTGGTCCAAAGCATGGTTGTGGTTACTCTTGAAGTTCTATGGCACAATCATAAGATCTATGCTCTCGAAGGATATCTGCATTAAAAAATCTTGATATTGAATGGGTAGCTTCACTACATCATCTTTCTTGAACTCTTGAGCTGGTATGTCATATATATGTCAGTTCCTTGTTTACTGCATGCATGAAGGCTTTGGCTCCTACATATATCGATTTCTTTTGGATATCTCGACAAGTAAGTTTGTTCTTCTCCCAATCAATGTCTAGATTATGTTTATTTAGCTAGGGCATTCCAATGGTAAGAGGGTTTATTACACTCGATATTACATTGAAACACTTGTGGGAATCATGGTCACCAAGGTATTCTATTAAGAGTGTGGTTTCCTAGATGCTAGAGGTCATCCATCTACTACTTCAACTACTACTGGTTTGTTCTTATGAAGAACTCGAACCCCGTGTTTTGTAACCAATGCTTCATGGATAAAACATGAGGAGGCTCGTGAATCTACTAGGGCTATAAGGAAAAGGGTCTTCTTAGACATGATTAACTTGAGAGGGGAAAGATATGTTTCTATGGGTGTTGTTGGAATTATGAGACCTTTTTTTATATCATGGTTCGACTCTATGGTCTCCCTTATGATTGGACTTCCTTATTTCCCTGCTCTACAATGGTGACTACGACTCTGGATTCTGTTCTCTTGTTGGGACATATAACTGCAATATGGCTGGGGTTTCCACAATAGAGGCATAATGTATTATCTCACCTTCTTTGTTTGTCTTGTGGGGTTACAGTCAAGGACCTAGTTGTCACAAGGAAGGAGATAAGGAAGAGATCTCACACACACACTCTCACACTCAAAGAGGAGCACATAACTAGATTGAGGCAAGGGAGAATGATCTTCTTCTTCTTCTTCTTCTTCTTCTTCTTCTTCTTCTTCTTCTTCTTCTTCTCCTTCTTCTTCTTCTTCTTCTTCTTCTTCTTCTACTTCTACTTCTTCTTCTTCTTCTTCTTCTTCTTCTATTACATAAAAGGAATGTACAAGAATGACCTAAAAACAGTTATACAACAAGTGCAATATATAAAGAATAGTGCATAATGAAACTCCTAATGTCCATGAATGAGTGAGGTGGCAAGAAACAAATGTGTCATCACTCTCAATAGATAAATCTAGTAAAGCTCAATGAAGTATCCTTGACATATATGAGCATGACCCCTATACATGTTAGAGAAATGAAAAAATGATATGTGTCATCTTGGATCATCACATGTTAAGATTGATACCTCAACACTCCCCCTCATGTCCTCTAATCCAAGATCAATATCACTTGCTAATACCTTCTCTCTTATGAAGGGTCATGTACCTTGAGATGCTTTATTCTAGCATGAAAAATAGGGTTCCATGTTAACTATATACTGCTACGATTATCACAATAGATGAGGATAGGATTTTGCACTTCCACACTTAAATATGCAAGTAGCATCTCTAACAACGATGCTACACATGCTTCCATTCTAGCACCTATATAATCAACCTTTGTATTTGACAAAGCAACAACGGGTTGCTTCTTACTACTCCATGTAATGGTTGCACTCCCAAGTGAGAATAGAAAGCCACTAGTAGATCTTCTACCTGGAATGCTACGAGCCGTATCTGCATCAGTGTATCCATGAACTTGCAAATCTACACCAACTTCATAAGACAATGCATAATCCAAAGTAGCACTCACATAACATAGAGTGCACCTCAAATCATCTAGATACGTCTTCTTGGGACCCTGCATAAATTGACTTTCAAGTCCAATAGTGTCGCTTAAATCATGCCTTGTAATTGTGAGATATATCAAGCTTCCTAGAATTTTCCTATCCATAGTAGCATTTTCCAATGCTTCACTTGATGTAGTATCCAACTTCAAATTCTAATCTAATAGCATAGAAATTGGCTTACAATCAGCCATACTATACTTTTGCAACATATTCAAGGCATATAGCCTTTCTAACATCCATATACCTATTTTTGTATATATAAACTCAATGCCCAAGAAGTAGTGTAGCACACCAAGATCTTTCATGAAAAATTCATGCATAAGGAGGTACTTTACCTCTTTAATTCTTGCTTCATTGTCACCTCCAACAATCAAGTCATCAACATAAATAGCCATAATTGTGATTCCATGATCACCCTTCCTTCCATATAATGAATGATTTGCATCACACATAGAAAATCCAATGGTGATCAAATAATCAACAATCCTTGCATGCCAAGCATGAGGGGCTTGTTTAAGCTCATACAAAGCCTTTTGTAATCTACAAACATATATTTGGTGTTTTGAATCTTTCCTATCCTGGTGGCTAGTCCATATGCACTTCTTCCTATAATACACCATGTAGAAAAGCATTCTTCACATCAATTTCATGCAAAGTCCATCCGTTTGCTATAGCTAATGCAACAAGTGTTCTAGCAATAGAAATTTCAGCTACAAGGCTGAATCTTTCCTTATAATCAATACCATATGTTTGTGCATATCCTTTTCCTACCAATCATGCTTTGTACCTTCATATGATACCATCAACATTGTGCTTTACCTTCTAAACCCACTTGCAGCTTATAGGGTTCTTTCCTTGCTACAATGGAGCTAGCTTCCATGTATCATTTCCATAAAGTGTGCCATCTCCTCATCCATCTCTTTTTTCAATCTGCATTTCCAATTGCATCTTCCAAACAAGAAGGCTCAACATCTTGTATTACCTTGGTGATGTAGGCACAATGACAAGCCATGTAATTGTCATACATCAATTGTTGCACTGAATTCCGTATCCTTTGAGATATTCTTTGTCCTGGGTCACTTCTCCTTGCATCATCCGCATGCGCCTTTCTTACTCTTGGAGTCTTAACAAAGGGCAATCCAAGTTCCTCATCAAGGGTGCTCTTTTCTCAACCACTTGGATCTCCATAATGTCTTCAGAACTTGTTGATCATGTTTTACCACCAGCAAAAAGCTTTTCCTTACCTTTCTTGGATGTATTTGATGAATTAGCTTTTACATCCATAGTTATGAAGTACATTACCAACATAAGAACCAATTGTTCATGCATGTAAAATAGGCCCACCCAATAAGAACCACTCCCAATGGATCTATATCTCGTGAAGGTAGTAAATCTCTCTCTTTCTTTTTTTTTTATAAAAGTACGTTCCACCTTGGCCTACTCTCTCAGAATTTAATAAAAAATGAGAAAGATACAAGCGAATGGAACTAGTGCACATGGGACCCCCGAATCCCACAAAGCAAGGGCAAAACTTGCGGATCTAGAGAGTGCCCTCTTATCCCCCTCATGCGGGGCCCACTTGGGTTGAAGCTTGTTGTTCTGGATGAGAAACAATTTATGATGCCTAAAGGGTGGGGACCTCTTGTAGTTGGAGATTCTTTTGCAACAGAGGAAAAGATATTTCTTGATCAACCACTCTTTAGGAGGGTGTCCAAAGTTGTAGGCACACCTCTCCCTCCAAATTTTCTAGAGGGTTTCCACTCTTATAGCATTCCACAGAGCCTCATAGAAGCCGATCGCTTCACCTAGAAATGCTTACTTCTAAGAGATTTTTCCCTACAGTCTCAAAATATTCCCAAGGGTTGGGGCAAGCGAAGAAGATGTGACCCAGATCTTCAATGAAGCAATGGCATTGCTTGCAACAAAGCAAAGCCCCACATATTTTTCTATCCTTTAGGTTGGTCTAGATAACACGGTGAAGAATTTTCCACATGAGAACTAATTCTTTAATCTCAATGAGTGGGTGCCAGATAGACATGAACTTCAAGTCTTAACATGCCTCGTCCAAGTCAAGAACTACTTCTTATTAAGTGATATATGGTAGTCGGTGTTCAGCTTGGCACAATTAGCATTGTGCCACGTGATACATGTGCTCTGAAGAAGAGTCCATTCTTCTTAGCTCACTCTTATTTTAGGGTTTATGTCCTAAAGGCTGATGCATTAGCTAGTCTCTTGTATCTAGAGGTGTTTGCAATGCCTCAAACTCTCATTCCATAGCCTCTTAGAATTATGGGCTTTCCAAGAACCCACACCCTTGATGCCCATGATTGGAAACAAGATTGATTCATTTTGATTGATACCCACATCCCATTTCTAATCTTTCGTGATTCTCATAAATTATTTGAGCTTGTTCCAACTCTTCTATAATGGCATAGGAGATTCGAGCCTTTAGGGGAAATCGGAATTGGAGAGAATAAAAGGGTGAGGAGTCCCAAGTCCTTCCATCCAGGGAGGCCCACCAATGTAATCATGGTCTTGTTCCTAAAAATGAGTTTGGCCCACAAGGACTCATAGTTACACCAAGCCTTGTTAATCCATTTTGCCGCTAACTTGTTAGCCATGCCTTCAATATCCATAATGCCCACACCCCCACAATCCTTTTGGTTGATGTAGGTAGACCATTTATTTTTAGGAACCCCCTTCTGTTATGGTCCCCCATCCAAAGAAAGTTTCTAAAGATTCTTTCCAATTTCCTAAGCTCTTGATCCTTCAATCTCCAACAAGAGAGAAAGTAAATGGTTGAGGAGATGAGGAAGGTATTAGTTACCATGGAACACCTTGCTATCTTCATCTGCATGCCCTTATAATATGCTAAATTGTTGTCAAGTTTGGAAAGAATCCAATTACATCTTTGCTCCATCGAGACACCAAAACCCATCAGGATACCGAGTAGATGGAACACCAAGCTTCTGGGGATAATTTGGCAGCCGTGGTCAACCTGCAATTGGGGTGGCCGCCAAATCATGGCTCTCAAAGAAGTTTCTAAAGTTTCGGTTTCTCATGTCACGTCGCGTGCACTTTTAACAGTGCAAATCGACTTCGGAGCATAGAACAACAAATTTCAGAAGCCAAGAAACATTTCCAATAGGTGCCCTAGAGTTTTAACCCCATTTTGAAGCCATTTTTGCATTCGGAATCGGCATCAGACTGACAATTTGTGAGCTAAAATTTCAGTATTCATTTCAGCTTTTGTCGAAGTGAAGATTTTTTCACAGTCTTGTTATTTGGTGAAATGGTGGGTAGCAATGACTTATTTGGCATGCTTCAAGCTAAAGATAAGCTTGATGGGACCAACTATCTGATGTGGTCTTACATGATGAAGCATGTTCTTGTTGCTAAACAACTTTGGAACATAGTGGTAGATGTAGATTGAAGACCCGCAGGTTCTTCTACTTCACAGTCCACTATCATAGATGGAGCTTCTTCTTCGAATATAGTGGTTTCTCGTTCCCCACATACACGAGATGGAAAAGATGCTCAAGCTCATGCTTTGGTTGCAAAACGTCATAAAGTTCCACACATTCATTCATGTTCTACATCGAGAGAGGCATGTGACACTCTTGCTTCTTTGTATGCCATGCGTAATGAAGCACATGTTGCATACTTGAGGAAGCAACTTGAGGATGTATGTATGGATGAAAAGGAGTCGGTGGATGTGTATGTGACTCGCATCAAGGACTTGAAAGAGCAACTAGCAAACATAGAGGAGATTATTCTGGATGCATCACTCATTTCTACATTGTTGAAAGGATTACTAGAATCTTTTCAAATCTTTGCTACCACAATCCATTTGGTTGGAAAAGCAAATCCTAATATGTATGCATTTGATGAGGTTATGTCTCTTCTTTTGCAAGAAGAACAATCTAGAGTGAGTAGGAGTGGTTTGATTGAGGGAACACAAGCACTTGCTATCTCACAAAAGGGAAAAAGCAAGTATGGTTCAGCTTTGGGTTCATCAAAACCAAAGCCTCAATCTTCCTCTTCCACTCATTCCTCTAATGATGGTGATTTGCAAAAGAAGAAGAGATGCACATATTGTCGGAAGGCTGATCATACTATTGATGAGTGTAGAAAGCTTCCTAAATACAATGAAAAGAAGGAGGAATCAGGCATGCCTATTGCTGAAAATTCTAGGAATGTAAAGCACCATGGCTCAAGATTTTTGGGCATGTGTTGTTACATGTCATTATGATGCTTCTTTGCATTCTAAATGTATGTTTGTGATTGAAGCTGATTCAGATTGGTTCTTTGATAGTGGTGCTTCAAAGCACATAACATCATGCAAAAGATTTTTAGCATCTTTGAAAGATGCACCCAAAGGAGGACATGTGGTGTATGCAAACAATGCCTCTTATCGTAGACACTACAAGAAAATTGCAGCTTGTTCATAGTAATGTATGTGGTCCTGTCAAGAGTCCATCTTTTGGGAAGCATGTATATTTTGTTACCTTCATTGATGATGCTACTCGCCATACATGGGTGTATCCTATGAAAGCAAAGAAGGAGGTATTTTCTTGCTTCAAAGCATTTTTAGCTATGGCTGAAAATTTTTCTTCACAAAATCTTTTGACTATATGCACGGATCGTGGCGGTGAATACATGTCACATGAGTTTAATGCTTTTCTTTGTGAAAGAGGTATTTCACACCAATGTACCGTGCCATATACACCTCAGCAAAATGGAGTTGCTAAATGTAAAAAAGAACTCTACTTGAAATGACACGATGTATGGTTAAAGGAAATCATCTTCCTGATAAGTTTTGGATGGAAGTGGTCATGTGTGCAAACTATGTGTTGAATCGCTAACCTACAAAAGCATTGAGAGTCATCACTCCTTATGAGGTTTAGAATGTTCATAAGCCTATGTTTAGTCATATGCATATGTTTGGTTGTTTGGAATATGCTCTTGTGCCATCACAACAATGTCACAAACTTGATGAAAAGGCAAAGAAATGTATATTTGTTGGTTATAGTGCTGAAAGTAAGGGATATCATTTGTATCATCCATTGAGGAAGACAATTATTGTGAGTCGAGATGTGATATTTGCTGAAAATTCAATTTTCCCTCTACTTGAATGCAAAAAAAAGCCAACAATTAGCTCACAATATGTGTTGGATACACTCATGCCTTTGTTCCAAAATGGTGCGCATGACTATGGCCATGTAGATGAGCCAATTGAGGCTCAAAGGGCTAAAAAATTCCAGCCAAATATGTTGGTGCAATTCACAAGCCTACACATTTGTCTGTTGGTGCAATTCACAAGCCTACACATTTGGCTTGAAGTCCATACACATGGAGAAGCATAGGAACCAATGCTTGAAGATAATTACGCATTTATCCTTTTGTAAAAGTAACATTTGACTTGGAATCTTTGTAAACACCTACCAAAATGAACTCGTGAACAATATTAGCTTTGATTGATGGAATACCTCTAGGATGTAGGAGCATGATTATAGAGAGCCAAAAGTTTGAATTCAAATTCAAACTTTGAACTCAACTACTATAAAAGTGATCATCAAAAAGTCCCGGGCAGAGGTGTGTTACTTTCCAAGCTTCTCATTATCAGTTCTGAGTGTGTGTGAGGCCTATAATCTAGCCCACACCTATCTACACCATTAGGCAATGATCTTCATCCCTATGGCACTGTACAACAGTGTTCATTAATACATATATCTACATTGTTCATCTCTGGATTCTTTATCATAGTATCTGAAAGTCTGTCAACTTGTGGAGATCATATCTCACTCATTTCTCCAACAAGTTCAAAGATCTATAGCTTGTTGGAACTAGCTCAAAGTTTTCTACATTCTCTCAAAATTTGAAGGATTTATATTCAGCTATTTCAGAGAAACGTTTATCGAGGTGATCACTGGTCAAACTCTGCAACAGTCCTAAAATATTGGGGGTAATGGTTTACTTGCTAAATTGATTTCTCTGAGCATAGTTAACTCACTTGAAATCATTAGATTACTAAGCTAATTAGATATCCCTAAAAGGAATTTTTCCAATTCCTACTATGCTGGTCATACTGAGCAAAAGATACAACAAGTGTCTAGTAAAAAATAGAAGGTTTTGTGGAAGACTTGAAGTTCAAAGTTGTCTGTTTTGGTTCAACTTTTTCATACATCATTTCCAAAGTACATAGGCCATTTTATGGTATCATTGGATAGCTAAGAAGGTCTACTTATCAACACTGAAGCATCAAAGGGCTAGTACAAAGCAAGATTTGGCAGTACCTACTCATCCACCTAAAGTATTCATCCATCATTCCCAATAATGATATCACAGCAAGTTAAGGTAAAATGGGAGATGGTTTTCCTCCATTTATTGATAAATTGTACAGGAACAACTATCATGCATGGTCTCTAAGGATGAGGACATACCTACAAGGAAGGAGTCTTTATGGATACATCTCAAGACATGAGGAATTGCCCTCATTCAAAACCAGAGGACTACCAACAAAGGAAGAACATGAAAAGCTCATGGTGTGCCAAGGATGCATTAGCAGGGTCTTACTTACTCAACTCCATCTCTTATTTTCTTTTGCGACATATTAGAAACTATAAGACATCCCAAGAGACTTGGGAAACTTTGTCATCCTATTTCTCTTCCAACACAAGGGCTAGAAAAAATCAATTGTGGATTGAATTCACCACATTAAGGAAGCAACCTAAGCAGGCTATTTCAGAGTTTGTGACTAAGATTAAAGATGTAGCAGATCAGTTAGCAAGCATAGGAGAAGAGATTGAAGAAGAGAAGATAGTAAGGCAAGTGATCAATGGGATTAGAGCTGATGACAAATGGGAAAGCTTGACCACTGCTATGGACCTTTACATGGACATACAGATTCCAAACCTTACCACTCTCATGGGGCAATTTTTCACTCATGAAGCCAAGCTCAACAAGAATGGACACTCATCCAAAGGTAATAGCTCTTCTACCCTATACACTAATAAAAGTAAGTCTAAAGATAAAGGCAAGGACAAGAAGATAGAGGATGAAGGCACTACCTCCCAAGAAAACTATGCAAGGAGAGGTATATCATCAAGAGGAAGGGGCAGAGGAGGTAAGAAAGGTAGGGGGAGATCCTATAACTCCTCACCATGCAACATTTGTGGTTTATCAAATCATACTATAGATGAGTGTTTCAGGAACTACAAGAATCGGAGAGGAAGAGGACACCAAAGAAGTGGATACTCACAACCAAGAGGTAGATTCAACCATCATCAAGGGTACAACAACAACTACAATAACAACTACAATAACAACTACAATAACAACTACAACAACAACTACATTGGCAGCTATCAAGGAGGATTCAAATTCAGAAAGGACTACAACAACTATATAGAAGAGCAAGATGATTCTCTTCTGATTATGAACATGACTTCAAAACCAAGTACAAATGATGACCATCTCTTCTACATTGACTCAGGATGCTCAAATCATGTCGCTGGCAATGTGGCTCTACTCTCTGACCTTGAAGAACCAAGAGGTAAGCATGAACTACAAACAAGTGATGACACCAAGCTCTCAGTAGTTATAGTTGCAAATGTTAAGACTTGTGATGGGAATCAAAACTTGTTGAGTAGGGTACTATATGTACCAACCATTATAAAAAACGTGATGATTGTTGGACAGATTATGGAGAAAGGCTTGCAGGTTAGATTCAACCAATTTGGAGCATTTGTGGAGGATCCCAAGCAAGGGTTCAAGAGAATTGCGAAAGGAGAAAAGACAGGTAGACTTTTTACTTTTGAGCTAGAAGACACAAAGAATATTGCACTCTACAATTATAAAGATCAAACACTTTCAGAGCTTGAGATTTGGCATAAAAGGTTAGGGCATGTAGGAGAAAGAACCTTGAAACAAATATGCAGGGATCAATGTGTAATTGGAATACCCAATGTTTCCAAACAACACATGATATATTAATGTGGTGCTTGTCAGTTTGGGAAGTCCCACAGGTTACCCTTCTCAAGGAAAGGCTACATGCATGAGGACTACCTAGAGCTTGTCCAAATACATGTATGGGAACCAAGCAAAGACCCCTCAATCTCAAGATCAAAGTACTATGTATCTTTTATTGATGATTATAGCAGATGGACTCTATTGTACTTTATGAAGCACAAAGATGAAGTGTTCATTTGTTTTAAAAAGTATCTTGCACTTGTTGAGAATCAGACAGGGAAGAATCTAAAAAGGCTAAGGTCAGATGGAGGAGGTGAGTACTTCTCCAATGATTTTGAAGCCTTCTTGCAGGACAGAGGAATCAAGAGAGAAATCACCACAAAGTATACTCCTGAACAGAATGGGGTAGCTGAGAGAAGAAATAGGTTGATTGTTGAAACAGCTAGGTCAATGTTAAATGAAAAGAAATTACCTAACTACCTATGGGTAGAGAGTGTTTCTACTGCCACTTACCTCATAAATAGGTTACCATCTAAGTACCTTGATGGGATGACTCCTTATGAAGCATTGCATGGGAAGAGACCCTCACTTGATCATTGCAAGATATTTGGATGTGTAGGATATGTACACATTCCTTCTCAAATAAGAGGTAAGCTAGATCTTAAGGCTGAGAAGTGTATCTTTATTGGATATGATGTAAATCGGAAAGGTTACAGGTTTTACAACCCTTCAAACAAGGGATTCATGGTTAGTGGAGATGTTGTCTTTGATGAAAATGATTCTTGGTATGAGAATGAATGTAGGAAGTTTAAACTACCCTATGACTTGGAGGAGGAGTTTCCAAGTCTTGCTAAGGAGGAACCTACTCAGAATGAAGACTCCAATTCAGATGATGAAGACATTAAGAATCTTGAAGAGTTCAAGGCATGGAAGTCCAAGGGCAAAGTCAAGATGAAGAAACTTGAAGACATACCTGAATCTTCAAATCAATCAATCAGAAGATCACAAAGGGAGAGCCAAAAACCTATTAGATATGGGTATGATACATCTCTTGTTACTAAACACTCTGTTTATCTTGCCAACGATTTGTCAATTGAAGAATCACGATCATATGAGGAAGCAAAGACCAAGACAGAATGGAAAGAAGCTATGGATGAGGAGATTGAAGCACTCAAAGAAAGTGACACATGAGAACTAGTACCAAAGAAATAATCCATGAAGGTAATTCAATCCAGATGGATCTATAAAATCAAAAGAAATTCTCATGGGTCAATAAGCAGGTACAAAGCCAGATTGGTGGCCAAGGGTTTTGCACAAACCCAAGGCATTGACTATGAAGAAACATTCTCACCTATAGCCAAGATGCCAACCATGAGGGTATTGGTGAGTGTGGCTGCATCAAAAAATTGGAACATGTATCAATTAGATGTAAAAAATGCTTTTTTGAATGGATGGATTTCAGAGGAAGTATATATGTCACAACCTCTTGGCTATGAAGATCCAAACAAGGTAACATATGTGTGCAAATTGAATAAAGCTCTTTATGGATTGAAGCAGGCATCTAGGGCATGGAATCATAGGTTAACCACATCCCTTCAACACCAAGGTTTTGTCATGAGCAAGGAAGAAACTTCTCTATTCATCAAGAGAAGTAATTCAGAGGTAATATAGCTATGTGTATATGTTGATGATATCATACTTACAGGTAATGATGTCAATGGAATCAGACAAATCAAGAACCAGATGATGAAGGAGTTCAAGATCAATGATCTTGGTCTACTAAAGTACTTTCTTGGACTTGAGTTAGTCTATACTAACTCTCGAATCTACATTACTCAGAGAAAGTACATACAGGATATGTCGAAGAAGTTTCATTTGTAGGATGCCAAAGTTGCAAGTGTTCCAATGGAGGTAAACCTAAAACTAAGTGCCCATGAAGGTGATGAAATTGATGATATTACAGGTTACCAAAGCATAGTTGGAAGCTTGAACTATGCTACCTTAACAAGGATAGATATTGCATATGGAGTTAGTGTGCTAAGTCAGTTGATGCACAAGCCAAGTGTACCTCACTTAGAAGCTGCCAAAAGAACTCTAAAGCACCTCAAAGGCACTCAACAGCATGGTTTGTATTTCCCTTACACTTCAGACCTTGATATCAAGGTTTATTCAGATGTAGATTGGGCAGGATGTAAGGATGATAGGAGCAGCACTTCTGGATATATTTCATTTGCAGGTGATAAACCAATATCATGGTCTTCAAAGAAGCAACCTACTATTGCTTTGTCTTCTACAAAAGCAGAGTATAGAGGATTGGCAAATTCCACCCAAGAAGCCATATGGATCAAGTTATTCTATACAAAATTGGGTTTATATACTAGGTCACCATTGATATTTGGAGATAATACAAGCTCACATTGCCTTGTAGCTAATCCTATCCATCATGCTAGGACCAAGCATATAGAGGTCCATTACCACTACGTGAGAGAGAAGCTATTAAGAAAGGACATTCAACTCACTTATGTATCAACCAACATGCAGTGTGCAGATTTGTTAACTAAAGCATTGGATGGAACCAAACTTTGCAGGTTCAAATCAATGATTGGATTGCAGGATATACATGAAGACTGAAGAATGAAGACCAAGCCAAAATGTTTGGCTTGAGGGGGATTTGTTGGTGCAATTCACAAGCCTACACATTTGGCTTGAATTCCATACACATATGGAGAAGCATAGGAACCAATGCTTGAAGATAATTACACATTTATCCTTTTGTAAAAGTCACATTTGACTTGGAATCTTTGTAAACACCTATCAAAATGAACTCGTGAGAAAGTAAGCTTTGATTGATGGAATATCTCCTAGGATGTAGGAGCATGATTATAGAGAGCCAAAAGTTTGAATTCAAATTCAAACTTTGAAGTCAACTACTATAAAAGTGATCATCAAAAAGTCATGGGCAGAAGTGTGTTACTTTTTGAGCTTCTCATTATCAGTTCTGAGTGTGTGTGAGGCCTATAATCTATCCCACACCTATCTAGACAATTAGGCAATGATCTTCATGCCTATGGCATTGTACAACAGTGCTCATTAATACATATATCTACATTGTTCATCTCTAAATTCTCTGTCATAGTATCTGAAAGTCTGGCAACTTGTGGAGATCATATCTCACTCATTTCTCCACCAAATGCAAAGATATATAGCTTGCTTGAACCAGTTCAAAGTTTTCTACGTGCTTTCAAAATTTGAAGGATTTCTATTTAGCAATTTCAGAGAAACATTCGTCGAGGTGATCATTGGTCAAAGTCTGCAAGAGTCCTAAAATATCGGGGGTAAAGGTTTACTTGCTAAATTGATTTCTCTGAGCATAGTTTATCTTTTTAAGTGATTTCGCTTGAAATCATTAGCTTAGTAAGCTAATTAGATACCCCTAAAAGGAATTTTTCCAATTGCTACTGTGCTGATCATATTGAGCAAAAGAGATAGTAGGTGTCTAGTAAAAAATAGAAGGTTTTCTTGAAGACTTGAAGTTCAAAGTTGCTTGTTTTGGTTCAACTTTTTCATACATCATTTCCAAAGTACATAGGCCATTTTATGGTGTCATTGGATAGCTAAGAAGTTCTACGTATCGACACTGAAGCATCAAAGGGCTGGTACAAAGCAGGATTTGGCAGTACCTACTCATCCACCTGAAGTATTCATCCATCATTCCCTATGGAGAAGCATAGGAACCAATGCTTGAAGATAATTACCCATTTATCCTTTTGTAAAAGTCACATTTGATTGGGAATCTTTGTAAACACCAACCAAAATGAACTCATGAAAAAGTTAGCTTTGATTGATGGAATATCTCCTAGGATCTAGGAGCATGATTATAGAGAGCCAAAATTTTGCATTCAAATTCAAACTTTGAACTCAATTACTATAAAAGTGATCATAAAAAAAAGTCACGTGTAGAAGTGTTACTTTCCGAGCTTCTCGTCGTCAGTTCTGAGTGTGCGTGAGGCCTATACTCTATCCCACACCTATCTACACCATTAGGCAATGATCTTCATGCCTATGGTATTGTAGAACATTGTTCATTAATACATATATCTACATTGTTCATCTCTGAATTCTCTCTCATAGTATTTGAAAGTCTGTCAACTTGTGGAGATCATATCTCACTCATTTCTCCAATAAATTCAAAGATCTATAGGTTATTGGAACCAGCTTAAAGTTGTCTACATTCTATCAAAATATGAAGGATTTCTATTCAGCCATTTCAGAGAAACATTTGTCGAGGTGATCATTGGTCGAAGTATACAATAGTCCTAAAATATCGAGGTTAAAGGTTTACTTTCTAAACTGATTTCTCTGAGCATAGTTAATTTCTTATGTGATTTCAAGTTTAGCTTGATAAGCTAATTAGATACCCCTAAAAGGAATTTTTCCAATTCCTACTATGCTGGTCATACTAAGCAAAAGATACAGCAGGTGTCTAGTAGAAAATAGAAGGTTTTCTTGAAGACTTGAAGTTCAAAGTTGTCTGTTTTGGTTCAACTTCTTCATACATCATTTCCAAAGTACATAGGCCATTTTATGGTGTTATTGGATAGCTACGAAGGGCTACTTATCAACATTGAAGCATCAAAGGGCTGGTACAAAGCAGGATTTGGCAGTACCTACTTATCCACCTGAAGTATTCATCCATCATTCCCAACAGTGGTATGAGAGCAAGTTAGGTAAAATGGGAGATGGTTTCCCTTCATTTATTGATAAATTGGAGAGGAACAATGATCAAGCATGGTCTCTAAGGATGAAGACATACCTACAAGGAAGGAGTCTTGATGATAACATCTCAAGAGATGAGGAATTGCCCTCATTCAAAACCAGAGGACTACTAACAAAGGAAGAATATGAAAAACTCAACACATGGTGTGCCAAGGATGCATTAGCAAGGTCTTACTTACTCAACTCCATCTTTGAGTTCCTTTTGCCACATATTAGAAACTGTTAGACATCCCAAGAGACTTGGTTAACCTTGTCATCCTATTTCTCTTCCAACACAAGGGCTAGAAAAAATCAGTTGTGGATTGAATTCACCACATTAAGGAAGCAACCTAAGCAGGCTATTTCAGAGTTTGTGACTAAGATTAAAGATGTAGCAGATCAGTTAGCAAGCATAGGAGAAGAGATTGAAGAAGAGCAAATAGTAAGGCAAGTGATCAATGGGATTAAAGCTGATGACAAATGGGAAAGCTTCACCACTTCCATCGACCTTTACATGGACATGTAGATACTAGACCTTACCACTCTCATGGGGCAATTGTTCACTCATGAAGCCAAGCTCAACAAGAATGGAGACTCATCCAAAGGTATTAGCTCTTCTGCCCAATACACTGATAAAAGTAAGTCTAAAGATAAAGGCAAGAACAAGAAGATAGAGGATGAAGGCACTACCTGCCAAGCAAACTATGCAGGGAGAGGTAGATCATCAAGAGGAAGGAGCAGAGGAGGTAAGCAAGGTAGGGGGAGATCCTATAACTCCTCACCATGCAACATTTGTGGTTTATCAAATCATACTACAGATGAGTGTTTCAAGAACTACAAGAATTAGAGGTCGACGATACCAAAGAGGTGGATACTCACAGTCAAGAGCCAGATTCAACCATCATCAAGGGTACCACAACAACTACAATAACAACTACAACAACAACTACAATGGCAACTATCAAGGAGGATTCAAATCCAGAAAGGACTACAACAACTATATGGAAGAGCAAGATGATTCTCTTCATATTATGAACATGACTTCAAAACTAGGTACAAATGATGACCATCTCTTCTACATTGACTCATGATGCTCAAATCATGTGGCTAGCAATGTGGCTCTACTCTCTGACCTTGAAGAACCAAGAGGTAAGCATCAAGTACAAACAGGTGATGACACCAAGCACTCAGTAGTTAAAGTTGGAAATGTTAAGACTTGTGATGGGAATCAAAACTTGTTGAGTAGGGTACTATATGTACCAACCATTACAAAAAACTTGATGAGTTTTGGAGCGATTGTGGAGAAAGGATTGCAGGTTAGATTCAACCAATTTGGAGCATTTGTGGAGGATCCCAAGCAGGGGTTCAAGAGAATTGCAAAAGGAGAAAAGATAGGTAGACTTTTTACTTTTGAGCTAGAAGACACAAAGAATATTGCACTCTACAATTATAAAAAGTAAACACTTTCAGAGCTTGAGATTTGGCATAAAAGGTTAGGGCATGTAGGAGAAAGAACCTTGAAATAGATATGCAGGGATCAATGTGTAATTGGAATACCCAAAGTTTCCAAACAACACATGATATATAAATGTGGTGCTTGTCAGTTTGGGAAGTCTCATAGGTTACCCTTCTCAAGGAAAGGCTACATGAACGAGGACTACCTAGAGCTTGTCCATACGGATGTATGGGGACCAAGCAAAGACCCCTCAATCTGAGGATCAAGGTACTATGTATCTTTTATTGATGATTATAGCAGATGGACTGTATTGTACTTTATGAAGCACAAAGATGAAGTGTTCAATTGTTTTAAAAAGTATCTTGCACTTGTTGAGAATCAGACAGGGAAGAATCTAAAGAGGCTAAGGTCAAATGGAGGAGGTGAGTACTTCTCCAATGATTTTGCAGCCTTCTTGTAGGATAGCAGAATCAAGAGAGAAATCACCACAAGGTATACTCCTGAACAGAATGGGGTAGCTGAGAGAAGAAATAGGTTGATCGTTGAAACAGCTAGGTCAATGTTAAATGAAAAGAAATTACCTAACTACCTATCGATAGAGAGTGTTTCCACTGCCACTTACCTCATAAACAGGTTACCATCTAAGTCCCTTTATGGGATGACTCCTTATGAAGCATGGCATGGGAAGAGATCCTCACTTGATCATTGCATAATATTTGGATGTGTAGCATATGTACACATTCCTTCTTAGATAAGAGGTAAGCTAGACCCTAAGGCTGAGAAGTGTATCTTTATTAGATATGATCTGAATCAGAAAGGATATAGGTTTTACAACCCTTCAAACAAGGGATTCATGGTTAGTAGAGATGTTGTCCTTGATGAAAATGATTCTTGGTATGAGAATGAATGCAGGAAGTTTAAACTACCCTATGACTTGGAGGAGGAGTTTCCATGTCTAGCTAAGGAGGAACCTACTATGAATAAAGACTCCAATTCAAATGATGAAGACAATATCAATCCTGAAGAGTTCAAGGCATGGAAGTCCAAGGGCAAAGTCAAGATGAAGAAACTTGAAGACATACCTGAATCTTCAAATCAGTCAATCAGAAGATCACAAAGGGAGAGCAGAAAACCTATTAGATATGGGTATGATACATCTCTTGTTACTAAACACTCTGTTTATCTTGCCAAAGACTTGTTAATTAAAGAACCAGGATCATATGAAGAAGCAAAGACCAAGACAGAATGGAAAGAAGCTATGGATGAGGAGATTGAAGCACTCAAAGAAAGTGACACATGGGAACTAGTACCAAAGAAAGAATCCATGAAGGTAATTGGATCCAGATGCATCTATAAAATCAAAAGAAATTCTGATGGGTCAATAAGCATGTACAAAGCCAGATTGGTGGCCAAGGGTTTTGCACAAACCCAAGGCATTGACTATGAAGAAACATTCTCACCTATAGGCAAGATTCCAACCATCAGGGTGTTGGTGAGTGTGGTTGCATCAAAAAATTGGAACATGTGTCAATTGGATGTAAAAAATGCTTTTTTGAATGGATGTATTTTTGAGGAAGTATATATGTCACAACCTCCTGGCTATGAGGATCCAAACACGGTAACATATGTGTGCAAATTGAATAAAGCTCCTTATGGATTGAAGCAGGCACCTTGGGCATGGAATCACAGGTTAACCACATACCTTCAAGACCAAGGTTTTGTTATGAGCAAGGTAGATACTTCTCTGTTCATCAAGAGAAGTAATTCAAAGGTAATATACCTATGTGTATATGTTGATGATATCATACTTACAGGTAATGATGTCAAAGGACTCAGACAATCAAGAACCAAATGATGAAGGAGCTCAAAATCAATGATCTTGGTCTACTAAAGTACTTTCTTCGACTTGAGTTAGTCTATACTAACTCTGGAATCTACATTACTCAGAGAAAGTACATACAGGATATGTTGAAGAAGTTTCATTTGTAGGATGCCAAAGTTGCAAGTGTTCCAATGGAGGTAAACCTAAAACTAAGTGCCCATGAAGGTGATGAAATTGATGATATTACAGGTTACCAAAGCACAGTTGGAAGCTTGAACTATGCTACCTTAACAAGGATAGATATTGCATATGGAGTTAGTGTGCTAAGTCAATTCATGCACAAGCCAAGGGTACCTCACTTAGAAGCTACCAAAAGAATTCTAAAGTACCTCAAAGGCACTCAACAACATGGTTTGTATTTCCCTTACACTTCAGACCTTGATATCAAGATTTATTCAGATGCAGATTGGGCAAGATGTAAGGATGATAGGAGGAGCACTTCTTGATATATTTCATTTCTAGGTGATAAACCAAAATCATGGTCTTCAAAGAAGCAACCTACAGTTGCTTTGTCTTCTACAGAAGCAGAGTATAGAGGATTGGCAAATGCCACCCAAGAAGCCATATGGATCAAGTTATTGTATACAGAATTGGGTTTATATACTAGGTCACCATTGATATTTGGAGATAATACAAGCTCACTTCATCTTGAGGCTAATCCTATCCATCATGCTAGGACCAAGCATATAGAGGTCCATTACCACTATGTGAGAGAGAAGCTATTAAGCAAGCACATTCAACTCACTTATGTATCAACCAACATGCAGTGTGCAGATTTGTTAACTAAAGCATTGGATGGAACCAAACTTTGCAGGTTCAAATCAATGATTGGATTGTAGGATATACATGAAGATTGAAGAATGAAGACCAAGCCAAAATGTTTGGCTTGAGGGGGAGCTGTTGGTGCAATTCACAAGCCTACACATTTGGCTTGAAGTCCATACACATATGGAGAAGGAGAGGAACCAATGCTTGAAGATAATTACCCATTTATCCTTTTGTAAAAGTCACATTTGACTTGGAATCTTTGTAAACACCTACCAAAATGAACTTGTGAAAAAGTAAGCTTTGATTGATGGAATATCTCCTAGGATGTAGGAGCATGATTATAGAGAGCCAAAAGTTTGAATTCAAATTCAAACTTTGAACTCAATTAGTATAAAAGTGATCATCAAAAAACGTTGCGGGTAGAAGTGTTACTTTTTTAGCTTCTCATTATTAATTCTGAGTGTGTGTGTGAGGCCTATACTCTAGCCCACACCTATCTACACCATTAGGCAATGATCTTCATGCCTATGGCACTGTACAACAATGTTCATTAATACATATATCTACATTGTTCATCTCTGAATTCTTTGTCATAATATCTGAAAGTCTGTCAACTTGTGGAGAACATATCTCACTGATTTCTCCACCAAATTCAAAGGTCTATAGCTTATTGGAACCCATTCAAAGTTATCTACATGCTACCAAAATTTGAAGTCAGCCATTTCAGAGAGAAGTTCATCGAGGTGATCACTGGTCGAAGTCTCCAACAATCGTAAAATATCAGGGGTAAAGCTTTACTTTCTAGATTGATTTCTCTGAGCATAGTTAATATTTTTAAGTGATTTCACTTGAAATCATTAGATTACTAAGCTAATTAGGTATCCCTAAAAGGAATTTTTCCTATTCCTACTGTGCTTGTCATACTGAGCAAAAGATACAGCAGGTGTCTAGTAAAAAATAGAAGGTTTTCTTGAAGACTTGAAGTTCAAAGTTGTCTGTTTTGGTTCAACTTTTTCATACATCATTTCCAAAGTACATAGGCCATTTTATGGTGTCGTTGGATAGCTAAGAAGGTCTACGTATAAACACTTAAGCATCAAAGGGCTGGTACAAAGCAGGATTTGGCAGTACCTACTCATCCACCTCAAGTATTCATCCATCATTCCGAACAAAATAGAGCTAAAATTGCAGAGAATTTTGAGCCGAACATGGCTGAAAATTGAGCCAAAAAATATCAAAACTGTTGGAAATTTATAGCCACATTTGGCTAAAGATTGGAGTCAAAATATGGCTGAAAATGAGCATGAAATTCAGGCCACACATGATGTACATATGGAAGATGTTTTACATAATGAATTCATGTCTATCAAGAGTGCACTAACTATGCCAAAGTGTTTTAAAACAAACTTTTCAAGATAGCAAATTGAGTGCACCTTTACATGCTAGAACAAGATCAAGCTCTCACCATGCATCAAGTAATTTTGTGGATTATTCTCTTATTGCTATAACATGTAATGCAGAGCCACTTTCTTTTGAAGATGCATGTGACGATCCACAATGGATGAGTGCTATGCAATCAAAAATGGATTGCATACATAGGAATGGTACTTGGGAGTTATGTGAATTATGAAAAGGAAAGAATGCCATTGGTACAAAGCAAGTTTTTAAGATTAAGAGAAAATTTGATGGTAGCATTGATCGTTAGAAAGCTAGATTAGTTGCCAAAGAATATGCACAACAATATGGCATTGATTATGAGGAAACATTTGCAACTACTTGATGCAGGACTAGCATTCGTACCATGATTGCATTGGCTGCCCATCGAGGTTGGAAAGTGCATCCGTTTGACATAAAAATAGCCTTCTTGAATGGTGATTTGCAAAGAAGAGGTTTATGTGAAGCAACCTCCTAGATTTGCTATGAATGGGAAAGATCTTATGGTTTGTCGCTTGCATAAAGCCTTGTATGGTCTCAAGCAAGCTTCACGTGCATGGTATGACAAAATCCATAAGCACTTGATTGCTCTTGGCTTGACATGTAGTGCGATTGAAAGCACACTCTATGTACACAAAAATGGGGTTGATCTTATAGTGCTTGTTCTTTATGTCGATGACATACTCTTGACTGGGTCATGTGATGCAAAACGTGACCTTCTTATGGCTGATTTGGAGCATATTTTTGATGTTAGTTATCTTGGTCTTTTGAGCTACTATCTTGGCATCCAGTTTGTATCCGTTGAGGGGGGAATTGTTATGCATCAAGCAAAGTATGTTGAAAAAATACTTCAACGTTTTGACTTTGAGGATTTCAAGCCAATTTCCACACCATTTGAGATAGGATTCAAGTTCTCAGTCGAGGATTATTGTGATGCATTTGACACTTCTCTTTATGAGCAAGCTGTGGGATGTCTTATATATGCATGCAACACAAGGCCAGATATACAATAGCAGTTTCCCAATTGAGTAGATTCATGCATGGCCCTAGCACTAAGCATTGGCAAGCGGTAAAATGCGTGTTTAGATATCTCAGAGGCACTTTGAGCTTAGGTCTCTTCACAGAGATGTTTAGCGATGCTTGCATGCTTTTACAGATAGTTATTGGGCTGGTTGTTATGATACTCGCGTGTCCACTAGTGGTAATTGCTTTTTACTTTGACACTCATGCATATCTTGATTGAGTAAGAAGCAACCTACAGTGGCGACATCGAGTTATGAAGCTGAGTACATGGTAGCTTTCACAGCTACAATGGAGTGTATATGGTTGAGACGCCTATTGATGGATCTTTGCATGGAGATTGATGCTCCTACGCATATTCTCACTAATAGTCAGAGTGCTTTGGCTGTTGCATGAAACCTAGTGTTTCATGCATGGACCAAACATATTGAGGTGTATTATCAATGGTTGAAAGAGTGCCTTCATGCAAGAGATATTGATTTGGTATATGTGCCTACTCAAGATAATGTGGCAGACATATTTACCAAAGCTCTTCCACGAGAAAAGTTTGAAGCTTCTTGCAAAGCTTTAGGCTTATTACCTTGTGGGGGCTGATCTGTCACTCCCTATATGTGTTCACATCATTCGCTCTAGGGGGTTCATTACACTTATGTGTTCCTCGAGTAGCTTTGATGTGAACCTTTTCCCTATACATGGGCACTTTTTACTCTAGTGTTGGCTAGAGGTTTTTTCCTCATGTTACCACATACTTGATACTCTCATATGTGGTGGTACTTTGTACTTAGGGATATTATTCAGCTCTTACTTCAATTCAATTCATCATCAATAGATTGAGCTATTCCATCCATCCTCTTCTCCGTGTGTCTTGCTGCATTTGTGCTCCTTGTGTGTGCTTCTTGTGTGTCTCTCACATTTCTACACACAACCAACAAAGAATACAAGTAGTTTCGTTTATTGAACGGTACTTGATTTCTATATTTCCATATTTCTCATAAGTTTAGTACTCTTCAAACATGTCATAAAACAATGTTGAATTTGTAATAAGAAGCCAACTTTGTTTCTTTATACACCAATGTATAAGGGTATATCCACTAACAACACGCGAATAACCTCCAAACAACTAAAGTACAATTGATGAAAACATTTTATGCTGGAGGCATTCAAGCTCCCCATAGACCTTGCAAAGTCCATCATTTAGTCACATCTTCTTCATCTTTCTACCAACTTACGTCCCACTATGATGAAGTAGTCAATACACAATGAAGTTTTTTATATTGTATGGGAACCTCCAAATATAGTGAAATATGTACTTCCATTGTTGTGCAGATCATTCAACCCTCCATCGTCCATTGAACTTAGAGGTTGAAGTAGCAATGCTGCCTCTATCTCTCTTCAAAATCAACTTTATTACTTCAACAACCTCCCTCAAACCCAACTCTTTATCAAACATTTGACTAGGCATCCTTAAGCGGAACTAGTGGATATGGTTGATAAAAAAATTAAATGGTTGAGGTAAGCAACCATTTATGGAAACCATGGTGTAGGCGTTATCAAACAAAAAAAGGGTCACAGGTATTGAGTCTCCTACCAACACCATTTTCATGAAAAGAAGGAAGAATGATGTCCCATTATATTCTGTTTTAAAGAAGAAATACTCCTACCCAATCTCATTTTAAAGAAGAAATAGTCCTACCCAATCAAGAATGTATCTTTATTTAATATAAACCTTATGTTCATCTAAGAAAATTTTATTCATAATAGGGCTAATTTGAGGTCATCCTTGGGACCCCTTTTATGAAAAACGTGAATCAAATCATTATTCATGTCTTCTCTAATAACTTCTTTAAAAATCAAGAGAATAAAGGATTAAAGAAACACTTTTAAGTTCAATGAAAAAATCATTGGGTAAACCACCAATACGATAGGACTTGCTGGATTTCATTTAAAAAATGGTTATTCTAACATCAGAACTAGAGAGGCGTAGGTCCAAGAGACTCAAAAAGTCTTAAGGAATCATTCCCTTACTTCCCATATCAATGCCTCACCTATTCTTTTAGGTAGCTTTCCCTCTTCCGAGAGACCTAGAGAAGATGTCTGCGAAGGGCCAAAATGCCACTTGCATGTTTCCTCACTGTTGATGGCATACCCCCATCCTTCGTTTGGAGAATAGGAATAAAGTCTTTCATTATTTTCCTTTTTCATATTTGCAACATTTTTTTATTTGGTATTTTCAACCTTCCCATTCGAATTTCTCTTGATGTAACACTTCAAGTAGCAAGGTAGTTTTCCTATCTCAATCTATTATGGACATCTAGAGCCCTCTAAGAACAATTGGAGTCAACACATTTACTACAACTAGGGATCTCAAACTCTTTTTCTATCATCGTTCTTCTATTTCTCCTCACATGTCGCACGCATTCTTTTGGAATGACACCATTGGAAGGGGTATCGGATTCAACTTCAACATTCGGGGGAGGGGGCATAGTGTCGCGATGTTTAAGAATCCGACAATCTTTTATGAAGTTTCCCTGTTTGATAAAATTATAAAAGGTATTGGTCAAGTTCCTATGCACTACCGTCTGATCCGGATGCTTACAAACTTCAAAATCTCTAATGCGCAGAGAATTCTTTAAATGACATCATATATCTACTTGTGTAAGAACTTGGGAATCCCGTTTGCGGTTTATACCAGCCCTAACCTTTTGATCAAGAAAGTTTTCATAACAAACTCCCCAAGTTGTTGAGCCGAGGGTAAAATTCTACCAGCAAGTCATTAAGTACTCAATATTGAGAAGGAATACACCTCTACCCTCCCAATTATTGTTGATTCATTGCCTTAAAGCTTCCTAACGCCAATGACTACCCGTTCAGAGAGCTGTGTTTGCCATGTTTTAATGCTATTTATGTCGATCACTAGAGTTGCATCTTTTTTGTTTTTTAGGACGATCATCTAAATTAAGCCCATGAGCCTCATTCACCTCTACATGTTTAGCCTTATCAAAATAAGTAGCTTCGTCCTATTGTACCTAAGGTTTCTCCATAAAAGAGAAGAATGAATTGGGAACCTAGAGTAAGTGCTTAACTTCCTCGGGAAAAGAGCTTGCTAAGTTGCTATAGATTGCATGTCAGCCCCTTCGAACATTGGCGTTCTTGGCAGATTAAGCCACACCATCTATCCACGTCATTGATCCACGCAGGAACTCCTCGATGCTTACACATGTTCAATGTAACCACCTTCATCGTCTATAAAATGTAATCCCCCTACAAGTTAGTATAACTGAATTCATACCATCTTCTTTTTTTATATAAAGGAAGTTCGGCATTAACCTACTCTCCCGGACTTGAATTAAATAAAGAAAGAAAAGTACAAGAGAAGCGGACTAGTGCCCACGGGACCCCCCAAATCCCACAAAGCAAGGGAAGCTTTTACAGAGTTAGATGACATTACAAAGAAGGTTAATCACCCTCATGAGGGGCCCACTTGGGTTTAAGCTTGTTATTGATGAAAAGGAGAACTTGATGATGCCAGAAGGGGGGGGGGATTTCTTACAGTTAACAATCCTTTTGCCAAGGAGGAACAACGATTTCTCAATTGACCACTCCTTGGGGGAGTCACCGAAGTTGAGAGCACATCTTTCCCGCCACATTTTCTATAGGACCTCCCCTCTAATGGTGTTCCAGAGAGTCGTGGAGCAGCCGATCGCTTCTCCCAGCAGGGCTTGCTGTCAATTGAGATGTCTCTGATGTCTAATTTTCTTTCCAACCGTCTGCCAGAGTCTGTTGGAGTTGGGGCAGGTAAAGAAGATGTGTGGAACATCTTCAATAGACTGGTAGCAGCGTTTGCACCAGGGAGGGATCCCACAAAGTTTGCTAGCCTTAAGGTTGGTCTAGATTCCATGATGAAGAATTTGCCATAAGAGGACAGACTTTTTGATTTCTATGAGGGGGTGCCAGATAGCCATGAACTTCATGTCCCACCGAAGCCGCGTCCATGATAGGCACCACTTCTTGTTGAGGTTAACCTGATAGTCAATCGTTTCTTTGATGTTCGGGATTTTTGATAGGCTATTCCCATTGTGCCATTTGAGGCCAAGCGAGCTCGATGTGTCGTGTCCCATGAGAAGCGAGTTTTGTGTCGATCCCAGGCGAGACATCTACTTTGCAAAGTGTTCCATTCTTCGTACAAAATGTTGACGCAAGGGTCAATATCCTCAAAGTTGATCCAACGGTTGGTGTCTTGTTTCTAGAGATGTTTCATTTTTTGAAGCCTTTGTTTCATAACTTCTTGGCATTTTGAATGTTCCAAGATTCCACACTCCGGATTACATGGATCAGAAACCAGATAGAGTCGGTTTGTCTGATACCGACAGCCCACTTCCAGTCTTCACTAATTCTTGTGTAGCTTTTGACTTTATTCCAACTCTTCCATAGGGAGCACACGAGATTAGAGCCTTTCGGGAAGACGGGGATCGGGGAAAACAGCAAGGTGAAGATGTCAAGATTCTTCCAATTTGGGAAACCCATGAGCACCAACTCGTTGTTGTTTTTGAAGATCAGCTTGGCCCACGAGGCCTCCCCATTGCACCAAGCCTTAATCATCCATTTGGCTGCCAGTTTGTTAGCCATGCACCCAACATCCAGGATACCAAGTCCCCCACTATCTCTATGGCTGGTGCAGATGGACCATTTGATTTTAGGCACCCCCTTCTATTGTGATCGCCCGTCCAAAGGAAGTTTCTACAAATACTATCCAGTTTGGACAGATCTTGCTCTTTTGGTCTCCAGCAAGAAAGGAAATAAATGGTAGAAGAAAGGAGGAACGTGTTGATAACCATAGCAGGACCAGCAAGATTGATTTGCATACCTCTCCAATAGTTAAGCTTGTTTTCGAGTTTGGCCAGCACCCAGTTCCACCGCTGTTCCATAGAGATGCCAAACCCCAAGGGGATCCCAAGAAGCCAAAAAATATGGCCCTTCGAATGATTTGACAGCCATGATCAATGAGAAGGTCGGGTTGAGACCCCACAATAGCTCTAAAGGCGGTCTTAGAGTGGTTGATTATGGATCCAGAGGCTTCACAAAAAGTAGCAAGACACCTCAGGACGTCTCTAGGCTGATACTATCATTGTGAACAAACGCATTCATATCATCGGCAAAAAGTCTCATGGTGATCTGACTGTGGTCGTGAGGCAAGTGGAGGCCTTTGATATTACCAGCTTCCACTTGGTGCGCCACAAGCCTGCTAAGCCCCTCCGTGGCGATGGCAAAGAGAAGGGGAGCCAATGGGCACCCTTGTCTGATAGATCTTCTAAGTTTGACCACCTTCGAAAGTTTGTCGTTAATGTTAATTTGGGTCAATGCATTTCCGAGAAGGGTCGCGATCATCTTGGTGAATTTCTGACTACATCCAAGATCTTGGAGCGATTGCAGAATATAGTCCCATTCTAGCCTGTCCTAAGCTTTATCAAAGTCGATCTTGAGGAAGACCACATCTTGTTTAGACTCATTTGCAAATTCAAGACCTTCCCAAATATCTATAATGGTTTCCAAAATTGACCTGCCTTTGATGAAACCTTTTTGGTCCTCGCTTAGCCACGCTCTCAAGTGGCAAGAGATTCTGTTGGCAATGACTTTGGCGATGATCTTGTATCCTGTTTGGAGCATCGTAATAGGACGCCAATTCTCTATTCTGTTCTTTTCCCCTTTTTTGTGTATTAACTTGATAATACCATTGTTGAGACAAGAAGGAAGTGCGCCAAACTTGAGCGCCTCTTGCCAAACCAGACGAAGAGGGGTGGCAACCACCAACTTGAAGGATTTAAAGAACTCATTAGTGTACACTCAATGACCACTCAACCTTTGCTCCCTGCTACATGCCCCTATCTCTGAAGCTGAAATCATTGAGGTCATTGATGCCCTCCGTCTCGGTAAGAGGCACACTCATCGTCTCAAGCAGCTACGATGGATGACAACATTCTTATGCGTCTTCCAGAGAACATCACCCACAAAACGATGGTTCCTGACTCTACAAGTTGCCACCTCCACTAGCACCTATAGAACAAGCATCTCCATGCTCTACTACTAGAATGCAACACCTTCGAGAGTTCTACTCTTTCAAATCAAATTCAACATTCAACGCTTTGGTGTCCCTCCTACGACAGAATCTTAATTGTTTCCTTCAAACATTTGATCCTGGTATTCTCCCCTGCTGCTATTCTTCCCTTGGAAGGGGGGGAGGGGGGGGGGGGATATTGCCTATGACTTCAAGGCTACACAAAGCAACTCTCAAACCAATTTCAAGGCTGCACCAATCACAAGTCTCTAGCAACCTGATGATGCTACACTCATGAACAACAAAGTCAAAGAATCACTCTCGCCCATATCACCAAACCTCGTTAGCTTTACAAAAATCATTTTGAAAAACGTTTGTATCACAATACTTATGTTCTTTCCCATTCATAGGTAACTGACTTTCATGGACCTATGAACCACTTTTCTGTTCTGTGGAGCTTAGTTATAGGGTATGATTTAAATAAAATATTGATGGAAAAAAAGTATCTTTCTCATTTTCTTAAGGTCTCCATAGTAGTTTCAGTCCATCGTACTCTATCTCATCCATATCTCGCGACTTTCTTCATGTGATTGTCCGTTGGGAAAAAATTCAAAAATAGGAAGTATCTAAAATTCAAGCATGTGATTGTTCATTGGGAGCAGCACCAGAACAAATAATAGAACCAGCAAGTTGCGCAAACTACTAAAGACCAATTTCACGACGTGCTGCATCATGCATGGCCCCATTACGTGTACCCTGTTAGAGATATGAAGATTTTCAAGTATCACGGACACTGACCAGAAAACAGACAAGAGAGAAAGCAGTCAAGCTTTCTTTGTGGGGAACTGGATTCAATGGGTATCAATCATTCAACTCAATTATATTTTCTAGTTCAATTATTCAGAAAGAGTGGGACTTGGCCGAGCATCTTCTTAAAACAAAAGAAAAAGTACTTTGTCTTTTTTTCGCCTTACGCCATACATGTTCCTAAAGACAAATAAATAAAGTTCCTCGCTCTAGAGTTCATCTGTTCAATCGTTTAGTGCAGTAAATCAACGCTGCTTTCTCATAATCCCACCGTAAAGAAAATCGGGTTACTGACTCTCCTCTCACTCATATGTGTCCGTCAAGAGCTGTACTGAATCAAGACCTTAATCATGCTCATCAACCACTTCAAATCTTTGTTTTGATATCGCAAGAAATATCGCACTGACTCCCTCGGAAGCTTCCTCTTGAGGAATTCCATCGTTTTCATAACGTTGAAAACATCGCAGACATTTTATTTGAGTGTTTGCGCTTTTAAAACGAAATCTATAAATTTCTTAAAAGAATATAAAGAAGTTAAAAGTCCGTTCGCGAAGTTCTTATCCATTGATGCTCCTCATACGAGTTGAATTCGTGATAGGAAAACAATTCGTTATGATCATATTCAAAGGACTCATAGTGAAGTTATGGCTTCCCGTTCTTTGTACAACTGCAATGTCAAAGTTAAACTTGTCAAAAAAGAAATTATGTTCCACCTCTTGATGTGAGTTTCATTCCCGTGAAGGACATGCTTATGTTGCAAACACTTTGAATATATTATCTCCATTTCCTGTATAACTATATTTTTGAAGTTTAACGTAGAAATTAACTTTATAAAATGTAGATTTCAGCTTAAAACTAGAATATTCCTTACAAGAAGGAACTTGAAGGTCAACACAAGTAATTGGACACATAATTTGCATAAAAAGAAATCCACTGGATTAACAATCATAATTTGTCAGAAGGACATTTGTTCTGCGTGAAATAATGAACTCAGTATAGGATGGAAAAAGACAAAGACTCACGTTTCTTATTACTGCTATTCATAGGCCTAAAAACAATTTTCATGGATGATTGGTCTACGATGGTTACTTCTAGGGAAATCATATTCATATAACACGCATTTTTTTTTTACTTGAAGGCCTCTATGATATAGATAGAGCATTTATCTTTCTCATTTATGAAGGCCTCATTTATCCATGTCTCATGCCCTCTTCATTTTCTTCAGGAGCAACAAAAGAACCAACGTAAGACTACGAATACTAGAAGATAGAAAGAACAGACATGTAACGAGGCGTGATCTACGGAAAACTCTGCATTACGGACGTTGACACGAAAAGTATTACGGTGATCAAGTCAAACAAGAGAGATGGACAAGAATCTTGTAGTAGAGCTCTCTGATTTAAAACAATAATGGAAATTTAGTTTGCAGTCTCAGTCTCTCTCTCTCTCTCTCTCTCTCTCTCTCTCTCTCTCGTTTCACAAAGCATTTGGTCCTTACTTTCTTGAAAACGTAGTCCAAGTCAGTTCCGTCCTCAAGGAAATCGTTTATAGAATCAAGATAATTGACAGATTTCTAAGGATAAGAATCGAAATTGATAGACGTGTATGTTACACACGTGTTGCGTCTTTCTCTCTATGTATTGCATAATAAATATGGTTCTGTCTTTCACTCTCTCTCTCTCTCCCTCTCTCTCTCTATCCCACACACACACGGACATTCATATGCGTACTTACACACATACATACATATACATACATACATACATACATACATACATACATACATACATACATGCGTAAATACATACATTCATACATACATAGATCCACACATCCATAAACAATTGCATCAATGCCAATCATGATATCAACCAATAGGCAATTTTGATGAACTAAGTCTAGAAAACATGTAAAAGTAATGATATATGAGATTAAGTTTTAAATATGACATTGAAAATATGTATCTAAGGAGATATCCTAAAAATCTCGAAGGACTAGAAATTAGCAAAATACGTCCTGACTGTGGCCATGGTTTTAAGATTTTCCTAATTGGAAAAATACGTCTTGATTGTTGCCATGGTTTTGGGATTGTCCCTAGATTCCTTATAAGAATCTCACCCAAAGAACGTTTTCATGAGGGCCTTTTGTAAGTTTTTTCATGGATCACATGAAATAGTTTTGTCGATTACAATGAAAAGAAATAACTACCCTTTATGCTTTTTGTGATAGGTTTTCATTTTGTTAAAATAATAACTAAAGTAAATTATATGGACATACATTGGAGGCTCACTATCCTTTCATCCTCTTAATCCGAGATCCATCTAATTTATAGTTCTTTCTTTTTTTTTCTTGGTTTGATAAACACCTTCTTGTTTATAAATGCAATCAACTCTTATGATTCTGAATTTCTTTTCTAAGGTAAACTAATTATTAATCAATAGAGTAATCCTTTTTAGAATTATCAATCTCTTTTGATCACAAGTAAACTACTTCCGATTTCCAATAGAACCTAGGTATACAAGGAAACGCAATATATTATTATGCATCCTTGCATCACTTAAACAAACGAGGCATATTAAAAAGCTCATAGGCTTTTGAATTCTTTGACATACACTGATAAAGAATTTTCCTCAAGAGGAATGCTTTCTTCATCTCCATCAATATCTAGCACACATCTTCATATCAAAGAGATTTTGAGAGCCCTTCAAATCATTGTGAAAAGGCTCAAGATTGAAATAAATGACCACATTGAGTGCATTAGAAAAATCAGGACACTAGAGGCTACATAGAGTACAAAACCAAAAGAACCAAATGCACCTTGAGCATCATGAAGACTCAACTTTAGACATGTTTCCATGGGAGTGGCAATAGATTTGCAATCTTCAAGGCCAAAACATTGAAATAATGTATCAATACATTTTCTTTGATACAAAAGCTATTCCCCCATCAAATTTCATAAATTGAGTGCCCAACTAATGATGCAAAGTCCCCTAATTGGACATGTCAAAAGAGGCATACAAATCAAGTTTGAATTCAGAACTACTCTTTTCACTAGGACCAATGAGCAACATATAATCAACATATACATCAGTTATTAAAATGAGATCATCTTCATGCTTAATATATAGGGTGCTCTAAATTGGATCTTTCTCAAAACCATGTGCCAACAATTGGGCATGTATCTTTCCATATCTAGCACATGGTGTTCCTTCAATACATATAATATATTTTTCAGTATCCACACTTTTGTTTTGATGCCCTTGCTGCACAAAACCATGGGGCTGAAATACATACATTTTTTATGGAAAGCAACATTGTAAAATGCACATTTAAGGTCGAACAAATGTACATTCTAATTGTGATGAGCTGGAAGTGCACAGATTCTTATGAATGGTGGTTGTTCAACATGTAAGAGAAAAGGTCTCATCAAAATCAATGCCTCTCTCGTCAGAATAACCTTGGGCAAGAAGCCTAGTATTATACCTATCAACTATTTCATCATGCTTTTGTTTCAACTTTATATACCCATGTAGTGCCAATGGCCTTTTTGTTTGGAGGTAAAAGTACCCGTTTTCATAATAACATTATATTCTAATTGCATAGCAACCATCCAATTTTCTAAATTTTATGCTTCAACAAAAGATACATACTCATTCTTATCAAAAAGACTAGAGAAAACCATTGCATAATAATATGATGCAAAGGAAGCACTATGAGATCTTGATTGAGCATGATATGAAAAAGCTACATCTAATTTGATATCTCTCAACATATGCATTCTCCATTTACGCATATCCTTTGCCTCTTCTATGCGAGCTCTCTTAGAACAATGAACAAGGTGAAGTTGAAGAAGTGGCAAGGTTTGATCCAGAATGTGATGAACCAGAAACTTCAAGAAGTGGAGAACTTAGAAGGTCATCAAGACACAAATGGAAACCTACAAGGTATAGCTATGACACTTCTTTTTTGACTACTAAAGATTATGCTTACATGGTGAAAGTAGATGAAGACCCTTCTACATATGAAGAGGCCAAAGGTAAGAAAAATTGGGAGAAAGCTATGCAGGAAGAGTATGATGCATTGATGGAGAATGAGACTTGGGATTTGGTTCCTAAACCAAATAATCAGAAGATCATTAGATGCAAGTGGGTCTACAAGACGAAGAGGTATGCAGATGGAAGTGTGTCTAGGTATGAAGCTAGACTTGTTGTGAAAGGGTTTGATCAGACATATGGTATAGACTATGATGAGACCTATAGTCCTGTGGCAAAGACGACAACCATCAGGACACTCATAGCCATTAGTGCATGTAAAGGTTGGAGATTATGTCAATTAGATGTGAAAAATGCTTTTCTAAATGGTTATATTTCAGATGATGTTTTCATGGAGCAACCACAAGGGTTTAGAGATAAAAGGTATTCAGAATATGTATGTAAGCTCAAGAGAGCTTTGTATGGTTTGAAGTAGGCCCCAAGGGCATGGAATTATGGACTTATGAAGTTCTTGAAGGAACTTGGTTTCCAAGTATCTAAAGCAGATACTAGCTTGCTTGTCAAAGAAAGTGATGATGGGTTCATTTACATGCGCATATATGTTGATGACATAATTCTTGCAGGTACATATGAGAAGGTCATACAAAGTCTTAAGAAGCAAATGGAGAAAGAGTTCAAGATTAGTGACTTGGGAGACTTATCATATTTCTTGGGCATGGAGATCTCATATACTCAACATGGAGTGTATGTGACTGAAGAAAAGTATTTGAAGAACTTGTTGATCAAGTTTAAAATGGATGATTGTAGGGTAGCACCCACTCCAATGGAATTGAATCACAAATTGATCAGATATGGAGGAGAAGAATTCAAGGATATGAATTGAGTCTAATCTATGCTACATTGTTGAAGCTCAAGGTCAAGGACAAGCATAATAAGCACATCAAAGAAGTGGACACTCAAGAAGAAGGGGCAATAGGGAGCTCCAAGAAGTGTATGTCAAATTTTTCAAAAGAAATCCCTATAAAATAGTGATTTTCATCACTAAAAACCATTGTAAATATCATTTCACCTTTTTGTAGCTCCATTTTGTACAAGCCGAGGAGTGCTCGAGCTTGACGAGCATTGGAAGTATCATCCTACCAATTTTCATAATTTTTAGATTCCGTTTGAGCCTTCAAATAAGCCCTAGAACTTAACTTTTAACTAGGCCAGACATTAGGTCTAGACAGGGCCAAAACTAGTCCAAAAACTATAAAAAGAGCCAGAGATCTCATTTTTGAGGTTAGCTTGTGGTACATTTCAGCTTTGTACTAGATTTCTTTTGTAATCAAAGTTCCTCCATTGTTCCTCTCTTTGATCTTGCCTTGTGTGCATGTGTGTGTGCATGTGTGTGTGCATGCATGTATGTGCTTGTCACTCACATTTGCTCACCACAATTGCTCACGATCTTCATATCGGTCCTCATGTCTCCGTGGATTGACAAGTAAAGGAGGTGGTGCTTATGCTTGAGCTACACCAAATTTTGGCGCCGTTGTCAAGGAGAGAGCTTCGAGGACGAGCATTGTGATGGTAAGATCGTAGATTTGCGACATTGGAAGGTGAAAAAAAATTGTCATTTCTATTCATTTTCTGATTTTTCTTCTTCATCTTCGTCATCATCATCATCTCCATCTTCTTGCATCTTCATCTTCATAGAAATTTCTTGGTTTTTAGTGCATTTTCACCATTTTCATACCATTTTTCATGCATTATTGTGTGAGAAGGAGTTAGGAAGTGCAAGAGAGAGCAAGTGCCTCTGTTTTTTCATGATTTTTTGCACATACAAAGCTCACCATTGCTCGGCGCTCAGAAATTTAAATTTCCCACCAAAAAACACGATTTTGACTGAAAATCACGATTTTCATAAAATTCAAAATTTTCTCAAAAAAATACAATTTTCTATTTCCCGCCAAAAAGCTTTCTGAAAAGAACATGATTCTGAGGTCATTCTCAGAATCGCGATTCTCTAGTTGTGCTTAAAATCGTGATTCTCTAAGTTTCTCAAAAAATACGATTTTGAGAAAACACGATTTTCAGTGGGCTCAAAATCGCGATTTTCACAAATCATGATTTTCAACCAAAAACACGATTTTGTGAAAACACGATTCTCTGTTTGTTCCAGAATCGCGATTTTCAAAAACACAATTTTCATCCAAAATCGCAATTTTCAGAAAACACGATTCTGAGCAAAAAACACAATCCCAAACAAAAACACGATTTTCATTCAAAATCGCGATTTTCACAAAACACGATTTCAAAATCTCTGGTCATTCTCAAAATCGTGATTTTTAGGCCAAAAACACGATTTCCTATCAGAATCGCATTTTTACACGATTCTCATCCAAAATTGCATTTTCCACGACTTTTAGCCAAAATCACATTTTTTCACGATTCTCACCCAAAATCGCATTTTTCATGACTTTCATCCAAAATCGCGTTTTTCACGATTTTCATTCAAAATCTCATGTTTTGGGATTACTCAAAATCGCGATTTTCATCACTACTAAGCATCGCGATTTTCATGATTTCACAAAATCGTGAATTTTGCGGTTGCTCAGCATCACGATTTTCATGATCCCTCAAAATCACAATTTTCATAAGAGCTCAGCATCGCGATTTTCAAACCCCCCATAGTCGCGATTTTCACCCAAAATCGTGATTTTTCCAAAAGAGCTTGTTTCCTTGTTTTGACCTCTAGGAGCCTGATTTGACATAACTTTTTCATCAAAAGTCCATTTTGTAAGAATAATGCATTGATTTTCAGATAGAGTAATTTGAAGTTGACCTTCAGGTGGGGTTGGGAAGCCAAGGGAGAGAAAAATTGTTTCATGGGAAAGAAAAAAGCAAAAGAGAGAAGAAAGGGGGCTAAGATTGAAAACGAGGAGGGGGATAAACATAAAATGCATGAAATAATCTCATATAAGGGTGAAACATCTAGAGAAAAATTGCAAGGAGCCAAGGAAACGGGGGAAATATCTGAGGGGGTAGGATCCTTATTTGCAACAAGAGAATATAAAAATACTTTTGTGCATATAAGAATAGGCTATGACCATAGAAGGTTGAGTGTTTATATCAATCCTAATTGTGAGTGGAATTTAATTCATATTGACCTAGTGACCATTATTTTTGAGAACATTCAACCAACAACTCATTCTTCTATCCTCATGGATGGTGAACATTATAACTGCATAGGTCAAGTTGTGTTGCCTGTTATGGTGAATGACATGCAATCTTTTGAAACATTCTTTGTCATGGACCCTATAGATGAAGACTTGATCATTGGCACCCAAAGGTTCATTACACAAAATCATCAAGAATTTGAGGTGTCTTCTCCACCTATTACGCGCGCTTCTATATATATGTCTATTGAAAATCCTAATGACTATTCGCCTTGTGATAATTGGGGACAAAATCATCTTTTCAAAGATTGTGCTTTTCATGCACAAGATTTTCTTTCTACTCATGCTTTTGAATCTAATCCTTCTTTGAGTAAATCACATGAAACCTTGGCGAATGGAGAAATGGAGGACTCCAAGTGTTTGGGGGATGTGGAAGGACCCTCTCTTCCTGTAAATTTGGATTCCCCTCATGAAACCATAAGCAAGGATGATCTACACTCATATCATCGAGAAGGAGATGATCAACAAATAGTTTGTATCACTGATGTGGAAAATGATGTTGAATCTAGGGTGAATCATGACAATCCATCACCCATTTGTACATCTAGAGATTCTATGTGTAATAAGGATAAATGTATCGATGAATCTCTAGATCAATCTCAAACCACACAACCCATTCATCCCTTGCATAAGCCTAATGTATGTATAGAAGATCAACCTTTGTTGCATTCCCCATGTAAAGATGAGTTTTCTCAAAAAACTCACATAGAAGGCCCAAAAGACCCTTACATCAAGAAACAAAAATCACATTTTCTTGGTAATGTCAAGCAAATTTGGATGGCCAAGAAATTACTTAGAGCCCAACCAAATCGCACTATGTTACGGGTGCCAAAGAAAGCCCTTGTACAAAATCAGCCCCCTCACACTAGACTTCAAAATCTATGGTCTAGGCCTACCATGACTTATCTTCAAGAAAGACCACTTCGAATCAAAGGACCCAAAGCAATCAAGCCTAAACTCAGAAAAAATCCAAGGGGGGCTTCAAGGCAACAACCTGCACAACAAATACATATTGGCAGCCTAAAACCTCTTCGTGCGGCACCCATGGGTGTCAGCACAACATATTTTCAAGATGCACACCAAGTATGCATGCAAATAGGGCCTCATCCAAAGGCCAAACATTACACATGCTAAGTTTAACCCACACCTAGAGGGCACATGTTCATACATCGTAAAAATTTGCTTTTTATTTTTCTTTTGGCAGATTGGTGGACAAAGGTATCATCCATTTCAAATGGTTGATGGAAAAGAAAAGGTTCTTGGAGTTGGACATTTGGAGGAAGCCTCATCATTGCCTCACCCTTGAGCACTTTGCTCAAGATCTATCCATTTTTGCACCATTGCTTTCTGTATGCATTTTTTAGAGTATCCATGAGATAGGGTCTCATCATAAGACCATGCATAGGCATTTTTTGTTCTCCACCCAAGCACCCTTATCCTCCACTCATGCACATGGACTAAGAACAGATGAATTACATTCATCTATTGTACATGTCATTCCATCACATCATGACATTTTCATTAGGTACCTCTATTACAAAAAAAAAAGGGGGGGGGGGAGAAAAAGAGAGAAAGAGAGGGAGCTTTGTTCCCAGGTTTGACTCATGGAACATGAATGAGTAAGGCTTAGTTGAAGGTGGAGCTATTGATTACTATGCATTTATCAGTTTTGATAGAATTGTGTCTTGGATAGCATATGATATTATTGCAAATCCTTGTATGTATACTGGGTGAGAAGACTTGTGCTTATGGATTTGGCAAATGTTACTTTGAAGAGAGGGAACAAGACCAAGCACTCAAAGAATTTCATCACTAGACCATCATCAAGAACATTCATCGACAACCAAAGACTAGTCGGTGGTCCATCACAATGATGAGTATACGACATGAAGAGATCTGCATCGATTGACCATTCACCATGGTAAGAATCTCCTACTTGGGCAACATTATATAGATTAATAAACCTCTTCATCAGCATGCCCTTGAGCACTTAGCTCAAGACCTCCAATTTTTGCACCATACTTCTTCCAATGCAATTTCCAAGTAAGCATGCATAGGGCTACATTACAAGGCCAGGCACAAGGCACATGCTTTCTTCAACCCATGCACTAATACATTTACCCATCATTCAATATGGGCTACGTGTACTTGGCCTGACTACAATGAACATCACCTTTGGAAGATCTATAGGAGATCACGGGGTCAACATCAATACCTAGGAAGCAATTCGAAGCCCACAGTTGCTCCAACTCAACCTTGACAACCTCTTTTGAGCAACTAGCACGTTTTTGGGAGCGCACAAGGACACATGCTCGCTAGAATCCAAGGAAGCAGCACATACCAAAGAACTAAGCCTTACAATAACACACAATGACAAAGGAAGAATCAGACAACTCAACCTACTGTAATGGATAGATAGAAGGCTCTTGTTCACATAGGATGGACACTACCTCTCAATGTGCTACATGGAACAACCACTACAACAAGGGTCTCTCAGGGATGCCAGACTCGAGAGGGGGGGGGGGGAGTGCTGAAGCTCAAGGTCAAGGACAAGCATAATAAGTGCATCAAAGAAGTGGACACTCAAGAAGAAGGGGCAATAGGGATCTCCAAGAAGTGTATGTCAAATTTTCAGAAGAAATCCCTATAAGATAGTGATTTTCATCACTAAAAACCATTGTAAATATCATTTCACCTTTTTGTAGCTCCATTTTGTGCAACCCGAGGAGTCCTCCAGCTTGAGGAGCATTAGAAGTATCATCCTACCAATTTTCATAATTTTTAGATTCCGTTTGAGCCTTCAAATAAGCCCTACAACCTAATGTTTAACTAGGCCGGACACTAGGTCTGGACAGGGCCAAAGCTAGTCCAAAAACTATAAAACGAGCTAGAGATCTCATTGTTGAGGTTAGCTTGTGGTAGATTTCAGCTTTGTCATAGATTTCTTTTGTAATCAAAGTTCTTCCATTGTTCCTCTCTTTGATCTTGCCTTGTGTGCGCGTGTGTGTGTGTGTGCATGTATGTGCTTGTCACTCACATTTGCTGAACACAATTGCTCATGATCTTCATATCGGTCATCACGTCTCCGCAGATTGACAAGTAAAGGAGGTGGTGCCTACGCTTGAGCTACATATATTAACTAGGCCTGATTTGTTATATGCAGTTGGAGTATTGTCTCAATTCATGCATTGTCCTAGGAAAGAACATTGGGTTGCAGGACAAAGAGTATTGAGGTACATTAAGGGTACAATCAAGGAAGGTTTGCATTATGGATTTACATCAGATACAAACATCAAAATATATAGTGATACAGATTGGGCAGGTAATCCTGATGATAGGAGATCAAAATATGGATACTTGTGTTATGTGGGAGATAAGCTAATATCTTGGTGCTCAAAGAAGCAACACACAGTTGCTTTATCATCTACAGAGGTAGAGTATAAAGGTATGGTAGAAGGTGCAATGGAGGTCATATGGTTGAAGACTCTTATGAAGAGTTTTGACATCATTCAAAGCACACCCACTATTCATGGAGATAATATGAGTTCATTGTATTTAGCTGCTAACCCTATTTTTCATGCAAGGACTAAACATATTGAGATTCAGTATCATTTCTTAAGAGAGAAGGTGATTGATAAGGAGATTGAAGTCATACATACTTCAACAAAAGATCAGATTGCAGATATGTTAACCAAAAGCTTGGATGGACCAAAGCTACAAAGATTCAAAGACATCGCAGGTATAAAGAATATGGAGAAAACCTCAATTGATGATTGAGGGGGAGATGTTGGTGCAAGTCAACCACCAATTGGTGTTTTGGATAAATGTTTGAAGTCAAAAGGATAAAGAAAAGATCAACAATTGAAGATTGAAGATGGAGGAAGAAGAAGACTTGTATACATATGTACATTAGTTTGTAGCTAGCTCACATATACCTTTTGTATGGTCATGAGCTTGTACATATATGCCTATATATACAAGTAAAAAGTCAGGGCAAGTATGAGAGAGTATGAGATGACAAGAATTAGAAGTTGTAAGAGTCATTTAGACACTTTAGAAGTGTAGGAGATCTCTCTCATCATTTAGATGTAAAAATTTTCAGAGATGAAGAAATATTACGCCAGATCTTTTGCTGAGTACAGCTTTTGTGTTTAATCTTTTGTGGAATGCTTTTGTACAAGTATAAGTCTATAGTTGATTGACCTCTGTACAAGTTTTCAGATTCTAATTGTGATCAGGCTAAGAGAATTGAGAGTAGGAACATTTACATGTGTAAATGTGAAAAAGTGAAGTTGCAACAGGTGCAAAATTCGATGCTAATGTTTTGGTCAGTCCTCCTTCCACAGTGTAAATTTTTGAGAAAGCAGGCACTCATTCTTTAAGTTGGAAGGTAAGCTACCTATGGCTAAAAACATTTGATTAAATGGCTTGTACTTTGGGAGAACCATGCTTTAGAAGTTGTAGGTGTCAAAGTCGATTATTCTAGAGAACAGTTTCAGACATAGGTGAACTGTTTGATTCATTTCTCAAGATTTACTAAATCATTTGCGATAATTTAAGTTGGAGAAGGTGCACAATCTATAGGCAACACTTGTGCAAAGTTTTCTTAAAAACTTTACACATTTGATTAGTCAATGAGTGAGTAGTGTGCAGCAGACTTTCTGAGTACTGATTTTCTTCACAGTTAGTTCAAGATTTTGATAATTGAGTACTGATCCTCCAAATTGGTAAAGCTTGTGAGTTGTTCTTGATATAGAGGTGCTCCAACATCAAGGATAGCTTGTTCTTTTGGAGATTAACACTCTCCATCAATAGTTACAGATTTGATAATGTGTCACCCACTTTTGGAGAGAGTTTGAAAATTATACATTTCCTAAAACAAGCTTTGAAAATTGAGTAAAAAACGTGACTTCTAACATATATCAAAGCTCAAACCTTTTAAGTAAATATACACTAAAAAAGAGACTTTAAAAAAAATCATTTGTTTTTAGATACATGCATGAGTTTGATGATGTGGAAAGTAGATTCTCTTGCTCTCTCTCTCTAGAAGAAGAACGTTAAGATTGTTGGAGTTAGACGTTGCAGAAGCATGTGAACAATGCAAGGAAGAAGAAGAACCGTGGAGCACAACACACAATACTAAATGTATTACCAGTAGAATGTACAAAGATAAGTGACCTGTTAGCACAATAGGCATATATACAAGCCGGGGTAAAAACCTCCTAAAGAGGGGAAAAAGTGCCCCGATGGTCCTAGTGTGTTCACACACATCACTACCTAAACATACCAACAAATCCCCCCTAGGAGTGATGCGGTGAACAAGGACTTGGCACTCATGTATAAGGAAATGCCAAGCTATGTGGAATCTATCCACAAAAGGAAGTAAGTCGAGAGCTTTGTAGAAAGCTTCATACTTCTCCCTAGGCAGAGCCTTTGTGAAAAGGTGTGCAATGTTCTCCTGTGTGGGCAGATATGCCAAGTTGATCTCTCAAGCAGAGAACCTCTCCTTGACATAATGATAATGCACCTCAATGTGCTTAGTGCAAGCATGGAACATAGGGTTCCTCGAAACTACAAATGTGCTATAAATGTCAGTGAAGATGGTGATGGAAAAAGATTGACCAAACACCCAAATCAACCATAAGGCATTCAAGCCACACACACACAACAATTGCTATGAAGGCTGCTCTATACTCAACCTCACAACTAGAAGTGGCCAGAGTAGGCTACTTCTTGCTCAATCAAGATATACATGAGCTACCAAGCATGAAGCAAAAGGCACTCGTGGACACACGAGTGTCATAGCAACCAGCCCAGTCACTATTAGAAAAAGCATGATCCCCCCTTGGAATGGAACAACTCAAGTAGCTAAGTACCACTCAAGTAGCAAAAGATGCACTTAACCACTTGCGAATGCTTGACACCTGAGCAATGCATAAATTTGCTCATCTGTGAGATAGCAAACTAAATATCTGGCTAAGTAATGCATAAGTAAATCAAGCATCCAATAGCATGTTGATAGAGGACAACATCAATTGCATCTCCAGCATCATGAAGACTGAATCGTAAACCTATCTCCATAGGAGTGGCAATAGGCTTACAATCTTCAAGGCTAAAACACTCCAATAATGTGTCAATATATTTCCTTTGATGCAAAGCCATTCCACCATCAACTTGCATAAACTAAATTCCCAAATAATGATGCAAATGCCCAAAATCAAACATCTCAAATGAGGCATGCAAATCAGCCTTAAAATCAGCAATATGCTTCTCAATAGGACTAGTGAGCAGCATGTCATCAACATAGACAACAATGATCAGGAGCACATCATTAGCACGCTTAACATATAAGGTGCTTTGAGTTGGATTGTTCTCAAAACCATGTGCAATGAGATAGGCATGTATCTTTTCATACCAAGTATGTGCTATTTGCTTTAAAACATATAATACCTTCTTTAACATGCAAACCTACACAAAGCCACGGGGCTAAAAAACGTACAGTTCTTCATGCAAGTCAACATTCAAAAATGCATTTTTAATGTCCACCTGATGTACATTCTAACCATGATGGGGTGCAAGTGCACAGATGCTATGAACAATAGTCATACGGCATGTAGGTGCAAAGATCTCATCAAAATCAATGCCTCTTTCATGTGCATAACCCTTTGCAACAAGCCTAGCCTTATACCTGTCAAGTGTTCCATCAGGCTTACACTTGAGCTTGTAAATCCACTTAGTGCCAATGGCCTTCTTGCCACAAGGCAAGTCACATAAACACCAGGTACCATTCGTGATTATAACATCATTTTCATATTGCATAGCAACCCTCCAATTTTTTGAATTTTGTGCTTCATCAAATGAAATAGGCTCATTCTCATCACAAAGACTAGAGGCAGCCATCGCATAGCAATCTAATGCAAAAAAGGCACTATGAGAGCCTAAACGAGTACAGTATGATAGAGATGCATATAATTTGTAATCATGCAAAGTCTGCACTAGCCATTTTGGCATAGTTTTTTCCTCCTTAATATCAGCTCTCTCATCAACAAGTGCATCACGTAAATCTGCATCAGAAATGGAATGATCTGCATCATCACATGAAACCTATAAAGGTTGAGAAGTTACCTCGTTAGGATAAGCACTAGACTGTCCACCTATAAAAAGGGGCAGCAAAGCATCATACATGTCTTTGGAGCTAATAGATGTCTCCTTCGTACATAAAAGTAATGGCTCAATAGCATCTTTTACAAAAACAATATCATGGCTAACCAAAATGTGTTTAGCCTGGGGATGATAGAGGTGATAGCCTTTAATTTTAGAGCTGTACCCAACAAAAATACATTTTATAGCTTTATCATCCAATTTTCTATGATGTTGTTCAGGCACTAACGCATATGCCAAACAACCAAAAACATATAGATGAGAAATAGATGGCTTGCGACCATGCCAAGCCTTATATGGAGTGATAGGCTGCAGCGCTTTAGTGGGATACCTGTTAAGTACATATGCTGCTTTTGGGGGATTCATGTGCAGAAAGGGATTTGAGTGTTTGTAGGAGAATGGAGAGTGAGAACAAGAGAATTAATGACACTAAAAGCTTCTCATCAATTAGGAAGAGAAGGATAAAAGCTTGTACATGAGTAAAATGCTCTGCGCAATATTCGAAAGACTAATTAAGGCTCGTCAAACAAGATTACAAAGTACTTAGAATCTACCGCCGACCTCTGCACCTGATCTCCAACTTCTCCAAGCTTGCCCTTGTGCACACCTTGCACCAAGCTTCCGATAAGGGGAGGGTTGGATACCTTCTGTCGACGCACAACCTCAATGGGACTTTGGAGCTCTTGATATTCCTTGCTCCACCCTCTCTACATACAATCTAAGTGACTCTTCTTGCACCTTGCAATGACTCTCTATGTCGCACTGTCCTCGATATTTTCTCTCCTCTCTCATTCATGAAGGCCTATAGGAAACACATTCTGTGAAGGTAGTCAGAATTCCGTGAGAAGTCCAAGATGCATCAAGCATGTCAAAGGGAGTTCACATGCAAACTTTGGAAGAAATCAAGCAAATTCAGGGTAGCGATCAAAGCTGGTCAAATTTTAGAAATTAGGGCAAATATTTCAATGTCTCCAAATCACATGAAAATTCATATATTTGTAAAGCATATCAAAGGCAGTCTATAGCCTGAATTTCACATGTAAATGGATTTTCTAGCACATTGATATGCCATGTGCATTTTGAAAAAAATGTAATATTTTCCACTTAGACCCTACAAAATCTTGTATAGGAATTTTTGTTAGCCATATGGTTTGGCATGTATAAAGACCATATGGTACAATTTTTCAAGGCTATTAGAGCTTCCTAGACACCTTAATGCCACCTTGCAAGCTTCCAAATGTAGTGAAACTTGTACAAGGGAGATTCAGATGGGAGATTTTCCTGTATATTCCTAAAGGATACCTTTCAAAACATAGCCCTACAAATTTTCATCTTCATCAAAGGATATTTGAAGGGTCAAAGAGCACAAAATCCAGTTTTCAAGGTCACCGCAGTTTCTTAGAATAAGAAAATTGAAGGGTTGAAGGGCTACCACATGGCAAACAGTGATTGATCCATGTTGTACGGTCAGGATGAGCTCATATTCAAGGGTGGAGATGCACTTAAGCATAAACCAAGGAGGATCCACGAGTTTTTTTCATCAGGTAAGCTTTTTTTATGATCAAAGATCAATAATGCAAAGTTTCTCCAAAAATAGTAGCTTATATTATCCAAATTGATGTCAGCACTCATCCGATGGTCCAGATTAGCCCCAGATCCAATGGTGGAGAATGAAGGCGCCTATTTTCCTCCCCTTTACCCTAGATATCATGTAAAGAATCAATCTTACCCATCCATTTGATAAATCCAATGGTTGTAATGAAAAGTAGTTGATCTTAGGATTGAGAGTTGATTTCTCTATATCCAAGGGTCCAAATTCATTGAAAAAACTGTATAAGCCCCCCTCCAAACTCCTAGAACATCATTGTTAGGCATCCATAGGGCCCTTGCTAGCACATGGTTTCCTTGAGACGATCACCCTCATTTGATTGTGTGAGGATCCAAGGTGGGCTAGTAAGAGCATAGTTCCTAGAATTAATTTTAATTTAGACTTCCTCTCTAGGATAGGCTCATAAACCTAGTTTCTCTTTCTTTGCTTATCCTCACTAGAGTGTATGAGTGAGTTAGAGCTGGTTTTATGTACCTTAGACTTCTTTAGAAACACATTATGATCCTAGAAAGACATAGGGTCAATGATGTGGAACCTATCCTCTTACGTGTGACATTCGATTGAATTGTCATGGTGAGAGGATCGTGGGGACGACCTTTGACCAGTAGAATGCTTAGCTTGATGTTTCACAACATTCATGTATATGTATGTCCTAACAATATCTTCTAATTCATGTCTCTTGTCTCTTGTCTCTTAGTCTCTTATATGTTTTTACATGTCACCTTGTATCTCTTTCTATATGTGAGAAGGCTCTGCAGTATTGCATTGAACCAGTGAGGATGATCCATTAAGGTTGAGAGAATAATTTTCTATTCATTCATAAATCATGACCCACGTGCATTCATACCATCCACAAAAATCCATGCATATGTTTTAGTTTCAAACTTGTATAAGAAGCTCCATTCTTCGACCATTCTTCCTTTCGGCACTTATTCATGTGTGTGGTTTTAGTTATTTTCTCATCATGTATTCATTCCATCCAAAAGAACCTATGAATATGAGTTAAATTTGGAAAGTGTTTAAGAAGCTCCATATTTTTGGACCATTTTTCCTTTCCAAATTGATTCATGTGAATGGTTTCTTTTGTCCTCGTCATTCATGTTCATGCATTTATCTTGCGTTCATATGTTCCCCTTTCTATAATCAAATCATGACATCTCTTATTCACCTTCACATTTTTTATTACATAAACCTTCCAACAATCACTAACTTCATACACTCTGCATGTGCCACGACCGGACCCGATCCACCTGGATTGCAATCACCTCCACATTTGAACCCGATGTGAAATGCTTCGTGGCATTTCCTTCTAATCTTGTTGGGAGGTTCTGATCCATATCCTTTGTTTCATATTTTTCATCCTCATCATATCATCATCATCATTGTTGAATGTTGCACTAGATTTCTCACAGTATCGTGCACATCTTCGTCGTGAAGTAAACACATTTGTGGGAGATCTAGAGCATCGTGCATCACTTGCACATTCACGTAAGATGGAGGAAGGATTCAAATCCCTTATTGTTGAGAAACAAGGCCAAAGAATAGTCTCTTCTATGTTGAGAGAGAAGGGAAAATTCAATGGCATCAAATCCACAAGCTACTTAGATTGGTTTGAAGAGCAAGCTATAATTTTTGGTCTTCCCGAAGATCTTTTGATATCATTCTTTGAACCAATTGTTGATAGCTCTATCATAAACCATGTCACTCAATACGATACTCTTCCTTGGAGTGATTTCAGAAAGGATATGCTCAAAGAACTCTATCTTGAGGATTATAGCCAACATAATCGGGATGGATTCTTATGATGGGTTAATTATCCAAAGCCTAGCAGCTCTATTACTCACTTACAAAATGAGTATATTAGATGCTATGAACAACTTCCTGATGACGATAAGATAACTTATGAACCTGATCTTGTGGTCAATTTTCTTAAGCTTCTTCATCCTCAAACTCATAGGGAAGTTGAATGACGATTAGAAGAGCCAGATAAGTTCTATGCTCTTATTGACAATTGGCAAAAAGTGTGTAAAGTAGTAGAGGCTATAGCCCATAGACATCAAAGACACTCCATGCTTTATGAGCAAACTAGTCTTCCTCAAGCTAGCCTTCCACAAACTAAGGAGCAAGTTAGAGAACAATCCCATGCTATGCTTTTTGACTCTACTCCTATTCCTCAAATGATGGACCCTAGTCAGGTTTTAAAGTAGAGCCAAAGAAAAGTGTTGTTGAACAATCTCAAGTGGAAATTCTAACTAAGAAAATGGAAATTCTTAGTGCTACACAATCCAATTTGGCCAAGACTATAGATGCTTTACAATCAAATTACATCAAAACTTTCCAAAATCAAATGAACCCGATGTCTTCTCAAGGGCCTAATCAACATGATATAGCTCCCAATCAGAGTCCACAAGTAGCTCCTACTTAAGCATATCAAGTTCATCCAATGCATAATTCTTCAATGCAAAATCCTCATCCTCATGTGCACAATCCTCAAATGTATCAAAACATGTATCCTCGAGCTTCTCAAACAGCTTTTCAAAATCTTCAAAATCATCAACCGTATACTATGGAGGCTCCTCTTTCACCTCAAGTACCACATGTTGCTCCCCAAGCTCCTCAAATACATCAATTGCCTTATCAAAATCCTAATTATCCTGTTCAAGCCATTCCTTATCAACAAAATTTCCCACCACAAGTTAATCAAAAATCCGCAAAATCAAAATGGTTTTGTGCATGGTCCTCGTAGGTGTCCTTGGTGTGATTCGTTAGAGCACTTTTTGAGAGATTGTGAACTATTGAAGGTTGCTAAGGAGCAACGACTAGTAATAGACATAGAGAAGAAAATCTATGACTATCAATCTAGGCTACCTTTGCAAGGAAACTATGGCAAGGGAGGAATGAAAAAACACTATGAAAATATAACCATAACGGATGTAGGAAGTAGAGGGGTGAAACTAGAATCTCTTGATGAACAAGAAGTACAATCGAGTAAACCCGACTTTATGTAGAGGATATAGTAAGAGCACGAGATGAGATTAGGAGAATAACAGCTTGGGAGTCACCAATAGAAGATCAATCTCTTATTTCGCACATATCCAATGTAGAAGAAAAACAAAAAAGAGATGAAGCTGAGCCTAGTGAAAGAAGAGTGACTCAAAACCAAACCTCAGAGGAATAGAAACCATCATAGAGCAAGGGGAAACATCACAACCCAAAGATAAAAAACAAGAACCACAACCCAATGAACCAAAACAAGAGGAGAAACAAAAAGGTAAGAAGACAAAGCAATGAAAAACGGAACCAAAGCCTTTAGACAAACAAGAACAATCAAAACAAACAGAAGCCAAACACAAGAACATGAACAAAAACAAGATCCTGAGCAAAAACAAAAGAAACCAAAGAGAAAACCTAAAGCCATCTTGATTTCAGAAATCGAGAGAAAAATAGATCATATGGAAATTTTAGATGACATTTTGCTTAAGAGTCAAGTAACTATGTCTTTCGAACAAGTTTTCTCTATTGCAAAGCCTGTTTTTAAAGATAACTTTATCGGCCTAATTAAAAGAAAGAGGTTTCGGCTTAATCTAGATATTGAGATGGAAGATTCTTTGGATCAAGATCAAGCTATGAATGAAGCCTTAAACTTTGATGAATTTGATGAAGAGGACCTTGATGATGATGAGGTAAATGTTAATAAAAATTTCTTAGGACCTATTCAACCTGACCATGAAAAACATGAGAACAATCCTGAAAGTCACTTTAAAAGAAAATTTTGGTCTAGAGGTACATTAAAGATGCATGTTAAAATAGGAAATGATAAGAATGCTATCACTATAAATGCATTAGTAGATTCTGGCTCCGAAATCAATGTGATTTCAAGAGAAGTCTATGATAAATTTTGATGGCCCATAGATAAAGATTGTGGATGGCATATGAGAACTGCAGATAATGGTGTAGGTACCCTGTATGGAGCTTGTGCTAGTGTGCCCATATCCATAGGAGGAAAAAGAATTTTACTTTTTTATTCAAGATAGTTTCTTCTATGAAGTTCTCTTAGGTCAGCCTTTTATTTGTGAGAGTCGTATGGAAATTGAAGCCATGGATGATGGGTCTACCTATGCTAGAATTAAGTCTAAGGATGGAGTGCAATCACTTCAAGTCATGACGGTAGGCGTGAATCATCCTAGGAATCGATTGTCAATTAGAAAGAAACCTATTGTTACTCCTGGTCATGAGCATACTTGTAGTGATTGTGCACCCCAATTCATGTTTGGAGCTACATATGATCAAAATTTTGAATAGAATCCATTGTTGAGCGGGAAAATAGTGGACATTGGTTTGACATCTCACAACCAACCAACCCGTACAATAGTTTGTCACTTTCCTTTCCACATTCTAGATTAGATTTTCTTCATAAGAGTCAGTTGTCTAAGTCTTTTATCCAAAAAACCCAAAAAAATTATAAAACCAGCAAAATCATGGAACATGATGAGAACATTGAGCATGTGATTGAGACATCTCATTGTTTCTCTACTCTTGAGGACTTAGAGTTATGTCTTCAACAAAATTCTAATTCCCATATTGTTCTTCTTTGTTCCCTTGATGAGTATGCTCTAATCCAAGAGTATGCTCTCAATGTTGACAAGTGTTCAAAATTTAACCAAACACATGGTGCATTAGTTGAAAGAAAGTACAAAACTGTAGATAAAAAAATCAAACCCATAGCGCAACCATTACCCCAACGAAGTAATGAAAAATTTATTGATGTGAAAAATGATCCAATTCTTTAGGATAAGAAAAACATAGGACATACATTCACAAATGAGACAATCAAACATGTGAAAATTGGTAGAGATGATGACTTTCTTTTGCCAGTAGAGAGAGATAAATTTGAGAGAGTCATACGTAGCCACGGAAAAGCCTTTACTATGTATCCTCATGAGATTGGTTGCATAGATCCTAAGCTAGTTGCACCCATGACAATCTTTACTATTCCACATATTCCATGGAATCTTTGCCTTATACCAGCTCCAAAGGCTCACTTACCTGAGCTAATGAAACTACTTAAGGAGAAGATAAACATGAGAATTTTAGAGCCATCTTTTGCATCTTACTCAAATAGATGGTTCAATGTGCCTAAAAAGAATGGGAAACCACATTTTATTCAAGATCTCCAACCTGTCAATAAAGTCACCATAAGAAATGTAGGAATAGGACCCATTGTAGATGAGTTTGCTAAATCATTTTCAGGACATTCTATCTATTCAATGGGTGATTTATATTTTGGGTATGACCAATTCCAATTAGCAATTGATAGTCGTAACATAACCACAATGAAAACTCTTTTAGGCGTAGTACGAATGTGTACTTTACCTCAAGGAGCAACTAATTCTATGGCTCATATGATGAGTGCTATGAATATGGTCTTACATGATTTTATCCCTCATATAAACATGCCATTCATTGATGATATTCCAATTAAAGGGAGTGAGGAACTTGTAAAGGACATTACTTTAGATTCATCTCGATGTCATAAATTTTTTCTTGACCATATCTCTGATTGTGAATGAATATTTCAACGATTTGAAGAGGTAGGTCTCACATTTTCCATAGAAAAATATGTTTTTGGTGTCAACAAGGTTCTTAATGTTGGACATTTATGTGGCCATTATGGTCGAAAGCCATACCCACAAAAAGTTGATGCCATTAGCAATATTTCTGAAACATGTAACAATGTGAGTGAGGTATGCAAATTTCCTGGTGCTTGCATCTTTTATGTTATTTGGATCCCACACTTTTCTCATGTTGCAGATTGTCTCTATGACTTGTTGAGGAAGAAATGAAAATTTATTTGGACTCACAAACACACTCAACCTATGCGTAAATTGAAGAAATTATTGCTTGAATCTCCCAGCCTCAAGCGTGTAGACTATTATGTTAACAAACCTATTATATTGACTGTTGATACTTGTCCTATTGGTATAGGTTGGGTCATAAATCAAGATGACAGTGAAGGAAATAGATATGCAATTAGGTTTGGGGCTAAAATTTTACATGAAACACAATGAAAGTATCCATAGATCAAACGAGAATTATGGGATATGGTAACAACTTTGAAAACAGATAAAGAATATTTGATTGGAACAAATGTTAAAGTTGAGACTGATTGTTTACCTCTCATTGGAATGATAGACAATTGTTCATATCCTGATATAGCCATGCTTAGATGGATCTCATATATTAAGTTTATAAATCCTAAGTTATTTCATATTTCAGGTAAGTCGAATTCAGTTGCCGAAATGTTATCGAGAGCTAGATTTGATGCTGATCTTGAAAGTGATCTAATAAAGAATGTGAACTTAGTTGACTATGTTCCATATATATACGAGTATGAGCAACTTCATGAGTCTGAGTACGAAGATGAATGGAGAGACATAGGAAAGTATCTGAGTACACTACAACCATTACTTAGCTGGACTATGAATAGATTTCGTAACATTAGGAAACGAGCGTATAATTTTTTCCTACGTAACGGTTATCTTTGGAGACATGCTAAGGATAAGGTTAAGAATCCACAACAAGTCCTAGGAAAAAAAGGCTTTCAATTGCAAGTAATGAAGGACATGCATGAGACATTATGGGCACGTCATAAAGGATTTTTTGGAACATATGAAAAAATTAGAAGTGCGTATTATGGGCCTAGGATGTATGTTGACATTAGTAGTTATGTTTCTACATGTTCTACTTGTCAACTTCATTCATCAATCAAACATAGAGATCTGTTGCATCCTACTTATCCACCTTGTATTCACTACAAGTGGGTAGTAGATCTTGTAACTATGCCTAAAGGTATTGACAAAACGCGTTATGTTGTACTTCCAAGAGAGGACTTAACTAATCATGTAGAGGGACGTGCACTACAATCTAAGACCACATCCAATGTTTGAAAACTCTTGCTTGAAGATGTCATAAGTTGCTTTGGGTACATAGAGAAAGTAGTTGCCGATCATGGAGAGTTATATGCAAGAGAAGCTAAAAAGTTCTTTGAACATCATGGTATTTGTTTGTCTCTCTCTACTGCATATAATCCTGAGGCCAATGGTAAAATAGAGAGTGCATCCACCTATTGTGAAATCCATATCTAAAGCATGTAATAGTGACATCAAAAAATGGCCTAGATTCTTACCTTTTGCACTTTGGGTAGATAGAATGACGTGCACACGTACTACTGGGTATATGCCTACTGAACTCATGTACAGTCAAAATCCATTGTTTCCAATTCAGTCTCATATTTTTGCATGGTCGAATTTGCCTTGGTATAAAAACATGTCTATTGATGATTTTTTGAGTTTGTGCATTAAAGAGTTAGAACAAGGTAAATTAAGACTTGATGATGTAGTTGTAAAATTAAGATAATTTGGAATGAAGAACAAGCATTATTTTGATAAAACTCATCGATTGCCTTCTAAGCCGATTGAAGTAGGAGATTGGGTGCTCATTTATGATAGTACATTTGACTCTCAATATGATGCATGAAAAAAGCTCACTCAATGGTGGTTTGGGCCATACATTGTATCAAAAGTCAACAACAATGATATGTATGCTCTTTGTGAGTTAAATGGTGTTGCACTAAAAACTTTGATTGTAGGTAAAAGAATAAAGCTATTCAAGAAACATGATAATGATGAGTACATTTTGGATGAGGACATTGAAGAAGATGAAAAACAATGAGGCTGATTCATAAACAGGAGTATCCATGATTTAAAAAAAATAAATAATGATAATAATAATTATATATAAAAAAATAAAAATATCATTACTTTTTCAAGTTCATGCTGTTTTGTTTTTTTTTTCAAGTTCATTCCACTTTTTTTTCCATTCTTGCTTGTTTTTGTTGTCAGGATCTTGCTCACGCGCATACAGAGATTACGAACGCAGAAGACACACAAAAGAATAGAGACAACAAGAGACGAGACTGAACGCAGTATTGGGTGCAATCTCCCCCCATGCACTCTGTTTCGACAGTCCACAGAGTGCATGTATTTATAGGAATTTTGATTACGTCGAAAAGAGTGGTTACATGAGAGCGGCTTTGAAAAGCAAGTGTGAAACTAAAAGTTGGTAACTTTTACAGAAAGCCATTGCTTTCAATAATAGGACCCTTATTCTAACCATTACTTTTCTAACTATTTCTAACAATAGAACCTTCTACGAGGGTTTATTTACAAGATAAATAATAATTATTCAGATTATTGATATCCACCCTTTCATGCCTTGCACGCTCCTCACGAACCTCCAGCTGCTATATCAGAAACATCAAAAACACATTAATACATCAATAATTTAACACTCCAACAATTACTTGTTCAACATATTCCATAATTCATAACATGCCCCTCAGTTGAAAGACAACTAACCTCAGTTGATAAAATAATAAACATGGATAGCCAGTCACATGTTTCATCACTGAACAAAAAAAAATAGGCATGTGCCATGTAAAAACACATGCATGGAAATGTTCATGGAGGTGTTAAGTTATTAAGAGTATCTGTGAAATGCTCACATAGTATTTCTAATGTATTTGGGCAAGCATAACTAGAATATGCTCCTATAGACTAGATTCAATATGTAAATGCATCACAATTGTCAAACATGTAGGTTAAACTGTAAAGGTAGAAATGAATCCTTAAACTCTTCTTGAAAATCCTTCCATGTGGGTGGACAATCTGCACGACGACAAAGATCATTACACTATAGCTGCACTCATCCTACCAAATAATTGGTGGCAAACTAGATTTTCTTATTTTCTGAAAATAACTCATCGGAATAGAAATCGTTGAATTGGGATAGCCATGATAAGACGAATCGGCCATCTTTTCGTCCGTCGAATTGAAGCATAGCATAAAGTTCTTGTATAGCTTGTTGAAGTGCTTGAAGTTCTTGGTGCATAATCTCTAACTCTTGCTCGAATGAGACTCCATGTAAAGGTGAATTACTGAAATCTTCCATGGTTGCTCAGCTTGGACCCTTAAGGTAGTGCTTTTCTTCTCGGGATGTACCCTCAGGAAATGTACCATAACAGAAAAGTACCCTGTGCGGATGTACCGTGATGTATCCTGACAGGATGTACCCTGTCTGGATGTACCCTGGTGTACCCTGTGAAGTGTACCCTTGTGTACCCTGAGAAGTATACCCTGACAGGATGTACCCTGAGACGCGCCGCGTCGCGTCGCACCATGCCGCCTTGAAAACTGCAAGTTATGTTAAATTTAAGAAGAGAGAACTTGAGTATCAACACCAAGAGATGGAGGAGTGGTTAAAGTACTTCCCTTGAAAGTATGAGGTTGTGGGTTCAAATCCTCCTACCTTAGGGAATCTAAACCACTCTATTGCCACTCAAAATTAAAATTACCTCGCGCATAGCCAACGGCTACCAATGGTCGCCAAGGGAGCCTTGGGTGCCAATGTTGCCAATGTATTGCCTAAGTTATTGCCTAAGTTCTTTGCCTTAGTCGACGCCTTAGTCGACGCCTTAGTTGACGCCTTAGTTGACGCCTTGGAGTAAGCTGAAGGAGTAAACGTAGGTGTAAACGTAGGTTCTGGAACTGGAACAGAAACAAAAACAAGAACCGGAACTGAAGACGAAGACGAAGACGGAGACTCAGATAGAATCAGAATTGGAATCACAAACAAAGAACAGAACCCTCTGTATTGATGCGTGCAGAGCTCTGATACCACTGTTGTCAGGATCTTTCTCATGCGCATACAGAGATTACGAACGTAGAAGACACACAAAAGAATAGAGACAACAAGAGAAGAGACTGAACACAATATTGGGTGCAATCTCCCCCCATGCACTCTGTTTCGACAGTCCACAGAGTTCATGTATTTATAGGAATTTTGATTACGTCGAAAAGAGTGGTTACATGAGAGGGGCTTGGAAAAGCAAGCATGAAACTAAAAGTTGGTAACTTTTACAGAAAGCCATTACTTTCAATAACAAAAACTGTGGTCTACAACGACCCTTATTCTAACCATTACTTTTCTAACTCTTTCTAACAATAGAACCTTCTACGAGGGTTTATTTACAAGCTAAATAATAATTATTTGGATTATTGATATCTGCCCTTTCACGCCTTGCACGCTCCTCACAAACCTTCAGCTGCTATATCAAAAACATCAAAAACACATTAATACATCAATAATTTAACACTCCAACAATTACTTGTTCAACATATTCCATAATTCATAATAGTTTTCAATTTCACTTCATGCATGTTTCTTTTCACTCTTTGCATTGCATTACATATCCACATCACTTGAGTCAAAAGGGCAATTTATGATTTCTCTACTTGTTGTGTAACATTGTATCTAAGTAATAATGTATCTACTAAGAAATCGGCTATAATCTAGGATTATGGAAAGATAGGGCATGTAGATTTGGACCTGTGTTTTGGTAACATGACTTTCATTTATAAACATGCATATGTATCCTATAACGAAAGCATAATTGTTGAAGTCCTAGCTCCTGCTACTGCATGTTTCTACATCCTTAGTCCACCTCACAACACTTGTGTCGGAGTTTAAGAGGCTATTCTTCATCATAAAAAATGGTTGTACCTTGTATCGGGGTTTAATTTTTCCCCATCATAAAAAAAAAGGACCTTCTACATGTAACTAGGAAGTTTAAACTTTCTTCCACCCCAAAAAAGTGAACATATCCATAAAGTTTCCGAATCATCATCATCAAAAAAAAAAAGCCAAAGGAAGCTAAGAAGGCATAGCGGAATAAATCACGGGCTATATAAGCAGATTTATGCATTAGTGGAGTTTAGTTAGATTTCCTTACATGTTATTAGAGAAAGATCATATTCATATTTATGTAGGAAAGACGTTGATCTAAAATAAGCTAAAGATGAAAGATGTCCCTTGAAAATCCTAAATCTTTGTTTATAATCGTATTTAAGGTAGATTGCTTTATGAAAAAGGTAAAAAGTTTTCTTCAAGATGAGAGGAATTGATGCCTAAAACGACTCAATACATCCACCTCCACTTCATATTGATGCTTGTTTGTTTTCTTTCTTTATGTTGGCTATGTTGCCTATTCATTTGCATATATGTTGCCTATTTGTTCATGCATATTCATGTTGCCTGTTTGAATTCTTTCTTTCATGCAAATTTTTCTTCATGTTATAGTGCCTACTCATTTATGCATATGATTAACGTTTTCTTCCATATGTTGCCTATAAAAGAATTTGATGCTTGGAACTTTTTGTTTTTCAGAGATCCTAGAGTAGCACTTCCGGAGGAATCGGAGGTTTAGTGGGGGCGAATGTCATCGAGATTTTCTCTCCTCTCTCATTCATGAAGGCCTATAGGAAACACATTCGGTGAAGGTAGTCAGAATTCCCAAAGAAGTTCAAGATGCATCAAGGATGTCAAAGGGAGCTCACATGCAAACTTTGGAAGAAATCAAGCAAACCTAGGGTAGCGGCCAAAGCTAGTCAAATTTTGGAAATTAGGGGAAAATTTTGAAGGTTTCCCAATCACATGAAAGTTCATATACTTGTAAAGCCTATCAAAGGGAGTCTATAGCCTCAATTTCACATTTAAATGAATTTTCTAGCACATCGATATGCCATCTGTATTTTGAAAAAAATTTAATTTTTCCACTTAGACCCTACAAAATCTTGTATAGGAATTTTTGTTAGCCATATGGTTTGACATGTATAAAAACCATATGTGGCTACATATTTTTTTTTATTTTCAAGGCTATCAGAGCTTCCTAGACACCTTAATGCCACCTTGCAAGCTTCCAAATGTAGTCAAACTTGTACAAGGGAGATTCAGATGGGAGTTTTTTCTGCATATTCCTAAAGGAGACCTTTCCTAAAGGAGACCCTTTCATCTTCATCAAAGGATATTTGAAGGGTCAAAGAGCACAAAAGACAGTTTCCAAGGTCATCGCAGTTTCCTAGAATACGAAAATTGAAGGCTTGAAGGACTACCACATGGCAAACAATGATTTAAGCATGTTGTACGGTCAGGATGAGCTCATATTCAAGGGCGGAGATGCACTAAAGCATAAAGCAAGGAGGATCCACGAGTTTTTTTCATTAGATAAGCTTTTTTGATGATCAAAGATCAATAATGCAAAGTTTTTCCAAAAAAAGTAGCTTATCTTATCCAAATTGATATCAGCACTGATCCGACTGTCCAGATCAGCCCCAGATCCAATGGTGGAGAATGAAGGCACCTATTTTCCTCCCCTTTACCCTAGATATCATGTAAAGAACCAATATTAGCCATCAATTTGATAAACCCAATAGTTATAATGAAAAGAAGTCAATCTTAGGGTTGAGAGTTGATTTCTCTAGATCCAAGGGCCCAAATTCATTCAAAAAACTATATAAAACCCCCTCCAAACTCCTAGAATATCATTATTAGGCATCCATAGGGCCCTTGCTAGCACATGGTTTCCTTGAGACGATCCCCCTAGTTGAGCGTGTGAGGATCCAAGGTGCGCTAGTAAGAGCATAGTTCCTAGAATTAATTTTAATTTAGACTTCCTCTCTAGGATAGGCTAATAAACCCAGTTTCTCTTTCTCTACTCACCCTCAGTGGAGTGTGTGAGTGAGTTAGAGCTGGTTTTATGTGTCTTACACTTCTTTAGAAACATATTACGATCCTAGAAGGACATAGGGTCAATGAAGTGGAACCTATCCTATTACGTGTGACATTCGGTTGAACTGTCATGGTGAGAGGGTCGTGGGGACCACCTTTGACTAATAGAATTCTTAGCTTGACCTTTCGCAACATTCATGTTTATGTATGCCATAACAATATCTTATAATTCATGTCTCTTGTCTCTTGTCTCTTAGTCTCTTATATGTTTTTACATGTCACCTTCTATCTCTTTCTATGTCTAAGAAGGCTCCATAATATTCCGTTGAACCAATGAGGATGATCCATCAAGGTTGAGAGAATAATTTTCTAGTCATTCATAAATCATGACCCACATGCATTCATACCATGCACAAAAATCCATGCATATGTTTTAGTTTCGAAAGTGTATAAGAACTTCCATTCTTGGATCATTCTTCCTTTTGGGATTGATTAATGTGCATGGTTTTAGTTTTTTTCTCATCATGTATTCATTCCATCCAAAAGATCCTATGAATATGAATTAAATTTGGAAGTGTTTAAGAAGCTCCATATTTTTGGACCAGTCTTCCTTTTCGAATTCACTCACGTGAATGGTTTCTTTTGTCCTCGTCATTCATGTTCATGTGTTTATCTTGCGTTCATATGTTCCCTTTCTATAATCAAATCATTACATCTCTTCCCCCCATACCCAACTTCATCTTCACCTTCACATTTTTTATTACATAAACCTTCCAACACTCACTAGCTTCATACACTTTGTGTGTGCCATGATCAGACCTGATCCACCCTGATTGCGATCACCTCCACAACGCACACTCCCTTTCAATGTCTCTCTTGCACTTCTCTTAGTATAGACTATGCTCACCTTGTTTAGTCTTCAAAGAATAATGCCTTGCCTTCATTTGAATGTCGGTTCACGTATGCTCCTAACTACTAGAGTATCTTGGTGCTCACTTTGATGTCCCAAGATTGTCTCCAAAAATGGGCAGCCAACGAATCCCTGTTTTGTCCTATAGTGACTTTAGATTAAAACCAAAATTTTAATTGGGGGCCATACTTTCACTTCTATGTACGTTTCCGCTTCACATACCTTCACATTTTGCCTTTTAATCCTTCAAAACACTTTAAAACACTTTGAACCTTAGAGAATTAGAGAAATACACTCTACAACTTGCAACCGACTTTCTACACTTATACCCTTTGTGAACAATTAATTATGCACTACCTGTGAACCTTGACACCCGAACTTTGAACACTTTGACTTCACCCATGTTGACTTTGATCTTGAACATTGACTTTATTTGTGGTCGACTTTGACCAATGTGACTCTTATGGGCTCAATAGTTGCCCACCACCTAATGGGCTCTCCATCCCAGAGAGCTACAGCCAAAACTCAGAGTAGAGATTACACCAATATTCCTATGCTCCAAAATCTTCAAAAGGACACCTGAGCAGCTACGAATTCATCCAAGAGTAGCAAAGAACAAACACTAGAGAAGAACCAAAAGTGGAAATTTTGCACAGAAAAGAAAAGGTGGCGAATGGAGGGTAGGAAGGAGGGAGACGGGGGGGCTGAGGGGGCTGAGATGGATAGGGCATGGAGGGGTAAGGATGTGGCTAGGTAGAAGGGTAAAGGGAGGGTGAGGGAGTAGGGTTATGGGCTCTTAAGAGGGCCGTAATGAGAAAATATGAAATCTAAAGAGGGTGCATATGTGAAAATCGGACACATACGGTAAAATAAGGTTAGAATAGACCATGTGGACCATGTGCATAATGAAAAACACGTTAGATATGTGCTCAAAACATGTGGGTTTTGACTAAAAGTCAGAGAAAAGGTGGAATTTTGAAAACACTTAGGCAACAAATGAATCCAAAGGTGCCAAAAGACATGAAAATTATCCCAAGTTTGAAAAAAATGGCCATCCAATGCACGATCCAAAGCCAAAAGCATTGGACCATGGAAAATAAAAAATATATATATTTTTTTAAGTATACATATATATATATATGTGTGTGTGTGTGTGTGTGTGTGTTTTCTTTTTTCTTTAATGCATGTCAGGTGGGTAGAGCTTAAATAAAATATAAAAAAGTAAAATAAAGATAAAGAAATAAATATTAAAATATATAAAAATAATTAAATAAATAATTAAAATAAAAGAAATAAAAAAATTAAAAATTAAAAAATTAAAAGTTAACACACGGGGGAAACTCAAAATAACACAAAATAAAATAAAATAAAAGAAAAGAAAAATAAAAAGAATAAGGGCGAGGGGCAAGGGGCAGGGGGAGGGAGAGAGAGAGAGAGAGAGAGAGAGAGAGAGAGAGAGAGAGAGAGAGAGAGAGAGAGAGAGAGAGAGAGAGAGAGAGAGAGAGAGAGAGAGAGAGAGAGATTTTAATAAATTGCAAAAAATAAAATTAGCCACTAGGGGCCGTTTTTTTTTGAAAAATAACCAGAGAGATATCAAACAAATACTAAGAAAATCCAAAAAAAATCAAAACAATTCCTGAAAGTTTTTCAAAAGAATTTGCAACATTTCTAGGCCACTTCCTCATTCAAAACCACAGAGAGGTTCCTTGTTTCCTCCATTATGTCAAGAAAATGACATTGAAAAAGTAGAAAAAATGCAAGAAAAAATGCAAGAAAAAATTCTAAAAATGCCTTAAAAATTTCCTAAATTTTTTTCTTATGCAAAGATTGGGAAATTGCTTCTAAGGTGCATACAAAATCAAGGAAAAAGCTTTGAAAATGGAAAAGAAACTACTAAAACTTGAGCAAAATGGAATGAGAAGGCTATGTACAACCTAGATAAATTTTCCAAGTTCCAAGTGATCCATAAATCTTCAATTGTTTTGATGATAGGCCTTGGGCCATGATATGATGACTAAGAGAAACCCTTTTCCCTACATAATCTCCAATTTTATTGCACTTCATTTGCTTCATCTTCTTTTTGGGCATACTGATTATCTGATAAGGCCACCCTAAATCCTTCATTATAATACTATCTCCTCCATACTGCATCTCTTCTATCTTTGTTTTAGCTACTTTATGACTTAATTTGCAAAATTTTATTTTTACTATTCTAGCTTCTTCATCCAATGTAACCCTCTATTTCCAAAGACTTGTAGGTACTCCTTCCACATCCTTTTAAATCCTTGCACTTATTATCATAAAAATTGACATAATAGATGATATCCATACCATTATCCATAACACAGTGGTCATTGATATATGATTTGAAGTAGCTTCATCACTGTTGCACATAAGGGCTTTTCTTTTCTTCTCTCTTCTATGACCTTTGACTGAGACTATCTCACTGAAATCAGTAACCTGAATCATGTTCTATTTTTCTTCATAGGCTTCCTCTCTACTTGAGTTTGGAACAATTCCATAGCACGAAGATGGGTCTTCCGCATGGAGCCAAGCCAACATGTTTTCTTCTTCATATAAATTTGCTTCTTCAAATAGATTTGCTTTTGGGTTGTCCAAAAATTCTTCTTCCATACAAATACCAATTGTTTGCATCATGTTAGTATGTCTTTGGGTGTCCAGACCTTCTTTTAAAAATATCTGCTATAACTCTTTCCCCTCTTGATGTACCCACATTGTGTCCTTACTCCAGTCATGTTGGCATGCCTTAACCAAGGTCTCCCAATTAACAGGGGGAAACTTCCTTCTACCTATGGCAGGCTTAAAACAACAAAATCCAAGTTAAAGATGGTACCTTGTATCTTGATTGGGACTCCAGGGACCACTCCCATAGGCCTCACTATGCTTTGGTCTGCTAGGGTTACAGTGAAGTTGGCAGGTCTTGAAGGGTGTAGTCCAATCTTTTCCATAGAATGTTCAGGCATCAAGTTAATACCAGAACCACCATCTACAATGACTCCTTGGAACTCATCACCTTTGATAGAGACTATTAGTCGAGGGCTCTAATAATATCTGTAAGGGGTGCTTCCCCTAACATTTTATCTTTATGCACAATAATAGCCTTTGCCATTAAACTTGTTGTGGAAGCCTCATCATTTATCTGCAATAGTTCTTATCTGAATTGCCCATCCATCTTTATTAAATAAAAAATAATCACCTCTTAATTCATGGACTTGAGTAGTCTTGAAGCTTCTGATTCTTTAAGAGCATGGGCTCCAATTGACTTATCAAACTCCTCATGAGCCCTACTGAATGTGTGTCCAATGGCATCACTAGTACCTATGAGATTTTCTTTTTGCCTTGTATTTGCACATGTGGTAGCTTTGTCTTTAGATGTCTCTTTGTCTTTATTCAATCCATTAATCCTTTATTCTTGACCCATTTCTACTCGAGCCTTCCACTTGCTTCTTTTCTGCACTATAAAAGATTCAATTTATTCTAATTGCACCACTCTAGTAGATGGTGATGGCACATTGGCTTGATCTACCATTTCTTCTTTGCGCATAGAAATCATTTGATTGTGGGGCCTAGATGAAGATGCTTGGTTCTTAGGACAACAATCAGTGTAGTGGTCTCTGGCCTCTGGGCAGTTCCTACAAGGAGGGACATTTTCTGGTAGAGTGCACCTACTTTGGTACTGCCCACATTCTCCTCATCTAAAACAAATAATTGGCCTCCTTGGCCCATTTCCAAAGTTATCCCTATGTCGAAGGTTGCAATTATTACCTTGATTGGGTGTTGCTGCCATTACATTGGTTGGTGGTAGGGCTCCCCTTTGTGTCCAATATGTTGTTGCAGGCATTCCTCTTGACTAACATTCATGGGCCTCATGACTAGCTTTCTTGCATAGCTAGCAAGTTACACTTAACAATGGACATTCACTTACCACATGAACCTTCTTATTGCACATGGTACACCATAGTCCACTTTTGATGCCACCTCCCTTGAGTTCCTACAAGTATTATCGAAGCTGAGCCAGTTCTTCTGCTTGGGCTTCCTCTTCCTTTTATAGCTTCAATGCTTCAATTTGCCTCCTCAATTGAGTCATAGCATTCTCCTCCTCTTTATGGGGCTTATTCCTTTTTAAGCCCTCAAGCTCTTTCCTTAGTTTAATTACTAGATCTTGAGGTTCTGTAGGATATGAAAAATTGGAAGAGCTTGCCCCATACTATTGTCTAATTTGTTCCAATCTTGTCGTTATGATAAATTCTTCTATTGTGGTCGTCGATAAAACCAACTCCTTTATTTTACATTGTGTTTCTATGGGAAGTGGTTTAGCCAACCACTTCTTGATAAAAATAATCATGGGGAGGGTCTAGTAGTTTGGCCATCAATGCCTTAGCTCTGGTCACAAATTCTGGGAAGGTATCCCTGGGACCTAGTCTTTAATTTTCTAATTCTTCAATAATGTTTTGAGTTGTGTTCCCTTGTTGGAACTGTTTCCTAAATGATTCGTTCATCAAGTCCCATTTGGTGAAATGGTTGTTAACAAATTGAATAAACCAATCGTCTGCTAGCCCTTCTAATGTTGTAGGGAAAAGAATCAGAAATGCATCCTCTCTTCCCATCAGACCCCTTGTTTTACATAATGATAAGAATCTCCTAATGCACTCATCTAGGTCTTCTTGTGCTAGCCCTCTGAATGATGGAAATTTGATATTCAATTTCGAAGGTAAAGTTTCCAAATCTACCTGGGCTGCCATATTCTTTATTGATGATGTCCATGACAATGGACTCATTCATCTTCGAATCTTCCTTCTTGTTGCTTTGCAAGTGACCCTCAAGCTTTGAGACCAGGTTGCGTTCATGAGATGTTCATACTCCTCCTAGTTTAAGAGAATTCGAATGGAAGAAAGATTACCTCTTGAGTCAGTACAGTACTATCGATACCCTTGAACTCTTCTACATTTTGCAATTCGCTTCTCCTATGCTCAAATCTCCTTGTGGTCCCACCGAGCCTAGAAAATTTTGTTGGGGGATTCTTGTGCAGAAAGGGATTTGAGTGTTTATAGGAGAATGGAGAGTGAGAACAAGAAAATTAATGACATTGAAAGCTTCTGATCAATTAGGAAGAGAAGAATACAAGCTTGTACATAAGTCAAATGCTCTGCGCAATATTCCAAAGACTAAATAATGCTCATGAAACAAGATTACAAAGTACTTAGAATCTACCGCCGACCTTTGCAGCAAACATCCACCTTCTCCAAGCTTTCCCTTGTACCCACCTTGCACCAAGCTTTCAATAAGGGGAGGGATGGACACCTTCTATCGACACGCATCTTCAATGGGACTTTCGAACTCTTGATATTCCTTGCTTCACCCTCTCTGCATACAATCTAAGTCACTCTTCTTGCACCCTCCAATGACTCTCTGTGTCATGCACACTCCCTCTCAATGTGTCTCTTGCACTTCTCTTAGCCTAGACTATGCTCACCTTGTTTAGTCTTCAAAGAATAATGCCTTGCCTTAATTTGAGTGTCGGTTCACGTATGCTCCTAACTGCTAGACTATCTTGGTGCTCACTTTGATGTCCCAAGATTGTCTCCAAAAGTGGGCAGCCAATGAATCCTTGTTTTGTTTATAGTGACTTTAGACTAAAACCAAAATTTTAATTGGGGGCCATACTTTCACTTCTGCATACGCTGCCACTTCACATACCTTCACATTTTGCCTTTTAATTCTTCAAATGTGCACCTAAGAGGGGGTTCACTTGAACCTTCCAAAACACTTTAAAACACTTTGAACCTTAGAGAATTACAGAAATACACTCTGCAACCTACAACCAACTTTCTGCACTTACACCCTTTGTGAACAACTAATTGTGCACTACCTGTGCACCTTGACACCCTAACATTGAACACTTTGACTTCACACATGTTGACTTTGACCTTGAACATGTTGACTTTGATTAGTTTGACTTTGATCCTTTGACTTTGATTGTGGTTGACTTTGACCAATGTGACTTTTATGGGCTCAACAGCTACACACATAACAGCCTCAAGCCAAAAACTATGTGGTTAAGCGTAACTCTGAACCATACATCTCGCCATCTCCATGAGTGACTGTTCTTGCATTCAGAAATTCCGGATGGGCAAACCGAAAGGGTTAACTAGATCCTAGAGGACATGCTTCGAGCATATGTGAATGAAAGGCAAACTAATTGGGAAGAGTATTTACCTATACTAGAGTTTGCATATAATAGTGCCAAGCACTCTTCGACTGGGCATAGTCCATTTATGCTTATGTATGGGTTTCAGCCAAGAGCTCCTTATGCAGTAGGTTTGCAGAATGAAAAAGTTCAAGCTGCAAAGGACTTATTGGAAGAGATAAACGATATGCTTAGACTTGCTAAGGACAACATTAGGAGAGCTCAGGACAGAGCTAGAGCCTATGCTGACCCTGAAAGGAGAGATATCAATTTTGAGGTAGGAGAGTAGGTCTATCTTAGAGTTCCATCTAGGTCTGAAACCATGAAGAGAGGACCTTGTCCAAAACTATCTCCTAGGTATTGTGGACCATTCCAAATACTTAAGAGAATAGGAAAGATGGCTTACCAACTCCAACTTCTAGAGAATAGTCAAATCCATCCAGTTTTTCATGTTAGCGGGCTTAAGAAAAGGCTGGGTGAATCAGACAACCTCCGTCCAAATAGTGAGGTAGTAGAGCCTATTTCTGTTCAAGCTACTCCACATGAGCCTGAGAGCATACTACGCACTCGAGAGAAACAAACAAGAAGTCACTTCTATAAAGAGTGTTTAGTAAAGTGGAAATATAGTTCAGAAGATAGTGCCATATGGGAGCGGGTTAGCACCCTTCACAGACGGTTTCCAAATATTAGGTTAGCTTCCCAAGAGTTTTCTTAAGGGGAAGGATATGGGGGAACAACATGGAGACATGACCATGTATTTTTATACATGGGGATTTAGTGGGAGCACTATTCCCTTGATTATCTCTTTCATTAGACCTTCTAGTACCATTTTTGAGGACAAAAATGGAGTTAAGGGGAAGGAAATGTTATAGTGAGGACTCTAAGAGAGGTGTGAACCTCCTTTTAGTTATGGATATGGGCTCACACATGAGTGCCATGTGGCACCCATGTGTAGAGCCAAGGATCATTCATATTAATAGAAAGAGAGCAATTCAAGTGAATATGCTAGGTAGCATAGAGAGATCATCAAGCTCCATGTTCAGGGACTGCACTCACGTTCTCTAGAGGACTCCTCGTTGTCTGTGCAAGAACTCCCTCAAAAGTGAGGGGAGTCACTGGAAGATGACCGAGTTTACAATCTATAAAATTTTTAGTGTTTATATATATATCCTAAGAGTTCCACATTGGATCACATGGGATCTCCACGTACTCCTTGGGGAGCTCATGACCATGAGGACTTCAAGATATATTGCATACGTGATGGAGCTCCGGTCATGGATGCGGCTGGAAAGTCCATGGGTCAATGCATTTGACAGCTTTGCTCCATACAACTTGGACATTTTGTCATGTTAAAATGGAGCGAACAGGATAAAGATTCCAAAAATTATATCACACAACCAATATATGAAGAGTATTGGCGAGCACTTGGGCATCCTATTTTGAGCTCAGAATGGATTCAACACACGACACACAAGGTGATGTCTCATTGGCAGTCCGAGGCTCACGATGATTTTAGAATAAGCTTATCGATGCCTATATGGTTAGATGTTAAGGAGTGGGAATCAATTCAGGATGAGCATCAACATACTCCTAACCGATATCATGAGCAGCGAGATGCGACGGTCACTCGTTTAGATACGGTTGGAATGTCGCATTCGGGTAGCGGCGGATATGAGGGTATGCGCTACCAATTTGTAAGTATCATTTTAATTATTGAACTTTTTTGTGTTTAGCACATCATCTATGTTCATCTAACATTTTGCACATTTTTCATAGGAGTTGGCAGTGGGTCGTCCTCCGACGCGAACTGAAGAAGCTTATGGATATCGTCATGGATTAGCTGCATTGTTGCAGGACCTAGAGGGATGCGGTGCAATCATTTCATGGGAGAATCTATGATGAGGTAAACTTATAGCTCGGTTTTGTATTTTTAGTGGTGGTTTATAATTATCATGTCAATTGGTCTCATTTTACGCATATGCTTTGTTGTAGGATTGTAGGTGTAAAGGTTTTCATCCCCTTGAGCATATGTATGGTAGTGCTTTGCCAAAATTTTTTATTACACTCATATGTAGCAATGGTGCACCATAATTTTGTATTCAGTTCCTATATGGAAGTGCTTTGTCACATTTTGTATTCAGCTCCTATATGGAAATGCTTTGCCACACTCTTGTACATGCTTCATTTATGGAATATAAAACTTTTTTGTACATGATTCATGGTTCATTTTGCTCATCTCTTTTGTGTCTGATAGTATTTTTCTATATGAAATCATGTTTTGGTTGCCATTAGAGTACACATCACATGTAATCGGTTTTCTTTGGCGAGTGATATGGTCGTCAGTATAGGCATCGGTATGAGCATCGAAAATACCGATGCTCATATAGGAGTTTGAGGTTTGTGGGAGCATGCAAAAATCGTAAAGAAGAAGAATACACTTGGATCACAACACATAATATTGAGTGTATTATGGAAGGAGTATGCAAAGATAAGTGACTTGTTAGGGTTATAGGCATATATAAAATCTAGGAAAAAAACCTCATAAAGAGGGAAAGAAGCTCTCTGTCCATCCTAAGTTTGTTCACACACATCACTATCAAAATATATCAATAAATCCCTCCTCAGAGTGATGGGTTGAACAAGGAGCTTGTGCTCATGTATAAGGAAGCACCAAGCTATGTAGAAAGAGATCAATCAACAAAAGGAAGTAATCCCAAAGATTTTAAGAAAGCTTCAAAAGTCTCTCAAGGTAGATCCTTTGTGAAAAGATCTGCAATGTTATCCTCTATTGGTACATTCTCCAAACTGATCTCTCCAGTAGATAATCCCTCCCTAGCATAATGATAATACACCTAAATGTTCTTTGTGCGAGCATGGAACATAGGGTTCCTTCCATTCGCCAATGTGCTATGCTTGCTAGTGAAGATGGTGGTGGCACAAGACTGATCGACACCCAAATTAGCCAAAAGGCATATAAGGGACACACTCAATAGTGGTTTTAAAACTTTCCCTATACTCATCCTCACAACTAGAAGTGGCCATAAGTTAACCAAGATATGGATGAGCTACTAATCATGACAGAAAACACTAGTGGACACACGAGTATCATAGCAACTAGCCTAGTTAGAGTCAGAAACAGCATGTATATCTAGTAGTGGTACCCCCTTGGGATAAAACAATCTGAGTAGTCGGGTACCACCCAAGTAGCCAAAGATGTGCTTAACCACCTTCTAATGCTTGAAACTTGGACAATGCATAGTCCTACTCATCTTTGAGACAACAAACTTAATATCAAGCCAAGTTATGCATTTGTAAATGAAGCATATGTTTGTAGTGTTCAAGGTCAAAATGTTGCAATAATGTTGCAATAATGTTTCAATATATTTTGTTTGAAATAAAGCTATTCTACTATCAAATTGGATAAATTGGATGCCCAAATAATGATACAAATGACCCAAATGTAACATCTCAAAAGAGGCATGAAAATCAACCATAAAACAAACAATATGCTTCTCATTTGAAGTAGTAAGCAGCATGTCACCAACATAGATAAAAATGATCAAAAGCGCATCATTTGAACATGTAACATGTAAGGTGCTCTTATTTAGACTATTCCTCACTTTTGACCATACACCTCGCCATCTCCATGAGAGATCTCTTCTTTCTTTCAGCAACTCCATTCTTTTGAGTTGTAAATGTTGGTCTATAGTGATGTTTTATTCCACATTCAATCATAGATTCATTAAAACCAAAAGACATGTATTCCCCACTCGATCAAAATTGAGGGTGCCCATTTTACCTTATGATAAAATTTCAACCGTATCAAGAAACTATTTGAAGCACGTAAAAGCTTTGAACTTTTCTTTCAATGGATACACCCATGCACGACTAGAAACATCGTCAATAAAAGCCATGAAGGTGTCACCATAGGCCCATAGTCATGAAGGTGTCGCCTCAGGACGATAGACATCATGATAAACAAATTGCAATTCCTAAGTAGCTCAAACTAAACCATCTTTTGGGAAGGATGAATGCTACATTTGGCCCAAAATACAACCTGCACAGACATGTTTACTAGCTTCCTCAAATAAGGGTAGAGAGAACACCATTTGGGTTTCTTTTTCAAGCATAGAAAACTAGGAAAATTCAAATGACCAAAGCATGCATGGAAAAGTTTTGCGTCTGAGATAGCTTGAGAATCTTGAACTACACATGATGAATTATTGAAAGTATTTGCATAGTTTATGGGCTTATAAAGCTTGCAACATGCCAAAAGAAATAATAATATTTCCATTTGATGGAGCATGAACTGTATATATATCACCAACAAATTTGACACCAGGCGGATCTTAGCTAATGCAAAAATTGATAATAGATTTTTCTTTATCCATGGCTTAAACAAAATATCTAAAAATGTGAATGAACTACCTCCACGAGTACTCAGAATGATCTTATCAACTCCCATGATAGGATAGAAGGATTTCTTGGTGCTTGTGTCATTATTCCCTGTAGGCGAGGCTCAAGTGAACTAAAGAAACTACATTGCATGGTAATATAGGTGGTTGCTCCACTATCAAAGTATCAAACATCTGAATCTACTATAGATTACACTATTCATGAGAACATGAGTCATAATTAAAAAAAATAGTAAATGCCCATTCTTCATTCTAGACAATATTTTTAGATTCTATTTTAGGTGTAGAGGATTCTACAACAACCATTACCGCCTCTTTTTTCTTTGCCTCTTTCGCAGCAACCTTTGGGCAACTCTTTATGTCAAGATCATTACCTTTAGAGTATTTGCAAATTTGTTTCTACTTCTCTGTTTTGTTTGTTGGAAAAAAACTTCAAATGGTCAGCAAGTCTAGCATGTAATGCATTTCTTATAGTCTCCTCTTCAAGCAAAAGTTTGTAGGCACCTTGGTTAAAGCAAAAAAGTCTCTTGCAACCCAACAGGGATCCAATCTTGATAGGGGAACTTCTTTTCCAAATCATAAATCCTCTTTTGTTGATCATAAATTCTTCTTCGTTATCCAGGAATTGTTAAGCCATCATTGTATAATTATGCTCCCTGTAATGATAAGAAACCCAATGTGATTTATTTCAAAGATTTTGGTTTCCCAGCTTATTTCCACATTGAAAAGAAGGAACATGGTAAGATTGATGTAAAAGACATTAAAGCCATCTTTATTGGCTATGCAATTGAAAGCAAAGAATACAATTTTTGTCCCACATACAAGTGATATCCTAGTCTCATGCAATGCATATATTGCCGAAAGTGAGATCTCTAATAAGAAGGAAGAGATTCTTGAATTCATAAAGGTAGATGACAATGGTTTTTTTAGAAGGAATTTGGAGTTTTACATTGAGCCAAATTTAGTGAGAATTTATGGGAATGGCTCAAGTGATATCCTAGTCTCATGCAATGCATATATTGCCGAAAGTGAGATCTCTAATAAGAAGGAAGAGATTCTTGAATTCATAAAGGTAGATGACAATGGTTTTTTTAGAAGGAATTTGGAGTTTTACATTGAGCCAAATTTAGTGAGAATTTATGGGAATGGCTCGAGAATACAATTTTTGTCCCACATACAAGTGATATCCTAGTCTCATGCAATGCATATATTGCCGAAAGTGAGATCTCTAATAAGAAGGAAGAGATTCTTGAATTCATAAAGGTAGATGACAATGGTTTTTTTAGAAGGAATTTGGAGTTTTACATTGAGCCAAATTTAGTGAGAATTTATGGGAATGATAGATTATAAGCCTATCAAGACACCTAGGGATGTCAATGTGTCATTACATTGGAAAGAAAATTCAGAAGCATTTGATGCTACATTATATAGTCAAGTAGTTGGTGGCTTGATATATCTATGTAATACACATCCACACATTTAGTTTCCAATTTCTCAATTATCAAGGTTCATACATAGTCAACTCAAGACTGAGTGGAAATTAGTTAAGAGATATATTTCCAGAGAGAGTCAAAAGAAGTTTTGCAGGATCTTGAACCACATACCATATTTGACATTGAAGAGGAGATTGTTGGAAAACAAAGCCAAATGGTGAGCAAGTCTAGCATGCAATGCATTTCGTATAGTCTTCATTTCAAGAGAAAGTGCATGGGCACCTTGGTTAAGGCAAAAATGTCTCATGAAATCCACCAAGGATCGATTCCTAATGGGCGCACTTCAATAGCATCGATGGCAACACATAATAGCTTCATGAAAATTTTTTATTCGAAAAGCATTAAAATAGCGCTGCTGATTTTTGATCCTAGATTTAGCACCAATTTTTGCAATCATAGTTGATTGTGCTTTATGTTTTCATGGTAAATGTTTTCAAGACGCTCAATGATATCTATGGAGGCCAAGGTCATTGATTGAATCATCTTCTCATGCTCAAGCTAGAGAACTAGCTAAATGCAAGGAGAAGGTCAACTTGGAGCAAGTGTTCTTACACACTTGGAGGAGGTGTGCTCTACATCAGAAGATCTTGGAGGATTTCATGTATGCTCACCATGAGCATTAGTTATTGAGTTACTCTTAGTAACAAGTTTATTTCTATTACTAATTGTTAGCTCACTAGTTTTTGATTTAAGGATAATCAAAATTTGGGTTTGCTATAAAAAAATTCCAAAGTATTCATATTATTCATATTCTCACACACACACACACACTCTTCATACCTCTTAGGCACACAATTTATTATATCTAGTTATTATTTTCGTCTCGATTAAAAAATTGTAAATTTGTATCATATTTGCACATTGTAATTTGACATTGGAATATAGATAGTGTAGGTGACATCATAGCTTACTATTACACTTGACATATCTTTTCTACTCTCTCTCTCTCTATCTCTCACTCATCATATTTTCTAGTCTTAAGGTATGTATGTTAAGGTTCATGTGTTGCAAGATCCTGTAAAGTTGTGACTATTTTTATTGAGGCCCACCCCACTTCCAACATTGTTCTGATCTTTTTCATCCTTCTTTGACTACACAACATCAACAAATTCTCTCTCACTTGTAGATAAACGCCATTTACATTTGCCCTTCTAACTAGCTAAGAAAGCTTGATCTACAAGATGTACAATGGGTGTGTTCTCCCTAGACTAACCTTCCTGCAACAAAATAGAGAGTAACACCTCAAATGCTAAGGCACTTGGATTGCCTTTGATTGTCAACCAAAGAGTAGAAGCAAAATTCTGATATGAATATGGAAGACCATTAAGAATGCTCTAGAAGAGTGAACTATCTAGCATGACTTTATCTGCATAAATCAACTCATCAATTAAATATTTGAGGTTGGTCAAAAAATTGTCTGTGGAATCTGCTTTATGCATATGCTCACTCTCCAACTTTTTTTGGATGTAAGAAATACCAGCCTAATTTTTGACCTCGTACAAAGTGATAAGTGTATCCCAGACATCCTGTGCTATCAATGTATGTGCTTGAGCATCTCTACCATCCCAACAAAGTTCCTCTATAGTAGGTGTAGCAAGAATGAGAGCACAAATAGGAACCTGAAGATCATCATCTTCAATACCATCTTCGTCGCCTTCAATAACTGTATTTGCAAGTGAATAGGGCATTTTTCAACACCCTGCACAATATTCCAAAATCCTTTTGCGACCATACATGAGGCATCATATATGCCCACAATGGGTAATTCTTACCATCCAAGTTGTCCTCAACATCCAACATACAGAATACATCATTGCTTTTAGCCATGATCATTGACTAAAATACCCTTATGCAGAAAAATGATTGTATTTCAAAAAGTTGAGCATAACTACCCTCTCAAGCTTCCCTAAACCTATAGAAGACTTCAAGACACTTCTAGCGGAGAGCTGATTCCTGTATATATGTTTGACACAAAAGCATTAAACTACATGCATAGGAACTATGATAATGCATTCAAAGGTAGAAATGAGCACTCACCAATTTTCATGCAATTTTGAGATTGTGATCGGAGGGGTGTCGATGATGCCCTATATGAAGCGGTGACCTACTCCTATACAAATTATTCGAGTTTGAGGTCTACAATGCAAATAGCACAAGGGACAAGAGTGAGTTTAGAGCACAACTCACAATACTAAATGTATTACCAAGTGAATATACAAAGATAAGTGACCCTTTAGGGTTATAGGCATATACAAAAGCCGAGGGGAAAAACTTGCTAAACAAGAAAATAAACTGCCCAGGCGGTCCTAAGTGTGTTCACACACATCACTACCAAAATATATCAATTTCACACACACACACACACACACACACACACACACACACACACACACACACACACACACATATATATATATATATATATATATATATATATATATATATATATATATATATATATATATATATATATATATATATATATATGTATGTGTGTGTGTGTGTGTGTTCATGTATGTATGCATGTATATACATACATACATACACACACACACTTACATACAGAAACATCTCTCTCTCTCTCTCTCTCTATATATATATATATATATATATATATATATATATATATATATATATATATATATATATATATATATATTGTGTGTGTGTATGGTGTTGTGCAAGTAAAAAGATATTTTCCACAGTACAAGAACTCAAAAAGAAATATTTATAGCTCAAAAGAATTAAATAGTTATGTCAGAACGTGTAGTCCGCATCCAACTTCTTATCCATTAGCTTCACCTTGAGTACTCAATACTAGGTCTTTGATTACCACAATACTTTTGAGGCATCGAATTTTAGCAGTTGCACATAGGCATTTTCCTGTATGTTAAGGAGTATTTTTTAAACCTAATTGTACCATATAACATTCATGACTATTGTTCCACCATAGCATCACTTGAGTAAAATATAAATCCTACACTTGATGATACATTTTCGCTTGTATGTATATGTATATATATATATATATATATATATATATATATATATATATATATATATATATATATATATATATATATATATATATATATATATATATATATATATATATATATATATATATATATATATATATATATATATATATATATATATATACGTGTGTGTGTGTGTTTGTGTGTGTAGTACTCAACTTTTTTGTTCTCTACTCTATGTAGTCAATCTTTGCCTAATTTCTCTCATGCACTCAATGTGCTCAATTTTTTTCTAGAGCCTTTTCACATTGATTTGAAAGTCTTGTAATATAATATATGCAATGCTTAGTAATATTGCACCTGCAAGGCTTAGTAATATTGCAGATATGATGGTGTAGATGATAATATATATGACATTTGCACATCACTAATGCAACACTTTCTTTTGACCAAAATAAAGAAATGCATGACTCTTTGATCCTCATTTTACATGCATCTGATTGAAGAGCAACCCATTGTCCATAAATATAGTATGCATAAGAGCTCTCTCTCACTCTCTCTCTCTCTCTCTCTTTCTTTCTCCCTCTTTCTCTTTAAATCTCTCTCTGTCTTTGTCTCTCTCTCTCTTTGTCCATCTCTCTCTCTCTCTCTTTGTCTCTCTCCTTCTTTCTTCCTCTTTCTCTTTCAATCTTCTTATTGCATGCTATTCAAGAAGTTCAACCAGCATCATATATGGACAACTATTGTAGTTACAATTTTCACTATTTGTATGTAATTAATTTTTTTTTTCATTAATTAACATACGCACAATTACAACTTCGCATGCACATATACACATATACATGCACATGCATGCTCACACATGCACATACACATACACACACATACACATGCAGATACACACAATGTCCGTGATGCTTGAACATCTTCACATCTCTAACAGGGTACACGTAAGAGGGCTATCCGGTATTTTCCATATATCAAACAAATGGAAATTGGTGTTTAGTAGCTTGTACAACTTGCTGCTCTGATTATTTATTCTCGTGCTATAAAAAACCACACAAATCACATATCTCATGTTTATATAGTTGCTATTTTTTACTATTTGTGCATTTTGTTCTTGGTTTTTGGAGTGCATAAAGAAAGTGAAGGCAGCGCGAGACATGCATGTGAAAGTATTATGGAGACCGTAAAAAAATAAGAAAGATACTTTTATTCACTAGTATTTCAGCCATCCCCTATTGGCTCTAGTAGTAGACATGTGCGTTTGACACCTGAGTGCGATATAGGTGTTGGCTCGTCTCATAGGTCGAGGTCACGCTCTAGAGCAAGAGATTCTAGGAGTGGATCTACAGGTAGGTCTAGAGGAGGCCACTGTTGTGGAGAAATGCGACAGACGTTGTGTCGCCCACTTCTTATCCTAGAACGAGTACCTTAGATGTAGGTACACCATGTGGTACACCACTTGGAACACCACATACACCCTGGGGTGCTGATGAACATGATGACTCTAAGGTGTATAGTATCCGAGATTGAGCTCTGGTGATGGATCTAGCCGAAAAAGCAATGCATACACGTATACGACAACTTTGCTCCATATAGTTTGGACACTCTATCATGTTGAAATGGAGTGAACAAGATAAAGATCGAAGAATTATATCACAAAGATGATTTATCAGGAGTTTCGGCCAACACCTAGGCAGCCTCTTGTTAGTTTTGAGTGAATTCTGCACACCGCATGTGAAGTTATGTCCCATCAAGGATCTGAGGCTCGTGATGCTTTCAGAGAAGGCTTACCAAAGCCTCTATGGTTAGATGCTGAGGAGTGGGATATGATTCACGAAGAGCAGCAATAGACTCCTAACTGATATCATCAACACCAAGATGCCACAGCCACACGTTTAGATACAGTTGGACCGTCACATTTGGGCAGTGACGGTTATGACACGATGTGTCACGAGTTTGTAAGTACCATTGGTTTATTGAATTTGTTGTGTTAAGCTTCTCATGTATGTTCCTCTAATGTTTTGTATATTTGTTGCAGGAGCTGACAATGGGTCATCCTCCAACACGAACGGAGGAGGCTTATGGATATGGTCATGGATTGATTGCACTATTGGAGGACTTGCAAGGACGTGGTGTGGTCGCTTCATGGGAGCATTTGCGATGAGGTGATGAATTTATAAACTTGGTTTTTACTTATTGTTTGTAAATCTCATGTGAATTTATCTCAGTTCATGAATGTTCTTTATTGCAAAACTGCTGATATGGAACATTCTTTGCATGTGTATGGAAATGGGACACCAAAATTTTATATTTGATTCTTATTGTATGGCAATGCTTGCCACATTTAGTAAAAGCCTCGTATATGATAGCGATTTGCCACGCTTTTGTACATGTTTCATTTATGAAATATATAACTCTTTTTGTACCTGGTTCATGGTTCATGGTTCATGCTTTATTCTGATTATCTCTTTTGTATCAAATAATATTTTGTTTTATGAAATCATATTTCTATTGCCATTAGAGTACACATCACATGTACTTGGTTTTTTTGGGGCAGAGTGTATTGTCTTTTGCTAAGCAACATCATGGCAATGTTGCTGTCGCAAAAGACAACACACTCTACCCAAAGAAAATTTAGCTAATATGGTCATCGGTATAAGCGACTCTAATCCCAGTAATGATCAAAATAAGCATCAGTACACCCAGCGTGTGTTGGTATGGTCGATAGTGCACCCAGGAGAGATGTCAATATAACTGTCGGTATGAGTGTCGGTAATACTAACAGTTATACTGATGTGCATATCGATGGTTATACCGATGCCCATACCCATGCTTTAACTCCAATGCGCATACCAACACTTACACCGACGTCAGGGCAAAAATGCACTTGTTCAATTTTGTCAGTAAAAGCCTTGGTATACGGCTGATCTGTTGTAGTGCTAAGGTAGTTGACCAGTTAGTCTAGGTTTCTAATTCATTCTTCTCTTGTATGGAGAAACTTGAGGTACATCTCTTGAGTATGAAGCTACCCATTTTGATAAGCGTAAACATGTACAGGTGAATGAGGCTCATGGGCTAAATTTAGATGATGGCCCAAAAAACAAAAAAGATGCAACTCCCTGATCGACATTAATACCGTTAAAACATGGCAAACATAGCTCTCTGAATGGGTAGTCATTGGCATTTATCATGACCCTAGGCCTCCTTAAGATGTTTTTAGGCAATGGATCAACAATAGTTCATATGGTATAGATCTATTCGTTCACAACATTCAATACTTATCAAACAATTGTTACATTTCTTTTTTATGAATGCAATAGTGCTCTTACAATCATCATATAAGGTTAGCAACTATTAAAAGCTACACCCACCTCCTCCTTTAAATCATTTGTGGGTTTAATCCACAAAGGGCCAAAACCATGAAACATTCTCATCGATCGGCTTTTCAAACTTGCTGGTGGAATTTTAACTTTGGCTCAACAAGAGGATTCAAAAACATGAGTCACTGGCACGAAACAGTTATTGATCTTTCATGAACTCTCTTATTGGAGCAAGTTATTGATCAATCATTTGGTAGACCTGATGCAGACTTTCAAGAATGTGCGAGATAGTCTCTACAAGACTTTGATCGAAAAGAAAGAAAGCAAAGAACAAAGGGAGGATTGGGAAGAGCGAGGTCATATGCAAGAGTTTTGGGCAATTACTAAGCCCAAGGGAATAGTATCATTACCAAGAGCTCCTCAGGTATCTCATAGGATAGATATGCAAGAAGTGAAGAAGATAATTTCAAAGTTTCAGACACCTACTGGGTGCATGGGTTATCTAAAGGCTACCTTCACAGGAAACGATATTCTTGGAGGGCTCAAGTCTCATGATTGGTACACATTTTTACGATTTGTGCTCTTTGTAGCTTTAAAATATTGTCTTTTGGAGGATGTATGAACAACCATTTATAAAATCAGTCCCTTTGTAGGGTGGATCTCTTCTAAATAGATAAATAGAGATAATATAGAGAGTGTGAAACTCAATGTTATAGAGCTTCTTTGTATGGTAGAGAAATACTTTCCGACAAGTATTCTCATAATTCAGCTTCATTTATTCGTTCTTGTGGTAGATAAAGTTGCAATAGTAGGAACTATCCATAGTCAATGGATGTTCTTCTTACAATGCTTTATGAAGACATCCAAAGGGTTTTTTCGACACAGAGCAAGTCTAGAGGGTAGCATGGTCAAGGGATGGCTTGTACAAGAGTCTCTTGTATTCATAATTGAGTTTTTATGCATGTTAGACCTAAAAATGTCTCCCCTATGGAGCCATGATGAAGATGTTCATCTTTTAGGCGATGAATCTCAACGTAGAGGGATGCAAAGAAAAATGGATGTAGCTTTTACAGAGAAGGCAATGAAGTTTTGCATCATTAACTTTGAGCCTATGCAGAAGTGGTTAGAAAGGTATGAGCTTGCCAAGGAGAAAAATGCAAAGGAAAGAGCTCAATTTCAACAAAATCATTCCACTCAATTTTTGCCCTTTCTGAAAAGTCTTCGACCTCTTCCACCCTTTCCAATGAGCAGATAGCTAGATACAGCGGTTTCACAAGTAGAGGCAACGGGTGAAAATATCTCAGAAGAAGAAGAGAAAATCGCAAAGAGATTTGATTGGGAATATTATAAATACGGTGCACTATTATCTCATGAGGAACACTTTCGGATCACACGGATGGACAAAAATATGTCTACTTTGATAGTGGGGTGATGGTGAACTTTTTCCAAAAAAGTAGAGCTATTGCAAGAGACGATAATGCTCAAGAAGGGCAGCTAGATTATTATGGAGTGATTCATGATATCTTGGAGCTATCCTTTAGGAAGTTTGATTACTTTATTTTTGATGTGAAATGGTTCAAAGTAGTCACCCTCGGAAGAAATAGAACAGTGAGTTGGGGTAAGTTTAGCTTGCTTCAAGTCGAATCCACAAAATTATGGATGTATGTTAGAGATACATTTATACTTGTGGAACACTATGAGCAAGTTCTTTTTATTCCAGACTCAAAACAACTACAGTGACTATTTATTTTACAAGTCTCCCCACATAGTAGATAAACTAGTGAGAACATAGATGTGGAAGAAGTCCATCTATAGTGGACTCTGAGATTCATTTGGTAGTCAAGGAGGAAGACATCATTGTTTGAGATGAATACGTCTTTGAAGAAGACGAGATACATAATGAAGCAACAAATGATGATCAAGAAGAAGTTAGCATACCAAGATATTTAGAAATCACCAATATAGAGATAGATATTCTCTATGCATTAGAACTCCAAGAGGATGCTCAAATAGAGGATTTTCAAATCAAACACTTATACGTACTAATTTGTGTTTATTTTTTTGCTATGTTGTTTTGTACACTACTATTTCTCTATATTACCTTTATTATCATACACTTATTATTTCAGTTCTTTTGTTATAGAGCACAATGTGAGACAATCCTGCAATCACTCCACATTCCATGATAGAGGAGCAAATTTTGGAGTTTATATCTCAGGTGCCTCCCGTGTATATGGCCCCTACCTCATAGTACTGAATCGCTCGTGGTAGCACTTCCCCCGGCCTCACTATTGCCGGCCTCATTGTTGTCGTCCTCACTCCCATCGACATCACTCCTGCTAGTGTCACTCTTGTGGGTGCTACTACTCCTCCCGGAGCTATGTCTCCTAGCTTCGTGACTCCACCATGACCATCTTCTTAGCTGTCTCCTAGTGGATCTAGTAGTAGACATGTGGGCTTTACACCTCTTTGCGATAGACGTGCTGGCCCATCACATGGGTCGAGGTCATGCTCTAGAGGAGGAGGTTCTAGGAGTGGATCTACACGTGACTCTAGAGAAGGTGGATGTTGTGGAGGCAGTGCAACTAATGTTCTATTGCCCACTTCTACTTCTCGAGAGAGTACCTGAGATGTAGGTACACCACGTGGTATAGTGAAGTTATGTCCCATGGACGATCCGAGGCTCTTGATGCTTTTAGAGCAAGCTTACCAAAGCCGGTATGGCTAGATGATGAGGAGTAGGATTTGATTTGTAATGAGCAGTATTAGACTCCTGATCGATATTTCGAGCAGCTAGATGCCGCAGCCACACATCAAGATACAGTTAGACAGTCACATTTGGGTAGCGGTGGATATGACCCTATGTACCACAAATTTATAAGTATCATTTAGTTTATTGAATTTGTTTGTGTTAAGCATGTCATGTATGTTCATCTAACATTTTGCATATTTGTTCTAGAAGCTAGCAGTGAGTCCTTCTCCAAAACAAACGGAAGAGGCTTATGGATATTTTCATGGATTGGTTGCACTATTGGAAGACCTAGAGGGAAGCGGTGTGGATGTTTCATGGGAGCATCTATGATGAGGTGATGAACTTAGAAAATTGGTATTTAATTATTTTTTGTAAATATCATGTCAATTTATCTCATTTCATGAATGTTCTTTATTGCAGGGCTACTAATATAGATGTTTAGATCCTTCTGTGCATGTGTATGATAGTGGTGCACCGGAATTTTGAGTTTGATTCTTATATGGTAGTGCTTTGCCACATTATTATTTGGCTCATATATGAAAATGGTTTACCATACTCTCGTACATGCTTAGCTTATGAAATATATAAGATTTTTTTTGCATGAATCATGGTTCATTCTGCTTATCTCTTTTGTGTTTGATCGTATTTTGCTTTATGAGACCATGTTTTGGTTTCCATTAGAGTACACATCACATGTAGTCGATCTTCTGGGTAGAGTGTATTGTCTTTTGCTACACAACATCATGGGCACCCATACAGGTATCGGTATGGGCGTCTGTATAAGCATCAAAATTTGCAATGCTTATACTGATGCCCATAGCAATGCCCATATCGATGCCTCTACCAGTGGTTTTCTTATGATGTCTATGTCGATCCTTACATCACATCAGGGCAAGATCATGCCACTACATTTGCCTCGATAGAAGCCTTGGTATATCCCTTATATGTTGTAGTGTTAATCCCAAGTTCCATGCTAGAAGCAAACACATAGAGGTACACTATCATTACATTAGAGAGAAGGTGTTTGCTAAGGAAGTTCAAGTGCAACATATAAGTACCAACGGCAATGTGCTGACATATCATCAAATCTTTGGCTTCAATGAAGCTAGCTAAGTTCAAGAAATACATTTGATTGTTGGAGCTAGGATAAAGAATTGAATACCAAAGCTTCAGAGGGAGTGTTGAAATGCAAGCTTCAAACTTATTAATTTGAATCATTAGATGAATGCCACTGGGAGCATCATGAAGCAAGCATTCAATAACAAGAAATCACAAAAAAAATATGAAATTGTCCTCTGCTCAACAACCAAAATTTAAATCACACTTAGGTGAGTAATTGCCTATAATCTAGGAAAAAAATTCTAATAAGAGATATCCTACATATGTGTGTGATTGTAGATAGTTTGGGAGCAAGTTAATAGGCCCTTGAGCTAAGCTAGCCCATTGGTTGCTTGCTCGGGTGATTTTGAATAAGGTTTTGTGTAGTCATAGCTAACAGATAGAATTTTGTGTGAGAATTCTTGATTCCTCTAAGTGTTCAACATTGTTCATTAGTCATATGTCACTCAATTCTCGTAATGATTGGATTTTCAAAACTTGAATTATGTTATCTAAAGTTTTTTAACGTCACCAATCAATTATCTGCATATTCTAAGAGAACCAGGTCCATGAGTGAATATGTGTCTATCTATGTACACCTAGTGAAGAGAAAATTTAGTCTATCTAGAAGGTATTGGTTCTTCTACTGTGAGTAAACAATTTAAGTACATTAATTTGAATTGGAAAGGTCTCAAAGTCTATTCTATGTGTGTAAAAGAGCTCGGGTTCAATTTTCATATTCTTTGAGATTCCATCATCTCATTAAGTAGAGGTTCTCTGAAGTTGCATGTGAGGACACTATAGCTTCAAGGCTGCATAGGAGCATTGCTAATTGTCTCAACTGACGATCCCCCCTCCCTTCCCTCCCTTGAAATGTTCAAATTGAATCCAACAATCCTTCCAATGGTGTAATTGTGAATAGAAAACTAGAGCATAAAACACTACATAGTAATGCCAAACGAATGTCTTTTCATTCTAATAACTAAATCATGGTGCTATTAGAGGATGTTTTAACCTACTAAAAAACATCACTAGTACTAGATTAAAAAAATTATACTCGAATAATAGAGAAGGAAAAGGTGCAAAAACATACTTGAAATGTTCGTCATTATATATGAACGAGACCTTTTAATAAATTTTTAAAACATAAAGAAGGATGTTGCTTGCTATATGAGAATCAAGAAACGTGTACTTGGTAACTATAATACAAGGCCCAAAATTGGCTTCATGTAGACGAATAATAACTTGAAACCTATTGTTCATGAGGTTCTCTCCTCAAAACTTGAAGCCATGGATAAAAATATCCTAAAGGAAACGGATCAAGGTTGAGATAACCATGAAGATGTGGCTATGAAATAGATGAGGATTTTTAATCCTCTTGACCTCAAGGTGTGAAACCAAAAAGGAAATAAATAGCTGGAACATCCCAATCTTCATTTCAGCCACAGAAAAGACTAGTAAAAGAGGAATGGGTCCTCTTTGAAGCTAGTCTCGCTAAACTTTATGGGCACGAGGGACTAGTGAGAGGTTAAGTTATTCATTGTTGGATTAAACCAATTGTGATAGCCTCGAGTTTAATCTTGAGAGAATGTCTTGTGAGCATCAATCGTTCCATAACAAACACATTATGGGTCGTGAGATTGTAGTTATTGGTATATGTTTTATCACGGTTCATTGCTTTATTAATATTGATCCCAACCCTAGTCATCAGTAGGTTTTGATTTCTGAAACACCCTGAGTATGCTCACCAAAATTCATGCGATTGTGAGACTATGACCAGAGGAGTGTCAATGATGCCCTAGATGAAGTGGAGACTTGCTCTTATACCAATTGTTGGAGTTAGACGTCTTTAGAAGCACAGGAACAACACAAGGAAGAGGAAGAAGCTTGGATCACAACACACAATACAGATTGAATTAACACAAGAATGTACAAATATAAGTAGCCCATTAGGGCAATAGGTGTATTTAAAACCCGAGGGCAAAAAACCTCCTAAGGAAGGAAAAACGTGCCCCAATAGTCCTAGTGTGTTCACACACATCACTACTTAAATATATCAACACTAGAGAGACTAACAAAAAAAGGTTTATATGAAAAATTGGAGAAGTGCTCTTTCCACCTGACAATAGTGGAGTTTTTAGGGTACATTGTATGAGACAAAGGAAACTTTATGGACCCTAAGAAGATGGAGACAATCTGTGATTCGGAGCTACCTTCATGTGTTCGAGATGTACAATGGTTTCTAGGATTTCCCAATTTTTATAGGATATTCATCAGAGATTACTCCAAGTTACCACTACTCCAATTCTATTTTATTTTGATTCTATCAAGCCTTTTTGCTTGGAGACAGTTGCATCGGACTTTGCCTTAGGAGCAATCCTATCCCAACATAGTGTTGACGGTCACATACATCTAGTTGTATATCATTCAAGGAAATTCTCTCCTCTAGAGATTAATAATGCAATCCATGATAAAACACTTCTTGCCATACTAGATGTGTTTGATACCTTGCATCACCATTTAGAAGGAGCAACTCATAAAATTATTGTGTACACAGATCATAATAATTTAGAGTACTTTATGATTACCCACATCCTTAATAGATGACAATCCCAATGCACTAACGTTCTATCCAATTTTGATTCTCTCACCACGTATCATCCACGACACCAACAATGCTAGTTACATGCCTTGTCAATGCCAGTCACATGCCTTGTTAACGCCAGTCACATGCCTTGTCAAGAAGATCTTACCTTACACCGAAGAAAGGTGGAGGCTTTTGATCAACAAGAGAGTGTATTGCTCAAGCTTGAATATCTTCAATTAATAGCCATCTGTTGAAACCATCAGAAAGATTCAGCCTTGCCTCATTTGATTCATGAGACTCTATCACATGATGAGTTGTTTTGTAACATCAAGCAAAAAATTGAAGAAGGAAAAATTCATGAAGTAAATGGGTTCCGAGAAAAATGGTGGGTTACTATTCTATAAGAACCTATTGTACATAGCTTTAGGAAAGCTTAGGGTGAAACTACTCTAGCAACATCATGATAACCTTGCAACAGGACATTTTGGAGTGAATAAAACAATAGAACTCATATCAAGAGATTTTTGGTAGCCTCAAATGTGGAAGGAAGTCAAAGAATATATTCAAACCTATAAGACTTGCAATAGATCTAAGGTACCGTGACATAAACCTCATGGCCTCTTGCAACCTTTACCTATTTGATAAAGCGCATGGTCTTCATTATCTATGGATTTCGTCACAAATCTACCGAGATCACATAAGTATGTTTCCATTATTGTTATAGTGGATGAATTTACAAAGATGCCACACTTCATTTCAACTACCAAGACAATCAAATGTGTAGCCACTATGCGACTTTTTTAGAGATGCATATTGAGGCTTCATGCATTGCCTGATGATATTAATAGTGATCGAGGTCCACAATTGGTATCTAGCTTTTGAAATAGTCTATGCGAGCTACTTGGTATTCAAGTTAAATTCTTTGTAAGGAATCATCTATAGATTGATGGACAAACAAAATAGGTGAATTGAATCCTAGAATAGTATCTCTTGTGCACCATAAAATATCATCAAAATGATTGGTTTGAGCTTTTACCCTTTTCAAAGTTTTCCCATAACTATAATGTTCATACATCTACCAAGCAGACTCCCTTCTTTGCAAATTATGGACAACATCCAAGGATGGATATACAACTCCCAACTCATGCCAAGAACCCAACTATGAGTGATAAGGTCAATACCTCATGGAAATTTACAAAGAACTCAAGGAAGAGATCCACAAAGTTCAAGAACAATATATTTATTGTGCAAATCAACATGGTGTACAAAATCCATCCTATCAAATTGGGGATAAAGTTACTAAAAAATAGTTTGCAAAATTCAAGGCCTTGTGCAAAGATAGACCATCAAAGATTTGGTCCGTTCACCATCTTGGCCAAGATTAATCCAATCAAATTCAAGCTCGAGTTACGAAGTACCATGAAAATACATCTAGTTTCCATGTATCCATATTGGAACCATATCACATTTCACCATTCAGGGGGTGAGACCTAGTTCATCACCACCTATTGAGATTGATCATCATGAAGAGTTTGAAGTCAAGCATATTCTAGATTTGAGAATATCTGGAGGAATATTGGAGTAACTTGTTCATTGGATAGGATATGACATTAGCAATTGTACTTGGGAACCTACAGAAAACCTTTAGAGAGCACCTATCAAGGTACGAGAACTGCATTATGAAACCAAGAATAGAGAACATGACTGCTCCTCATGGAACTTGTCCCTTGAGGGGGAGGTAATGTCATGGATAAAGGAAACTATTGTAAATCTCAGATCCCATGTGACTTCTATATCTCATGATTGGTTCACAATTTCGAGAAATCAATGCTTTCATTGCATCGTGAACATGCCAAAACGCTATGATGGACTATCTACTTGCTAAATTCTAAGATATGGAGGTCCTCTTTGGATTCTTGAAATCATTGATGACATCATCAAGTTGTAACCACCTTTGAAAAACCTTTGCGAACTACCCTTGAACACCTATATAAGGAGGGCTTGGCCACGTACATCCTGATTCTTGCCAATGCCAGACTTGGGAGCTCAACGAGTCACGATCTCCAAGTAAGTATTTTCCAAGTTCATTCGAGTTCTTATATTGCTCCTTGTTCTAGTCTTGTCTAGTCTAGTTCTTGGGCATCCTAGCTTAACATTTTGTATCTCTTGTATCTAGTGCATCAACCTAAAAGGAATTCTTGTAATTAAGATATATTTTTTCATAGTTATGGTCTTGGGTTGTGGGATCTCCTATATCATCTCTAGTCTAGTTATTTATACGTATGAGTCCCAGGTTGTGGGACATCTTGTATCAGCAACATATTCTTGTATTATTTTCCCTACATGGGTGTCTTGTAATCAAAAGTATATATCCAGAATCTTGTCTAGTGTAGTCAAAGAGCACAATCTAATGCTCCCTTGACATGAATTGCCTTTGTGACATCCATATAGCTGTCTATATATGTATAAACTCAATGCCCAGAAAATAGCACAACATACCAATATCTTTCATGTCCAATTTTGGCATAAGTACTTTGTTTACATCTTTAATGCTTTCATCATTATCACCTCCTACAATCAATTCATTAGCATAAATATCCACAAACATTATGCCATCATCACCCTTCCTCACATATAATGAATGATCTGCATCACACATAGAGAATCAAATGGTGGTAACAATACTTGCATTCCAAGCACAAGGGGTTTGTTTAAGCCCATACAAAGCCTTTGACAACCTACAAAAATATTTTGGGTGCTTTGCATCTTCATATCCTTATGGTTATACTCCCTCTTGGAACTCACCATGTAAGAAAGAATTCCTCACATCCATCTAATTCAAAGTCCATCTTTTTGCATAGATAATGCAAGAAATGCTCTGATAGTAGACATAAAGCTATAGGGCTGAAAGTTTCCTCATAATCAATGCCATATGTCTGTGCATATCCTTTTGCTACCATCAACATTGTGCTTTACCTTATAAAGCCACTTGCAACCTATGGGTTTCTTTCATTCTAGCAATGGAACCAGCTTCCATGTTTCATTTCCATAAAGTATGTCCATCTCTGTATCCATAACTTTCTCCCAATTTGCATTTCCAATTGCATATTCAAAATAAGAAGGTTCAACATCTTGTATTACCTTGGTCATGTAGGCAGAATGATGAGCCATTTAAATGTAACACATCAATAATTGCATTGAACTTTGCATCCTCCTAGATCTTCTTCGTCCTAGGTCACTTCTCCTTGTACCATCTACAGATGCCTTTCTTAACTTTGGAGTCTTCCAAGAGGAAAATTCAAGTTCCTCATCAAGGTTCTTTTTTGAACTGCTTGAATGTCTATAAATGTCTTCAAAGTTTCTAGATGTTTTACTACCAGAAGAAAGATTATCTTTACCTTTCTTACATGTATTTGATGAATTTGCAAGACTAAAATTTCCATGCAATCTCACACTCGATGGATTTGAGTTGAAACTATTTCTTGGTGAAGCATCATCTCCACACAAAACTAGAGATTTTCCACTTCATTTTCTAGCATTTAATTTGTCATTTGATTCAAGATTAAGTCCTTCTTAGGTATGCACATAGAAGGTTGACATTTGATCTAACACCACATCTTTGTTTACCTTGACCTGTTCTCTGAGTGGATTATAGCATTTATATCCTTTTTTCTCAAGGGAGTAAAAAACGAAGATACATTTTTCTACTTTGGGTATCAATCTTGTCCTCAACTCATTTGGAATATGTATGTATGCAATAGAACATAATACTTCCATATTGATAAGTTTGGCTTTTTACCTATAAGCTTCTCTTTAGGTGTAACAGGATGCACAATAGAAGTTGGAGTTTTGTTCATGATATATATAGTAGTTTGCACAACCTCTACCCAATAACAATGAGGCATATTCCTCTGAGCCATCCAGACTCTTGCTACTTCTATAATATGTCTATCATTTCATTCAACAATGCCATTCGGTTGTGGTGTGTACCTACATGAAAAATTTCATCGAATTCCATGACTTTTTAGAAAGCTACTAACATGTATTCACCTTTTGCATCAGATCTTAATGTCTATACATACTTCCCTATTTGATGTAAGTGGATTTAAAATAAACTTTCATTGTTGTATTAAAATAACTTTATTTACTAATATCATTCTAATTGGTTATTGCAGGCTTCTTAAAGATCAATTTTTGCTAGAGGGCAATGACATGCCTCCAACATGTGGAGATGCAAAAAAACTTTTACAATCCATTGGAATGGATTACACTAAGATTCATGTTTGTCTGATTGATTGCATCCTCTTTTAGAATATCATTACCAAGAGCTCCTTGGGTGCTTCGCAGGATGGAAGAGCAACAAGTGAAGAAAACAATTTCCGAGTTTTGGACACCTACTAGATGCATGAGGTGTCTAAAGACTTCTTTGACATGAAACAACGATCTTGGAGGGCTCAAGTCTCATGATTGGCACAAGGTTTTATAATTTGTGCTCTTTGTAGCTTTAAAAGATTGTCTTTTGGAGGATGTATGAACAACCATTTATAAAATCAGTCCCTTTGTAGGGTGGATCTCTTCTAAGGAGATAAATAGAGATAATATAGAGTGTGAAACTCAATGTTTTAGAGCTTCTTTGTACGGTAGAGAAATACTTTTCCACAAGTATTCTCACAATTCAGCTTCATTTATTGGTCCCTGTGGTAGATAAGGTTGCAATAGCAGGAACTCTCCATAGTTGATGGATGTTCTTCTTACAATGCTTTATGAAGACATTAAAAGGGTTTTTTCGACACAGAGCAAGTCTAGAGGGTAGCATGGTATAGGGATGGCTTGTACAAGACTCACTTGTATTCATAATTGAGTTTTTATGCATGTCAAACCTAGAAATTTCTCCCTTATGGAGCCATGATGAAGATGTTCATCTTTTAGGTGATGAACCTCAAGGTAAAGGGATGCAAAGAAAAATAGATGCAGCTTTAAGAGAGAAGGCAATGAAGTTTTGCATCATTAACTCTGAGCCTATGCAGAAGTGGTTAGAAAGGTATGAGCTTGCCAAGGAGACAAATGCAAAGGAAAGAGCTCAGTTTTGACAAAATCATTCCACTCAATTTTTGCCCCTTCTAAAAAGTCTTCGACCTCTTCCACCCTTTCCAATGAGCAGATGGCTAGATATAGGGGTTTCACAAGTAGAGACAACGGGTGAAGATGTCTCAGAAGAAGAAGAGAAACTCGCAAAGAGATTTGATTGCATACGGTGCACTATTATCTCATGAGGAACACTTTCAGATCACACGGATCAACAAAAATATGTCTACTTTTGATAGTGGGTGATGGTGAACTTTTTCCAAAAAGTAGAGCTAGTGGAAGAGACGATAATGCTCAAGAAGGGCAGCTAGATTATTATGCAGTGATTACTTTGTTTTTCATGTGAAATGGCTCAAAGTAGTCATCCTTGGAAGAAACAAAACAGTGAGGTGGGGTAAGCCGAGCTTGCTTCAAGTCGACTCCACAAAACTATGGATGTATGAAAGAGATACATTTATACTTCTAGAGCACTATGAGCAAGTTCTTTTTATTACAGACTCAAAAGAACTCGAGTGACTATTTATTTTACAAGTCTTCCCACGTAGTAGACAAATTAGTGAGAACATAGATGTGGAAGAAGTCCATCTATGATGATCAAGAAGAAGCTAGCATACCAAGAGATTTAGAAATCACCAATATAGATATAGATATTCTCTGTGCATTAGAACTCCAAGAGGATGCTAGAATAGAGGATTTTCGAATCAAACATTTGTACATAGTAATTTGTGTTTATTCTCTTGCTATGTTGTTTTGTACACTACTATTTCTCTATATTATCTTTATTATCATATGCTAATTATTTGAGTTCTTTTGTTATAGAGCACAATGGGAGAGAATCCTCCAATCACACCACATTCCATGATAGAGGAGCAAATTTTGGAGTTTATATCTCAGGTGCCTCCCGTGTATATGGCCGCTACCTCATAGTACTGGATCGCTCGTGGTAGCACTTCCCCCGGCCTCACTGCTGCCGGTCTCAGTGTTGCCGGCCTCACTGTTGCAGGCCTCAATCCCATCGACATCACTCCTACCAGTGTCACTCTTGTGGGTGGTACTACTCCTGCCGGAGCTATGTCTCCTAGCTTTGTGACTCCACCATGACCATCTTCTCAGCTGTCTCCTAGTGGCTCTAGTAGTAGACATGTGGGCTATACACCTCATTGCAATAGAAGTGCTGGCCCATCACATGGGTCAAGGTCATGCTCTGGACGAGGAGGTTCTAGGAGTGGATCTACACGTAGCTCCAAAGGAGGTGGATGTTGTGGAGGCAGTGCAACTGACGCTCTATTGCCCACTTCTACTTGTGGAGAGAGTACCTGAGATGTAGGTACACCACGTGGTATACCACATAGAACACCACATACAACTTAGGGTGCTCATGACCATGATGAATCCAAGGTGTATAGTATCCCTGACGTAGCTGTGGTAATGAATTTGGTCAGAAAGGCCATGCGTTAGCATATATGATAGCTTTGCTCCATATAGTTTGGATACTCTACCATGTTGAAATGGAGTGAAAAAGATAAAGATCATAAAAATTATATCAGGAGATGATCTATCAGGAATTCCGACCAGCACATGGGCATCCTATTGTTAGGGCCAAGTGGATTCAGCACACCGCATGTGAAGTTATGTCCCATGGACGATTCAAGGCTCGTGATGCTTTCTGAGCAGGCTTACCAAAGCTTGTATGGCTAAATGATGAGGAGTGGGATATGATTTGTGATGAGCACTAGTAGACTCCTGATTGATATTTCGAGCAGCTAGATGCCGTAGCTACACATAAAGATACAATCGGACAGTCACATTTGGGTAGCAGTGGATATGTCCCTATGTGTCACAAATTTGTAAGTATCATTTACTTTATTGAATTTGTTTGTGTTAAGCATGTCATGTATGTTCATCTAACATTTTGCATATTTGTTGTAGGAGCTAGTAGTGAGTCCTTCTCCAAAACAAACAGAAGAGGCTTATGGATATTGTCATGGATTGGTTGTACTATTGGAAGACCTGGAGGGAAGCGGTGTGGATGTTTCATGGGAGCATCTATGATGAGGTGATGAACTTAGAAAATTAATTTTTAATTATTTTTTGTAAATATCATGTCAATTTATCTCATTTCATGAATGTTCTTTATTGTAGGGCTACTGATATAGATGTTTCGATCCTTTTGTGCATGTGTATGGCAGTGGTGCACCAGAATTTTGAGTTTGATTTTTATATGGCAGTGCTTTGCCACTTTTTTTATTTGGCTCATATATGAAAATGGTTTGCCACACTCTTGTACATGCTTTTCTTATGAAATCTATAACATTTTTTCTGCATGAATCATGGTTCATTCTACTTATCTCTTTTGTGTTTGATAGTATTTTGCTTTATGAAATCATGTTTCGGTTGCCATTAGAGTACACATCACATGTACTTGATCTTTTGGGCAGAGTGTATTGTCTTTTGCTACATAACATCATGGTAATGTTGTTGGTGCAAGACATAACCCACTCTGCCCGAAAAAAATTGTAGATATGGTCCTTCATATGCATGATGGTACTCCCAGCATAGTCGATGATATGGGCCACAATAGACCTAGTAGCATGCCGATATAGGTGCTAGTATAGGCACCCATACAGGTATTGGTATGGGTGTCCGTATAAGCATCGAAATTTGCAATGCTTATACTGATGCCCATACCAACGCCCATATCGATGCCTATACCGGTGGTTTTCTTATGATGTCTATGTCGACCCTTACATCAATATCACGGCCAAATCGTGCCACTACATTTGCCCCGATAGAAGCCTTGGTATATCCCTTATATGTTATAGTGTTAATCCCACGTTCCATGCTAGAAGCAAACACATAGAGGTACACAATCATTACATTAGAGAGAAGGTGTTTGCGAAGGAAGTTCAAGCGCAACATATAAGTACAAAGGGCAATGTTCTGACATATCATCAAATCTTTGCCTTCAATGAAGCTAGCGAGGTTTAAGAAAGACATTGGATTGTTGGAGCTAGGACGAAGAATTGAATACTGAAGCTTCAAAGGGAGTGTTGAACAAGCTTCAAACTTATTCTAGTTTGAATCATTAGATGGATGCCACTTGGAGCATCATGAAGCAAGCATTCAATAACAAGAAATCACGAACAAAATTTGAAATTGCATCCTCCGCTCATCAACCAAAATTTAAATCACACTTAGGTGTGTAATTGCCTATAATCTAGCAAAAAAATTATAACTTTTAAGCAATCGTTTCATCTTTATATATCTACACACACTAAACTTTAAATAAGAGATATCCTGCATGTGTGTGATTGTAGATATTTTTGGAGCAAATTAGTAGGCCCTTGAGTTAAGCTAGCCCATTGGTTGCTTGCTTGGGTGATTTTGAATAAGGTTTTGTGTAGTCATAGCTAACAAATAGAATTTTGTGTGAGCATTCTCGATTCCTCTAAGTGTTCAACATTGTTCATTAGTCATATCTCACTCAATTCTCGTAATGATTGGATTTTCAAAAGTTGAATTATGTTATGTAAAGTTTTTTAAAGTCACCAATCAATCATCTGCATATTCTAAGAGAACCAGGTCCACGAGTGAACATGTGTCTATCTCCGTACACCTAGTGAAGAGAAAATTTAGTCTATTTAGAAGGTATTAGTTCTCCTACTGTGAGTAAACAATTTCAGTACAATAATTTGAATTGGAAAGGCCTCAAAGTCTATTCTATGTGTGTAAAAGATCTCGGGTTCAATTTGCATATTCTTTGAGATTCCATCATCTCATTAAGTAGAGGTTTTCTGAAGTTGCATGTGAGGACACCATAGCTTCAAGGCTACATGGGAAGGTTGCAAATTGTCTCAAGTGACTATCCCCCCTCCCTCCCCTCCCTTTAAATGTTCAAGTTGAATCCAACAATCCTTTCAATGGTGTAATTGTGAATAGAAAACTAGTGCATAAAACAATACATAGTAATGCCAAACGAACGTCTTTTCATTCCAATAACTAAATCAACGTGCTATTAGAGGATATTTTAACCTACTAAAAGACAACTCTAGTACTAGATAAAAAAATTATACTCAAATAATAGAGAAGGAAACGGTGCAAAAACATACTTGAAATGTTTGTCATTATATATGAACGAGACCTTTTAATAATTTTTTAAAACAAGAAGAAGGATGTGGCTTGCTGTATGAAAATCAAGAAACCTGTACTTCGTAACTATAATACAAGGCCCAAAATTGGCTTCATGTAGACTAATAATAACTTGACACCCATTTTTCATGAGGTTCTCTCCTCAAAACTTGAAGCCATGGATAAAAATACCCTAAAGGAAACGGATCAAGGTTGAGATAACCATGAAGATGTGGCTATGAAATAGAATGAGGATTTTTAATCCTCTTGACCTCAATGTGCAAAATCAAAAAGGAAATAAATAGTTGGAACATCCCAATCTTCATTTCAGCCACCGAAAAGACTAGTAAAAGAGGAATGGGTCCTCTTTGAAGCTGGTCTCCCTCAAATTTATGGGCACGAAGGACTAGTGAGAGGTTAAGTTATTCATTGTTGGATTAAACCAATTGTGATAGCCTCGAGCTTAATCTCGAGAGAATATCTTGTGAGCATCAATCGTTCCATAACAAACACATTATGGGTCGTGAGATTGCAGTTATTGGTATATGTTTTATCATGGTTCAGTGCTTTATTAATATTGATCCCAACTCCAGTCATCAATGGGTTTTGATTTCTGAAACACCTTGAGTATGCTCACCAAAGTTCGTTTGATTGTGAGACTATGGCTGGAGGAGTGTCAATGATGCCCTAGATGAAGCGAAGACCTGCTGTGATACTAATTGTTGGAGTTAGACGTCTGTAGAAGCACACGAACAACACTAGGAAGAGGAAGAAGCTTGGAGCAGAACACACAATACTTACTGAATTACCACTAGAATGTACAAATATAAGTAGCCCATTAGGGCAATAGGCGTATTTACAAGTCGGGGGCAAAAACCTCCTAAAAAAGGAAAAAAGTGCCCCAGCAGTCGTAGTGTGTTCACACACATCACTACCTAAATATATCAACACTAGAGAGACTAAGAGAAAAAGGTTTATATGAAAAATTGGAGAAGTGCTCTTTCCACCTGACAGTAGTGGAGTTTTTAGGGTATATTGTATGAGAGAAAGGAAACCTTGGAACATCATGATAACCTTGGAACAAGACATTTTGGAGTGAATAAAACAATAGAACTCATATCAAGAGATTTTTGGTAGCGTCAAATATGGAAGGAAGTCAAAGAATATATTCAAACCTATAAGACTCCTCTAGAGATTAATAATGGAATCCATGAATAAAAATTTCTTGCCATACTAAATGTGTTTGATACCTTGCATCACCATTTAGAAGGAGCAACTCATAAAGTTATTGTGTACAAAGATCATAATAATTTAGAGTACTTTATGATTACCCACATCCTCAATAGAAGACAATCCCGATGGAGCAACTTTCTATCCAATTTTCATTCTCTCATCACGTATCATCCAGACACCAGCAATGCGAGTCACATGCCTTGTCAACGCCAGTCACATGCCTTGTTAATGCCAGTCACATGCCTTGTGAAGAAGATCTTACCTTACAACGAAGAAAGGTGGAGGCTTTTGATGAACAAGAGAGTTTATTGCTCAAGCTTGAATATCTTCAATTAAGAGCCATCTGTTGAAACCATGAGAAAGATTCAGCCTTGCCTCATTTGATTCATGAGACTCTATCACAGGATGAGTTGTTTTGTAACATCAAGCAAAAAATTAAAGAAGGAAAAATTCATGGAGTAAATGGGTTCTAAGAAAAATGGTGGGTTACTATTCTATAGGAACCTATTGTACATCCCTTTAGGAAATCTTAGGGTGAAACTACTCTAGCAACATCATGTTAACCTTGCAAAAGGACATTTTGGAGTGAATTAAACAATAGAAATCATATCAAGAGACTTTCGGTAGCCTCAAATATAGAAGGAAGTCAAAGAATATATTCAAACCTATGAGACTCCTCTAGAGATTAATAATGCAATCCATGAATAAAAACTTCTTGCCATACTAGGTGTGTTTGATAACTTGCATCACCATTTAGAAGGAGCAACTCATAAAGTTATTATGTACACAGATCATAATAATTTAGAGTACTTTATGGTTAACCACATCCTGAATAGAAGACAATCCTGATGGAGTAACTTTCTATCCAATTTTGATTCTCTCATCAGGTATCATCCATGACACCAGCAATGCCAGTCACATGCCTTGTCAACGCCAGACACATGCCTTGCTAATGCCAGTCACATGCCTTGTCAAGAAGATCTTACCTTACACCAAAGAAAGGTGGAGGCTTTTGATCAACAAGAGAGTTAATTGCTCAAGCTTGAATATCTTCAATTAATAGCCATCTATTGAAACCATCAGAAAGATTCAGCCTTGCCTCATTTGATTTATGAGACTCTATCACAGGATGAGTTGTTTTGTAAAATCAAGCAAAAAATTGAATAAGGAAAAATTCATGAAGTAAATGGGTTCCAAGAAAAATGGTGGGTTACTATTCTATAAGAACCTATTGTACATCCCTTTAGGAAAGCTTATTGTGAAACTACTCTAGCAACATCATGATAACCTTGCAACAAAACATTTTGGAGTGAATAAAACAACATAACTCATATCAAGAGATTTTTGGTAGCCTCAAATGTGGAAGGAAGTCAAAGAATATATTCAAACCTATAAGACTTGCAATAGATCTAAGGGCATAAACCTCATGGCCTCTTGCAACCTTTACCTATTTGAGAAAGGGCGTGGTCTTCATTATCTATGGATTTCATCACAAATCTACCAAGATCACATAAGTATGATGCCATTATTGTTATAGTGGATGAATTTACAAAGATGCCACACTTCATTTCAACTACCAAGACAATCAAATGTGTAGCCACTATGCAACCTTTTCAGAGATGCATATTGAGGCTTTATGGATCGCCTGATGATATTAATAGTGATCAAGGTCCACAGTTTGTATCTAGCTTTTGAAATAGTCTATGCGAGCTACTTGGTATTCAAGTTAAATTGTTTGTAAGGAATCATCTACAATTTGATGGACATACAAAATAGGTGAATTGAATCCTATAATAGTATCATCAAAATATCATCAAAATGATTGGTTTGAGCTTTTACCCTTTGCAAAGTTCTCCCATAACAATAATGTTTATACATCTACCAAGCAGACTCCCTTCTTTGCAAATTATGGACAACATCCAGGCATGGATATATGACTCGCAAGTCACGCCAAGAACCTAGCTACGAGAGATAAGGTCAATACCTCATGGAAATTTACAAAGAACTCAAGGAAGAGATCCACAAAGCCCAAGAACAATATATTTATTGTGCAAATCAACATGGTGTTCAGAATCCCTCCTATCAAATTGGGGATAAAGTTACTAAAAAATAGTTTGCAAAATTCAAGGCCTTGTGCAAAGCTAGACCATCAAAGATTTGGTCTGTTCACCATCTGGGCCAAGATTAATCCAATCACATTCAAGCTCAAGTTACCAAGTACCATGAAAATACATCTAGTTTCCATGTGTCCATATTCGAGTCATATCAGATTTCACCATTAAGGGGGGTGAGACCTAGTCCATCACCACCTATCGAGATTGATGATCATGAAGAGTTTGAAGTCAAGCATATTCTAGATTTTAGAATTTCCGGAGGAAGATTGGAGTAACTTGTTCATTGGATAGGATATGACATTAACAATTGTACTTGGGAACCTATAGAAAACCTTTAGAGAGCACCTATCAAGGTACGAGAATTGCATTAGAAAAATTTGATGAAACCAAGATTAGAGAACATGGCTTATCCTCATGGAACTCATCCCTTGAGGGGGAGGTAATGTCATGGATAAAGGAAACGATCCTAAATCTCAAATTTCATGTGACCTATATTTCATGATTGGTTCACAATTCGGAGAAATGAATGCTTTCATTGCATCGTGAACATGCCAAAACCCTATGATGGAGTATCTACTTACTAAATTCTAACATATGGAGGTCCAATTTGGATTCTTGAAATTTCTTGGTGAAGCATCATCTCCACACAAAACTAGAGATTTTCAACTTGATTTTCTAGCATTTCCTTTGTCATTTGATTCAAGATTAAGTCCTTCTTAGGTATGCACATAGAAGGTTGACATTTGATCTAACACCACATCTTTGTTTACCTTGACCTGTACTATGAGTGGGTTATAGCATTTATATCCCTTTTGCTCAAGGGAGTACCAAATGAAGAAACATTTTTCTACTTTGGGTATCAATCTTTGTCCTCAACTCATTTGGAATATGTATGTATGCAATAGAACATAATACTTTCATATTCATAAGTTTGGCTTTTTACCTATAAGCTTCGCTTTAGGTGTAACAGAATGCACAATAGAAGTTGGTGTTTTGTTCATGATGTATATAGTAGTTTGCACAACCTCTACTCAATAACAATGAGGCATATTCTTCTGAGCCATCCAGACTCTTGCTATTTCTATAATATGTCTATTTTTTCATTCAACAGTGGCATTCGGTTTTGGTGTGTACCTACATGAAAACTTTCATCAAATTCCATAACTTTTTAGAAAGCTACTAACATGTATTGACCTCTTGCATCAGATCTTAATGTCTATATCTACTTCCCTATTTGATTTCCCACCATAGCCTTAAATTATGGAAGTGATTGAATACCCTACGCTTCTCTTTCATAAAATATACGCATACTTTCTATGTAGGATCATCAATGAAAGTAACATAAAACCTACAATTGCCCATAGATGTGTTGTTTGCACGATTGGAAACATCTATATGCCCTATTTCTAGCACATTCTCACTAACATGCTTATCATGTGGAAATGATGCTCTTGAGTGTTTACTAAATTGGCATGTTGCACATACATCTTGCATCTCTACAGACTTGGAATTTGCAAGTCAATTGACAACCTCCTTTGAATGCATCGATTGCAAGCTTTCCAAATCTATATGTCCATTTTGTTTGTGACAAATCTTTATATAAAAAAAAAACTCTTGCACATATTGCAAAGATGACTAAATTCCTTTCAAGAATTTTCCCATTTAGGGTGAACACCCTACCCACTTTGTTTCCTTTGGCAATCAATCTTCCATCCTATTTTTACTCTTCTACATATAACCCATCAACATTGAACCTATCTTGCAATCCTTCCTCAACCTTTTTTCCAATAGAAACTCGATTCTTTGTTATATTTGCAACATGCATCACATTACCTAGATGTTCTACCTTCCATGCTCTATAGACAATGCTAGATTTTGTGTATCCTGGATAATTTGTGATGTGTCATCTCGTTTTCGGAGGTCTCAAAGATTCAAAACTTCAATATTTTAAAAGAAAACTTAAGCATACATTTGATGTAAACTACTTAGGTATTTTGCATTATTATCTTGGGATTGAAATCATGTACAGAGATGAGTGTATCCACATGACAAAACAAAAATAGAGTGAGAAGTTATGGTAAAGGTTCAAGATGATAGATTATAAGCCTATACAGACACCTACGGATGTCAATGTGTCATTACATGTGAAAATAGATTCAAAACCATTTGATGCTACATTATATAGTCAAGTAGTTGGTGGCTTGATATATCTATGTAATACACATCTAGACATTTAGTTTACACTTCCTCAATTATCAAGGTTTATACATAGTCATCTCAGGATTGAGTGGAAATCACTTAAGAGAAAAATTTCCAAAGAGAGTCAGAGGAAGTTTTGCAAGTTATTGAACCATGTACCATATTTGACATTGAAGAGGAGATTGTTTGAAAACAAATTCTAAATGTTCTGCAAGTCTAGCATATAATGGATTTCTTATAGTCATCTCTTCAAGATAAATTGCATGGGAACCTTGGTTGAAGCAAAAATTTCTCATGCAACCCATCAGGGATCAAATCCAAATGGGCGTACTTCAATGGTATTGACGACAACACATAATAGCTTGATGGAGATTTTTTTATTCAAAAAGCATTAAACCAAAGCTGCAGTTTTTTATCTTTAGAACCAATTTCTGCAATCGTAGTTGATTGTGCTTTATGTTTTTCGTGGTACCTTTTTGGAAGAGGCTCAATTATATATAAGAAGTCCAAGTTCATTGACTAAATCATCTTCTCATGCTCAAGCTAGAGAATTGTTATTGAGGCCCACCCCACTTCCAACATTATTCTCATCTTTGTCCTCCTTCTTTGATTGTGCAACATTAGTAGATTTTTTATGACTAGTAGATAAGCTCCATTTACCTTTGCCCTTCTGACTAGCTAAGAAAGCTTGATCTAGAAGATGTAGAATGGACGCGTTCTCCTTGGACTAATATTCCTTCAACAAAATAGAGACTAACTCCTCAAATGCTAAGGCATTTGGACTACCTTTCATCATCAACCAAAGAGTAGAGGCAAAATTGGAATATGAATATGAAAGACCATTACGAATTCAGTAGAAAAGTGAACTATCTAGCAAGACTTCATCTACAAAATTCAACTCCTTGTTCAAATAATTGAGCTTGGTAAAAAAAATGTCGATGGAATCTCCTTCATGCATATGTTCACTCTCCAAATCTTTTTGGATGTAAGAAATAGAACCCTCATTTCTTGCTTGGTACAAAGTGGAAAGTGTATCCGAGGCATCCTTTGCTATTTTCCCAGAGGGAATATGAGGGATAATGGCACATTTGGAAAACAAAGCTATCAATTCGTGTGCTTGAGCATCTCTACCATCCAATGAAGTTGCTCTATAGCAGGTGCAATAAGAATGAGAGCACGAATAGGAACCTGAAGATCATCATCTTGAACACCATCTTCATCACCTTCAATACTCTATTCACAAGTGTAGTAGGGTGTTTCTCAATACCCTGCAATATATTCCGAAATCCTTTTGCGACCAATACATGACACATCATATATACCTAGAATGCGTAATTCGTACCATCCAACTTGTACTCAACATCCAACATATGGAATGCATCATTGCTTTCAGCCATGGTCACTAACTAAAATACCTTGATGTAGAAAACTGACTGTATCTCAAAAAGTTGAGCATAACTACCTTGTCAAGCTTCACTAAACGTATCACAGACTTCAAGGCACTTGTAATGGTGAACTTAAACCTGTATATATGTTTGGCACAAAAGGATTAAGCTGCATGCACAAGCACTATGATAGTGCATTCAGAGGCAGAAATGAGTGCTCACCAATTTTCATGCAATTTTGAGATTATGATCATAGGGGTGTCGAAGATACCCTACATGAAGCAATGACCTGCTATACCAATTATTTGAGCTTACGGTCTAGGGGAACATGCAAATAGCACAAGGGAGAAGAATAAGCTTGGAGCGCAACACACAATAGTGAAGGTATTACCAAGTGAATATAAAAAGATAAGTGACCCTTTAGGGTTATAGACATATACACAAGCTGAGAGAAAAAACCTCGTAAAAGAGGAAAAAAATGCCCCGACGATCTTGAGTGTGTTCAAGCACATCACTACCAAAATATATCAACAGTGTATGTATATATATATATATATATATATATATATATATATATATATATATATATATATATATATATATATATATATATATATATATATATATATATATATATATATATATATATATATATATGGATGTGTGTATATGTATGGTGTTGTACTTGTAAAAAGAGATTTTGCATAGTACAAGAACTCAAAAAGATATATTTATAACTCAAAAGCATTCAATAGTCTTCTCCAAAGGTTTAGACCGCATCCAACTCCTTATCCATTAGCTTCACCTTGAGTACTCAATACTAGAGGTCTTGGATTACTACAATACTTTTGAGGAATGGAATTTTAGTAGTTGTGCATAGGCATTTTCATGTATGTTAAGGAGTATTTTTTTACTTCATTATTATAAAATATTCATGAATGTTGTTCCACCATAACATCACTTGAGTAAAAGATTAATCCTACACTTGATGATACATTTCCGCTTCTGTCTCTCTCTATCTCTCTCTCTCTCTCTCTCTCTCTCTCTATATATATATATATATATATATATATATATATATATATATATATATATATATATATATATATATATATATATATATATATATATATATATATATATATATGTGTGTGTGTGTGTGTGTGTGTATGTGTGTACTCAACTTTCTAGCTCTTTACTCTTTGTAGCCAATCTTTTTCTAATTTCTCTTATGCACTCAATGTGCTCAATTGTTTCTTTCTTGAGCCTTTCACATTGATTTGAAAGCCTTGTAGTATCACATGTGCAAAGCTCAGTAATATCGCATATGCAAAGCTTAGTAATATTGCATATGTGATAGTTCAAAAGATCACATACATGACGTGTGCAGATTGCTAATGCAACACTTTATTTTGAACAAAGTAAAAAATGCATGACTCTTCGATCATCATTTTGCATGCATCTGATTGAAGAGCAATCCATTGTCCATAAATACATTGTGCAAATGAGCTCTCTCTCTCGCTCAATCTCCCTCTCTCTCTCTCCTACTCTCTATCCCTCTTTGTCTCTCTCTCTCCACGTCTTGCTCCCTCTTTCACTTTCAATCTCTCTCTCTCTCTCTTTGTCTCTCTCTCTCTCCCCTTTATTGCACGTTATTCAAGAAGTTCATCGAGCAGAATATATGGACAACCATTGTGGTTACAATTTTCATTATTTTTATGTTATTTAAATTGTTTTTTCCATTAATTAACATACACAATTACACATTCACATGCAGCTTCACATGCACCTACACACATATACATGCACATGCACGATCACGCATGCTCATACACATACACACACATAATTATACACATGCACATACAGACAATGTCCGTGATGCTTGAACATCTTCACATCTCTAACAGGGTACACGTAAGAGGGCTATCCGTTGTTTCCCGTAGATCAGACATCCTAGAATTTCTCTTTAGTAGCTTTTATAACTTGCTGCTTCTATTATTTGTTCTCGTGCTACAGGCAACCACACAATCAAACGTCCTGATGTTTATAGACTTTCTATTTTTTAGTATTCATGCTCTTCGTTTTTGCTTTTTGGAGCGCATGAAAGAAAGTAAAGGCAGCGCGACACATGGATGAATTACAATCTGATTGACTGAAAGTATTACGGAGACCGTAAAGAAATGAGAAAGAAACTTTTTTTTCATTAATATTTTTTAATATCATACCCTAAAACTAAGTTCGACAAAAGCACAAAAGACGTTCTTAGGTCTATGGAAGTGAGTCGCTATGAAGATGAACGATTTAGTTGTCTTCTTTCCCCTTTTCAAGCCAGATAGGGAAACTACGCTGAACTCCTCGCGGTCATTAGAACAAATGAGTTTTTATTATTTCACGTACAACGAATGCATGTAGTCCAGTCGATCGCTTCTATAAGAAAAATATTCGACCAATTATTTTTGATGATCGCTTCTTGTTAGGAATATTCTACTACTACCCAACGTGACCACATTGGATAAAGTTTTCAGGAAAATGAATTCTTCTCAAGTCCTCGAGAAACCGATTCTTTCATTTTTTGTCTTGCGCAAGTCATCCAATCTTTGTCATGCAAACATGTTCGAATAAGCTGCAGAGTTCATTTGAAGTGAACGTGGGCTCATTTGTGAAAACTCTCCAAATCTTTAAGGATTATATTTTATAAAGTTAATTTCTACGTAAAACTTCAAAAATATAGTTATATAGAAAGTGAAGATAATATAGACAAAGTGAAGATAATGTGGTTATATACAAAGTGAAGATAATATAGTTATATAGAAACTGAAGATAATATAGTTATATAGAAAGTGAAGATAATGAAACTCACATCTAGAGCTGGAAATTAACTTTCTTTTCTCAGATTTAACTTTGACAGTGCAGTTGTACAACGAATTAGAAGCCATAACTTTACTGTGAGTTGACAGATCGTATACCGAGTCTTTAGAATATGATCATAACGAATTTTTTTTCCTATCACGAATTACTTGACGAACGGACTTTTAAGTTCGCTACATTCATTTAAGTAATTTATAGATTTCATTTTAAAAGCGCAGAAACTCAAATAAAATGTCTGCGATGTTTTCAGCGTATGTAAAAACGATGGAATTCTTCAAGAGGAAGCTTCCGAGGGAGTCAGTGCGATATTTCTTGCGGGACTTATTTTGATCTGACAAAGAAATATATTCAAATAAAGATTCGATGTGGTTGCTGAGCATTATGAAGATGAACGTCTTGATTCAGTACAGCTCTTGTCGGACAGTTATGTGAGAGACAGAGAGAGTCAGAAACTCTACTTTATTTATGGTCGGAATCTTTTCTACACTAAATGATTCAATAGATAAACTCTAAAGCGAGGAACTTTATATAATTGCTACCATCTGCCTTGGGGAACATGTATGGCATACGGCGAGAAGAAGACGACGTACTTTTCTTTTCTATTAAAAAAGAGGTTTGCCCGAACCCTACTCTCTTATGCTTGAATTAGAAAATATAAGTGGTTTGACTGATTGATTAATTAGAAAATATAAGTGAAAGTGTACTTAGAAAGAAAGTGGATCGAGTTTCCCACAAAGAAAGTCCAAAAGCCAAACAATGGTGTCACAACATGGTGTTTGACTGGCGTACGACCCATAAGACTGTCCTGTGGCTGGTGGGGACGGTCGAAAAAATCTTGTTAGCCGCTTTCATTATTCTCAGAAACAACGGAGCTCATCTTTCAAGGTATCCGAGAGAATGGCAGCCAAAATTCCTTCCGCGAGAGAGAGAGAGAGAGAGAGAGAGAGAGAGAGAGAGAGAGAGAATTATTCTTTGAAATCTGAGAGCTCCATCACAGATTCACAGAGGTTGTTGCTTTCTCTCCTGTCTGTTTGCTTGCTGGTCAATGTCTGCCTTGGGGAACATGTATGGCATAAGGCGAGAAAAAGATAAAGTACCTTTTTGTTTCTTTTAAAGAAGAGGTGTGGCCGAACCCTACCCTCTTATGCTAGAATTAGAAAATATAAGTGGTTTGACTGATTGAATTAGAAAATATAAGTGAAACTGTGCTTAGAACCCATTGGATCGAATTTCCCACAAAGAAAGCCCGAAGGCCAAACAATGGTGTCACAACATGGTTTTTGACTGGCGTACGACCCATAAGGCTGTCCTGTGGCTGGTGGGGACGGTCGAAAAAATCCTGTCATCCGCTTTCATCAATTCTGGAGCTGACTATAGGAAACGTGTCAAGTAACCCAATTCTATAAATAATCTCAGAAATAACGGAGCTCATCTTAAAAGGTTTCGGAGAAAATGGCAGCCAAAATTCCTCCGAACACACACACACACACACAGAGAGGGAACCACGATTTCATTATTCTTTGAAATCTGAGAGTTCCATCAGAGAGATATTGCTTTCTCTCCTGTCTGTTTGCTTGTTGGTCAATGTCCGTGATACTTGAACATCATCATATCTCATAACAGCGTACACGTAAGAGGGCCATGCCGCACGTCGTAAAATTTGTCTTTAGTAGTTTGTACAACTTGCTGGTTCAATTTTTTGATCTCGTGACTCGTGCTCCTGCCAACCACGCAATTACATGTCTGAAGTTTGCTATTTTTTTATTCTTCGTGCTTTTTATTTTTGCTTTCTGGACCACATTATTAAAGTAAATGCAGCGCGAGACATGGAAAAGATAGATTCCGATTGACTGAAACTACTATGGAGGCCTTAAAAAAAATGCGAGATACATTTTTCCCTTAATATTTTATTTATATTATACCCTATAACTAAGCTCGACAGAAAACAAAAGTCGTTCATAGGTCTATGGAAGTCAGTCGTTATGAAGCTGAACTTTTTGGATGTTTTCTTTCTCTTTTTCAATCCAGATTCATTGCGTGTCTCGTATTCGCATGCAGCAATGAGATAGAGAAATAAGATGACAAACTCATTCTAGTGTTTCAGTGCGTACCCCGCCCCCTTTTGCATAAGCTACGCTGAACATCGCGCTAGTTACTTCCTGGCTGCTGATAGGCGATAACAATGCAACCCAAAGGCCAGCTGAAGAGTGTCTAGAGTGTGGAAAAACAGCACGTCAATGTTCGAAGGGGCTGGTATGCAGTCTGTAGCAAGTTCTTTTCCTGAGGCGGTTAAGCAGTTAGTCTAGATTTCTAATTCATTCTTCTCTTGTATGGAGAAACCTGAGGTACATCTGCTGAGCATGAAGCTACCTATTTCGATGAGCATAAACATGTACAGGTGAATGAGGCTCATGGGCTAAATTTAGATGATGGCCCAGAAAACAAAAGAGATGCAACTCCGTGATGGACATAAATACCTTTAAAACATGGCAAACACACCTCTCTCAACGGGTAGTCATTGGCATTTATGATGACCCTAGGCCTCCTTAGGAAGTTTTTAGGCAATGGATCAACAATAAGTCGGATGGTAGATTCAATGGTGCATATGAAAATTGAAAATTCTCCCAACATTGGTATTAGAGCTATTAAACACATTCAAAGTGTTCAACACAACCTTGAGAAGACTCTGAAGAAGTCTAAAGGAAGAAGTGTTGCTAGATCAGATCAAAGGCACACACAAAGCAATGGGGATCCTACTAGTGAAGATGGAAGACATAAGTATCATCTATTAGATACATCTATCTTGTTATTATTTAATTCCTCTACATCAAAGTGATCTAGGAGAGTGCATTAGAGATCATCATGTGAGATTATAACACTCAAATTGGGAATTCGGATAAGAATAATTATCAGTCATCGAAGTTTAGAATCTCTAATTATCTTATGGGAAAAGGATTATGGGATCTCATTAGTGGCACATATGCAAGACCTATATTAAGAGAGAATCCATATGTTGATCAATTAAGTCGAATGAAATGGATAAGAGAGTCATCTTCATACTTTTAGAACACATTAGCAATGCCATTATTGGGCATATACAAGACTTAGATAATCCCATGAAAGTTTGGGAAACACTAGAGAGACTCTACTTCAACTCGACTAAAGCTAGGAAGATGCAATTGAAGATTGAACTTAACAACTTGAGGAAACCCCATCACAACAACATAAATGACTGCATGTTTAAGATCAAAGAGGTTAGTGATGCAATAGCCTCTATAGGTTGTCACATAGATGATGATGAACTAGTTTCATATACCCTAAATGGGCTTAGGCATGATGAGAATTGGAAGAAGTTTACAACATTTCTGTATTTCCTAGATACTCTTCCCGTTTTGGAGCACTAGGTGGCGTTGATGGTCACTCAGGAAATGGATATTGGACACTGAAAAGAAGAGGGCCAGGAAGCCCAAGCCTTCTATGTAGGTAAAAGCAATGGAAGAGGAAGGAATCAAGGTGGAGGAAGAGGAAGAAAAGGGAGAGGATCAAATGAAGATTTTGATCAATACCAAGGGAGCAAATACTCTTCATCTAGAGGAAGAGGCAAGTTCAAAGGAAGAGGCGAAAGGTCAAATTAGAATAGAGATGATCAAAATTTAAAAGGATGCTTCATTTGTGGCACGTCTGGACACTATGCAAGAGCATGCTTCCAAAGGGAGAAGACAAATCCAAGCTATAAAGGTCATGGTAAAAATTCATCTACATCAAACAAAAATGGAAGTATGCTAGTCATGATACAAGTGAGTGATACAAGACAGAAGGATCAAACACGTGGTACATTCATAGTGCTTGTAGCAACCACATGAGTTGCAAGAAGGAGTTTTTCTCAAACATGCATGAGCCATCAACCAAAGCACATGTAGAAATAGGTGATGATACTTGTTATGCTATCACACACATAGGTGATGTTATGTTGGAAGATTCTCATAAGACTAATGTTTGAAAGATGTTTTTCATGTTCCCACAATCATAAAGAACTTAGTTTCTATGGGGCAAATGGTTGAGAGAGGTTTAGAGGTCAAGTTCAATAAGAAAAGGTTCATTGTGGAGAGACCTAAAGAAGGGTATAGATTGATAGCCAAAGGCAAAAATGAATGAAGGTAGTTCACCTTGGATGTGAAGCCTAACTTAAATCACACAACTTACTTCTCATTTGGAAACAAGAAGGTGGATCTATCACACCAACAATGCTTGGCGATAGAGTCACTAAGGAAGGGAAACAAACATATGAAGCACTAGTCCCTTAGGGGTTACACTTATTCAAAGAAATTGTGCACACACACACCACAATCAAGTGACTATAGAAATGAAGTCCCTATCCAACCTAGAAGCCATAGTTCTCAAATCAAAATATTTTTTGAACCTTTCCCACATACGAATGATCTTCATACATGCCATATTTCATATGTTTGGCTGACTACCATGCAAAAATCAAGAGAGTGGTGGGAGAGACACCCACATTCACAACATACTTCGAACCCAATGATCTACTAGATCTAGCTAGTAAAGGAACAATCTTCTAACCAAATCTTAAAGGAATATTACTAGATACCTTACCTCATATGATACAGACCTCCTCAAATGATCCATTATACATCAAGTACAACCCACATTCTGTTTGAGTACCTCGTAGACATCCATGGTCTAAATTCACTATCAAAATAAGCATTAGAAAGGGGTGTTCAGATTGGATAAACTATCCATACTTTGCACTACCTAGAGGACCTCCTATCATTGCACACATGTTGTTGATTATATGCCATTGGACTCCTAGATTAAAGAATGTACCTAATGTTTTAGCAAAGATGTGCATGAAAATGTTTGATTGTATGACAATGGCTTTTAAGACATTCAAAAATGTCAAAGCCCCATACAAATCAGCTCTAGGTTTTAATGAAGGAAATTTTGACCTCATCTAGGACTCTCGATTAACACTATCCACGTGGCATGTAAGAATCAAATATGTTCCCACTTGTGTCAAGAATACATCCAAAGAAATGTTTTCAACAAGATCCTAGGAGTATCATTAAGAAATCTTTATCCCATGACCAAGACATCGCTTACATCTCTTTGTTGTAGAACAAGATATCCATGTAGATCAACTATGTTGCCACATCTTTAAGGTTCCAACACCCATAGATTGGGATGCACTAATGATCAATATATCCCATTATCTATTATTGAAGGAACATGGAGGGGATACAGACGTACTGCAATTATATACAACATGTCCTTCAACACAAGGGTCCTTCAGAGGTAATAGATGTGAGAGAGGGGGAGTGTTGGTAGTTAAGGAGGTCTATCTCCTATTGGGAGTCAATGAAGTAGCCTAGGTGCACTTACATGTCTAGGAAGCCTTATGAAAATGGTTCAAAGCCATGAGTCCTAGAAAGAAGAAAAAAGAAGCATACGTAGACAAGGGATTCAATGACCACCCAATAATTTGGCTTGTAAAACTTTTATAAGATAATTCCCTTTGAAATAGTGATTCTTATCACTACATCCCATTGTAAATCCCATGATAGATAAAACCCCATTTTCTCCAAGCCAAGGACTCATCAAGCTTGAGGAGTCAACTTTCATCATTTTTAGAGCTCATTTGAGCCCCCAAATTAGCTTATGGACTTATTTTTCAACAAGTTCAGACACCAGATCAATCGATCAAGGCCAAGGCTAGTAAAACAATTATAAAAAGAGCTCGAAGTCTCCTTTGTAGGGTTAGCTTATCTAAGGTTAACTTGTTGGAGAATCTAGTATTTCTAGAATGTTGCAAACACCTTTTGGGATAATTAAAGATTCCATTGTTCCCTCACTTAGTCTCACCTTGTGTGCGCACATGTGTCTGTGTATGTGTGTGCATGATAATGTGCTTCTCACCCATGCGCTTGTGCAATCACTCGCTCATGGTCTTCATACCACCCTCATGTCTCCTCAGATTGATAATCTTTCTATATGCATATGTTTGTGTATGTCTATGTCTCTATACATGTATGTGTGTGTATGCATGTGTATGTATGTTTATGTGACACTGTGTGTGTATGTGTATGTGTATGTATAGGTATGCATATGTGTGTGCATGTGTATATGTGTGTGTGTTTATGTATGAATGCATATGCATGTGTATACATAAATTTTGTATGCATGTCAATGTATAAATGTGTGTCTATATCTATATGTGTGTGTGTCTATATGTATTTATGTATATGTGTCTGTTTATGTATGTGTGTATATGTGTGTCTTTGTGTGTGTATGTATATTTGTTTGTATGTGCATGTACGTATGTGTGTATGTAGGTTTATGTGTGTCCGTACATGCATGTGGTTGTATGTATGTGTGTATGTGTGTGTGTGTGTGTATATATATATATATATATATATATATATATATATATATATATATATATATATATATATATATATATATATATATATGTGTGTGTGTGTGTGTGTGCGCGCGCGCATGTATGTGTATGCATGAGTATGTATAGGTGTGTATTGGATTGTATATGTGTATATATGTGTATGTCTGTGTATGTGCGTGTATGTGTATATGTTTGTATGCATTGGTATGTGTATGTATGCATATGCATGTGTATACATGCATTTCGAATGTATGTGAGTGTATGTGTATGTGTGTGTGTCTATGTGTGTAAGTATATGTATGTATGTGTATGTGTGTATATGTGTGTGCATTTGTATGTGTATGTATGCATGTGTGTGTACCCTATGTATGTGTGTCTTTGCATGTGTATTTATATGTGTTTATGTGAGTGCATACATGGTTGTATATGTGTATATGCGTATTTGTATGTGTGTGTATGCAAACCTATCTGTATGTATGTATGCATATGCATGTGTGTATGTATGCATGCAAATGCATGTGTGTATATGTATGCATGTTAATGTATGTGTGTGTATATGTGTTTCTGTGTTTGTCCATGTGTGTGTATGTGTGTATACATATATATGTGTGTATGTGTGTATATGCATATGTGTGTGTCTGTATATGTGTGTGTTTATGCATGTGCATGTATGTGCATATGTGAGTGTATATGTGTATCTGTGTCTATGTTTGTGTATGCATGTGTGTGTATGTATGCATGTAAGTGTATGTGTCTATATGTGTATGTGTGTGTCTATGTGTGTGTATGTATATATGTGTGTATGTGTATATGTGTGTCAATGTGTGTATGTGTGTATGGATGTGTGTATGTATGTATGGATGTGTGTATGTGAGTGTATCTGTATGCGTATATGTGTGTCTCTTATGTGTGTGTATGTATGCATGTGAGTGTATGTGTGTACATATCTATATGTGTGTGTGTGTGTGTCTATGCATATGTATATATGTGTTTGTATGTGTAGGTGTGTGTATGCATGTCTATGTGTGTTCATGCATGTGTATGTATGTGTATGTGAGTGTATGTGTGTGTGTATGTGTATCTATGTGTATGCATGCGTATGTGAGTTTATGTGTGTGTGTGTGTCTCATTTGTGTGTATGTATGCATGTGAGTGTATGTGTGTGTCTTATTTGTGTGTATGTATGCATGTGAGAGTATGTGTGTGTGTATCTATTTGTATGTATATGTTTGTGTATCTCTACGTGTATGTATGCATGATTGTATGTATGTGTCTATGTATGCATGTGTGTAGATATCCAAACGTTTGTGTGTGAGAGTGTGCTCTTAGTGTGATGATCACCCTCTCCCTTTCACTGTCGAGCATGGTATGATCCTTCGATCCTGACACAAATGTGCCTAGTGAAATGTAATTTTTTCGTACAACAAAATGTCCTTTATTAAGGTCCATCTTATACAATACGATTGTACTGCTGTCAATCGCTTCTATAATGAAATTATTGGTCCAATTATTTTTGTTGACCTTGAAAATCCTTGTTGTTAGGGATATTCTAATACTACCCAACGTAAGCCACATTGGATAAAGTCCCGAAGACAATAATTCTTCTAAATTCCTCCAGAAAACAATTCTTTCGATTTGTGTTGCGCAAGTCATGCAAACTTTGTCATGCAAACACGCTCGAATAAGCTGCAGAGTTCATTTGAAGTGAAGGTGGTCTCAGTTGTGGAAGCCCTCCAAATATTTAAAGATTATTTGAAATCTCGGTTGATTGACTCTAACAGAGTACTTCTTTTAAACGATAATAATTTTATAAAGTTAATTTCTACGTTAAATTTCAAAGATATAGCTATACAGGAAATGAAGATAATATAAGATCTCTTTCATGCGAATAAAACTCACATCAAGAGGAGGAAAATAACTTTCTTTTTTCAGATTTAACTTTGACATTGCAGTCGTACAAAGAACGAGAAGCCATAACCTCACTATGAGTTGACAAATTGTATGCCGAGTCCTTAGAAGATGATGGTAACGAATTGTTTTCCTATCACGAATTCAACACGTATGAAAATGTTCAACGGATAACAACTTCGCGAACGGACTTTTAAGTTCGTTATATTCTTTTGGGAAATTTATAGATTTCCTTTTCAAAGCGCAAACACTCAAATAAAAAGTCTTCGATGTTTTCAAAACGATGGAATTCTTCAAGAGGAAGCTTCCAGGGGATTCAGTGCGATATTTCTTAACGGACTTATTTTGATCTGAGAAAGAAAGATATCCAAATAGAGATTCGATGTGGTTGCTGAGCATTATGAAGATGAAGGTCTTGATACAGTACAGCTCTTGTCGGACACTTATGACTGAGAGAGAGAGAGAGTCAGTAACTCGATTTTATTTATGGTCGGCATTAGGAGAAAGGAGCTTTGATTTACTACACTAAATGATTGGAAAGATGAACTCCAAAGCGAGGAAGTTTACATACTCGCTACCATCTGCCTTGGGCATCATGTATGGCATAAGGCGATAAAAAGGCAAAGTACATTTTGTTTTCTTTTTAAAGAAGAGGTTTGGCCGAACCCTACTCTCTCGTGCTTGAATTAGAAAATATATGTGATTTGACTGATTGAATCAATTAGAAAATACAAGTGAAAGTGTGCTTAGAACCCATCGGACGTAGTCTCCCCAACGAAAGCAAGAGTAGAGTCATTGGCGAAGCAATTGAAACGGTTTTTGACTGGCACACGACCCATAAGACTGTCCTATTGCTGGTGCGGACGTTGTTATCCGGTTTCATCAATTCTGCAGTTGGCCACAGGAAACGTGTCAAGTAACCCAACTCTATAAATAATCTCAGAAACGACGGAGCTCATCTTGACAGGGTTTCTGAGAAAATGGCAGCTCATTGGCTTAATTTAGATGATTGTCCTGAAAACAAAAAAGATGCGACTCAAGTGATCGACCAAATTCCTATAGGACTAGATATATGACGTCATTTAAAGACTTCTCTGCACATAAGAGATTTTGAAGGTCGTAAGCTGCATGATCAGAAGGTAGAGTATAAGAGCTTGGCTAGTACCTTTTATAATTGTATCAAATACGGGCATTTCACAAAAGAATTTCGGCTTCTTAAAAATCAAGAGACTTTATCCCCCCTGCCCCCAATGTTCAAGTTGAACCCAACACCCCTTCCAATGGTGTAATTGTGAATAGGAAAGTTCAGTATAAAACACTACATAGTAATGCCAAAATAAAGTCTTTTCATTCTAAAGCTAGTTTAAGGTGATATTAGAGGATGTTTTTAACCTACTAAACAAGATCGCTAGTAAGTCCATAGATAAAGAATCTAGTGGAACAATAGATAAGGAAAATGTGCGACTACATAGTTGAAATGCTCATCATTAAAACCGAACTAGACCTCTTAATGACGTTTTTAGAAAAGAAGGGTGGCCCCTCAATTCTAAGGGCATGACAGACCAGTGAGAGGTAAATTTCTTCATTGTTGGATTAAACCAATGGTAATAACCTCGCATTTGATCTCAAAACAATATTTTGTGAGAATCGATGGTTCCATAATAGACATCGTATGGGTCATGGAAATGCATTTATTGGTATGCGTTCTATTATGATTAATTGCTTGTTTAATATTGATCTTAACCCTACTCATTACTCCGTTTTGATTTTTGTAAAAGAAATTTTGAACATGATGATTGTTTTTATCTATGCTACTAGCTGTAGCTTGGCCAAATCTTATTGTTGAAATTAGCTTGTTTAAAAGGGCATGTTTTTATTGTAGTTTGTTAGATTTGAACTTACATCCTACTTGCTAGGAGTACGTTGTGCTAGCCACTCATCCCAAAAGCCATGGTTGAGGATTACTTTTTAATCTTCCATCTAAGGGTGTGGCTCAAACATCTCCTACTTGTCATTTGTTGCACCTAACACTCTCTTCCCATTCTGGAGATCATTTTCCTCAATGATCAATCCTTGATCTACCCTTGAATTGATGTCCTCACCCTTGCACAATATCTTGAACCTTCTTGCTCTCAACCTTGGTCTCTTGAACCATTGCTATCAACCCATGTCTCTTCAACCTTTCCTTTCCTCTTCTCGGCCACTTGCCCATGGACTTTCCTTCTTCACAACCTTGGTCTCTTGAGCCCCTTGTTTACAACCTCAATATCTTGAACCTAGTTCTCTTCCATGCTAGGTATGTTGGATCCTCAATATAGTACTTCTATTCAAACCTTTGTTTTTGAGATCTTTCCAATTGTACCTTATATGTCTTAATTCGACCTACCGATTGAGCGATACGCTCTAATATTCATTGGGCTCATCTTTGAAAGCAACACGCATGCCTTCCTTCCACCTTGCCCTGGCCTATTTCCTAGGATCTGAAACTAGTTGTGGGTTTTGAACTCAAGATCCACTAATTAGGAGTGTGATGGGCTAACCACTTGCCCCAAAAGCCATGGTTGAGGATTACTTCCTAGTTGTACCTCGTAGGGTGTGGCTCAACCATCTTCTACCTGTCATTTCTTGAGTCTAACATAGGTGATTTTATTATGTTCTCTAATCGAGAAAGTACGCAGATTGGGTGCAATCTCCCCCCATGCACTCTGTTTCGACAGTCCAGAGAGTGCATGTATTTATAGGAATTTTGATTACATCGAAAAGAGTGGTTACAAGAGGGCGGCTTCGAAAAGTAGGCGTGAAACTAAAAGTTGATAACTTTTACAGAAAGCCATTGCTTTTAATAACAGAAACTACGGCCTACAACGAGCATTATTCTAACCATTACTTTTCTAACAATAGAACGTTCTACGCAGGTTTATTTACATAATAAATAATAATTATTCGGATTATTGATGTCCGCCCTTTCACGCCTTGCACGCTCCTCATTAACCTTCAGCTGCTATAGCAAAAACATCAAAAACATATTAATACATTAATAATTTAACATTTTAACAATGCCTGTTCAATAAAATACAACATGCCTCTCAGTTGACAAGCAACTGACCGCAGCTGATAAAATAATTCAACACTCTAACAATTATGATGCAGTGTTCAACATATTCCATATTACTGTTTTAATCCAACAATGCATTGGCCAACATATTTCATGTTACAATCCAACAATGCATTGGTATTCGATATTTCAATCGAACAATGCATTGGCTATTCCATATTTCAATCCAACAATGCATTGTTCAACATATTCCATAAGGTATAACATGCCCCTCAGTTGAACAAGCAACTGACCTCAGTTGAAAAAAAATAATAAACATGGATGGCCAGTCACATGTTTCATCACTGAATAAAGAAAATAGGCATGTGCCATGTAAAAATACATGCATGGAAATGTTCATGGAGCTGTTACATTAATGTGTTTGTGTATGATATGCAGAAATTAAGTGTATCTGTAAGATGCTGACATAGTCTTTCTAATGAATTTGGGCAAGCAAAGCTTGAATATGCTCCTATAAACTAAATTCAATATGTAAATGCATCACAATTATCAAACATGTAGGGTAAACTTTAAAGGTAGAAATGAATCCTTAAACTCTTCTTGAAAAGCCTTCCAGGTGCGTGGACAATCTGCACTATGACAAAGATCATTCCACCATTGCTGCGCTCTTCCTACCAAATAGTTAGTGGCAAACTCGATTTTCTTATTGTCTGAATATAACTCGTCGGAAAAGAAATCGTTGAATAGGGATAGCCATGATAAGACAAAGCGGCCATCTTTTCGTCCGTCGAATTGAAGCATAGCATAACCTCCTTGTATGGCTTGTTGAAGTGCTTGAAGTTCTTGGTTCATAATCTCTAACTCTTGCTCGAATGAAACTCCAGGTAAAGGTGAATTACTGTGATCCTCCATGGTGCTCTTGGACCCTTGCTCTCACCCTTGGTGTCTTGAACCTTCTTGTTTGCAACCTTGGTGTCTCGATCCCGTGTTCTCAACCTTGCTTGGTATCTTGAACACTCAATCAAGTGCCACCCAAGGATTTTGAAGGAATTCACACTTGCAAGCTAGCTCATTGGAAAGTTCGTTCCGAGAGCTTTCCAACGGTATATTACACGCCTCAATCCGACCTACGGATTGAGAGATACACCTGATTCTTTGTTGGGTCCATCCTTGAAATCGTCGTGAGCGCCTTCCATAAATAAGAAAGAGAGAGAACTTGAGTACAACTCCAAGAGATGGTGGAGTGGTCAAAGTACTTCCCTTGAATATAGGAGGTTGTGGGTTCAAATCCTCCTACCTTAGGGACTCTAAACCTCTCTATTACCACTCAAAAATTAAAATTGTCTCGCGCGCAGCTAACGGCTGCCAACGGTCGCCAAGGGAGCCTTGGGTGCCAATGTTGCCAATGTATTGCCTAAGTTATTGCCTAAGTTATTGCCTAAGTTCTTTGCCTTAGTCGACGCCTTGGAGTAAGCCGAAGGAGAAGACGTAGGTGAAAACGTAGGTTCTGGTTCTGGATAGAAACAGAAACCGAAACCGAAACCGAAGACGAAGACGAAGACGAAACAGAAGACGAAGACGAAGACGAAACAGAAACCAAAGACGGAGATGGAGATGGAGATGGAGATGGAATTCAGAATCGAGAACAGAGAACATAACCCTCTGTATTGACGCGTGCAGAGACGAAGACGAAACAGAAGACGAAGACGAAGACGAAACAGAAACCGAAGACGGAGATGGAGATGGAATTCAGAATCGCGAACAGAGAACAGAACCCTCTCTATTGATGCGTGCAGAGCTCTGATACCACTGTTATCAGGATCTTGCTCATGCTCAAACAGAGGTTACGAACGCAGAAAAACACACCCAAGAATAAACGCAACAAGAGACGAGAAAGTATGCAGATTGGGTGCAATCTCCCCCCATGCACTGTATTTTGACAGTCCACAGAGTGCATGTATTTATAGGAATTTTGATTACGTCGAAAAGAGTGGTTACAAGAGGGCGGCTCTGAAAAGTAGGCGTGAAACTAAAAGTTGATAACTTTTACAGAAAGCCATTGCTTTTAATAATAGAAACTGCGGTCTACAACGACCATTATTCTAACCATTACTTTTCTAACAATAGAACCTTCTACGTAGGTTTATTTACAAAATAAATAATAATTATTCGGATTATTGATGTCTGCCCTTTCACGCCTTGCACGCTCCTCACGAACCTTCAGCTGCTATAGCAAAAACATCAAAAACATATTAATACATTAATAATTTAACATTTTAACAATGCCTGTTCAATAATATACAACATGCCTCTTAGTTGACAAGCAACTGACCGCAGTTGATAAAATAATTCAACACTCTAACAATTATAATGCAGTGTTCAACATATTCCATATT
>CM035418.1:62463937-62926437 GCA_020310875.1 Ceratopteris richardii
CAAAAAAACTTTTACAATCCATTGGAATGGACTACGCTAAGTTTCATGCTTGTCTGAATGATTGGATCCTCTTTCGGAACGACTATGAGCATATCCACATGTGTCCAAAGTGTGGAGAAAATAGATTTAGAGAAGACCTTGTGGGAGAAGCGATCCCCACAAAGGTTCTTTGCCACTTTCCTATCATTCCACGAATTAAGATCATGTTTAGATGCAAATCCATTGATGATTTAATGTCATGGCATGCAAAGAGCAGGTCTACAGATAACTCCCTTACTGGAGTGAGTTATTGATCAATCATTTTGTAGAACCGATGCACATTTTTAAGAATGTGGGAGAGATCCTCTAGTAGAGTTTGATGGGAAGAAAAGAAAGCAAAGCACAATGGGAGGACTTAGAAGAGCAAGGTCATATGCAAGAGTTGTGGAAAATTACTAAGCCCAATGGAACACTATCATTACCAAGAGCTCCTTGGGTGCTTTGTTGGATGGAAGAGAAACAAGTGAGGAAGATAATTTTAGAGTTTTAGACACCTACTAGATGCATGAGGTGTCTAAAGACTGCTTTCACATGAAAGGACGGATATCACCAACAACACAATTCCGTAGCCACAGGTTTAGGTAGAGTTGGACCGTCACATTTAGGTAGGGGCCAATATGACACTATGCGTCATGAGTTTGTAAGTATCATTTGGTTTATTGAATTTGTTTGTGTTAAGCATGTCATGTATGTTCATCTAACATTTTGTATATTTCTTGGAGGAGTTGGCAATGGGTCGTCCTCCAACACGAACTAAGGAGGCTTATGGATATCTTCATGGATTGATTGCAATATTGGAGGACTTGGAGGGATGCAGTGTAGTCATTTCACGGGAGCATTTGTGATGAGGTGATGAATTTAGAAACTTGGTTTTTACTTGTTGTTTGTAAATCTCATGTGAATTTATCTCATTTCATGAATGTTCTTTGTTGGAGGACTACTGATATGGATGTTTTGATCCTTTTGTGTGTGTGTATGACAATGATGTGCCACAATTTTGTATTTGGCTCATACATGGCAATGGTGCACCAGAATTTTGTATTTGATTCTTATATGGTAGTGCTTTGCCATATTTTGTATTTGCCTCATATACAACCGTGGTTTGCCACACTCTTGTACATGCTTCATTTATGAAATATATAACTTTTTTTGTACATGGTTCATGGTTCATGGTTCATTCTAATCATCTCTTTTGTGTTTGATAGTATTTTGCTTTCTGAAATCATATTTTGGTTGCCATTAGAGTACAGATCACATGTACTCAGTTTTTTTGGGCTTAGTGTATTGTCTTTTGCTAAACAACATCATGGTAATGTTGTTGTAGCAAAAGACAACACACTTTGCCCAGGAAAAATTTTTGTAGATATAGTCGTCGGTATGAGCGATCCTACTCCTAGGATGGTCATCGGTATGAGCAATGATACACCTAGCAATTGCTAGTATAGGCATCAGTATAAGCATCGCTATGAGCGTCCGTATTTTTGACGCTTATATTGATGCTCATATCAACACCTTTAGCGGTGCCTATATCATCATTTTGGTTCGGATGCATATACGGACACTTACACCGACATCAGGGCAAAAGAACGCCCTTCAATTCCCTCGATAAAAGCCTCGGTATATGGCCCTTCTTGCCCCCAATGTCCAAGTTGAATCCAACACACCTTCCAATGGTGTAATTGTGAATAAGAAAGTTCAACATAAAACACTACATAGTAATGCCAAAAGGAAGTCTTTTCATTCTAATAGCTAGTTTAAGGTGCTATTAGAGGATGTTTTTAACGTACTAAACAACATCACTAGTAAGTCCCTAGATAAAGAATCTAGTGGAAAAATAGATAAGGAAAATGTGCGACAACATAGTTGTAATGCTCATCATTAAAACCGAACTAGACCTCTTAATAACGGTTTTAGAAAAGAAGGATGGGTGCTTGCTAGTTCTATGAAAATCAAGACACCAGTACTTGGTAACTACAATACAAGGCCCAAAGTGAGCTTGGTGGTGAGAAACATTAACTTGACACCTATCCTTCATGAGGGTTTCCCCTCTGAACTTGAACCGCTAGATATAAATACCCTAAAGAAAATGCATCAAGGTTGAGATGACCATGAAGATATGCCTACAAAATAGAATGAGGATTTTGAATCCTTTCGACCTTAAGGTGCAAACAAAATAGGAAAGAAATAGTTGGAGCATCCCAATCTTCAATTCAGCCCCAAGAAACTAGTGAAAGATTAGTGGGTCCTCTTTGAAGATAATCTCCCTCAACTCTAAGGGCATTATGGACCAGTGAGAGGTAAAGTTGTTCATTGTTGGATTAGACCAATGGTAATAACCTCGAGTTTGATCTCAAAACAATATTTCATGAGAATCAATGGTTCCATTATAGACACCGTATGGGTCTGGAAATGGAGTTATTGGTATGTCTTCTATCATGATTAATTGCTTGGTTAATATTGATCTTAACACTAGTCATCATTGGGTTTTGATTTTTGTAAAAGATCCTTTGAACATGATCATTGTGTTTATCTATGCTAGTAGCTCTAACTTGGCCAAATCTTGTTGTTGTAATTAGCTGGTTTAAAAGGGCATGCTTTTATTGTAGGTTGTGGGATTTGAACTTACATCCTACTTGCTGGGAGTACGTTGGGCTAGCCACTTGCCCCAAAAGCCATGGTTGAGGATTATTTCCTAATCTTCCCTCTAAACGTGTGTTTCAACCATCTGCTGCTTGTCATTTCTTGCATCTAACACTCTCTTCCTATTCTAGAGATTATTTTCCTCAATGATCAATCCTTGATCTACCCTTGAATAGATGTTCTCACCCTTGCATAGTATCTTGAACCTTCTTGCTCTCAACCTTGGTCTCTTGAACCCTTGCTATCAACCTTGGTCTCTTCAACATTGCCTTTCTTCTTCTTCGCGACTCGCCCATGGACTTGCCTTGTTCACAACCTTCGTCTCTTGAGCCCCATGTTTACAACCTCAATATCTTGAACCTAGTTCTCTTCCATGCTAGGTATCTTGGATCCTCAATATAGTACTTATACTCAAAGCTTTGTTTTTGGGTTCATTCCAATGGTACATTATATGTCTGAACTCGACCTACAGATCGCCAGATACACTCTAATCTTCATTGGACTCATCTTTGAAAGAAACACGCATGCCTTCCATCCACCTTGCCCAGGCTTATTTCCTAGGATCTAAAACCAATTGTGGGATTTGAACTCAAGATCTACTGACTAGGAGTACGATGGGCTAACCACTTGCCCCAAAAGCCATGGTTTAGGATTAATTACTAGTTTTACCTCGTAGGGTGTGGTTCAACCATCTCCTACCTATCACTTCTTGAGTCTTATATAGGTGATTTTATTATGGTCTCTAATATCCAAGATAACTTGGAGAAGAATGGTAATTTTATTAATGGCACTAAAGAGTGTGATTGGTTTGGCCTAGTGATTGTTGGTGGCCTCATGGATATCTCTTCTACCACGGTCTTTACCTGGAATTACAAGCACCATGGTAATTGTAAAAAATTAGTTTCAGATGATAACACAAGAGCAGTAGAAGAGAAGATAACTAATATAGTAGAATCCTAAAGATGTTTGACTCACAACTACAAAGATGATGGCACTGACGTTCTCTGAAGGTAGATCTTAAAGGGTGATCCAAACAAGCCTAGATAGGAATTTATAAGGAAAGCATATGCTGACTCACTTCGATGTCTAGGGTAATGAAGAAATGATGTGTAAATAGGCTAATGGAGAGGTGAGGCCTTTTGTGGATGGGTGCACATGGACATTCGGATGCGGTTTTAGGTGTCCGAAGGCATTTTAGTATAAGTTATATTTTTTCAGTGAAGAGTCTTGACCGAATCAGGAAACTAAATTGGAACCTTTTGCAACTATAACAAAATGGATTCTCTCTCGATGTAGAGAGAGAGAAAGCTACCAAACCTATTAGACTATCGATCTATCCCACTACAGGAAAAATGTTTTACAACTATATGATGAGTCATGAGTAAAGTGTTCTTTTCCATTCTTTCTCTTCTGCTTATGATTTTGTAGTGTAATCAAATTTTGCACCGAACTGTGTAAAGTCTCTGTCTTAGAACTTTGAAGTGCTTGGTGTTTGTACCTAAGTCATTTCTATTGTAAGTTGTGTAGCACGATAGATATTTGTATCCTATCAATAAAAGTTATTCTCGAATTTGAGTGACTATTAGATAGATTAACAAAATGGAGAAGTTGGAGAAACACACGGATCTAATCCATACTAGATTCTGCCTCCCAAAAACCCCCAAACTTGTTCCTTCCCTTTACCGGACTAGATAGAGATTAATAGTGGACATCCCATTGGGGAGTGGTTGTTTTAGCCTACATGTTTGTAATGCGATTTGACAAATCCTACCCAAAGTATACACGAAAGGCATCCCGTTTGAGTGAACAATATTTTTAGAAACACTGTAATGTAAAGAAGGCAAAGGCACAATATCCAACGGGAAGATTGTAACAAGTCGCACCATCCTGCAACATGATTCTTAGTTTTTGATTTGTGCGATACATGGGAAATGGCTTTAGTGTTTTTTGGTGAGACTTTTGTGTTTTTTTGTTCTTTGATGTCGTGTGTAACATCAAACACTTTGGAGGTTCTTTGTGGGAACAAAAAATCACATAATACGCAATCTCTGCTAACTGAATCTCCACTAGATCTTATATCAGATATCACCAGAATTTCAAAATACTAGATGGTGAAAGCGACCCCTATGAGAGAAGGGTGGAGACCGCCTATAGAGCAATGAATTGCAGCCACCTTTGTGAAATTTTGGAGAAGTAGAAAAGCACTTCAGTCAAAAGAACTAGAATCCTTTCAAAAACTAAACTTGGAAACTCCAGGGAGGCTAGCATGACCTAGTGGTGAAGCTTCACTTCGCAGTTTTCATTCTTAAGGTGTCATGGATGCAGTTGAATATTTCAGCCCCATATTGATGGCACACTCACAAGATGGACAAAGAAGGTAGCATCCAGCTAGAGTAATTTATGCCAAACTCGATAGATTTCGGAAGATGACCCAGATGCTCTTGTCTGCACATCTCAAATTAACTGTAGTGTTTTAGATAACTCAAATGATGATGAATATAAGGCTGAAATATTCCAATCAATGTTGATGGATGAAGCTATATGGTAGTTAATGAAATTCAATTTTGACCATTTTCAATAGTATAGCATAGTCATGGAAGCGTTCTTGCAAAGATTTTGGTTGAATACAAATCTAGCACAAATATTTGACCTCTTATGAAATAATAGAGAAAATCCAAATCATGGTGTGCAGGACTATGCAACAATATTTCGCACTCATCTCAGATAACCTCTTGTGGCAAATGCCAGTTTACCGATAGATGTTATCATCGAGTTGTTCATCAATGGTATCAACCCACAACATCAATGGTAACAATCCACAACTGCATCAAATTATAATAATCCTGCATATTGGTGGTATGGCTTTGGATGTTGTTATTGATATGGCTTTACAACTTGAACATAAAATTGGTGGTTTTGCAAAAAGATTTAGAGTGGATAAAGATAAAAAAAGATAAATCATAGGACATTCTAAAACATTTTTTGCATAAAACTTTAAAAATCTAGGCCATATTCTAGCTATGTGTTGAATCAAATATATTGTGAAATTTGTGAAAATGGAAGTCATTCCACTAAAACATGTCCCTAAAATGTCAAAACACAAAATTGCCTAGTAGTGAATGATGTCATTCAAGAACGTGGAGAATGTACAACTAATTATGTTCCCCTACCCACCCGCCCTCCCCCCCCCCCCCCCCCACTTGCAATACTGCTTAATCGCCATATTCAAACGTTTGTACACAATGACTAGGGAATTTTAACTAGTCACGGTGGAATCAAGGTACTCTCAATACTTCTAAGGCAGCATCTTAGCCACATTTTCATTCTTGTGGTGAGATTGGCCATATCCACTAGCACTACAAAGATTCTCAAGAGTATGATAAACAAAAGAAGGATAGGCAGGAACCAATGACAAACATGTTCATCATCATGCTTGTAAAAGCACATGTTGGTACGATGCAAAGGTGATCTAGGAAAGTTCAACAACCAGCAATAGAAGTTTTTGAACCTCGCTTTTAATAGAAATAGAGATTGCTAGCTAAGGCAACAAAATGGGGTCAAGCAAAAGCTCCAGTTTTGCCCACTTTTAAACCCGTAGATTCTTAGGTGGTAGAACTGCTAGCGCCAACCATACCAAAATTATTAGCCCAAAATAAAAAGCCACCAAAAGATTCTTCCCATAGTAGGGCATGGGATATTTTATCGAGAGTGCCTATCACTTTAGTCTTGGGACAACTATTAACCCTAGTACTTGGCATCAGGTAGCAATTTCAACAACAAGTTAGCATGGACTAGATTTTGGCACCTTCCACAGCTATGGTACATCCGTAACCAAATACGGCTATCGACCATGTGGTTCCATTGATTATGGTCTCGTAAAAAATCATAAATTTATGAAGGTTCTAATAGATGGCTTTGAAGTCAACATTGCTAGTGCGACCTTGTGCAAGAAATTAGGATGGAGCCAAATTGAACCAATGAAATTCTTTATCTGAATGGATGACCACTCTAGATTACAACTTGTTGGAGTGATTTGTAATACTCGGACCACTCTCCAAGGTGTTTTCTTGCATATTAACTTCATCATTCTAGACCTTCTGGAGCCTAGCTTGGATTACAACTTATTGTTTGGATGACTGTAGTTGAAATAAGTGAAAGTGTTGCACAAATGGTGATCTCATGAGCTCATTTTTAAATGCAAGCACCGAAAATATACTATTACTTTCAATGAATTTAAACCTTGTGTAATACACATTAGACCTTGTGTCACTTAACCTATCCATATGTTGGAAGAACTCTCTGATAACCAGGAAACAACATTCTTCTCTCCTAACCAAGATCTAATCTCTTTAGGAATTGTTGATTTACAACACGTATTCGATCGTTGGTTCCTAGCATCTTTTATGGTCCATCCTAGTTTGGTTGAGACCAAAAAGTGTCTTGAGCATATCTTGGATTTAGTAAAGTTACACCATCACATGAGTCACAAGGTTGAAAGCAAATTAAAGCTGATTTGGATGAACCTTTTAAAGGTGTTCTCCTCTCACTATTAATCAATTTTTTTGATGTGTTTGCATGGGATTACAAAGATGTGAAGGGAATATATCCTCCAATTTACCAACATCAAGTTGTACTAGAATCAAATGTTTATCCGATTAAGCAACAGAGTTATAGGATGAATCCTCACTATGCCAAAGAAGTGAAGGAAGAACTTGATTGCCTAATATGTGTCAGATTCATTGTCCCTACGGAACATTCCAGATGGATCTCCTCCATAGTAATTGTACGTAAACAAAATAAACAAATATGAATCTGCGTGGATTATTGGAAGCTTGATGTAGCCACCATTCTTGATCATTTCCCCTTATGTTTTTTGGATAGTATGCTTGATGAAGTAGCATGTTGCAAAAAATTATGATACTTTAGGACTTTCCTAACTACTAGTTGTCCTCCAGATTACCATCCCATTCCTGCTCGAGCGAAGTTTGCATTGTATAACCATCAGTTTCATTACATTGTAGGTTCATTCAAATTATTGTAGTAAAGGATATGAATTCATTGGAATTAAGTGGATTAAATGATGTAGGATCACTTGAATAATGTGGAGTAACTGATGTGGATTCATTTGGATTATGTGGAGTAATTGATGTGGATTCATTTGAATTTTGTGGATTCATGTGAATTAAGTGGATTAAATGATGTGGATTCATTTGAATTAAGTGGATCAAATGATGTGGATTCATTTGTATTATGTGGATTAAATGATATGGATTATTTATTTGAATCCTGTGGATTAAATGATGTGGCTTGATTAATTCTTTCAGTTTTTGAATAGATTCTCACATAATCGAGTAAACATATCCTATCCCAAAATTATGAGTATCAACAATTCATAAAAGTTCTACAAAATGTTTAATGATATTGATAGTTTTTCCAAGATTATGCCAAAAATTTTGTGACTATATCAGAAACATACACTTCCAAGTTTCAACTCGATAAAGAGGATACTTCTCTAGCCATGCCTCTAATATTCGATCCAAAATCATTCCTACAAGTGTTTTCTTGACTTTGAATAATCCACTAAGCACAATATAGCCTGTTGCAAATTGTGTAGCACAAAAGATATGAAGTGCTTTATTCAGAGATTTTGAACAAAAGAGTGAATATGAAAATTGATGCTCTTGGATAAACTTGACCACATAAATTGCATTTAATAAACTTTGTTTAATGAAAGATTATGTACCTATATTTTTTAATAATAGATTTAGTGTATGATTTGTGCATGGAACTCAAGTAATGCCTTCACACTTGTTTTGTATTGGGATTCCATCATTTTGATAATCAGATCCATTGTTAGTCTCTATCATAGTCACATTCTTCAGACCACTCACATGAGATATAGCTTGTTCATATATTTTTACAAGGAAAATTGAGCTTTCTCTCTAAGAGAAGCATCAACTACTTCCAAAAACATACTTCCCTTGGGACATATAACCATGACATTAATCAATGGCTTCTTCTCACAACTTTTCCTTCCATCTATTGCTATTGTGCATCCATACATGGGTACATAATCAAGGAGTGTTTGTTTTGAAAAAGGTTGAGTGCTTTTCTTCACTTTATCTACATACTCTGTTAGCATTTCATTAGAATCTCGCATGGTGAGTCCTTTCCATGTAGTTGAGATCAAATCATGTTTGAAAATAGGATTACTAATAACATTGAAAGAATCCCACATGATAAAATGCTTGAATCCGTTTAAGATGAAGCTCACCACAATCATGCTTTTGAAAAGCTATAGGTATTGTGTTCCCTGATTTAGTACACACAAAGCATAGTGACACATTATTAGATCCACCATTTTTACTACATTCATCATGTCCACTCCTTCTTGACATAGCTAGAGAAAATGGAGTACACGTATCTTGATTAATCTCGAAAATATTTTGTGATACTTGAGTAAAAATATCAAGAGCATGCTCTGTTGTCATTGATACATCTACTCATTTTTTCTCTACACTTGGACTACTTGAAAGTATTGTGAAATACTCATGCTTTAAAATTATTTTGATCTGATAGCTTGAGATCAACATTTTTTTGCACAAATTGAAAAGTGTACCCATATATCACTATCTAGATTAGAACAACATGCCACATTATTACCTGTACTACAAAGATCCTCTTTTAGCCGAGTTGAGTTGCCTTCATAATGATGTCCACAATATTTGAACTCTATTTGGAGACTATTTTACACTCTTGATGAATAATCGCATATGATCATTTTTTTTCCTTTCCCATAGTGCTTTCTTTATGAAGACTTTATATTTACAAAAAGACAACATAAATCAACATCAAGTAAGATATACCTTCCATTAAATATATATATTTTAAAATATATACAAACTACTTTGAATCTCTCTTAAATTTTTTAAATCTATTAATAGATGTATTTATCTATCTATCTATTATATTTCTACCTCTTCATCTAAACAGATTGAGTTTAACTCATAATGATACACACACATACACTTACACATACTATTTTGAAGTAAGAATCAATGTTGAGTCAGAAAATCATGAGATATTTTAATTCTCTTCATCTAAATAGATAGATTTTAACTCAAACTCATATGCACACATACACGTACACATACTATTGTGAAGTAGGAATCAATGTTGAGTTAGAGAATCATAATAGATTTCAATTCTCAATCACAAACACACACATACACTTCCACATACTATTATGAAGTATGAATCAATGTTGAGTGAGAAAAATACAATAGATTTTAATTTTGAATCATACACACACATACACTTACACATACTATTGTGAAGTAAGAATCAATTCCGAGTTAGAAAATCACAATAGATTTTCATTCGCAATCATATACAAACATACACTTACACATACCATTTTCAAGTAAAAATCAATGTTTCATTGGACGATCAAAATAGATTTGAATTCTCAATCATAAACACACATACAATTACACATACTATTGTGAAGTATGAATCAATTTTGAGTCAGACAATTACAATAGATTTTAAGTCTCATTCATACACACACATACACTTACACATACTATTGTGAAATAAGACTCAATGTTGAGTCAAACAATCACAATAGATTTTAAATTCTTGACCATACGCACATACACTTACACATACTATTATGAAGTAAGAATCAATGGTGCATCAAACAATCACAATAGATTTTCATTCACAATTATACATTTATATGCACATGCTCAAGGGATTTGAGAAGGTGTTAATATGTCTACATGAAAAAGCTATTTAGAGACCTAAAAAGATGTAGCTCACTTATTAACACCTTCTCAACCCTTGAATTATTGAAAAAAAGTTAAAAGCTTTTCCAACATATACAAGTGATCTTAATTCACAATCATACACACACATACACATGTGTAGGCACAATCAAAATATATTTTCACTCACAACTTACATGCACATACACATACACATACTATTATGAAGTAATAATCAATATTGATTCAAACAATCACAATACAATTTTACTCACAATCATACACACACATAAATATACTATTGTGAAGTTAGAATCAATGTTGAGACAAACAATCACAATAGTTGTCCAATCAAAATGGAAAAGACCATGAAAATATTTTTCTTTACTTTTTAATACTAAAACACTAAATATTTCTAACAAGAGCTTATATCTTGTTCTTTGTACAATAGTGTAAGTTCGCAAAACACAAAGGAACTCTATTGAGGTATAAATTTGAGGGCTTTCTTTTATAAAACATTATTCAAACAAATATTTTTTAATCAAAAGATTTTTTATCAAAAGAAATTTCAATCAAAAGCTTTTCAACCCAAAACGTTTTTGATCGAAATAAATCCAAATTTTCATGCAAAAATTATTCGCTTATGTCCAAATAAGCTAATGTGGCACTGAATAGTTTGTTTGAATAATAAGGGTTCAACTTTCAATTCCATAATCATTCACATAAATAGTTGAATTATTGAACAATGGATAATGCAACCTAGAGATTCCTTACCAGTTATTGGTACATTCTTACCTACATAGACTATGCAACTCCTTGGGCTAAAGCTTGATCTATCAAGTCAGCCACAACTTTGACGGTTACTAAATGTTGAATTCGAGATCTCTTCTCGTGTTTTGTGTTCCACTGGAAATTGTAACTCACCGAGACACACACTTCTATAATAACTTGATTAAGGCACTCACAAAAACTTTCCATATTACCAATAAATTAAGTACCCTTGATTATTGGAGAGCTAATGGCCTAGCTAAATGTACTAAGAAGACCCTGTTGATCCTATTAAAGAAACTCATTATTGATTGTCCCCAATGATGGGATCAGTTATTCCTTTTTATATTATGGGCATATCCGATTACTTATAAAGTCAATACTGATTATACACCTTTTAAATTGGCTTATGGGATTGAGGCAATTTCTCTTCGGAACTTGTAGTTCCTAGCCTGTAGAAGGATGTTGAGCAAAAATTATTGCCTGAAGACTTCTTGCTCATATTAATGACCTTCGTTTGTTAGATGAACAACATTTTGATAGTTTTTTTGTTAATGCAAGAAGTGAAGCTTCAGCATGCTTAGACTCATGATCAGTTCCTTAGAACCTTGGTATTTCAGGATGGCCAATTGGTACATTTTTACACTTCAAACTTCGATTGTCCTACTATCAAATTCAAAGTCCGGTGCTTTAGACCTTACCAAATTTTGATGAAGCTGGGTCCAACAACTTTTTCATTGTAGGCTCTTTTCGAAGAACCGATTTAAAAGTCCATTCAATGGGTCAAAGGTGTGTTCTTTTTGGTCAACCTCCACATGTGCAAACTTTTGTTTGCCACCCATTATTGCATGATTTTGCATGATAGTTTATTGCACCATTCCTTGACTCACATTCATCATTTCCCACGTCCTTTATCCATAATGCCTAAATTCATCCTTGATGTTTAAATTTAATTTGCTCTACATTCCATCCTTTCTGGTTTTAGCATCCTTACACACTCGTGTTGTAGTCCTACTACTCTTAGAATAGTCCACAATGTATATTTTTGCCTCCTTTGAGCCGCTTTTGGCTATCTTCTCAGGTAGGACCTCACAATTCTTACACCTATTGTGTTTTATTCCATTCTCTCTTGACTCTAATAATGAAATTAGATTCTGCACTGAATTGTGTAAAGTCTCTGTGTCAAAAGTTTGAAGTACTTAGTGTTTGTACCTAAGTCATTTTTGAGACAAATCATGCAGTACAATAGACATTTGTATTCCATGAATAGAAGTTATTCTCTGATGTAAGTGACTAACACACGGGGTAAGGAAATTGCACTGCAATATATGAGGGGCATATCGATGCTACCCATACCAAAAGCCACAAGATTTATGGGAAATTACCAAGTCAAATGTATAATTTTGCTACCAAGAGCTCCTTGGGTGCTTTGCAAGATGGAAGAAGAACAAGTGAAGAAGGTGATTTGAAAGTTGTTGACACCTACTAGGTGTGTGCTGTGTCTAAAATCTACCTTCACATGGAACAATGATCTCAGAGGGCTCAAGCCTCATGATTGACACAAGGTTTTATAGTTTGTGCTCCTTGTAGCTTTGAAAGGCTCCCTTTCAAAGGATGTGCAAACAACCATTTATAAAATTATTTCCTTGGTACAATGTATCTCTTCTAAAGAGATAAACAGAGATAGCATAGAGAGTGCCAAAATCAGTGCAATAGAGGCTATTTGTATGGTTGAGAAGTACGTTCCCACAAATATTCTCAGAGTTCAGCTTCATTTACTGGTTCATGTGGTTGATGAAGTTGCAATAGAAGCACTATGGTCTCATGGATGACACTTTGAGATCGCACACATCGACGAAACTAGGTCTAATTTTGATAGTGGGGTGATGGTGAACTTTCTCCCAAAAGGTAGAGCTAGTGCAAGACAAAAATGCTCAAGAATACCAACTTGATTATTGTGGAGTGATCGAAGATATCTTGAAGCTATCCTTTCCGAGATTTCGATACTTTTTGTTTGATTGTGAAATGTTTGGAAGTAGTGAACTCTCGAAGAAATGCAATAGTGAGCCAAGATAAGAGTGGTTTTCTTGAAGTAGACTACACAAAGCTATGGATAGAAAATAGAGATACATTTGTAATTCCCAAACACTTAGAGCAGGTTGTCGTGCTAGATTTGAAAAGAAACTAGAGTTGCTATTTGTTTTATAAGTCTCTCGACATAACACAAAAATTTGTGAGGACATAGATGTAGAAGAAATTCCATCTACAGTGGACTCTTAGGTGCATTCAGTAGTCGAGGAGGAAGAGATCGTTGTCTGAGAAGAAGAGGTCTTTGAAGAAGATGAGGTACATGATGAGGTAACAGACAATATGTTTTATGACGATGATGATCAAGAAGGGGCGACCATACCAAGAGATCTAGAAGTTACGAATGTAGAGACAGATAACCTTTTGCACATCAAATCTTTGAGAGGATGCTAGAATAGAGGACTTATGAAGCAAACACTTGTATGCAGTTATTTGTGTTTACTTAGTTTGCTATATTTTTCTATAGACTACTATATTTCTATATTACCATTAGTATTGTAAACTAATTATTTGAGTTTTCTGTTGCAAAGCATGATGAGAGAAAATCCTTTGGTTACCTTACATTCCATGAGAGAGGATCAATTTTTAGAGTTTATATCTTAAGATCCTCCTGCTTATATGGTTATTACGTCACAATAGTCAATCACTTGGAGTAGCACTCCCCCGGCCGTCATCCACTAGTGGAACTCCTATTGGGGGGCACTCCCTTTAAGGAGACTACTCCGACCAATGGTACTCCCTTTGGTGGGACTACTCCCACTGGTGGCACTAACTTTCACGGGACTACTCCCACCAGAGGCACTCTTGGCTTTTTGACACCACAATGATCACCTTCTCAACAATCCTCTAGTGGCTCCAACAATCGACATATGCATTTCCACCACAACATGATACAGATGTTGGCCCATCGCATAGATCCCATCAATCGAGGTCATGTCAGTCTCCACATGGTGGATCTCAAGGAGGCAAATGTTGTGGAGGTAGTGCAATGGATGCTGTGTGAGCCACTTCTACTCCTAGAGTGAGTACCTCATATGTAGGTATGACACATAGTACACCACATACAGGTTGGGGTGCTCATGACCATGATGACTCCAAGGTGTATCAATTTGGACACTCTGCCATGGTGAAATGGAGTGAAAAAGACAAAGATTGCAAAAAATATATATCACAAAGGTGATCTACTAGGAGTATTGGCCAACACCTAGGCACCCTATTGTCAACTCAGAGTAGACTCAACACATGGTGCGTGAGGTGATATTCCATCGATGATCAAAGGTTCGTGATGCTTATAGAAGAGGCTTATCAAAGCGTGTATGGTGAGCTCATGAGGAGTGGGAGATGATTTGTGACGACAACCAACACACTCTATACCGATATCTTCAGCAACGAGATGCGATGGCCACACATCTAAATATGGTCGAAGCATCACATTTGGGTAGCAGCTCGTATGACACCATGCATCATGAGTTTGTATGTATCATTTTGATGATTGAATTTGTTTGTGTTAACCACATCATGTTTGTTGATCTCATGTTTTTCATATTTGTTGTAGAAGTTGGTAGTGGGCCGTCTTTCGACATGAGCAGAGGAGGCTTATTCGACACTTGAGGTGAATTGCCCTCGTGTATTGGCGCTCGTATAAGGTCTAGTATGCCCCTCATATGTTGTAGTGGTCAAAAGATGGAGAAACACTAGGATATAGTCCATACTAGATTTTGCCACCCAAGAACCCCTCGAACTTATTCCTTTGCTTAAGTAGATTGGACAAAGGTTAATAGTGGTGTGCCACTGTCCACATAATCCTCATATTCAGCTTAGATTAGAGAAAAAATGTAGAAAATATGAATGCTTTTTTAGTATTATAAGGAATATTTCATTGAATATTTCCTTTTGCATCACATTACTAGTGTTTTTCCTAGACCCCTAGCTGGGGGATTCCTCGCCCCTTGGGACCCCTGAGGTAGAGAGACCACTCACCTCTTAGAGAGTCCTATTCAATTCTACTCCTGGTTACCTCCAACCCCACAATTAGGGATCCAAGTAACTCCCTTTCCTCATAATACTTTAGATGGTCCCATTTGACCTTCACCTGATAGGAAAGTTGGGATTCCTATCAATTAGGTAATGCACAAGTGGCTTTTCCTCATAGTGGGGTCCTTACAAAATGTGTATTTGTACATGCAATCATGACGGTTTGAAATTTATCTTATATTAATATTAATCACCTCCATGTTGCGAGGATGGATAGGCTTTGTATAAACATACCTTGTTTCCAACAAAATGTGGATTTTTCGTTGCCTTTCGATCATTCTTTTCTCCTATCAAATCACTTTACCCTCAAGATGACTCTTAATTTGGAATGCTCTCCCTAGATAGCTATAGGTGGAATTATATAAAAATTTGTCTCTTCAAGCTTGATTTCGTTAAAGCCGAGACCAAAAACGTTATCATGTTTGACTTTAAGTCTTGTCGTTCCCTGTTCATAGCTTGGGGAAGGGATGTCATAGACATCCAAGGGACCTTTACCTATTATACAAACCTTGCTAGACTCGTGTGTAATATAGAAGAACAATGATAGAAAAAGAGCTTCAGACCCTAAGGAGTAGTAGAGGGATCTCGATGTGCATAATAGATTGAGATAGGAAAAGTACCTTGCTTCTAGTAGTGTTCTCTCTACCATGAGATAATTAGGAATGGACAATTGAAAAAGGAAAAAATAAAGTACTTTATTCGTATTGAAAAAGGAAAAAATAAAGGACTTTATTGGTATTGAATAGGAAAAAATTAAATGAGTTTATTCGTGTTCTCAAATGAGATGACGGGGGCATGTCATCAACGCTAAGGAAAACATGCAAGTGACGTTTGGGTACTTCGCATACATCTTCTCTAGGAATCCCAAAAAAGGGAAGGCTAGGTAGAGGGTTAGGTGACAAATTGATTTCAAAAGGAAGGGAATGATTCTTAACGAATTTTCAAGTCTCTTGGACCTGCCCGTCTCTCTATCTGGTTCTGATGTCAGAGAAACCATTTCTAGAGTGAACTGGAGCACGTCCTCTTGTATTCATGGTTTACCAGATGCTTTTTTTATTGAACTTAACGAGTTCGTTACATCCTTTATTCTCTTGATTTTGAAGGAAGCTTTTTAATAAGACATTTTACGTGTTTATATTAATATTCGTTTCATTAAACTTTCAAATGAACTTAGCCCTATTAAAAATAAAATTATCTGACATGAGCACAGGGGTTATATTGAATAGAGATACATTCTTGAATGGATTACGCTAATGAGATTGGGCAGCACTATTTATTCTTCAAAAAAGACTTAGCTGAAGCCTATGATAGAATATAGTGGTATGCCATTCTTCCATCTTCCTTGCATGACAGTATCACGTATGTCCTTAAATGGGTGCTTATCTCAACCATTTCATTTTGTTTTTTGGTCAATTAGAGAAAAATGCCCCATATCCCCTAGTGATGATGGATAATAAAACATCCCATGGTTGAAGGTGATATTCAACGTCTTTTTGTACCTAGTGCCCCCTCCTTTCTAGGTCTTCAAAAACTTGTTGATGATACTAGTATGTTGACTTACCTTTATGAAAATTCGTGTTCTAACTTCTTAAAGCTTTTACATATCTTCTACACTCCTAGTGATTGTATGCTTAACTAGAAAAAGAAAATGTTATGGTGAGATACCCACTTTTTTCTCTAAAATTAGATGTGAATTAAATTGTGAGGGGAGGGTTTTCCGATTGTTTTCCATTCCTCTTGATTTTAATACAAGTTCTTCTTAAAGATGAATCGGGTTTTGAATAAATGTAAAAATAAGTTCCTCAAACGGTATACTTGCTAACATAGCTTGTTTGATGGAGTTTTTGTGCTAAATCACTATGTGCTACATTGTTGGATGCCCGCCAAGAAGCATTTGAATAAGATTATTGTTCGTTCTAGAAGGTTCTTATCGAGGATAATGAGAATGGGAATACAATTCCTTATGGAAAATTAACTTGTTTGGTCCCTGCGACTAAAGTTCATGCAAGAAATTTAGTCTCAAGCATATGTTGTCTTTTTCTCAAATATTTGTCGCCGTTTGAGGCAATCTCGTAATCAACATGCGGAAAGTCTTTTTAGATCTGAAGATGAATTTGAAACCTTGGATGACTTGCTGAGAAATAAGAAACTTCTCTTTCATGACTCCATATGGTCTCGGTGGTTATCTCATACTACAACTTTCACGCTACCTACAAGAGAATATGTCATAACCTTCTTTTTCCCTCTCGAAAGAACGTATGCCAAGTTGAGGTAGTAATGAGCGTTTAGTTATCATCACGTGCCTCAGAAATACATAGATCTTTTGGAGTCCTCTACAACCAATATATGTTTTGATAAGAAGTTGGGATTGAGGGAGATTATTGAAGTAAGGTAGTTGATTTTAAAGAGAGATAGAGGCAACATCGCCAATATTATCCCTAAGTTCAACGAACGATGTACGGTTGAATAGCCTATGCAACAATGGAAGTTAACTATATTTGGAGGTTGCATACATTATTCAAAACTTCATTCTGTGGATGTGATTTGGTAGAAAGATGAAGGAGATTGGACTAGATTATGGAATTAGCAATGCCTATGGGGAGCTTTAATCCCTCCAGCATAGCATCTTTTCATCAATTGTAAATTTAGAGTGTCCCCTAGATGTTTGTTCTCTCATGAGATTCTTGATGTACTCTACATACGCTTTAGCACTTTGTATCATATGTTTCATGACTTACTTATATTGTGCTACATCCACATTCAACCATGTCTTTGATAGTAGTGGTGGTTCACCCATTTCCACTTTTTTTCATTGTATAGTGTGTACAATCTCATTGAATGCTTGTCCAAACTGCACTTGAACATTGGTTTGCTTTCCCTATTGCTCAAGAGTCACCTTTGAGTTGTTGCTTACTCCATGTACATCTAGATTGGAGGATTTTTCCATAACCCTTATTGGTATGATTGGTTTTTCTTTAACATCCAGTGATGGTGATTCATCTTTGACATAAACCTTTTCTATTCTCGTGTCTAAGGAAACAACTGGTTTGATTTTAAATTGGTATTTGGGTTAATCTAGATTGTGAAATCCGTGCATGTCCTCAACATATGTAGTACGTCTTCATCTCCTTCATCTTTTTTGGGCTCTTGATGTTGGTTTACAACTTCTTGCTCATTGGTGATCTTGTCTAGTTCATCCCATCTACCATCATCATTCACATATGTGCTCGATTCAGCCTAATTTGGATTGTGAAATCCATGCGCAGCCTCTCTACATGTAGTAATTCTTCATCCCCTTGAGGAAATGCATTTAATGATTAAGGGAGCATACCCTTGTTGTTGGAGTTTCTTAGCATGCTTATTCAGGGTTTATACCAATAAGTCTGTGACTCTAGGACCTTTTTCCCTTATGTGAGCATCATAGTAAGCATTTTGACTTTTCTTACCATCATAGATCCTTGCTATAGCTTGTAATCTAGTTTCATGCAATTCGTCAATCTAATTGAGTTGACTAGAAAGTTCATGTCTAGTCCATTTGTACATATTGGCTACTCAAAGAGTAGGAATCAAAACATCAAATGGTAGTATTGCATTTTGTCCATATACTAAATTAAATGTAGTAGTTCCAATAGCTATCTTGTAATGTACTCTGAAATCCGAAATTGCATGGTGCAGTTGCTTATTCAAATCAGATCTACCATTGTTGAGTATTTTTGTAAGTTTCATGCATAATTCCTTATTTGAACTTTCAAGTTTTCCATTGTCCTATGGGTGATAGGGTGCCAACTCCTTATGAATTACGAAGAACTCATTCATAAGTGATTCAAGACTTCATTGATGAAGTGTGTACCTCTATCACACACTATCTCATTAGGTATTCCAAACCTAGTGAAAATATTTTCAAATAAGAATTTCTCAATCATTTGGGAATTATTTTTCTTGGTGGCTTTGGCTTCTACCCACTTCTCAATCACTACTATGATGTATTCTACATGAAAGACTCTTCTTCGGGGATTAATGTGTTCAATAAAGTCAAATCCCCATTGAGAAAAATCTATTTCACTAATCATAGGTCTCAAAGGCATATCATGTCTTCTAAATGGATATTTGGTTCTTTGACACAAGTCACAACTTCTCACATAGGTTTTGGCACCCATATGGAGCATTCAACACCATAAGACAACAAAGTCAATCATCTTTACAGTATTATAATCTAAGAAACGACCTTGAAGTGCCCCTAGTAAGCCATTTCTATTATAGCAAGGTACTCTCCCTCATGAATGCACATGTGTAGATGATTATCTTTTCCTCCCTTAAAAGGTGGTTTCCCATAATTATGTGATCCTTCTTTTGTTCTTCTAGAGCTCTCTTTTTGGCTAAACTAGCACCTTCAAGCTATGTATGTAATTTCAAAAACTCAACCAATGGCTTCCTCCATTCAAGTGCTATTGTTGAATAACATAAATAGAAATTTTTTTCAGGTGTAGAGACTTGGTATATATTACAATTAGTCAGATATTTATGTACATCCTTTTGCACTTCTGGCCAATATACACCTAATCTTTTTGGTTCTTGAGTTGTTCTGTTGTATCCTTTATTTATTTTCCATTTATTCTAATGGTCTTGTCGAATCAAGTTGTTCCTCTCTTCATCTTCAACACAATTTATGACAAGTCAAAATATTTGAAATATAAGCTATCTGCCATAATGTGAAGGTTTCATACCTTCCAAAAGTCTTGGCCTTTTAGAGAATTGATTCTATGACTAATTCCATGTGTACACATAGGCACATTGCAACCTATGTTAGATATGCTTCCAAGTTGAACATGTAAGTGTTAAGCAATTCATCAACTAGTCCTATTGGTGTTTCTCAATTAGTCATTCTAGATAAGTGATCCACTCTAACATGCATGGTTTCTTTTTTGACAACTACCTCAAAATCAAATTCCATTAGTAAATGGATCCATCTAACTACTCGTCTAGTGTGATCAACAAAAACTTGAACTTATTGGCTAGTACATAGTGTCAAAAATTCTTCACCACACAGATCATCCCTAGTCCTTCTCGTTCAATTGTAGTGTAGTTTCCTTCTCCCACATTAAGTTGTCTACTTCCATAGGCTACAGGGTGATCTAACTTTCCTTTTTTGGTTCGTTGTGCCAATATGCATCCAATCAAAAAATAAAATGCATGAACTTGAAATGGTTTATTCTAATTTTGTACTTGTAGAATGGGTGCTAAACTCAATCTTCTTTTTAGCTCATTGAATGCTTGTTCCATTCATGACTCCACTTAAATTGAATTAATTTTCCATACAAGGGTTTTCCTATTATTGCATACATATGCATGAATCGATGATAATATCGACCACAAACCATAAAGGCTTGCACTTCCTTTACATTCTTATGCATAAGAGATTCTCTGATTACTTTGATTTTCTCTTTATCAATAGAGATAGCATTTGTAGATACTATGTGTCCAAGTATTTTACCCTTTCTTACCATGAAGACATATTTTTCTAGATTCAATCACACTTTGTATTTCTACAGTTATAAAATATTCATCTTAACTCTAGTATATGATCAAGACATTGAAAATAGAAGGTACACAGGTCATCTACGTACACTTCCATGCTCTTCCTTGTAATTTCCTTGAATAAATGGCGCAAGAGTCTCTCGAAAGTGACTAGGGCATTAGTCAAGCCAAAATGCATAACCCTAAAATCATTCACTCCCCATTCAATAACAAAGATGAAGTCATGTTGGTCTTCAATAGCAATAGTTACCTGACTGTATTCCGAAAATGCATCAAGAAAATTGTACACTTCCTTAGTTTCTACTCTTTTCAAAAGATGGTTTCTAATGGGTAGTGGATAAGCCTCTATGCTAGTGGTAGCATTAACCTTTTTCGAGTTAATAGAAACACTTAATTTTCCATATTTTTGGAGTAACCAATTATGTGTGTTCAATCTCATATATGAACCCAATTTCTAATCAATTTTCTTTCTCTTCTTTTATTTTGGATGACATCATTGTACCTTTAAGGTCTTTCCTTGGAAGGATTTACTTTAGACATCATAGTAATTCTATGCGATCAAATCGTGGGATCTACTCCTTTCAAATCCTTTCGAATCCAAGAAATATATCAATTTACTATCATACTAAATCTATAAGCTCTTGTTCTTCTTCTATTGATACATAGTTTGTCACATAATCCTAGTAGGAGATGGTTGAACCATGCCTTAAGAGAGAGGATTAGGAAGTAATCCTCAACCATGGCTTTTGGGGCAAGTGGTTAGCCCATCGTACTACTAACTAGGAGGTTGTCAGTCTGATTCCCAACATAGATACCAAATCCTAATTGAGAAATCAAGCAACATGGAGGTTTGTGCCTCATTCCTAGATAGTTGGAAAAAGCGCTTATCCATGGTGAGTGTGAAACTGGCCTTATACAAAGGTGCATAGGCATTTGGGCAACCCATAGAGGGTGGGATAGGTCCAAATTGCATCCATGTGCTGGAGTTTGAGTTTGGTGGAAGCACTCATGCATGGAAATTGGGTCCAAGAGAGTATTAAGGGTCCACAAGTGAGAATCCAGGGCAATGCTTAGTCTAAGGGGAAAGGGAGGTCACATAATCCTAGTAGGAGATGGTTGAACCATGCATTAAGAGAGAGGATTAGGAAGTAATCCTCAACCATGGCTTCTAGGGCAAGTGGTTATCCCATCGTACTCCTAACCGAGAGGTTATGAATCCGATTCCCAACGTTACCAATGTTGGGAATCGAACTCACAACCTCTCGGTTAGGAGTATGATGGGCTAACCACTTGCCCTGAAATCCATGGTTGAGGATTACATCCTAATCCTCTCTCTTAAGATGAGGTTTAACCATCTCCTAATAGGATTATGACATACTTTCCTCTGAAAGTGCATCTTTTCTCATCATTTTCTCGAGTTACTATGATCTTCTAGCTTTTCTCCTTATTCTCATATGCTACTTTGTCTTGCGCCTCTCTCTTAGGCATTTGAATGGCAATCTTTCTCTCTTCTACCTGATATCTCTTGAAATTTTCAAGAACTTGAAAATATTCTTGTTGTTGATCTTTTTTGTTTAATTCATAATTCACCTTATTAGGGTTTTCAAGGTATTCTTCTATGGATAAGATCTTACAATTTCCCTCTTAGTTATTCGTTTCTACTTCGTTAATATATTGTTCTTCTGAATTAAATTATGGTCCAATTTTTATACTTTCATATTCCTGCTTTAATTCTTTTTCTACTATCTCACCCTCATCTACTTCTTGGAGTACTACCATGTATAGGCTTAAGTCATATCCATCTTCATATATACACCCATTCATGATCAGAACTTGTTCATTTATGCACATGTCTAGCATCGTTAGTGTTTCCATCCATCCATGGGGTTAAAAAACTTTGTTAGGAAATGCTTGGGGCATATAACCAAGGTCTTCTATAGTTCTTTTTTCTTTTGGCCCTGGGTTCCAATATTGTAGGATTTTTTTCTTCTCTTTTAGCCACCTTGAAGGTCCATATTTGGGTATCTTCCTTCATCTACGATTGACCACTAGATCGGGCACTACGGATTGATACATCATCTTCCTCTTTATGAATGGGATGCCATTGAAGAGGTGGAACATCCCTATAAGAGAATTTTTGGAAATTCATTTTAGCAGTTGTGCTTGTTGGAGTTTGAGGTCTATGGAAACATGCAAACAACACAAGGACGAAGAAGGTTGGAGCACAAAACAAAATATTGAACGTATTACCAAGAAAATGTAAAAAGATAATTAAAATATTAGTGTTATAGGTGTATATACAGGTCGAGGTATAAAACCTCCTAAAGAGGCAAAAAAATTCCCTAGTGGTCCTAAGTGTGTTCGCGCACATCACTACCAAAATATATCAACAAATCCCCCCTTGGAGTGATGTGGTGAACAAGGAATTGCACTCATGTATAAGGAAGTGCAAAGCTATAAGGAATCAATGCACAAAAGAAAGTGAGCCCAAAGCTTTGCAGAAAGCTTTAAACTTCTCCCTAGGTAGAGCCTTTGGGAAAAGGTTTGCAATGTTATCTTGTGTGGGAAGATATGTCAAACTGATCTCTCCAGTAGAGAACCTTTCCTTGACATAATGATAGTTCACCTCAATGTGCTTAGTGCGAGCATGGAATAGAGGGTTCCTCACAACTACCAATGAACCCTAACTATTAATGAAGATGGTGGTGAAAGAAGAATGACCAACACCCAAATCATCCAAAAGACATGTGAGCCATACACACTCAATACTTGTTGTGAATGCTTCCCTCTAATCAGCCTCGCAACTAGAAGTCTTCGTAGTATGCTGCTTCCAACTCAACCAACATATGCATGAGGTACCAAGCATGAAGCAAGAAACACTTGTGGGCACATGAGTGTCATAGCAAATAGCCTAGTTAGAGTCAAAAAAAGCATGTAGATATAGTAGTAGTGATCCCTCTTTGCATAAAACAATCCAAGTGGCTGGTGTGAGATCAAAATGTGAAGGTGAAGATGAAGTTGGGTATGGAGAGGAGAGATGTGATGATTTGATTATGGGAAAGGGAATGTATGAATGAGAAATAAATCCAAGAACATGAAAGAACAAAAGAAAATCATACACATAAATCAATTTCAAAAGGAAGAATGATCCAAAGAAGGAGCTTTTTATACACTTTCAAAATTTAATCCATATGCATGGGTGCTTGTGGATGGTATGTATGCATGATGATAACAAAAGAAACCATGCACATAAATCTATTTTGAAAGGAAGAATGGTCCAAAAAAGGAATTTCTTATACAATTTCAAAATTGAAACATATGCATGGGTGTTTGTGAATAGTATACATGCATGTGGGTCATGTTTTATGAACATATGGAAACTTATCCTTACAATCTCAAAAGATAATCCTCACTAGTTCAACGCAAGATTGTGGAGTCTTTTCACACATAGGAGGTAAAAGGAGACATGTAAAAAACACATAATAGACAAGAGAGAAGAGATAAGAGACTTGAATTAAAGAGATTCTAATGAAATACATGTACATGAGCACTCTGATACATCAAGCTAGGCAATCTAATGGCCAAAGAAGATCTACATGACCCTCCGACCATGGGAGTTCAATTGAATGTCACATGTGAGAGGATAGGTTCCACTTCATTGACCCTACATCTTTCTAGGAGCATAATGCCTATCAAAAGATCTATAGGACTCTTAAAACCAACTCTAACTCATTCACATGCTCCATTCTTAGTTAGCAAAGATAGAGAAACCATAGGGGTTATAAACCTATCCTAGTTTAGAAGTATTACTTAAAATTTAGTCTAGGAACAATGCTCTAACTATCCCACCTTGGATCCGCACATGCTCAACTGAGGGTGATGTATCAAGGAAACCATGTGCTAGCAAGGCCCTATGGATGCCTAACAATGATGCTCCATGAATTTGGGGGAGGGGGATATAGTATTTTGAATGAATTCGGGCCCTTGGATCCACAGAAATCAACTCTTAACCCTAGGACCAACTACTTTGATTACAACTTCATCAAATGGATGACTGGGAATGATCTTCTTATCAAATATAGAGACAAAGAGAGAAAACTAGGGGCCTTCCTCTTTGACCATTCAAATATGTTTTTATGAAGATGAGACGTCAGAGGGCTATGTTTTGAAAGCTTCTCTTTAGGACTATGCTTAAAGAAACTCCCATTTGAATCTCCCTTATACAAGTTTGACTACATTTGGAGGTATGCAAGGTGGCACTAAGGTATGTAGGAGGCTCTAATAGCATTAAAAAATTATATAAATGTGTAGACTATTTTAAACTCTTCCCCTCCCTTGCAGTCCGCTTTTGAAGGAGCCCGGATCAACTTCTGAGAGAATACAAAGATAATGTGTTATTCTCATTTCTTATGCATAAAAAACAAACTCCTCCACGATGCACTTCCCCTATTCTTGATGGACTGATATAGAATGGGTAAATAATAGCATCTTTAAAAATAAGGAAATTTATTGATCTCCAATCCACTATTGATCCACACTCTCTTCTTTCTTATTATGCATATCGATGCCCATTTTGGGATAGCGAGGCTGAATCTATTCCAGATTTTCCAAAAAATTAATGGGACATAAAAAGTGGTCATCTTCCTTGCACTCAAACATATGGCATGATGTAAAGATGGATTTACTAGATATTTCTCTAAGGCACTATAAAATTGTGAAGTGTAATCATTACGACATCCACCCCCTTTAAACGTGTGTGGCCTCTGGACACACCACTATCGACCCTCGTATCTGCAAGTCATTTTAAAACTCAAGTAGGGTGAAAAGAATCAAGTGCATGGGCATACAAGTCATTGTGTCTATGCACGGCCATGTAGTGGGCCCTATACATGCATACTCTAAGTGCATCAAAAACATAATGGTGCAATAAAAGAGGTATTTGGCGTTCGATGAAGAGGCTTCTCACTCATTCTAAAGCTCAAATTTTCTTGATGTATTTACAACTTTTTTAGCGTGCAATTGGATGAGCACCTATCAATTTGAAAGTACACGTGCATTTATATTTTCAAACGTGCATACTCTATATGCAAGCATTAACAATCATGGTGCGAATACGGAAATAATTTTCAGGACTTCCACTAAAAGAAACTCTCCACTCATAATTCCACTCTCAAATGCAATTGCCCTTGTCCTCAGAACTCCTCTCACTTTCACTCAAGACTCAATATGCTTTCATTTATTATATTTACAAATATCTCTCATGTGATAATGAATGTGCACCTATGGGAATTAAAACATGTGCTCTTCTCAACTCAAAATGTGCACACTTTATATGCAATGCAGCTCAAAAATGGTGCAAGAAATCAAGGTTAAAGCACGGTATCTATCAAAAACGATTTTTACAACTTCGTTCTTTATTCTCCATCTCCATTGTCTTCACTTGATCATTTCCTACACTCATTAAAACTAAACGAAAAGATGAGAAGCATTAAATCCAAATGACCATATATACACATGCAATCCATGAAAGTATTTCACCAAAATCTATATGCAATAAAACATGAATTAGCAACTCAAAAGCAGCTGCCTTTCATACGATCCATTCAAACTCAAAATCTTCAATCGGCTCTAAATCAACACCTGTACTCATAAACTCATAAAAGATGTCAGAAACATCATATTCAATAACATAAAAAATTTTCATTCATTTGAATACTAGGTGCATCTGTTTGATTTGAATTAAATTCAAAATTTTCATCCAACATACATTCACTTTGTGAAGACAATTCATTCAATTCATCTATGCCTTCACACTCAAAATCATGCAAACCCAAACTGGCATACATCAATTCAACAAAATCATCTTGAGCTATAAGATTTTCATGCATTCCCATTGAAAATAGCTCTTCACAATCAATCAAACTCAAGCATTCATCATACTCATCATCACTACACATTTATTTACATACATTCAATTCTTCATCATGCAAAAGATTATGCTTGAGAGAAAATTCATCATGTCTTTTATTCTCTTCTACATCAACCTCATCTCTCTCACCCCCTCCTACTTCTTGAGGAGCACTAGTAAGAATATCCTCAAATCGTGAAGAGTTAGTGACCAATGCCCCATCTTCCTCATCGTGGAAAGCCTTGACACCTACTCCACTAACTACTTCAAAGCTCAAGTCACTCAGGTACTTGAAATCACTCATGATTGAATCATCATATGACTTACTCGAATCTTCTACCCAAACATCCTCTTTCTCTTCAATCAACTCACCATCTTGCACGTTTTCATCGTCTTTATCAATTTGATGCATGCATACCAAAACCACATCATCAAATACGCTTTCTAATTTCTCATCACCTTCACTAGTCTTATCTTGATATATCTCTTCGTCAATAGGGAGACAAATGGTTTCTTCACAAAACTCCTCACACGACTCCTTTCTTTCCTTCTCATCTTCGGCTCTTGTATACTCTCGATCCTCTCTAGATTCATATGTTCAATTGGGGAACATAAGCTTGATTGCATGGTCATTTTTCTCCTTCACAATCCCATTCATACAAACTAGAGGTCTTGTCCTGAGTATACTTGACTCTATCTTGCACTACATATGACCTCGATCTCCTGCGTCTCAAGAGCATCAATACGGCCTTTTGCACTCTACTCCATTCTCTAGTCAAAATTAATGGCTCGGTCAAGTCTTCCAACGTTTCACCTAGCTCTAAGTCCATGTCAGGATCTACACTCTTAATGAAGAGCTCTACTTTTTCATGTTCCAAAGAAACTTGTTCATTATGGCTCAATTGATCAAATCGCTCTTCAAATTCTTGAAGTAGCTCGGTCACCTCAAGGCCTTATTTGGAGTAGCCAGCCACTCTCTAAATTCATGTCGTGTAGGCATGACTAAGTCCTCTAAATAATAGTCTTCTCTAAGCAAAATCTTAAATTCATTCCATGTATGGGATCACTCTTGAAGAGCATAAATGCTAGGTTTGACACCGGACATTACAATCGTTGCAAATTCACTAAGCTTTATAAAAGCACTCACACTATAGAGGTCCATTTTAGTTTCATAAACTTGCAGGAATTTAGTTACATCTCGGCCATTAAAGAATCCATACTCTTTTAAAATCGCCTCTAGGGCTCTCATCACTCCATCACTATTTATGGCAATGCTCTGAGATTCAGCCAACACTTGAAGCAAGGTGCTTAATGATCTCGGATCTAAGCCTAAGGCCTCCATCAAGGTCAAACCTCGTTCCAAAACTCAACGTCTCAATCTAAGTCAATACTCAAACTCTCAACCTCAAGTCTCTCACTCTAACAGTCAACTGAAGGTCATCTCAAGGTCAACTTCAAAGTTGGCTCAAAATAAAGATCAATTCCCCCATGCGTTTCACATTGGGTTCACTCATGTTGTCGGGTTCTTGCATGCTTAAGGGTGCACACAGAGTGCCAAGAAAGTGACCATCATCACTTGTTGCCTAAGGATCTTCATTCCAATGGTCTCCACATACCACAATTACTAAAGTGATGGAACTTTTTTAAATTCTCAATTGAGTCACTCCATTGTTTACACTAAGCTTTCTAAAGAAAAGAATGACATGTCGCATGATTCTTGAGATACACAAAAATTTCATTTCCCCTTAAGCACCAATGACCATTGACTCATCGATGCACGTACACAGACTAAAACATTACGAGTTTTTCAAAAAAACCAAACTCAAAGTGTTTAGAGAGAAAACAATCAATTTTTCTTTTTTTCTTTTCTAGACATGCAAAACAAAGTCTTGGTGAGTGAAGCTATGCTTGATTAATTTTTCATACAACTTATCTCTGTATCAGGGTTCATAAAACCAACATTTTCTATTCATATGAAGCACATTTCCCTTTCCTTCAGTACAATTCGTTTTTCCACGTATTAAGCTCCAAACGCTTCCACTAAAAACAAATGCCTCAACTATCCATGCATAATTCATCGTGACAAATGCAAGCCATAACTTTTTTCTTTATGTGAATTATGTTGTACGATTAAATTCTACATTCTCTTGCAACAAAAACTCTATACTCCACCCAGAAAAACTGTATACTCAACCCAGAATAACAATTAATGATGTGCAGAAGAGAAATTAAGCTTTAATCTGATCCCAATTTTACACACGAACATATGCAGCAGCAAAACATCAGCTATATGACCTTCTTTTTTGTTCCTACATTGGTATGTATTTTTCTAATAGAACATAAACTAGAAAACTACATAATGGATTATGTACGCTAGATCATCTGTTTGGTTACACAAAATTCAATAGTAAGAATTTAGTTCACAGCATATGCTATCCAATATCATACAAACGGCGTTGGACTCTCATTCTCAACTAAGAAGATGTACACTTGTTAGGAACATTAAGTGATTATCATTTTTTGTAGTATGGCTAGCAATTCTTCTGCTTACTATCAGCCGAACAAAAATGCAAAAGAAACTCGTTCGATGTGACTATGTAAACCAAAGCAAAAGCTTGTTATGTTTGTTTTGTTGTGATCTTGTTTCCCTTTGATTTTTCACTCAGATCTCTTCAAGTCATCCCATTTCAATCTGTCACACCCCATCCTCATTTGCACACATTACATTATGGTCATCACATCTTTAGTTTGTGAAAATTTGACAGACGTTCCTTAAGTTCACTGGGCATGCAAACCTCTCCGTGCATATCTCTTTTGGCAATCAATTGTGAACACACAGCTTTTCCTAGTTAGCATTATGGTTTTCTCAATATTATCAACCTCTAATCTCCTTTCCATAGAAAATCAGATAACATGCAAAACTCTGTCACAGTGCTATTACTTTGAGTATTTGCTACAAGACCCGACTCAGCATCACTTATAAAAAACATTACACTATTCCATTTTTTATTACCCTATTGAAATGCATGCTCATGAGCTTGTCGGTGCACATCTAATCTTTGCAAAGGACAGAAAACATACAAAAAACAGGCCACAGAAAAAAAAATTTTCACGGAGATGATAGCAGTCTGTATCAATAAACAAATTCCATTAACCGTAACACTGTCACTTATCTCCATGAAGCAAGGCAAATAAGATCCCCTTTCGAAGTATTGACCCACGCAGTCGCTTATCTGTCAATTAATCAGAATTTGAAATCATCAGAAAGATTCACTAGTTCTTTTGCAATCCATTCTCTAGCTTTAATCTTCTTGGTTTCTATGACTGCAATAGTCATAACTCCGATGATCTACACTAGCCCATGATCTGTAGCAGTCCATCTTCCATATCTTTTGTAATAGCAACGTCCTCCGGGGACACCCTCCCATCCGGCACACTTCCGCCTCTCTCCCTTTTTACAAGATAGTGAGCATAGCAGTCCACTGAGATGAGAGAGGAGAACACCCCTTTTAATCAGAAGCCCTGGTTTTCCTTACCACCTCTACTATCTCCTCAATCGAAGCATACATAATAGTTAGTGGTGCGCCAATCCTCTCCTGCTACATTGAGTCCTCCTCCCTTTAGGAGAGAAGAATAATTCATAAGGAAATAGATACAATAGTGACCTCCATTATGAGCAGCCCATCCTCAGATTTCTCTGCCAGAAATCAGCCTCCTCCTCTGAGTGGCCAAGTTCTTGAAGAATTCCTTCCTAAAATCATAGTAGGCCCTTCGACTCACAACATCGAGGGAAGACAACCCCCATATCCCCATCTTACTGGCATTTTCCTCTATTTTAAACTCTTCCCCTCTATTGCGGTCCGCTTTCAAAGGAGCCCACATTAGCTTCTGAGAGAATACAAAGATAATGTGTTATTCTCATTTCTTCCGCGTAAAAAGAAGTCTCCTCCACGATGTGCTTCCCCTATTCTTGATGGAACGATATAGAATAGGTAAAGAATAGCATCTTTAAAAATAAGGAAATTCATTGATCTCCAATCCACTATTGATCCACGCTCTCTTCTTTCTTATTATGCATATTGATGCCCATTTTGGGATAGCGAGGTTGAATCTCTTCCACATTTCCCAAAAAGTGTTGGGACATAAAAAGTGATCATCTTCCTTGCACTCGAACATATGGCATGATTTAAAGATGGATTTACTAGAAATTTCTCTGAGGCAATATAAAATTGTGAAGTGGAATCATTACGACAGCGTGGGAGCCTCGAAATCCACATAATAATCTCTCTTGAGGAAATGCTCTATATGATATATATATATATATATATATATATATATATATATATATATATATATATATATATATATATATATATATATATATATATATATATATATATATATATATATATATATATATATATATATATATATATATATATGAATATGGGGGTAAGGTCACATGAACCTTACATCCCCAACATTGCCTTGACCTGCCCTTGAAGTGTTGGATCATGTACATGAGGCATTGGCTCCGTGCAGTCGCTTACTAATCCCCACAGACCTTTGCCCATAAGGTAGTTGCCAACTCTAAATTTCCATGGTTGATAATTGCCTTTCTCTTACTTCTCTATTTGTAAATTATACTCAGCGATATTGAGCTCTAAGATGCTCCTCTAGCTTCTCCTCACATGTTTGTATGCTTTAGAAGGTGTGGATATTACCTTTCGATAGCTTTTCCCTTGCAAACCTTTGACTAGTTGAGATCTCGATCAACGTAGCCCCCTTTCGATGTCTTCTTGCTTTGATAAGTCCTCCTTGTGCTTCCACAAGTTGACTTGATACCTTCAAGTCTTCACGATGTTGCCCACTAATGTCTCCAAGCCTCCACAATGGCTCTAATACCATTGATGGTGAATGATTCTAACACCCGGATGCAGAAATTGAAGATGGCTGTCCTCCACTAGGTCCAAAAGCAATGATATATGCTCACTGTTCTAAACTTTTCTCTACACCACTACAAGACTTAAAATGCAATTTTCTAGACTTATAGTAGACTATAAAAGCTACCCAGCAAGATTTAAATCATCCAAAATGGTTATTCCAACTGGGAGAACCACGCTCTGCAAAACACGCCACCTGTTTGCAACACTCTCTCTCTATGTGCAGGGGTATAGCTTCACAAAGTTGGCAATCTCTCACAACGCACTCAGCCAAATAACTTGAAACTTTGGCAATGTTCAGGGCACTATATGAGAGACCAAATTAACCTTGAAATCAATTAAAATGACTATAATGAGCGAGCAAACAATGCTCTGCAATCTAGTACAATCAAATTTGGAAAAGCCTAACTACACCTCTAGATATAAAGGAACAAAATAATGAGAAAATGAGGTAAGCAAGCAAGGGGGCTATTTGCTAGAGTTTATGACTTCACCAAAGTAAGTGGGAAACTCATGGAATGGATACAATGCAAGAAAAAAAAGGTGGGATGATGCATATATAGAGTTTTACTTTTTGTACAATCTAGCTAACCACCTACCAATCAATGTAGGTGCACTTTTTGGTGGCTAATTTGATGAGATTTGAATTTGATTGGGTTCGGTGGAGCTTGTAACTTTATTCCATGACTTTGGGCCCTTTTTGATTGGTCCACTTGCAAAACTCATTATTGAGCCTTTTTTCATGATTGAGACTTGATTTTCAACAGAGCACCTGTATTGCACTAATGAACAAATTTTCGAGAGCAAACAATAGGACATTAACTATTTATCTGAAGAAAAACATAGAAAGCAAGGCTCTGTTGTGGGAGTTCTAAGGTTTAGAAGTGAGACAAAGTAAAGTGTTCAAAGCTTGGAAATATTGATCAGAAGTGCAAACGATGGAGGGGACTTCCAAGGAAAAATGCTAGAGAGTTTGACGTTTCATCGAAACTCTGCCACGATGCTTTGCTGCTCTGAATGGACTAGAAATTCGGATCATCTTGGGCTGAATATCGAGGCATGCAACTATGAGTCCAGGTTCTGTGATGTCATGGTAGCATGTGTTTTATGTTCTTGTCCAACAGAAACAAAAACACAAAACATTGTTTGATGGATTAAATGTTTTGCATATGGCACCACATTGTAGTTCATGAACCAAACATATCTGGAAGCGCTTTCCTTTATGATGATTCACACTCTTAGGTGCCATTACATGGTAGACTGAACTACACATGATCACATATCAAGTAATGAAGAGTTTGTTTGGATTTCTTCGTCACGAATGTTTTCCCTGCATGGTTTGAATAGGTTCTTGACGATCTACAGATGTAGTCCCACTATCTCTTCATTTGTTTTCCGCATTAGGGATCTGGTTTGGATGGTCCCAAATTTTAATATTGCTCATGATATATTAGAAAAAATTGTATGACTCTTAATCATGTAAGCGTCTTGATGGTATACTATTGAGATATTGTGTGTCCATAATTTTTATTTTTTTTTGCGGGACTTCTTCGAGGCATGCATGAAGTGGAATATCTATATCACAACGACAAAGATAGATCGACTTGGATAAATGACCTTCTCAACTGCATTCACAAGCAAACGACTGCTTGTCTTACGGCCATTAATATATCATGTTGATAACAAAAATGTAATTTCATCCTCCTTGTTAAGAAGAATTAGGATTTGATCAGTAGAACTTGAATCATGGAAGATCTTGGGAATGTATTCCTCTAGGAAAGAAATGAAATATCGGTAAGAACCTCATACAGTTAAAGGCTTGAAGGAATGTAATTGCAAATGATAGCAATTATACTCCTTTCTCCGTTTTATGAACCTGATGCTAGTGTGAAACGAATGCAAGAAATAAGTAAAAAGAATATGGAAGACCATCCAAAATAGTATGGATAAGCACACTTTCTAGCAAGACTTCATTACTAGAAATCAACTACTCCTTCAAACCTTTGAACTTTGATAAAAAATTGTCCATATAATGAAATGCAAGAACTTCAACAAGAGGCAGAATCATGACATCATGTCCTAAGAAGGTCCATGAGGGAGAAAATAAAACCAGAGGGGTATGGGTTTGATACTTCTCTAGTTACTAAACATTCAATCTATCTAGCACAGGACATAAATCAAGAGGAACCCTGAACATTTGAGGAAGAAAAGAAGAAATCTAAATGGAGGCATGCAATGGAAGGGGAAATTGAAGCTCTTGAGGAAAATAACACTTGGTAATTATTTCCCAAGTCTTCATCAATGAAAGTGTTAGGCTCAAGATGGATTTACAAATTGAAGAAAAACTTAGATGGCTCCCTTAAGAGGTATACGGCAAGGCTTGTGGCAAAAGGCTTTGAACAAACCCAATGAATTTATTATGAGGAGATCTTCTCTCGTGTGGCAAAGATGCATACAATTAGAGTCCTACTTAGTATTGCTTCTTCCAAGAATTGGATGATACTTCAGTTGGATGTAAAAATGCATTTCTTAATGCATGGATAATAGAAGAACTTTATATGGCACAACCACTTGGTTTTGAGAATCAAGAACATCCTCATTATGTGTGTAAGCTCAATAAAGCTCTATATGGACTCAAACAAGCCCCAAGGGCTTGGAGTCAGAGTCTTGTTTCATTCTTGCAGGATAAAGAATTTCAACCTAGCAAGGTAGATCCATCACTATCCATCAAAAGGAGTAATTATAAAGTCATCTATTTATGTGTGTATGTGAATGATATCATAATTATAGGAAATGATGTAGATGGAATAAAGAAGATCAAGGAGCAGATGGAAGAAGAGTTCAAGATAAGTGACTTAGGTTCACTTACATGCTTCCTAGGATTGGAAGTAGTATATAGGGATCATGGTCTATTCCTTACTCAAAGGAAATACATTAAAGACTTGTTGACAAATTTCAAGATGCAAGATTATAGGATTGTTGGTACTCCAATGGAGGTTAATCATAAATTGAGCTCACGTAAACATGAACCCATAGAAGATATCACAGGCTATCAAAGTCTTGTGGGTAGTTTTGAACTATGCCACATTGACAAGAGTAGATATATGTTATAGTGTGAGTGTGCTAAGTCAATTTATGCACACACCCAGGAAACCTCTTTGTTGTTAAAACTTATTAAGGTATGTAGTGTAGGGAGAGAATGATGTCATTGGCTGAAATTAACATAGAAATTGTGAGTTGAACTTATCCATTCGCATGAGCCTCACCAAGTGGTTTTACCACTTAGATGATACCCCTCACCACTTGCACTATATTTTCCTTTATTCCCTTTGTCAAAAGACCCATCAATCAGTAGATACTCTAATGCCTCTAGGTCACGTGACATAGTCATTTTAGAGAAATGGTTAACCTGCATTTCCCCATACAAAGGGTGACTTCTTAATCTTTTCCTTGTGTTACAATCCTCAATTCAATACCATGCCATCTCTAATCAACTTTTGGTCAAATACTAATTGATAACGTGGGTAGATTACATCTATGGTGTCACCTATGCTCACCACACGTTTCATAAAAGGAAAAAGATGTCCAACACGAAAATATATCAAGCTCCTTTCTTGCTCACATAGACTCTGCTTTGGGTCTTTGACTTCAAGCTCCTTCTATGTCTTCAACACCACCTCTTAGTTGACACCTCCTTCTATGTCTTCAACACCACCTCTTAGCTTCGATGAAGATAAGAATACAAAGATAGTAGCCGTTTCTTTGCTTCAAAGGAAAGTAAAAATTGGTGTAAAGTTTCTTGAAAATGAATGCAAGCCTCCTCACTAACGTGCATGGAAATAAAGTGTGTGTAGAGATGAAAAGAATGAACAAGAAGATGGAAATGGATGTAGGTTCAATGAAATATTGGGAAAAAAAATAAAAGAGTCTTTATTCCAATAACTTTTTCTCTCCTTTTATACCTTCAATTCTATATAATCTACCTTTCTAAAGCTGAAAATGATGAAAATGCACTCAAATTATAAGCACAACGACACTAAGAGCAACACATCTCATGCCAAACTTACCATCATGCCAAGCATCAAACACGAATATCCCTCACAAGTGTGACAAAGTATTTGGCAAAGAATCCCATTATTGTAGGATCTTATGTACATGCCTAGATAGAGAGCACAAAAATTGAGAACTGCATAGAAAATAGAGATACAAAGTAGCCTAGATAGTATAGAGTATTGAGTGTAATCTCCTCCCACACACACTTTTTGATAAGTCTACAAAATGGGCGTATTTATGGTAATTTTATTATGTAAAAAAATGGAGATTACAATGAAGGTGGTGCTTTGAAAAGTAGGTGTGAAAGTAGAAGGTTGCTCTCTTTTATAGAGAGTCATATCTTTTATTTACATAAATTTCCAAGGCTACAATGATCTTGATATTAACCACTATTTTTACTACTCTCTAGTAAGAACCCTCTAGGTGGGTCTTAATTTACAAAATAAATATGGAATATAATTTCACTTACTCATGTTCAAACACATTTGAAATGTCCATGCCCATCTACCTTCTCACCGACCTTCACTTGCTATATCAAAAACAAAAATCACATTAATAAATCAATAAATTAAGCTCCAAAATTTAACATTCCATAAGTGATAACACACCCCCCACTTGACAAAAACAAATGGCCCAAGTGGATATAAATAAAATAGAAATGGATGGCCATTCACATGTCCTATCACTGAATAACATAAGCATGATCCCTCTAAAAACACATGCATGGAAATGTATTAGGAGGACTTATACTAATGTGAATGTGAATGATGTGGAGAAATCAAGTGATCTGAACGAGGTTTCAATGAAGTCTTATGGATCTATTGTGTTCTTACATACTAAAGATAACTAAATTGTGTTCTCACATACTAAAAACTATTTGGAAATGCTTCTCAAAATTGTTGTTGACACGGTTGTTGCAAATGCACTGGTTTGGTGATCGTTTGAAACTCCTCATCTGCATCGTGAGCAAAAGAGATGGTTTCATAAAACATTGTAGCCTGTAGCATGTGAAGCTTTGCTTGGATCCCCATCTCCAAATGGTCTTTATATGTGCTCTGTAAGGTACCTTCAAAAACATCTTCAAGCATGCAAACCAATAGTAGAATGTACCAGAATCACTCCATGTAAGTTGTAAAGGTATCACCCTTCTTCCATGTAAATGTGCTCCATGAACATTGAACATGTAGATGGAATTGAGGGGGAAGAAAAGACTCCTTAAGTTCCTCTTGAAATCACTTGCATGTGATAGGAGGATTTGCACTATATCATAAAATATTCCACTAGAGTTGAGCCTTCACTAATAAATAATTAGTACCAATTTTCACATTAGCACTATCGAGGAAGGATTAATCTGGATAGAAATCATAAAACTTGTATAACCATGATAAAACAAGGGTGGTCCAAGAGCACTTAGTTTGAACTCCTCCTTTATTTGATTCTTTACCTGTTTGATTCCTTCAAGATCATTACCTGTGATAGTAATATCATCAACATACAGACATAGATAGATCACTTCAGATCCATTCCTCTTTATGAACAAAGAGGTATCGACCTTGCTAGCTTTGAATCCTTGGTCCTACAAATAAGTCACCAATTTGAAATTCCAAGCTCTTGGAGCTTCTTCAATCCATACAAGGCTTTCTTCAATTTGCATACATAGTTAGGATGATCTGCATACTCATATCCAGAAGGTTGTGCCATATAAACTTCCTCAGAAATCCATCCATTTAAGAAAGCATTCTTTACATCAAGTTGATAGAGCTTCCAATTTCTAGATGCATCAAGACTAATGAGAACCCTAATTGTAGAGGCATTTTTGCAACAATAGAGAAAGTTTTTTCATAATCAATACCATGGGTTTGAGCAAACCCTTTAGCAACTAACCTTGCTTTATGTCTATTTATACTTCCATCTTGATTCCTCTTGATTTTGTATATCCATCAAGATCCAATTACCTTCATAGATGGCTTGTTAGGTACAAGCTCTCTAGTGTCATTCTCCTTCAAGGCTTCCATTTCTTCATCCATTGCATTTCTCCAAACTTTCTTGCTTTGTGCTTCTTCAAATGTGGTAGGTTCTTCATTGGTTGAAACCTTTGCAATGTAGATTGAGTGCTTGATGACCAAAGAAGTGTCATAACCATACCTTTGGTTTGTTCTTCTCCCTTGAAGACCTTCTAAGTGCTTGATGTGAGCTCTTGCGTCCATACATAGCATGTTGCATCTTTGCTTTACCTTTGCTCTTCCATAGCTTTAGTCTTTCCAAGTCTTCTAGGTCAATCTCCAAATCACTTTCTTCAATTTGCTTTGGGTCCTTTGGTTGCAGTGATGGAAAATCTTCATCCACGTCATAAGGCAGCTTCACTTTTCTATCGCATCAAACCATGATTTGTTCTCATAAAAAATTACATCTCTACTGACATAAAATCCTTTATTGGTTGGATTGTACAATCCATATCCTTTTTGGTTCTGGTCATAACCAATAAATATGCACTTCTCTACCTTGGGATCCCATTTCCCTCTTACTTGAGAAGGAATGTGAGCATAGGCTAAGCATCCAAAGATTTTACAATGCTCTAGAATACGTCGTTTTCCATTCCACACTTCATATGGAGTGGTTCCATCCAGTGAATTAGATGGAAGTCTATTTATGAGATATGTTGCTATAGACACAGTCTCTACCCATAGGTAGTTTGGCAATCCCTTTTCATTGAGCATAGGTAGTTTCTCCTCTCTCCTACACCATTGAGTTCGGGTGTATACCTTGTAGTGACTTCCCTTTTAATGCATCTTTCATGCAAGAAGTCATCAAATTCAGAAGAGAAGTAGTGTCCTCCACCATCTGATCTAAGTCATTTCAAAGTCCTACCTGTTTGCTTTTCAACAAGAGAAACATACTTCTTAAAGCAATTAAAAACTTCATCCTTGTGCTTCATGAAAAACGGAATGGTCCACCTGCTACAATCATCTACGAAAGACACATAATATCTTGAGCCTCATATAGATGGCTCCTTATTAGGACCCCACACATCCGCGTGCACTAGATCAAAAAGATTTTGATACACATATTCATTCCTATTGAAAGGTAGTCTATGAGCCTTTCCGAATTGACAAGCTTCACACTTATAAATCATGTGTTGCTTTGTGATATTAGGCAAACCAAGTACACTTTGGTCCATATAAATTTGTTTGAGTATCTTCTCAACAATGTAAGCAAGCCTTTTGTGTCGTATCTCCAACTCTGTGAGAGTTTGAGATCCATAGTGTAATAAAGCTATGTTTTTTGTATCTACCACTTCAAAAGAGAAAAGTCTTCCTATCTTTTGTTCTTTGGCAATCCTTCTAAAGCCTTGCCTTGAAGGGGGAAGTATCTCAACCCCTAAGCAACGATGAAGCGCGAATGACCTCCACAGGTATCCTTCTTTGACCTCTGCACACCAAAAATGCTCTTACTCAGAGCTTATGCAGAGAACTCCAGTGAGCTTTTGTAGACCTGTAGTAGACACCAAGGGCTTTCTAACAAAACAAATTTCACTTGAAATGGATGCTTACACAAAGAGAAACAATGTCTACAACATGAGCTAGTTGAATGCTCACAACTGCTAGTCAAGCAGAGACCTCACTTCACTCCAGCAAACTTTTCTCAGAGATTATACAGAGAATGAATCTCAAACTTATGTCAAATTTAGAGGACTCTAATAGCTACCCAATGACACCAAAATCATAGCAAATGGATACATAGAGAAGGAGAACCAGCCCTTACAACAGAGAGCAAAATATTTCCAACAGAGCCTACACAAAGAGAGAGATATCAATCACACAACTTCACTAAAATGAATGTTGCTCCCAGCTTACTCAGAGAATGCTCCAGAGAATTGGTAAGCATAAAATAGACTCTTATAGCTATCCAATGAGACAAGAATTACATCAAATGAATACCATATGAGGGAGAACCAATGCTAACAACTCAGGGGTAGAGAGTTGCAACACTGCCTGCGCACACACATAGATATGCCTACTAAAAGAAAACAAACAAGCAAGCAAGGGGGTTGCTTAAGCAAGGGGCTTGCTTATCACAACTCCAGCACTTAGTGCTCACTTTACATGAGCTAAAACTCCAAGAAGATGGCCGAAAAGAAGTCGGGATACATGCTCCTTTTATAGTGAGAGGTGTGCCCCTAAAATCTAGGAACTACCTTTCCAAATCAGCCTCCTAACTTGGAGGAATTAGTTGAGATGACTTGGGGAGTGGTTGAGTGACTTTTCTTGATGGAATCTCGTGGCTTTTGGCTTCCTTTGATTGCTCCACATGTCCATAAAAGATTCCCCACGAATTTTTAGCTTGAAGCTTGACTTTTAACACTCCCCCTCAAGCTTCAATTCTTCATCCTCATCCAAGCTCCTTCATGTTGATGCATTGCTTGAATTTTGAAATCTTCATCCCATCCAAAGCCTTTGTAAACATGTCCGCAACTTGGTCCTTAGTACCAATATGATGTACTGAAACTTCCTTGGATATCACCTTTTCCCTTATGAAGTGATAGTGCACTTCAATATGCTTGGTTCTAGCATGATAGACAGGGTTCGATGCTAGATGAATGCTACTCATGTTGTCACAAAAAATTGGATATGTGTCAACCTGCAAATTAAGCTCCATAAATAACTTCTTAATCCACATTAGCTCACATGTGACTTGAGCCAAAGCTCTATACTCAGCCTCGGTGGAAGATAATGCCACCGTGGGTTGCTTCTTTGAAATCCATGAGATGATCTTGCTACCTAGCATGACTAGGTAACCACTTGTACTCCTTCTATCTTCCTTCGAACCGGCCCAATCGGCATCGGAATAAGCTTTGACCTGCATATCATCATCAAATGAGTAGAACAATCCTTCATTTATAGTGGCTTTGAGATATCGCAACATTCTTCTTGCAGCTTGCAAGTGTGTAGTCCTTGGACTATGCATAAATTGTGATAACACTCCAACTCCATATGCTATGTCAGGCCTGGTTATTGTGGCATAATTGAAAGAGCCTACAATAGATCGATACAAAGTTACATCCTCTAATGGCTCTCCATCAATGGAGCTTAGCTTTACATTAACTTCCATGGGATTTGAAATAGGCTTGCAATGTAGCATCCCAAACCTCTCAAGTAGGTCTAGAATATACTTCCTTTGTATGAGCATAATACCTTCTTCTTTGTATACAACTTCAATGCCAAGAAAATACCTAAGATCTCCAAGATCAGAGATCCTAAACTCCTTTCCAAGCTTTGCCTTGATCTCCTCAATGCCCTTTGTATCATTACCTGTAATGATAAGATCATCTACATACACACACATGTAGACCACAAGTTCTCCTCTTTGTTTGATGAAGAGAGATGGATCCGCCTTGCATTGATTGTTACCACATTTGATCAAATAGTCCACCAATCTTTGGTTCCAAGCCCTTGGAGCTTGCTTTAGGCCATAAAGTGCCTTCTTCAACCTACAAACATGATGTGGAAACTCTTTATGAACAAAACCTAGTGGTTGCTCCATGTATACCTCTTCTTCCAAGTCTCCATTGAGAAAGGCATTCTTGATATCCAATTGGAAGAGCTTCCATCCTTTGCTAGCAGCCATTGCAATGAGTGTCCTAATGGTGCTCATCTTTGCCACGGGGCTGAATGTCTCTTCAAAGTCCACTCCATAGGTTTGTGCAAAACCCTTAGCCACCAATCTTGCTTTGAACCTAGAAATAGATCCATCTGAATTCCTCTTTACTTTATACACCCACTTATTACCTATTACCTTCATGTTCTCCTTCTTGGGCACTAGAGTCCATGTTTGATTTTCCTCAAGTGCGTCGATCTCTTCTTGCATTGCCTCTTTCCATTCGGTGTACCTGCTTGCATCTTCATAGCAATCGGGCTCATGATCTTCTACTACTTTGTTCATATATGCATAATGTGTTGCCATGTATGAATCATAAGTAAACCTTTGAGTTGGATACTTAACTCTAGAAGACTTCCTTTCTTCACCTTTTGGAGGAATAAACCTCCTTTGCCTTGGGAACTTGATCTCTTTCTTTGACGTGGCTTCTTTCTCCATCATGTGTCCTTCATCATCTTCAACTTTATTACCTTCTTCATCCAACTCCACCAATGTTGCTTTGCCTTTGTTGATTGATTGTGCTTCATAGCTTGATGAAGGTCTCCCCCTCCATGGTGAGTTCATGCTTGAACTATCTTCATTGATGGAACACCTTGGGCCGCTTAGCTCTAGGTCGATTTGTTCTTCATCATGTCCATGCTTTTCTTCTTCATAGTCCTGCATACAATCATACTTCTTATACCAAGGGAGTAGCTCATCAAATGCTACATCCCTTGATATCCTCAAGTCCTTTGTATTTGGGTTGAAGCACCTGTAACCTTTATGATCATTTGAATATCCTAGAAACACACACTTTTCTGCCTTTGGTTGTAGCTTGTGCCTCAATTCACTTGGCACATGTACATAACAAGTACATCCAAATATCTTCAAGTGGGAAAGATCAGGTTTCTTACCATAATAGGCTTGATATGGTGTCAAGTCATGAATCCCTGAGGTAGGAGCCCTATTCATTAGATACACGGCGGTATTTGCTGCATCACTCCAAAACATGTTAGGTACATTCATCTCATTAAGCATTGCTCTAGCGATCTCGGCAATGTATCTATTCTTTCTCTCTGCTACTCCATTTTGTTGGGGTGTGTACTTGCATGTTACTTGCCTCTTGATGCCTTGATCCATTAAAAAATCAGAAAACTCATTTGAGAAATATTCTCCCCCTCCATCGGACCTTAGCTTCTTGATATATGTACCTGTTTCCTTCTCTACCATTGCCTTGAATGCTTTGAAACATGTAAACACATCTGATTTGTTTTTGATGAAATAAACCCAAACCATCCTTGTGCAATCATCTATAAAAGTGACAAAGTACTTGTTACCTCCAATGGATTGCTCTTTGGTTGGCCCCCACACATCTGTATGTATCAACTCCAATGGATGTTGGCTTATGTAGCCACTCTTCTTGAATGGAAGTCTCGCTTGCTTCCCTAGTTGACAAGATTCACATAAATGCTTCATACCTTGTCCTTGGAAGTTGGGAAGACCTTCAACCAGCCTCTTGAATTGCATTTCCTTCATTCTTTGTATGTTGATGTGACCTATCCTCTTGTGCCACAAGTCCAACTCCAAAATCCTCTTGTTTCCATATGTGAAGTAGACATGTTGAGTAGAATGAGAATTTACCTCCAAAGTGAAGAGTCTCCCTTGCTTCTTTCCTCTTGCTATGACCTTGTAACCTTGCTTAGGGTTCTCCACAAAGCATCCACCTTTGTTGAACCTTACTTGATAGCCTCTTTCAACCATTTGCCCAACGGACACCAAGTTCTTTGTGATGGTAGGTACATGCAAGACATCCTTGAGACATCTTCCTTCCTCCTTGTCATCCAAAGCTACATCTCCAACATGGGAGATCTCATGGGCTGTATCATCACCTGTTTCTACATGTCCTTTACCTTTGGGAACATGTAGATTAGTAAACCAAGAAGCATTGCAACTCATATGGTTGCTACATCCACTATCAATATACCAAGTGTTATCTACTTTGCTTGAATTCCCATTCATGTGCATCATCAAGAGATTGTCATTTTCTGAACTTGTAGAAGCATAATTACCTTGGCCTTTGTATGAAGAACCTTGATTATAGTTCCTTTGGTTTCCTCCTTGGTAGCAATCTCTAGCATAGTGGCCAAACTTGCCACATATGTAACATCCTTCGCCATCTTGATTCCTGTTTTGTTGATGTCGTCCTCCTCTTCCTCTTGATCTTTCTCTCCCTCTTTGTGATGAGGTGCCTTGGTCATGTCCTTGATTTCTTGAGTGGCCTTGCCTTCCTCCAAACCTTCCTTTGCCCCTTCCTTGTCCTTGTCTTCCTTTGCCCCTTTGATTACCTGCATAGAAAACTTGTGCATCTTTGCTTTTAGTTGAACTTCCACCTATGTTCATTTCTTCGGTGACCATGAGAGCAACCAATTGCTCAAAATCGGGAAGATTATCCCTTACATAAACTGAAGTGGTAAAGGGTTTCCACTTCTCATCATCTCTCAAACCATTGAGAGTATAAGCCACAAGATCGTCATCGTCTACGTGGCTTCCAATGGATCCCAATGCATCTGATAACTCCTTGACCTTAAGTATGTAGTCATTTATGCTACTCCCTGAGCTCTTCCTAAGGTTGTTGAGCTCATTCTTGAGTTGGATCTTCCTTGCTTTGGTGCTTGTTGAATAAAGCCTTTCAAGTGTCTCCCATACCTTCATGCTTGAATCCAGGTCTTGGATATGGCCGATCATGCTATTGCTAATGTGTTGGGAAAGAATAAAGATAACCCTCTTGTCTCTTTCATTCCATTCCCTAAAGGCCCTTCTCTGGTCATTGGTTGGATTCTCATCCAACCTAGGTCTTGGTTCACTTCCACTAATCAACCCCCAAAGGCCCTTGCCCATAAGATAGTTGGAGACCCTAAATCTCCATGGTTGATAGTTACCTTTGTCTAGCTTTTCAATTTGAGTGTTGAAGTCTCCCATATCTAGTCTTTGATACTTGACCTAGCCCTTGGCTAATGCTCCAATGTGTGTAAAATGAAAATGAGGCTCTGAGGTTACCTCAATCCAAAGCTTTCCTTAGATGGACACCTTGTGCTCTTGCAAATTTGAGTAGAATAGCTCCCCCTTGATGTGAGCTACCTCCAAGAAGCTTTTGTTGATGCAACTCTTCAACCACCAACTCCAAGAGGTCTTCTTGCTTGTATGTGATACCTCCAAGATGCCCAAATGCTCTGATACCACTGAAGGGGGAAGTATCTCAACCCCTAAGCAACGATGAAGCGCGAATGACCTCCACAGGTATCCTTCTTTGACCTCTGCACACCAAAAATGCTCTTACTCAGAGCTTATGCAGAGAACTCCAGTGAGCTTTTGTAGACCTGTAGTAGACACCAAGGGCTTTCTAACAAAACAAATTTCACTTGAAATGGATGCTTACACAAAGAGAAACAATGTCTACAACATGAGCTAGTTGAATGCTCACAACTGCTAGTCAAGCAGAGACCTCACTTCACTCCAGCAAACTTTTCTCAGAGATTATACAGAGAATGAATCTCAAACTTATGTCAAATTTAGAGGACTCTAATAGCTACCCAATGACACCAAAATCATAGCAAATGGATACATAGAGAAGGAGAACCAGCCCTTACAACAGAGAGCAAAATATTTCCAACAGAGCCTACACAAAGAGAGAGATATCAATCACACAACTTCACTAAAATGAATGTTGCTCCCAGCTTACTCAGAGAATGCTCCAGAGAATTGGTAAGCATAAAATAGACTTTTATAGCTATCCAATGAGACAAGAATTACATCAAATGGATACCATATGAGGGAGAACCAATGCTAACAACTCAGGGGTAGAGAGTTGCAACACTGCCTGCGCACACACATAGATATGCCTACTAAAAGAAAACAAACAAGCAAGCAAGGGGGTTGCTTAAGCAAGGGGCTTGCTTATCACAACTCCAGCACTTAGTGCTCACTTTACATGAGCTAAAACTCCAAGAAGATGGCCAAAAAGAAGTCGGGATACATGCTCCTTTTATAGTGAGAGGTGTGCCCCTAAAATCTAGGAACTACCTTTCCAAATCAGCCTCCTAACTTGGAGGAATTAGTTGAGATGACTTGGGGAGTGGTTGAGTGACTTTTCTTGATGGAATCTCGTGGCTTTTGGCTTCCTTTGATTGCTCCACATGTCCATAAAAGATTCCCCACGAATTTTTAGCTTGAAGCTTGACTTTTAACATGCCTTGGGTCTTCAACATATGCTCCAAATCCGTTGAATCTAACCTGAAATCCTTTTCAACAATCTGCCCAACACTTATAACATTTTTGGTAATTTTAGGGACATACAAGACTTTGCTTAAGAGGTTCATATTCCCATATGATGTCTTCACATTACCTATCTTCTCCACCGAGTGCTTTGTACCATCTCCTGTTTGCACTTCATGTTTGTTGTGAGGATTTCTTGCTACATGATTTGAGCATCCCGAATCAATGTAAAAGATGTGATCATCATCCCTACCCTTCTTCACTAGTAGATTCATAATCAATAATGAATCTTCTTGACTTTGGTCCTCTACATAGTTACTGTAATCTCTTCTTGCTCTATGGCCACTTTGATAGTTGTTGTTGTTGTAATTGTTGTTCTAATTTTTGTTGTAGCCTCCATTGTATCTGCCTCTATTTGATCCATAGCCACCTCAATTGAATCCTCTTCCTCTTGAGTTCCTTGGGTTCCTAAAACATTCTTCAATAGTATGATTAGATAAGACGCATATAATGCAAGTTTGAGATTATTGGAATCTCCCCCTGCCTTGCTTTCCACCTCTAACTCTTCCTCTACTTCAATAGTATGATTAGATAAGCCACATATAATGCAAGTTTGAGATGATTGGAATCTCCCCCTGCCTTGCTTTCCACCTCTACCTCTTCCTCTACTTCTGCCTTATTAGAATATAAGGCAGAAGTTTGATTACCTATTGGGGAATCACCACCTTTTCTAATATTTGCTTCATAAGTGAAGAGTTGGTCCATGACTGTGTTGAGGTCGAGTACATGCATATCCATGTACAAATCCATGGTTGTTGTGAAGGAATCCCACTTGTCATCTGCTTTGATTACATTTATGATTTGTCTAACCATTTGTTCCTCCTCAATTACCCCTCCAATGCTTCCAAGTTGGTCTGAGATCTCCTTCATCTTTGTGACATAATCAGCCACACTTTGCTTGGGGATTTTCTTCATTGTTGTGAGCTCCATCCATAATTGGTTTTTCCTTGCTCGAGTGTTGGAGGAGAAGAAAGAAGCAAGTGCATTCCAAGTCTCTCTTGATATCTTGCATCCCTTGACATGAGGTAAAAGAAAATCAGAGATTGATTTTAGAATATAGGACCTTTCAAGTGCATCTGTTGAACACCAATTTGAAAGTCTTTCCTCTTCTTCATGTGATGGTTGCCCTTTGTTCCTCATGGTTGGCATAGCTTGATCTCCAAATGTGTATCCAAACAGATTCCTCCCTTGAAGATAAGACTTCATCATTAGAGACCATGCTGTGTAGTGGTTTCTATCCAACTTTTCAATTGTTGATGGAAATCCAGCTCCCATGCTGATTGACTATGCTTTGATACCACTGTACAGAGAGATGGTGGATGCAATCCAAAGATGATTAGGTGTTGCTATAACCATCTTCACACCAGCCAACTGAGATTTCAGAGTTGGTTAGTAGATCCTTTGAGCTTCCTAAATCCACAAAAAGTTCACCCACATGTTTTGGAACAAGTATCTCAAAATTTTGAGTCAAGACAGACTAGTTGCAAAATGATTGGCTCCCAAAACTTGTTACTTTTGTACATACACTTAGGGGAACAAATGAACAGTGCTCTCAACCTGGTAGGAGTTAGAAAAGTTCCTTTTGTACATAGAAAATAGATTTAGATAGCTTGCTAATCCAAGTTAAAATACTTTGATTGATCAGTTGAGCACTGAGAACAAGATTTGGCAAAATTTGGAACAGTCCCGCCATTTTTGGGGCTCTATAGAGATTAAAATAGTGCAAAGAAAAACATAGATTTCTCATAAATTATAAATCCAATGAGGATGTAATTTTGTGACCATAAAATAGACTTAGAAATAAATCCAATGCACTTTAAAACTCTAAAAAAGCTTATGTTTAGGCCAAGATATGAGCTTCTGAACTTACTATTATGAGCGAGTATAATAGAGAATAAAACAGAGAAAGAGTAAATGATGAATGTATAGATTCACATATAATTAAAACCACACTGGAAATGAATAGTTGCACAATGGGAGTAGAATAATAGGGCTATGGAGTAAGCTCTTCAATCTCTACAAATGAACATGAAATGGGCATGAATCGAGCTCTCTAATGGTGATTTCCTTCTTGCTCTTTTTAAAGCTACTTTTGGAGGTAGTTTTGAAATTGAATTCAAATAACTTCACCTAAAGCTAATGCTAAGAATTAAGAGATATTCTCTCAGCTGATGGATTTGTGGTTTTAGGTAGTTAGATTCACGAATTTCCTTTCTGCATCATGGTTGACTTAAGCCATTCTTTTTTTCATAATTACAAGAGATAAAATATACTTTTTTTACAAGACGTGTTCATATGTCTATACATATGACTACAAATGAACATAAATTAAATCATATCAAGCATGTAGGCTTGGGTAAAATGCACCAACATGTTGTCCTCACACAATCCATTGTTGAATTCTTTTGAATCACACTGGTTAGGATCAACCATTACCAAGAATGGTACAACACTTGCATGTGGGTTTATCTTCATCTTCTTCATAAGATCCTATACATGTAGATTATGGGGCTCCCTCATCTCAAGAGGCCTCCTTCTTGTAAGTGGGTCAATTGGGGGTCTATTGATTTTGGTAATGGGGAGGTGGGAAAGTTTTCCCTTCTTAATGAGCTTCTTCTTGAAAATATCCTCCCTAACCTTATTCTTCTTTGTAAGCAATATCCTAGATGCAAGCTCTCTTCTAGGGGAAACTATGTCATCCCAAGAGTGTGCGCTCTCTATTGATTCCACATCAGTGGCCTTGGTCTTCTTCTGGGGCTTCTTCTATATGGGCTACTTACTCTTTTACTTTACAAGTTTCATCTTTCGTTGTTGGCTTGGCATGATATTCCCCTGTATCCACAGCAAGAGATCCATAATCAAATTTTTTGAATCCCTAAAAATCTGAGCAAGCCTCTTTGGCACACAACATTTTGGACATAGAAGTTCCATTTTACAAATTATACTCCTCAATCCTTTGGAAGTATCCACTAGGAAAAGGAGGTTATATCAGTCCTCATCTTCGTACTCCAACTTGAACACAAGGACATATTGAAAAAGCTCGGTGGTGGTAATCTCCCCCCTCCCCTAGGACCTGGGTGGTGGTCTATCTCTCCTACTAACTTGAGTCTCTTTGGATTTATCTTTTCTAACTCGCTCTTCCTCAATGGGCTTGACATGCTATAGCCACCTGATGCTATGTCCATAGGATTGCTTTCACGCTCCAAGGCTTAAGAGCATGTCCAATGCGTTTCTCCTGAGAAGCCTCTCCTAAGTTAAGCATCACCGTCAGCATCTTAAAGGACTTCTCCTCACTCTTCTCACTATTCCTAAAGTGATACAATTTATGTTTTTCAAGGGCATGGCATAAGTCCCAACCAAGGGAATGAGATTCATATCAATGTTTGGGGGCCAAGTTGATGCAAGAATACAAGCTTGTCATCCAACTCGATGTTTGGTATTGAACTAGGGGTCCATTTGGATGCCACACATCAACCTTAATGTCCAAGTTGATACCATGCATCGAGTTCAAGGGTCAACTCGATGCAAGGCATGAATGTTCTAGTCCAATTGGATGCTAGGCATCAAATTTGGAGCCATGTCGATGCCAGACATCAACCTTATGCGGGAAAACTCAAAGCCAATTATCGAGTTTGCACAAATCGATGCCAGGAATTGACTTTTGCGAGAAGGTTGATGCCTCCCATCGACCTGGCCTCCAAAGTTGATTCCATGCATGGAGTTGGACCACAAGGTGGATGGCAAACATTGACTTTTTGTACAATCTCGATGTTTGGCATTGAGTTCCATCTCTCTAAAGTTGGACCAAAATGTGAATTCTTTCAAACAAAGTACTAAAATTTCTAGGGTTTTGAAAAAGCAATCTTTTTGGAATATTTATTTGCTACGTAAATTTGTATAAGACAATCTCTTCTAAGCATGGAAAAGATAGATCTATGATATGTTCACTAAAGGAAGGATTTCTCCTTCCAAATTTGGTAGTTATATCGCTCCCAATGGTAGAAGTTCCACTAGTTTAAAAGGTCAAATCCATCTTGGTGTAAGCTTCAATTGATTTTGATCTACGGTCAATAATAAAGCAAGCGATCATTTACTAATTTTCTTTTCTCTTAAGTTCTTGTTATGTAACTCTTTCCCTTTCCCTTTTCATTCAAATTTGACTCATTCTTTTTCTCTTCATGTTGATTGATTCATTCCGTGTGAGATCCAATCTGATCTCCCTTTTCTAAACTTGCATTCAATTTGTTAGAGAAAATTATTAACTCAAAGGATTTCGTGGCCTCAATCCTATATATACATTTTGCCTCAATCCCATATTTGCCATACATGAATTGATGGATTGCCTAACCAATTGTTAATGAGCAATGAAATCATACCTCTAAAAAATTCTTGATTGTGACATAAAGTCAAATCATACGACCCATAATAATGGGCACAATCCATCTTCATAATTATCTAGATACATGATTTGGGAGATGTAATTAGTTGATGTTACACTTCCACTATTTGTATATTATAAAGGGAATGCTCTTACACTTCCATTGTCAATGAAGATGAGCTCTCTCTTTTTTAGAGATGCTTGGGCAGCACCTGTCTGTAGTGATCGAGTCTATAGACTTTCAAATTTTTTGTTTTTAGTGAATCCTTTCATGAATGATGTCCATGACTTAGAATGTATCAATGATTCTCTGTTCTCAGTTGCATCATTTAAGTTAGACTCTCAATGCAACAATGCTCAATCCGATCCATCTATTGAACCCAATCCACAGATTATGTGCATGTGGAGCAAAGAATGTCATCAAATAGAGAGAGAGAGAGAGTATACAAATCGCGTGGCATTTTAAATGAAGGCCTTGTGAACTAATTCAATGAAGATTTCAATTCCTTACTTTAGATAAACAAATTTCATCGAACATTGTGAAGCATTGTTGTGGTTTGAAATGTTTGTATAAATTAGGAATGAAGAAACTAAAGTAGCTAAAAAAGAAATTCTTCCATTTAGATAGTGACAGGCAAGATTTGTAACTTGTTTCTCACATGAAAATGATTGAGGATAACATGTCAATAACCCATGTTGCTTTTGAATATTAGTTTAGCCAAGAGATCCAATGTTGTAGGGCTGCATTTCAAATTGTGATGGGTGTGGGGAATTGTAGAATGCATAAGATTTAGCAAGGGATTATATGTGGAGATCTCATTTTTTATACATATTAGGGAGTTGGGTCCAAAGGTTCTATTGGCCATCATGCAAATGTCTTGGATGATGAACCATTTCCGTTTGCATTGTGAAGTTATGGCTACAACTGGAAAGTTACACTTGTTAGATAACTTTAATCGTTGAGAAGTATTTCAAGTCTATAAAGAAGAGATGGAGAGTAAAAATGAGAAGTATGTTTGATATCGACATTTTACTCCATTATGGAAAGAAAAGTTTAACAATGTGAGTATTCCTTGTAAAATGGGTGAATGTTTAGTTTGTGCCACTTTGCGAAACATGGCAAAGGGTTCCACAACACCACAAGAAAAAGATAATTTTAAAAGTCTTCTAAAGAAGCATTGGGAGAGTGAAGCTTTTGAAAGAAAGAAAAAAATTCATCTTTGAAGAAAAGCACTCAAAAATGGAGAGCATTATATGTGTTTGTTGATTTATTGTATGGGTCAAAGGAAAACATATATGGCCCATTTTCCTCACATACCTAAGGACAGCATATATGAAGTCCTTGTGCAAATGCATCTGGTTGGTGCTTTGGTATACAATGGAATTGTAAAGTCCAAGGTTTTCTTCACATATCATAACGTGCATAATGATCCAAACCTTATGATTACTATGATTCAAAAAGTTTTGCAATCATGGGAGGGTCTTTTTCCAGCAAATCTCTCCTTGTAACCTAATAATGCAAAAGAGAATAAAAATTCTACAGTCTTTGGATATTTATGCATGCTTGTTGATAGACAAGTGTTTCACAAGGTAAAGGTAAATATCCTTTTGGTTGGGTAGACTCATGATCACATTGATCAAATGTTCAGTACGTTCTCTAAGAGGTTGGCACGCCATAATGCTTTTACTCTTCCAATATTATTTGTGTTGATTTCTAAAGCATATACTCCAAGGCCTAAAGTTCAACACCTCACACACATTTATGAATTTAAACAGTTTTGCTTAGCAGGTATTGATAACAGTACTAAGGTTTTGGCTCAATCGCACAACATTAGTTTCCACCACACATTCTTGATAAGGAGTCTTAATGACATTACTCTTTTATTTGCAAAGAAATATTCATGTTCTCTAGGGTGGGAGCCTAAAGATGGATACAAAATTTTATTGCGTGTGCCTAATTTGTATGTGGATGGTGCAGAACAAACACCATGTGAAGATAAAAGCAGTATGGAAAGATGTGGAAATGTGGTTGGGAAAAGTAAAAGGTGGATGCATGTACTTATTGAGAAGAAGAGAGAGATTGAGCATGCAAAACAAAATGTTGGAGATCAAGATGTATATTGGTGGGATGAGTTTGTTAACCATCAAGAAGAGATTATAAAGAATACCATTGCAGGGCATTGGCCAATTGATATTCCATTCACATGGGATTTTAGAACACAAAGATCGTTGAATTTGTACCAAGTATATAATGCAGATACACTTCAAAGCTGTATGCCTCCACCAGAAAGGAATATTTATGTAGGCCCAAGGATGACGAAAGAGGTTGACACACGATGGGAAGGGAATTTGAAATAAATAAATATTGGAACACTTATTAAAGTGTTTGCTCATGGATGAGGCTACTATACCATTTTGGATAACAAAAGTATTAGAGATCATTAACGATATCGATCAAAGAAGAACAGAGGCTTTGATAGTCCACTGGTATGATACAAAAATTAATAATGCATTCACTCATAAGTATATCTTAGAAATGGTATGTGACACCAAATTAATAGGCTCAAAAAAGACAAAGAATATTCAAAGCAAATCCACCCTTAACATGGATGATGTAGATATTCTTGTTATGATTTTGCCTTGAAAAAAAAACATGCTAGTTGAAGAAAGCAACCATCAATATGATAAAATGAAAGCTTATGGATGTATGTGGGACATTGAATCATAGGAAAAAAAGAAGATCTATGCATGATCCTGTAGAATTTGGTATGTACTAGGATGAGGACGGAGCTCTTGTTGATCTAGAAGAAGAAGAGATCTCCCAACAATCTCAGATTGAATCACATGCATCCAATGATGAGGGTCTAAACATAGATCAAGAAAGTTGTAAATTAATTTGAAAATCTATGACACTTTTGGTGCTGGTACAACTGCTCGAAAGCACTTTACATGATGAAACCATGTTCTATTTCCTTTTTGAATCACTATCAAAGATCATCTATCCAACACACGTTTAATCTTTATTTTCTATATAAGATTTTTCATCACTTTTATGTTTCTCACATAGATTTTGGAGATATCAATGTTAAATAGATCCAAATTTTGGGCACAATTTGACCTCCTTAATTCTAAAACAATGATAGAAAATGTCAAACAATCGCATGTTTTCACTTGATTTTTGAAATGTATGTATATTGGTCTAAAGGGTTTTCAAATAGAAGATGTACCTTCCTTGATTTTTGACGAGGTAGTTCTCTTTTTACGACATAGTTCTCATTTGTTATGAATTTCCAATGCTCCCCTACCTCTTCTCTTTCAATTCCTTCTATAGTTATTTCCTAATCTCACTTAACGCTTTCATTCTTTTTCATAATGATGAATTATGTAAGTGATCTGATCAATTTCCATTGAGTTTATATGTCTCTTTGAGTCTCCATGCCATCACATGAGCTTGTTTGAAGCCCCTTATATGCATCCTCATTGGAACATTGGCCATTGATCTGATTCCCCCCATTGAGCCCCTTCATGACAGGTGAACCCGATGTGAAATACATCGATTTTAACATTTGAACCCAACATGAAATACGTTTGTTTTGATATTTGAACTCGACATGAAATTTTTGTGTTTTGACAAGTGATCTGGAAGTGAATGTTCCCGCGATCTGAAAAATCATATGATTGCAATTTTATTCATATGCAAATTTTTTTCTTGAGATTTGATGTAGTAGCGTCTTCTTTGAGGGCTGATCTACTTGATCTGAGCACTTTCACTACGTCTTGCAAGAATCTTATCCTCTTCACTTCACCCCTCTCATTGATTGAAGCTATCACTTACATAATACCAAAATGTATTTAAAATCTATTCTCCAAATTTGTATATTTTTCACACTTTCACAGACTTAAAGCCTCCTCTTCATGCGAACTCCAAGTACTCATATTTCATGATGTTTCAAATTCTTTCATGCATATGTTGCAAATTGAAAAGAAACATTGAAATTCGAAGTTGAAGATATAGCGACGAACATCAAGATTCAATCAAGACTTTAATATCAAAGCAAGATGGAAGATTTCTTTAAAACAATGATGAACGAGACTCAAGGTCAAAGAATAGTTGAAGCCACACTTAAGGAAAACGGAAAGTTCACAAGAGTTAATGTTATTGAATACCTAGATTCTTATGAGGATCTAGGTAAATTCATGGCTTACTTCATGATAAGTTGATTCCATATTTGAAAAGACTAGCAACCCTATCTATGATTAGAACAATAGAAGCTCATGAAAACTTAGCTTGGGAGTATTTTAGGAAGAAAATTCATAAATATTTCTACCTTTAAGACTTTGGTCAGCATAGTATAAAAGTAAATTTTGAGTGGATAATCTCATCGAAACCTCACACATCCATTACACAACTACATAGTGAATTTGTGAAAAGTTTTTCACAACTCCTAGAAGTGGATAGGACTACTCTACCACCTGATATTGTTATTAAATTTCTTTAAATTTTGAGTCCATATGTGGGAGTAGAATTTAAGAGAAGACTTGAAGAGCTATGGAAGAGAAATGGTCTGGCTAATCACTTGGCTATTGTAAGGAAGGTAGTAGAAGTTGTTGCTCACATGAAACAAGGCCAATCCATGCTTTGTGGGCCAACACCTACTCCTCCATGTAGTATGCCATCTTTAAATGAACATAGGGAAATTCATACAAGTGCAAAAGTTGATTTAGCATCCTCAACTGGAATACCTCATGAATTTCAATTAGAAATCCATTCTGAAATTGAAAATATAGCGATGGTGCAAACCAACCTAACCAAAGAAGTCTCATCACTTTACCACAAGGTAAATTTTCTTAGTCTTCAGAATAATATTTCCACACAATCATGCTTATCTCATTCACTCAACCATATTTACCTCAACCTCCTTAACCTCTGATTCCTTAATCTAGTTTCCAAAGGACTTACAATTCTAATGAGTGACATAACACTAATGTGAAGATGCTTTTGGTGTGATGTTATTGACCTTCTCACATATTCATGTGAGGCTTTGAGAGAGGCTAAAGAGAAAAAGCTTGTGATCAATATTGATAAGAAATTATGTGACTATAGGTCATGCTTGCCTTTAGCTACAGATTGTGGAAAGGGGGTATGAAGAAGTTATATGAAAATTGGAAATCTTAGAAGTTATATAGGTCACACATGCTTAGTGGAGGATTTGATGATTCATGATCATTATGAATCAGAATTATGATCAATTTTGAATCCGTAACATGTATTTTCTTCATTATTTTCATTACATTTGTATGAGAACTTATTATGAATGAATTTCTCTTCTTTCCAATGTTCCTCTACCTCTTCTATTTCAATTCCCTCTATACTTATTTCCTTATCTCACTTAAGTTTTTATTCTCTTTCATAATGATGAACTATGAAAGTGATCTGAACAATTTGCATTCAGTTTATTTGTCTCTTTGAGTTTCTATTCCATCACATGAGCTTGCTTTAAGCACCCTATATGCACCATCATCGGAACACTCGTAGTTGACCTCATCCACCCAACTAAGCCCCTTCATGACAACATTGTTCTTTAAGAAGCTAAGGGTTTGAAGCCTTTGAAATATCATATCATCAACTTATATGATAATAATAATAATAATAATAATAATAATAATAATAATAATAATAATAATAAATACATCTTTTTTTGCTTTAACATAAAGAGTAGGAGTACCTTCTAAGTTTTAAAAATCAATAGATAAAAGATAGAGATGTATCTTCGCATACCATGTTGTTGCTGCTTGCTTTAAACCCTACAATGCTTTGATAAGCTTACATAATGCTCTTTAACTATCCCTTCAAAACTTTTTGGCTACTCAATGTAGACATTTTCATGAAGATCACCATTGAGAAGGTTGTTTTGATATCTAATTCGTATACATCCCAACCAACGAATGCAGCAAGAGAAAGTACTATTCTGACTACTATCATTTTAGATGTAGGTGCAAAAATCTCATCATAGTCACATCCTTTCTTTTGTACATAACCTTTGACAACTAACCTTGCTTTATACCTATCAATAGTACCATCTTCTTTTCTTTTGACTTTGAAGATACACTTAACAACAATTGCTTTTTTTTATGTTTTGTTAACTTACAAAGCTTTCATGTTTGATTCTTATGAATAGAATCAATTCTTCTTGCATAGCTTTCTTCCACTTAGATCTTCTCGTGCATCTTTAACATTAGAATATTCATTCTCAACTAAAGTTACTACTAAAATGTTATGAAACTTAAAATGTTCTACATAATTTACAAGATCTAGTTGTTCTTCACTTATCTTACTTCTTGTTCTACTTATGAAGTTCTTTATACCACTATCCTTCCAAGTTTAATATAAACACCTCAGAGTATTCTTGAAAACTGGTTGGCTAACTTCTTGTTCTATAGTATCTCTTTCTTATAGAATTTTGGAACTTTCTCCAACTTCATAAGTTGGAACTTCAAGAGGTACTAACGACAGACTATATATAAATCTGGGAAATGAAACTTTCTCTTCACCTTTATCAAGAGCAACTTTTAGGTTTTGAGAAGGTTCATCACCCCCTTGTATAGTTGAATGTAAGAATCTGAATTCCTTCTAAAAAATACATAGTCATCTTCTTTTATGAAATCTGGAATCTATGTCTTCTCATCAAAAATATGATTTTTGGAAATATATGCATTGTGTGAAAGTAGGATATCACCTATTTTTACAACATAGAATCTCTATCCTTTGCTTTCAATGCATAACCAATAAAAATAGCTTTGATGTCTTTTACATCAACCTTAACACAATATTTTTTTTCAATGTGAACATAAGATGGAGAAACAAAAACTTTGCGGGCACTCACATTTGGTTTCTTATCATAATAAGATTCAAGAGGCTTGATAATCTTGAAGGATTTTGTGGAAGAACTATTCAGTTTTGTGATTAGTTGTATGTACTACATAAAAAAAAAGGGAGAAAGTTATTTGGATGATATCGTTCTATGCATCATCTCAACAAGTATCTTATTCTTTGTCTCTACAACACCATTCTCTTCCGGATTGTAAGAAAAAGTGAGTTCATGAGAGATACCTTTGTCTTCAAGAAAAGAGTTGAAGTCCTTTGACATGTACTCTCCTCCTCTACCACTTCGCAAAATCTCAATTTTTTACTAACTTTCATGTTCAACCATAGATGAAAACTTCTTGGAAGTAGGAAAGACCTCTCACTTTGCTTTAAGACCATATATCCATGAATAGATCAAAAAATCATCAATAAATATGATAAAATAACTATAAGCTTGAATGGAATCAATTCCCATAGGACATTCACATCTGAATCGATGATCTACAACTTCCTTGTGGCTTTAATGTATCCATGTTTCTTGAAAGGAAGTTTGTGAGGCTGTCCATCAAGAAATCCTTCACATGATACAACATCATCTAGTAAAGCAAAAGTAGTCAAACTCTATACCGTTTCTTGATCTTTGATGTGCTTGGGAGTTATGTAACTGATATGAACAAACCTAGCATGCCATAAATTCATGTCCTCTTTAGGTGTAGAAGACCTAACAACATTAGCATGATAAATTTTGGAAAATACAAGCATGCCACTTCTATTTTCACCCTAACATAGTCAATGCTTCTCAGTAGGTAAGAGGATCCAATATGATTCTTTCTTAAAAACACCTTTATATCCATGTCTTAAGTAAGCAGATATCGAGATCAAATTCTTCTTCATTTTTTGAGCATAAAGAATATTAGAAATTGTGAAATTTCCACCTTCTCTTGACTTATGATTTACTTCTCCAACACCAAAACCATCCAAATCATGACCATCTACATGTTCACTCTTTTACCTGAAAAATTAGAAAGTGAAGCTAATACCGTCCTACAACCTGTCATATGCTTAGTAGCTCCAAAATAAAAAATCCAAGAATTTTAGAGATTGCATTTAATGTTGCTTTTTCAAAAGATAATTCTTTAATATTGACACATACATAAGATTCTTCTCATTATTAGGTTTTGAGTAATCTTTAGCATTAGTAGTTAAAACTTTTTCTTCTCATTATAAACCCTTTTTTTGCATTCTGATATGAAATGAGTTGGTTTCTTATAGGAGTGGAAAATTCATTTCTTTGAAATACATGTAGTGGAAATAGAATTCTCTTCTAAAGTGGAAGAAGTGGTAGATGTAGATGTGGTAGAAGATGAAGTAGAAGACTTAGGAGTGAAAGACTAACTTTGCTAAATCTTTTTCTCCTTCTTTGTTGTCTCCTTCTTCTTCTTACCCTTTGATGACAATAACAAGGCTTCATCCTTCTCTTCCATAGTCATTTGTTGATTGTCATCTTGAATTAATAGGAAGTGCACATCTTTAAATGAAATTTTTCTACCTCCTTTAGAGAGAGGTAAAGAAGCAACAAAAGAAGGAAATAAAGATGGAAGTGAATTTAAAAGTGTGTTGACCATCTCCTCATTTGAAATCATGACTCCAACATTAGGTGCTTGATCATGTAAGTCCCTGAGCTTCAAAATATGTGACTAAACTAATTCAACAACTTTCATCATTATGTTGTCAAGTTGTCTCCTTAGATGAGCTTTCATAGCATGATTTCTACTTTGATAGAGATTTTGTAACTCCAACCAAGCATGAAGAGAAGTTTTACATGACCTGATTTGGGGTATAATATGCCCCTTGACTCCCATAGCAATGAATAAAAACTAGTGTGCCCCTTTTGATTCCCATTTGGATTTCTCTTCTATAGGAAGTAACCTGTTTGTCTTGGTCTTGGGTACTTGCCATTCACAATATTCCATAATTCTTTAGATACTAACAAATTCATAATCATAAAACTCCACATCGGATAGTTAGACATTCCTTCAAACTTATCATCATTATAAAGTCTATAATCAGTCATCTTGCTAACGATGTATGTGAATTATGCTATGATACAAAAATTCGGAAGTGAGATGGGCCAAAATAATAATATTCATAGCTTTAGAGGATCTTCCAACACATGAATCTTATCATACACACCTTAAGACTCAAAATTAGATGAATAAGGAATACAGACAGAATGCACAATTTTAAAATTCAAAGTAAGTTGGATGATTACCAGCATTATCTAATATGAATGTCAAACTACAATGTGTGTAATGATACAAAACTGAATTGTTGCTAATACATAACTGAATCTAGGCTAAATTCAGGGTTGTAGATACAAATATTGAGTGAAAGTGCTTAAAAGGTTTGAAGAGTGTGTGTATGTGCAATCAAAGTGAATAGAAGCAATTTAAATTTGTTTTTATAACAAACCCTATTACAAAAATTAGGGTTTCAAAAGCCCTAAATAAAAAATTTCTCTAAATAGCAAGGTATTCTTCTCCTTTTATTGAACCAGAAGGAAAAAGCCCTAGAACATCAACAATAGAAGAAGGTTTGAAATGCGAGTTGCTACTTAAAAAAATATGGAAGATCTAATGGTTGGATGCCAAAATCTTGTGCAAAGCTACAAAAAAAGTTGGGAACACATTCTTCAAGTTTTAGAGTGCACATTCCTCCTTGAGTATGAAAGAACTTGAAGAATTTTGTAGGAGGTAGAAAAGTGAGTTTCGAAGTGATGATGTTCGGTCTATCCAACTAGCAAAGGGCCAACCCTTGAGCTTATGGAAACTCAAAAAGAACTTATAGGAATGTGATAAGAGAAATAAAATCGACTATGTACTTTGGAGCATCAAGGAGAAAGAGTCCATACAAAACAAATAGGGTTGTGCATCCACTAGCTCAAAAAACTTGCTATCTTTGGATGAAACAATCAACTTCAAATGCTCATAGCCAACATCATGATTACAATTAAAAAAACTCCTTTTAGAGGAATTATATATATATATATATATATATATATATATATATATATATATATATATATATATATATATATATATATATATATATATATATATATATATATATATATATATATATGTGTGTGTGTGTGTGTGTGTGTGTGTGTGTTTTATTGTATAAAATGCATAGGAGTACAAGTAATAAGCAAAATATGCTTTTGGAATGATCTTGATACTCAACAATGGTACCTCCTATTTTTCAGGGCTATGTAAAGATAGATCCTGAGACAAAACAAAAACTATGCTTTATCCACATTTACTAAACCAAATACTTTGATGCTTTGTACAAGTAAACTAGATGCTATTACCTTTCCAATGAATGCTCATACATCTGATTTGGACCTATGTAGAGAGAGCAACAACCTCCAAAAGTGCATAATTGTTGAAGAAGATGATGCAAAGAAATAAAGGAGCAAGACAATGATGGCCAAAAAATGTATGTATATTGCTTCCATGTAATGTAAAAGGGATTTGAACTCTTTATATATACTTTTGAAGTTTTCAACAAGTTTTAGAAGTGTACTTTGAATTTAAATGAGGGCGGGATTAGTTTTGAAGAGTCACTTTCCTACAATCTAGGAAAAGTGAAGATCTACTTTGATCTACTTTTAGGTGATTGATTGATTCATTGATTGTCAAGCTCCAAAACCTCAATTTCATGGAATTTGATATCTATTTTTTGCCTTTTACATGTGTAAACCTCTACTCTTTTAGATTGGTAAATGGTCCATAAAAAATATTTAGAAAAATACAATAAATGACCATAAATAAAAGAAGACTTCAATGGATATTTTGACATAATCCAAATGATAGCTTTTCATGTAGATCAAATCCACCTCAAGCATAGTTTAAGATTGATGTTCCAACAGCTCCCCCTCAAGTGAAAGTATGCTTGAGTCTTCATACTCTAATAGGTTGAATTCCTCACATTCATTTAAATCTACAAAACTTTATTCCATCAAGTGCCTTTGTCATCATATCTGGTACTTGCTTTTCAATTGGAACAAAAGATCAAATCTCAATCATCCTTTCCATGAGCTTCTCCTCGATCAAGTAGTTATGAACCTTGATGTGTTTGGTTCTTTCATGGAAACTAGGGTTTGCTGCTAGATGCATGGAATTAACATTATCTTTAAATATTAGACATTTGAAACTCACAAGTCCCAAATTTGTATAAAATGCTTTTAACTATATTGCCTATTGAGTTGATATGGTCAAACCTCTATATTCTTCTTCAATTGAGGATAAAGCAACTCTTGCTTGCTTCTTGGAACTCCATGACACTAGCTTTGAACCTATAAATGCTAAGTAACTAGAGGTACTTCTTCTATTATCCTTAGATCCTACCCAATCTACATCTGAATAGATTTTGATATCTAAATCTGAAGAGTACGGATAGAATATACCTTCATTGATTGTACCTTTGAGGTACTTAGGTACTCTCTTAGTTGCATCCATGTGTGGTCTTCTTTGCAAGTGCATGAATTGGCTTAGCATTCCTACACTATACGAGATGTCTACCCTTGTAGTAATAGCATATATCAAGCTACCTATGAAGATTTGATACTCTTAAATGTCTTGAATTTTCTTACCTTCATAAACACTAAGTTTATGAGTCATCTCCAAAGTTATACGTGCATTTTTAGTGTTCTCCACTTTGAACTTAAGAAGTAGACCTTGAATGATATATCTCCTCTAAGTCAAATACATTCTCTCATCTATGTATATGACATGCATACTTAGGAAGAATGTGCGCTCACCTAAATCACTTATTTTGAACTCCTTTTGCATGTGTTCCTTGATCCCTTGAATTCCATTTAGATCATCAATTGTTAGAATTATGTCATCTATATATATATATACATAGATAGATAACCTAATTGTGATCCCTTTTGATGAATATAAAAGAATCTGAGTTGCTAGGTTGGAACCCTTGATCTTGAAGGTATGTAGCCAACCTGTAATTCCAAGCTCTAGAAGCTTGTTTCAATCCATACAATGATTCCCATACAATTCTTTCTTAATTCTGCAAACATAACATGCATGATTAGGGTTTTCAAAACTTGGAGGTTGTGATATGTAAGCCTCTTCACTTATCCAACCATTTAGAAATACATTTTTTACATCAAATTGGAGGCGTCTCCAATTTCTTGCAACACTACACTTATCAATATTATACCATGAGTTTGTGAACATCCTTTGACAACTAATCTTGCCTTGCACCTAGAAATTGATCCATCTTATTTTCTTTTAACTTTATATACCCATCTACAACCACTTACCTTTTGATTGGGTGACATTGGAACCCAATCCCAAGTTTCCACTTCCTTCAATGCATCTATTTATTCTTTCATGGCCTTTTCACAATTAGGGTTTCCCTCTCTCTCCTCATAGGTTTAGGGTTCTTCTAAAATTGAGTCTTTTTCCAAGCAGACTGAATACTTTATAACAAACTTGGAGTCATATCCATACCTTTTTGCTTGTTTCTTCTCCCTTGTTGATCTTCTAGGGGCTTTCTTCGAGCATTCTCCACACCCCTTTATCTTTTCTTTGCTTCTTGACTTCCATAGTTTGTAATCCTTTTCCCTTTCATCTTGGACATCATCTCTATCATATCTTGGATCTGGAGTCGTGTATCATGCTTGCTTCCTAATTGTTGAGAATCAGAATTAAGATCATATGGTAGAGTTACCTTTTATTTGCCTTCATCATACCAAGACTTCTTTTCTTAAAACACAACATTCCTACTTGTAGTGAATTTCTTGGTTGAAGGATTATAGAATTTGTAACCCATCTTAGTTGAGTCATACCCAATAAACACTCCCTTTGTTTCCCTTTCATCTAGCTTACCGCTCATTTGTGTTTGTATAGGAAAATAAGCTAAACAATCAAAGATCTTGCAATTACTAAGACTAGGTTTTCTTCCATACCATGCTTCATAAGGATCCATACCTTGAAGTGATTTGGATGCTAGTTTATCAATAAGGTACATAGTAGTTTAAATATCCTCTGCCCATAGATAACGTACGAAACTCTTTTCTTCAAGCATTGTTTTGGCTGATCCAACCAAAGTTTTGTTTCTCCTCTTTGCAATTCCATTCATTTGAGAAGAGTACCTAGTAGTCAATTCCCTTCTAATACCTTTATCTTCAGGAACTCATCAAAATCTTTGGAGAAGTATTCTCCCCCTCCATCAAATCTTAGATTCTTGAGTGATCTTCTTGTATGATTAATGGTTCTCGACATGTGTTAGATACTTCTTGAAGCAATTAGACACTTCATTCTTACTTTTGATGAATTAAAAAATACTTCATCTATTGTGGTCATCAATAAATGAGACATAAAACCTTGATCCTACCAATGAAGGTTCTTGACTTGGCCCCCATACATTTGTATGTACTAAGTCCAATAAGTTGTTGTGGATGTAGCCTTTGTGGTTGGATGGGTGTCTTTGTGCCTTCCTAATCTAACATGCAGCACATTTGTTCATCATGTTTTACTTTGATATGTTTGGAAGCCTTAGACCACTTTGATCCTGCATATATCCTTCAAGGTTCTTTCATCCACATGACCAAGTCTCTTATACCACACTTCAAGCTCACTTACGGTTTGAGACCCAAAAGTGAATAGAGCTATGTCCCTAGTTTCTCCTACTTCAAAAGTAAAGGACCTACCATGCTTCTCACCTCTTGCTATCTTCTTGAAGCCTTGACATGGATCTTCCACAAAAGCTCCATGTTGGGTGAACCTAACTTGGAGGCTGTTTTCAACTATTGGACCTATACTTATTAGGTTTTTAGTGATAGTGGGTACATCCAGAACCTTACTCAAAATGAATGTCATACCATTGCAAGCTTTGAAATCTTCTCCACATTATGCTTAGTATCATCCTCTCTTCGTAGCTCATGTCTATGCTTTTGACTTTCCAAGTCAGATAGAAGGTATGTTTCCTACAACATGATTTGAACATCTTGAATTTATGTAGAACAAATGATCATCTTCTTTACCTTCATTATGGCTTAGATTCATTAGAAGTAATGAGTGTTCATGTGGTTGATCTTTTGGATAATTATTAAAGTCCCTTCTATTGTGACATCTATTTTTGTTGTTGAACTTGTATCCATCTTTGCCTCTATTGCAACCATATCCACCTCTTCCACTTCCTTTTAGGGTCTTCCAATCTAACTAGCAATTTTGAGTGGTGTGGTTGGTCTTATCATACATGGCACATGGTTGAACATTTTGACGTTTGGTTTTGTCATGCTTTGTTCTTTCTTCTTCCCTTTTTGCTTGCTCTTGCCTATGAAGTTGGCTTGGGAAGTCTCCTCTTCATCTTCTTCCTTGTCCTTGCCTTTCAGCTTCTTATCCTTCTTATATGCATATAGAGAACTAGTTGAATTACCATGATAGGAATTACCTTCATTTATGCTATTGTTGTCTTCTTGATTGAAGAGTTGTCAAAGAAAGACGTTGAAGTCTACAGTTTGAACATTCATGATGAGATCATAAGCTATGGTGAAAGACTACCATTGCTTATCACTTCTAATTTTATTTAGAATCTCCCTCATGATAGACTCTTCTTCAATCAGCTCGATCTCTAATGGAGGCTAATTGATCTGCAACCTCCTTGAAGTTTGTAACAAATTCTTTGATGGTTTTTTTAGGTGTCTTCTTCATTTGGTTGAGCTTGCTCCAAAGATGGTCCTTCCTTGCCTTCATGCTAGTAGAAAAGAAAGTCTCTAGGGCATCGCAAGTCTCCTGAGATGTCTTGCATCCTCTAATATGTGGTAATAGGAAATTAGAGATAGATTTTAGTATGTATGACCTTGCTAGAGCATCCCTTTCACACCAAAGTGTGAGCTTATATGTCTCCCCTTGTGTAGGTCCTCTTTTGGATCTTAGAGTAGGCATAGCTTCATCACTTGCTACAAATCCATAAAGATTTCTAGCTTGAAAATAGATTTCCATTTGCATTTGACAAGGTACATAGTTGTCTCTATCAAGCTTCTCAATCATTGTGGGAAAGCCATCGCCCATCTTGATCTAGCTCTAATACCACTGAGAGAGCTTGGTGAAGATTCTAGGAGGTACAAAAGTGAGTTGTGAAGTGATCAAGTTCGGTCTACCCAGCCAACACAAGACCAGCCCTTGAGCTTATGGAGACTCAAATAAAACTTATAGGCATGTGATAAGTGCAAAAAAACCCACTATGTACTTTGGAGTATCAAGGATAAAGAGTCGATACAAAACATATATGTATGCACATTGACTAGCTCAAAGAACTTGCTATCTTTGGATGAAACAATCAACTTCAATTGTTCATAGGTGCTAGCATGCTCACAATTGAAACAAATATTTTTGGAGGAATGATAAAAATAGGGTTGAGTACATAAAATGCACAAGAGTACAAGTAATAAGAAAAACATGGTTTTTGAATGAACTTGACACTCAATAGTGGTACCTTCTATTTTTAGGGCTAGACTAAGATAGATCTCAAGAAAGAAAAACTAAATTTTCTCCAAATTTACTAAACCAAATGCTTTGACCATTTGTACAAATAAACTAGAAAATAATACCTTTCCAATGAATGCTACATTCATCCATTTTGGAGCTACATTGAGAGAGTAGGAGCCTCTACAAGCTTGCTGTTCTTGAAGAAGATGATGTAGACAAATTAAGGAACAAGACAATGATGGCCAAAAGTGTATGTATATTGCTTCCATGTAATGTACAAGTGATTTGAACTCTTTATAAAAACTCTTGAAGTGTTCCATGAGTTTTACAAGTGGACTTGTATCTCAAATGAAGGTGGGATTAGTTGTTGAAGAGAATCAATGCACTTTCCTACAATCTAGGAAAAGTGAAGATCTAATTTGATCTAATCTTAGGTGATTGATTGATTCATTGATGGTTGAGCTCAACCACCTCAAATTTGTGGGGTTTGAGCTCTCTTTTTCTCCCTTTACATGTGTAAAACTTTACGCTTTTATATTGGTAAATGATCCATAAAAAATCTTGTGAAAAATACAGTAAATGACCATAAATGAAAGAACACTTCAAGGGATATTTTGACATGATCCAAATGATAGCTTTTTGATGTACATCAAATTGACCTCAAGCATAGTGTAAGCTTGATGTTCCAACATTTTAGACCTTGGATGATCCTTGAGTGATCTTGAATGAATCCCTATTGTGACCCTCAAGTACTCCTTAGGCTTTGAGCTGATTTGTGAAAAAAACTTATGAAAAGCCAAAAAGAGACTCATGGTAGTTAAAAACAAGGATGAACTTTTTAGGTACAAATCTTCAATGATCTCTTGATATGGCCATAGAAAATTCATAAAAATATAATTTTCTTGCTTCTCATGACTTGAGGATTCATAATATGCAAAATAAAAAAACTTTATAAGAAGAAACTAGGATTTGGGTTTTCTTTAAGTTTTGTGAATCTGATGATTTCATGTTATATATCAAATGAAATCTCTCCTCAAGTACTATGTGATGATCTAATAAAACTTTTAGAGCCTAAATGAACAAAATTTGGCTAAGTGTCATTGACAAAGGTAACCATCTTGAACCTTGGATTCCATGTGACTTCTATATCTCATGATTGGTTCAAATTTTGCAGAAATCAATGCTTTCATTAGCTCTAGAACATGCCAAAATCCTAAGATCGGCTACCTACTTCCTAAATTCTTACATCTATACATCCTCATTCTTTCCAATGCCAAGCTTGGGAGCTCAAGGAGTCACAATGTCCAAGTAAGTACTTCCCAAGTTCTAGTTCCAATTCTTCTCTATCCTTGTTCTAGTCTTATCTGGTCTAGTTCTTGGACATCTTGTGTTGTCCTCTTGTAATCTCATAGTACAAGAACTTTTCTAGTTATTTCTTGTATCTAATTCATCTCCATAAAGGGAGTCCTTGTAATTAAAATATCTTGTTTCGTACCTATAGTCCCCGGTTGTGGGATCCCTTATATCATCTCTAGTCTCATTATTCATACCTATCAGCCGTGGGTTGTGGGATGTCTTGTATCAATTACATATTCTTGAGTTATTTTCCCTACCTTGATGTTCTTGTTATTAGAATTATATTTCCAAAATCTTATCTAGTGTGGTCAGAGAGCATAACCTAGTGCTCCACTGACATCTTGGCAAGACTAGATCCTATCAGAGAGGAGGAATCATGGAGAATACTTATGAACAGATTGTGGCATCCAACAACAATTCAAGGACCTAACTCATTGAGAATCACAAGTCAAGATGGGATATCCCATGCATATAGGTGCACCCATCAAAGAACTACTCTAATGAATGAGGAATCTTCAAGCAAATCAAGGAAGTATTTAAGTGAAAAAACATCCAAGTTCATCCTTCATGAAGGAACCCAAGATCTGGATACAAAAAATGTTTAGTAGACCCAAAGTTCTATAGGTTCCTACAAAAAGTCAAACTCTAGATCCATATGCAGCCTTATAGATACCCTGATGATGCATCCAAGGTTGGCTTTATTTGAACCTTGCTCTACGGTCAAGTGTTATTATAGTTTGCGTCAATCTTGGACAAGTACATGGTAGTACTTCGTGACTATGAGGGGTTTGTTTGAGAGCAAACATGAGTGAAGTGGCAAACACAAAGCTTCAAAATCTACGTCAAGGTAATAGCCCTACCACACTTGGCACAAAGATTATTTCAGAAACAAATTTAGATTGGGGTTAAGATATGATGTGGAGGACCTTTTACTCAGGATTCCAAAGGTTAGGACATTGAATGAATTGATCACTCTAAGCCATTAAATGTGATAACTAGATTTTTGAAATGAAACAAGAAAAGCAAGTAGAAGGAAGAATTCTTTAATGGAAACCCTTCCAACCCACTCCTATAGAAGAGCCTATTCTTGGACCTACAAAAATAGGGTGACTAGGTTCTAACCTCTAACCCCACGAGAAAAAAAGGAGAGATAATAAGTTATGCCTCTATTCTGAAAACCCAACCCATATAGCAATAAACTTCCCAACACTAGAGCAAACTCTAGAGTCATAGTCACCCTTGTAGAGGAGGGAAATGAGGATATCTAGTTATAAAGGAGACTGTAGAGCTACAACACAATATAAGGAAGGGTCTCATAATTCTAGCAACACCCATATAACCATCTCATTCTATTGTCAAGTTCATCATGCCTAAGAAGAATCCTTGCAATTTAAGGATATCCTCTACTTACATCAAGGAAAGTGGTAGGATTCCAAGCAGAACTCCTCAGTGAAGACCTCTAGAGATTTAGAATGGATCGCATCAATGTCAAATCTCATTGGTTCTATGGTTTAGCAAGACCATTAGAAGATGCCAAATACATATGGGAATCTAAGTTGGAATTTGATCATCGTTATGGAAGATTTTAGTTCTTCTATGAAGAGTTTGAGGCACTCTAGAACTTAGAAGAGTTGCAACCACTATGTGAAAAATCAAGATTACCTAAATACTTTATAGCACCACTCCCAAAGCCAAACATTTACAAGTTATATTTCTTAAATCATGCTTTTCAACCAGGTAGTGATAAAGATGTACCAAGTACCTTCGTGCTTCCCTCTTTAGTGTTAGATCAATCATTTAGAAAGTTCAAATTAACCCATAAACTTGTTTGTGAAGCCTTAATGATTTCAAGACACATGTTCCTTCTGAGAAAGATAACATGATCCCTAAGTCAATGAACAAAACAGAGATAGTCATTTAGCATGTGAATCTAGCACTTTTCATTTTCCTACCAAGTTCCTTTCAGATAACTACACAACAAGATTAGGTTGAGTTTATAACTTGCATAGAATATGTCTCTACATGTGGACTTACCCATTAGGATCATATATCAATTATATGCAACAACAATAGATGGATCAGAAAAAAAGTACTTAATGGATGTTGTGCAATCATGAGGATTGTTTACATGTGCTTGGTGTATAATGTCCACATAAAGAGAGCACTTATGTATAACAAATTCAAAGCATTTGAAGGAGGAAGAGCATCCAATTCTTACCCAACCAAAAGAATGCAAGGCATGATACCATGTCTCCAGCTTAGCGAGAGCTTTCCATCTCTCTAGCCATCAGGAATAGGTCCACAACTTGTGAACCCACCAATTGACATCCACATACCATGCTTGGTTTCTCTCGATGGGGTAGGTAAAATTAGAGAAAAAGTACCAATAGTAGCTATCACAATGGATCAGAAAAGAACCATCACTTTCAGAGGGATCTTATATCCAGATTTTTATAAACATACCAATGATTTTTCTACTAGACAAAATTTTGACATTCTAGGTTGACTCCATATCAAGTCCCAATTTTCAAATACTAACTATGTCTCACAAAAGTATGAAAGGCCTAGTTCCCCAGGCTCATAGAAAGAGAATGAAGAAGGGCAAATAAGAGCACATCAAGAAGATGATAAAAGGACTCTAACCGATGAAGAAGAAGAAAGACAAACATATCAATAGGAGGAGCAACATGAAGAAAGGACCATTGAACAAGGCATAAAAATAGAGAGATCCGAGTATACTATCACACTTCAATACTTATATGCCACCATGCAAGTAGTATGGAATTGTAGGGAGGTGAATGAAGAACAAAGTGATGAGATCCCCAAACAGGAAGTAGAAAATGGTGGCCTCAACAAAGATCTGATTGAGACAATCCACAACATAGCTCAAGTAGTAGGTGTATTAGAAGCCTTGAAATTCATCACCAATTGACCACCAAGGAGATAGGATGCCTGAACAGGTCCAAGTCAAACTATTCATGTTTTGATACCACCAAATCTATCAAGATGTTCAATGCTCAACAGACATATGCCACCATTGATCACACCCATTGAAACCTCCTGACATAGAAACCTACTAATCCTACTAGTCACTTCTAAACCCAATGTTTCTGAGAATTCCAATCAGTTTTTGAGACCTCTTCACAACCACCACCTCACCACCATGTACCCATTGTACCACCACCCTCCTCTTTGCCTCGTATAACTCTAGCATCAAAGAACCTTTCCTTGTAACCCCATAGCCAACTGCCCCTCTTTCAACTACACTTACCACCACTCTTTCCATCCCAGTCACCATAGCTCCTTTTGCACCCACATTTAACCTACCTTAGCTCAATTTTCCCCATTAATCAACCTCCTTGCTACTCTATCATTTATCTCCATTGACACAACTTCAAGAAGAAGAAGAAACTTGGAGCACAACACAGAATGCTAAATGAATCACCAAGTGAATATACAAAAGATAAATAACCCATTAGGGTTAAAGGCATAAATACGGGCTGGGGGAAAAACCTCTTGAACTGGGAAAAAAGTACCCCGATGTTCTAAAATGCTTTCATTGAAATATATCAACAAATCTACCCTAGGAGTGATGCGGTGAACAAGGAGTTGACACTCATGTATAAAAAAGTTTCAAGCTATGTGGAAAGAGATCAATCCACAAAGGGAAGTAATCCCAAGGCTTTGTGGAAAGCTTCAAACTTCTCTCGAGGCAGAGCCTTTGTGAAAAGATCTACAATGTTATCCTATGTGGGCACATATGCCAAAATGATCTCTCCAGAGGAGAAACTTTCCTTGACATAATGATAATGCACCTCAATGTGCTTTGTGAGCTATCAATGCACAACTAAAAATGCACTCTAGCTATCAATGAAGATGGTGGTGGTAGAAGAGTGAGCAACACCCAAATAACCAAAAAGCTTTTGAGAAACACACACTCAATAGTTGTTATGATAGCTACCCTTACTAAGCCTTACAACTAGAAGTGGCCACAAGCTTCTAGTGCAACCAAAATCTGCATGAGCTACCATGCATAAAGTAAAAACCAATAGTGGACACAAGAGTGTCATAACAACTAGCACAATCAAAGTTAAAAAAATCATGTAAATCTAGCGATAAGATCACTTCTTTGGATAAAACAATCCAAGTATCTCAGTATCATGTAAGTAGTATGAGGACACTTAGGCAATGCATAAACTTGCTCATCTCAAAGATAGAAAATTTAATATCAAGCCAAGTTATGCATAATTAAATCAAGCATCCGATATCTTACTAATAGAGAGCAACATCAAATGCATCTCTGGAATAATGAGGACTCAACTGTAAACTTGTTTCTAAAGGAGTGATAATAGGTTGACAATCCTCAATGTCATACATTGATCCATAGGGATCATGACATTGATTCATAGGCATCAGTCCATGTGTGTGAGAGACAAGGGCAAACTAGCCAAGGTCCCAAGCTTAGGGGATACCCTAAGGTATTCGATAGTAATGGGGATGAGTGTTGCATGTTGCACACATGTCGGCACTCGACCATTCCAGACCATTGTTATTTTTAGAGTACAAGAGGGTATATATGGATGGGAGGAGAGTCACACACACATCATTCAAGACTTTTTCTCACACTCAAAGCCAAAATGTTGCAATAGTGTGTTTATATATATTTTTTGACAAAAAGCAACTTGCATAGATTTAATGGCCAAATAATGATGCAAATACCTGAAATCTAACATCTCACAAGATGCATGCAAATCAGCCTTACATTCAGCAATATGCTTCTCATTAGGACCATTGAGTAGCGTGTATCAACATACATAAGAATGCTCAGATGAACATCATTTCTAGGCTTAAAATATAAGGTGCTCTTAGTTGGATTGTTTTCATAACCATGTGCAATCAAGTAGGCATGTATTTTTTCATACCAAGCACGTGGTTCTTGATTTAAACCATATAATGGATTTTTTTCAACCTTCACACTATCTTCCTGCACTTTTTGCTCCACGGGGTTGAAGTTCAAACATTTCTTCATGAAATTAACCATTCAAAAAATGTACTTTGAATGTCCAAATGATGTGCATTCCAACCATGATGAGCTGCAAGTGCCTAATTTCTATGAATGGTGGTCATTCAACATGTGAGTGTAAGGGTCTCATTAACATCAATGCCTCTCTTTTTGAGTATAACCTTTTTGCAACAAGCCTAGGCTTATACTTGTCAACTGTTCCATTGGGCTTACATTTTAGCTTCTATACCCATTTAGTGCCCATGAGCTTTTTGCCTAGAGGGAATTCACATAAATATCAAGTAACATTCTTTATAAAACCATCATATTTTGCTTGCATAGCAACCATCAAATTTTTCAAATTTTTTTCTTCATCAAAAGAAAGAGGCTCATTTTCATAAAAAAGACTAGTGGCATCCATTGCTTAGCAATCTGATCCACAAGTAGCACTATGAGAGGCCAAATGAGTATGATAGGATAGACATGCATCTAATCTACACCAACCATTTTGGCATAGTTTTCACCTCCTCTATATCAACCCTCTCATCAACAAGTGCATCATGTAAATTTGTATAAGAAATGGAATCATCAACATCATCATGTGAAACATGTAAAGGTTGAGAAACTACCTCATTTGGATGAGCATTTGATTGTTCACCTATAAAGGGAGGAAGCAAAGTTTCCTATACATCTTTGGAGCCAACTCCTGTCTACATGAGAGTAATGGATGAGTTGCATCTTCCATAAAAACAACATCACGGCTAACTAAAATGTGTTTAGTCTCTAGATGATATAGACCATAGTTGTTGCTTTCAGAATTGTACCCAACAAAACTACATTTCACTACTTTATCTTGCAATTTCCTGTGCTATTTGTTCAGGCGCTAATACATATGCCAAACAACCAAAACACATAGATGACACAATAGAGCTTGGAACCATACCAAGCCTCATATGGAGTGATCAATTTTAGTGCTTTGGTGGGATACGTGTTAAGCATATGTTGCACACATAATAGCCTCAAGCTAGAAACTGTGTGGTAAAGCTTGACTTTTGGCCATACACCTTGCCATCTCCATGAGACAAATGTTCTACCTAGACTAATATTGCTACAATACTTATGATATGATCTAGAAGACCGTTAAGAACAATCCACATAAGAAATCTATCTGGAAAGATTTCATCAGTAGAAATCAACTAGTCCTTCATATCTTTGATCTTTATTAAAATATTATCCATAGAATCTCCTTCATTCAGATGCTCACTCTCCAACTATTTTTGGAGGTAAGCAACAAGAGCCTCAATTCTTGCTTCAAATAATGTGCTAAGTGTATTCCAAACATCCTTCACTATTTTGCAGGATTGAATGTGAGGAATGATGGCACCTTTGACGGACAAAGCTCTCTATGCATGTGCTTGAGCATCTCTACCATCCCAACGAAGTTTCTCTATAGTAGATGTAGTGGGAACCATAACACGAACACGAATCTAAAGATCAGGTGTAGTAGGATGTTTTTCAACACTGTGGACAATATTCGACATTCCTTTTTCTACCAATACATGATGCATCATATATCACAACACTGGGTAATAAGTACCATCCAACTTATCGTCCACAACCAACATATGGAATACATCATTGCTTTTAGCCATGGACATTGATTGAATTCTATGATACAAAAATTATTATATCTCAAAAAGTTATTCGGAACCCATCTATTGAATTTGCTGAACCTATAGCACACTTAGAAGCCCTTGCACTAGAAAAGTGAAACTTGTATATATTTTTAACACAAAAAGAGGCAATTGCTTGCATAAGTGCCACAATAGAGTTTTTGGAGGCCAATCGAGCTTAGATCAAAATTTTGATGCCTAAAGGTGGAGTTGTTTTTAAATCCTAATCACGTTGAGTATGGCCATATGTTTTTTTTTGTGCAACTCTTAGAGTGTGATGGGAGGGGTTTTAATGATGCCCTAGATGAAGCAGCACCTTGCTCTATACCAATTGTTGGAGTTTAAGGTCTTCAAAAGAGAAAGAATAGCACAAGGAAGAAGACGAAGTTTAGAGCACAACACACAATAGTGAATTAATTAGGAAGTGAATGTACAAAGATATGTAACCCATAAGGGTTATAGGTATATATACACTTTGGGGGGAAAAACCTCCTCAAGAAGGAGAAAAGTGCCCCGATGTTCCTAAGTGTGGTCACACACATAACTAACGAAATATATCAATAATTTGAGTTCTCCTTTGTTGGTCTATAAATATTTGTATGAACCAAATGAAGTAGATGATAACTCACATAGTTTCTTCTTAAATGATAAGCTACTTTGGTTACCCAATCGGCAAGCTTGACACAAAATCTTGAGATTCGCATTGTCAAGGTTTAGTAATCCAAGTACTAACCTTTCTTCTTCATGTCTTTCAACCTTTTAGTATTGATATTTCCATACCTATTATGCCAAAGATTTAAGTCTCCTACCTTCCTGTTTACACATGAAGAAGGTTGTGTGGTTGAAGTTTGGCTTAATGTCCAATGTGAATAGCCTTCCCTCCTTCCTGCCTTTCACTACCAATAAGTACCCCTCTTTAGGTTTTTTCGCAAAACATCCTTTTTCATTGAATTTGATTTGCAATCCTCTTTCAAACGTTTCAATCATCAAAAAGGTTCTATGTAATTGTGTGAAAATGAAGAACATCTTTCAAACACTTAATCGTATTGGAATCATCCAACATAACATCATCTTTATGTGTATTAGCATGGGCATATCATCATCCAACTCCACATGCCCTTTGTTTGATGGTACCTGCATATTTGAGAAGAAGTCCTTCTTGGAGTTCATGTGATTGCTTCATCCACTATTAATATATCATATAATTGATCCATGTATCTTTTAATCACTCGTCTACATCATTGCTAACATGATTTCATTCTCATTGGAAATGGAAGCATGTTAATAAATTTTGATAGTGATATGTGTGAACACACTTATGATCGTGTGGGCACTTTTATCCCTCTTTAGATGGTTTTTTATCTGGACTACTATGTACACCTATAACCCTAATGGGCAGGTCATCTTTTTACATTCTCTTGGAAATAAATTTTGTATTATGTTGTGCTCCAAGCTTCTTCTTCTTCTTACTCGTATTTTTGCATGTTTATGTAGACCACGAACTCCAACAATTTAGTATTAGAGAAAGTCACTGGTTCATGTAGGGCATCTTTGAGATCCCTCAAGTCATAGTCTCAAGATCACATAAAAATTAGTGAGCGTACTTGGTGTAATTAGGAATTCAAAACAACTTTTTTGTGAGGCATAAAATTTGGATATGAGCTCATTTTGGCCTTTAAAGACATTATTTCAATGATTGAGCAAACAATTTTATCCTTTTGTGACAAACATATATACAAGTTTTATTTTGCTAAATGTAGAGATAGATATCCTCTATGCTTCAGATCTCCAAGAGGATTCTAGAATAAAGGATTTTTGAAGCAAATACTTGTGAGTAATATTTTTTATTTATTTCTTTTGCTATGTTTTTTTGTACATTATTATTTTTTCTATATTACTATTATTATTGTATGCTACTTTTTTGCATTTTTTTTTGTTGCAGAGCACTATGGGAGATAGTCCTCTTGTCACTCTACATTTCATGGTAGAGGAGCAGTTCTTAGAGTTTATATATTAGGCACCTCCTACTTATATGGCCACCATGTCACAGTACTAGATTGCTTGTGGTAGCACTCCCCAGCGCCTCACTCTTGCTGGCCTCACTCTCATGAGCATCACTCCCGTGGGTGGGGATAATCCCATTGGCATCACTCCCATGGGTGGGGCTACTCCTGCCCTAGGTACTCCTGCATCTATGACTCCATTAGGACCGCCTTCTCTGCCATCCCCTAGTGGCTCTAGTAGTTGACATATGTGTTCCACATCTCAGCATGATAAAGGTACTGGACTGTCTCGTTGGTTGAGGTCATACTCTCGAGGAGGAGCCAAATATTGTGGAGACATCGGGAGGGACATTATGACTTCTAATTCTACTCCTAGAGTGATTAGCTTGGATTCCGGTATGCCAAGTGGTATGCAACATGGTACACCACATACACGTTGGGGTGCTCATGGCTCCAAGTTGGATCATATATGTGATGGAAGGCCATGTGTCAACACATATAGTTTGGAAATATTATCAAGTTGAAATGGAGTGAACAGGATAAAGATTGCAAAAATTTTATCACATAGGCAATCTATCAAGTGTACTGGCCAGCACTTGGACATCCTACTATTATTTCTGAGTGGATTCAACACAGTGCACATGAGGTGATGTCCCATCACTGATCCGAGGCTTGTGATGCTTTCAGAGCAAGCTTACCAAAGCCTGTATGGTTAGATGCTAAGGAGTGGGATATAATTTGCGATGAGTAGTAGCAGACTCTTGACCGATATTGCTAGCAGCGAGATGCAGTGGCCACACATCTAGATATGGTCGAACTATCATATTTGGGTAATGGTGGATAGGATACCATGCATCAAGAGTTTGTAAGTATCATTTTCATTATTGAATTTTCATGTGTTAAGCATGTCATTTATGTTCATCTAATGTTTTCCATTTTTTTGCAATAGTTGGCAGTGGGTCGACCTCTAACATGAGCCAAAGAGGCTTATGGGTATCATCATGGATTGGTTGCATTATTGGAGGACTTGGAGGGAGGCAGTGCGATCATTTCATGGGAGCATCTATAATGAGGTGAGCTTATACACTTGGTTTGGTATTTCTAGTTGTTTTTTATAAATATCATGTCAATTTGTCTCATTTCAAGTGTGTGCTTTGTTCAAGGACTCCAGATATAGATATTTTATTTCTCCAGGCATATGTATGGTAGTGCTCTGCCATAACTTTTTATTACACTCATATATGGCAATGGTGCACCATAATTTGGTATTTCGTTCCCATATGGCAATGCTTTGCCACATTTTGTATTTGGCTCATATATGCCAATGCTTTGCTAGACTTTTGTAAATTGTTCATTCATGGAATATATATATATATCTCTTTATCACACTTTTGTACATGGTTCATGGTTCAATGTGCTCATCTCTTTTGGTTCTGGTAGTGTTTTGCTTTTATCAAATTGTGTTTTTGGTTGTCGGTCATCTAGACACTAGATCCGCAACCACTAAAGAACATGTCACATGTACTCCGTTTTTTTTGGATAGAGTGTATTGTCTTTTGCTATATAACAACATGGCAATGTTGCTCCAACAAGAGAGAATTTCGGGCAAAGTGTATTGTCTTTTGCTACATAACAACATGGCAATAATGCTGCAGCAAGAGACAACACACTCTGCCCAGAAACAAATTTGTAGATTTGGTTACTGGTATCAGCACCGATATAAGCGCCTGTATGAGCGTCGGTACCTCCAAGGAAATACCGATGCTTTTATCGACGCTTATACCGATGCACATATCAAGCTCTATATTGGTGCTAGTGTTGTTTACGGATGCTTATACTGGCATATATACCAATGTGTATACTGATGATTTGGTACTGATGTGCATATCGATGCTTATACCAATGCTAGGCAAAAATTCTCACATTTATTTATGTTGGTATAGGGGCTGGTATGTGTAGGGAAAGATGAATGGACACTCCAAGAAATGAGTAGGTACTACCAAATCTTGCTTTGTACTATCCCCTTCTTGCTTCAAGTGACACTAAATAATTGCCTATGTACTTCAAGAATGATGTGAGAAAAGATTGAATCAAAACAGACTACTTCCAAGTTGAAGGATTAATGAAAACCTTCTAATTTTGTTCACACACCTGCTGCTTGTTATGCTCAGTGCATCTAGTACAGTAGAAATTAGAAAAATTCCTCTTAGAAGTATTAAGTTAGCTTAATGAGCTAATGATTCCAAGTGGAATCACTTAAAATGATGCACTATACAGAGACCAATCAATTTAGCGATTGAATCATTACCCCTGATTTTTTAGGGTCTCTGCAAAGTTTGACTAGTGAGTGATTCTAGGTGCTTGTCTCCCAATTGGCTAAATGGATTGTTTTCAAAATTTGTGATCACATAGCCAACTAGGAGTTGATTCCACCAAGCTATAGAGGATTGAAAATGGTGAAGGAATGATTGACATATGAGCAATACAAGTTGACTGTAATAAGTTACTATAATAGAGAGACCATAGATGAGAGGTTTAGATGTATTGTATTAGAACATAATGTTGTACAAGATCATTAGCATGATAAGCAATGCCTAATGATTGTTAGTAGTATAGGCTATGAAGTATGTCTTACTATCTTACAATGTGGTCAAAGATAACTTGGATATGGAGCCACACATCCAGCACATTTTTAGACATCTTTTATAGATGTGATTTGAATTTGAATTTGAATCCTCCATTGGCTCTCACTAAAAAGTAGTCCTCCAATTTAGAAGATATTCTCTCAAGTGAAGTCCTGACTTTTCCAACTAATAAATCCATGAGTTTGGTGGTGATTACAAATATTCTTTTCAAGTCATAATGACTTTTACACATAGTAAAAGATAAAAGTTTCCAAGCAATGGTTTTCATGAAGCTTCAATTGTACATAAACTTTAGCCAAATGTGTAGGCTTGGTGTTTGCACCAAGAGATTCCCCTCAAGCTAAACATTTTGGCTTGGTCTTCTTCTTCAAACTTCTTGAATGTCCTGCAATCCAATCATAGACTTAAACCTGCAAAGTTTTGTACCATCTAATGCTTTTGTCAATAAGTCTACACATTGTATATTAGTAGACACACAAGCCAATTGAATTTCTTTGCTCAATAGCTTCTCTCTCACATAATGATTGTGGACCTCTATATGCTTGGTCCTAGGATGATAAAATAGGATTTGTTGCAAGATGTAGTGAGCTTGTATTATCTCCAAAAATCATTGGAGATGTAGTATGCAAACTCAAATCTGTGTATAGTAATCTGATCCATATGGCCTCTTGAGTAGCATTGGCCAATCCTTTATACTCCACTTCTGTAGAAGACAAAGCAATAGTAGGTTGCTTCTTTGAAGACCATGATATAGGTTTATCACCCGCAAAGGATAGGTATCCTGAGGTACTTCTTCTATCATCTTTGCAACCTGCCCAATCTACATCTGAATATATCTTGATGTCCAAGTCTGAAGTATAGGGAAAATATAACCCTTGATTTTGAGTGCCCTTAAGGTACTTTAAAATCCTTTTGGCAGCTTCCAAATGAGGTGCCCTAGGTTTGTGCATAAATTGACTTAAAACACTTACTCCATAAGCAATATCAATCCTTTTCAATGTAGCATAGTGCAAGCTTCCCACTATGCTTTGGTAACCTGCAATGTTTTCAAGCACATCACCTTCATGAGCACTTAACTTTTGATTAACCTCCATTGGAGTACTTGCTACTTTGGCATCCTACAAATGAAACTTCTTTAACATATCCTGTATATACTTTCTCTAAGTAATATAAATTCTAGAGTTAGTATTGACTAGCTCAAGTCCAAGGGAGTATTTTAGTGATCCAAGATCACTAATTTTGAACTCCTCCATCATCTAATTCTTAATTTGCTTGATACCATTAGCATCATTACCTATGAGTATGATATCATCAAGACATACACATAGGTATATTACCTCTAAATTTCTACTTCTAATAAATAGAGAAGTATCTACTTTGCTCATGATGAATCCTTGATCCTGAAGGTATGTAGTCAACCTATTGTTCCATGCCCTAGGTGCATACTTCAATCCATAAAGAGCTTTGTTTAGTTTACATACATATGTTACCTTGCTTGGGTCCTCATAGCTAGGAGGTTGAGACATGTACACCTCCTCTGAAATCCAGCCATTTAGAAATGCATTCTTTACATCCAATTTATACATGTTCCAATTCTTTGATGCAGCCACACTTACCAATGCCTTGATGGTTGACATTTTGGCCACAGGTGAGAAGGTTTCTTCATAATCAACTCCTTGGGTCTGTGCAAAACCCTTAGCCACAAGTCTAGCTCTGTACTTGCTTATTGATCCATCAAAATTCCTTCTGATCTTATAGATCCATCTAGAACCAATTACCTTCATAGAATCCTTCTTAGGTACTAGCTCCCAAGTATCATTCTCCTTGAGTGCTTCAATTTCCTCATCCATAGCTTCTTTCCATGTTGCCTTGGTCTTTAACTCTTCATATGATGATGGCTCTTCAAATGACAAGTCTTTTGCAAGATAAACAAAGTGCTTATTAACTACGGAAGTGTCATACCCATATCTGATTAGCTTCTTGCTCTCCCTTTGTGATCTTCTGATTGCTTGGTTGGATGATTGATGTATATCCTCCAAATTCTTCATCTTGACTTTGCCTTTGGACTTCCATGCCTTGAATTCTTCTAAGTTGATGATGTCCTCATCATGTGAGTTGATGTCTTCAATTTTATTAGGTTCCTCCTTAGTGAGGATTGGAAACTCCTCTTCCAAGTCATAAGGGAGTTTTACTTTCCTGCATTCACTTTCAAACCAAGAATCATTCTCATCAAAGAAAACATCTCTACTGACCATAAATCCTTTGTTTGACGGATTGTAGAACCTGTATCCTTTCTGATTTAAGTCATACCCTATGAAGATGCACTTCTCTACCTTAGGATCTAGCTTACTTGTTATTTGAGAAGGGATATGCACATAAGCAACACATCCAAAGATCTTGCAATGATCAAGTGAAGGTCTTCTACCATGCCATGCTTCATATGGGGTCATCCCATCAAGAGATTTGGATGGCAACCTGTTTACAAGATAAGTGGCAGTAGATACACTCTCTGCCCACAAGTAATTAGATAATTTTTTCTCATTTAACATTGACCTAGTCATTTCAACAATTAATCTATTTCTCCTCTCTAACACCCCATTTTTCTTAGGGGTATACCTTGTTGTAATTTCTCTCTTGATTCCTCTATCCTGCAAGAATGCATCAAACTCATTTGAGAAGTACTCACCTACTCCATCTGACCTTAATCTCTTTATATGTCTCCTTGTTTGGTTCTCAACAAGTGCAAGATATTGTTTAAAGCAACTGAATACTTCATCTTTGTGCTTCATAAAGTGTAAGATAGTCCACCTACTGAAATCATCAATGAAAGATACATAATACCTTGATCCAGGAATTGAGGGATCCTTATTTGGTCCCCATACATCTGTATGGACAAGCTCTAGATAGTCCTCATGCATGTAGCCTTTTCTTGAGAAGGGTAACTTGTGAGATTTTCCAAACTCACAAGCACCACATTTATAAATCATGTGTTGCTTGGATACATTAGGTATCTCAAGCACACATTGATCTCTACATATTTGTTTTAAAGTTCTTTCACGAACATGCCCTAATCTCTTGTGCAAAATTTCAAGCTCTGATAGTGTTTGATCTTTGTAGCTATAAAGTGCAATGTTCCTTGTATCTTCAAGTTCAAAAGTGAATAATCTACCTATCTTTTCTCCTTTGACAATTCTCTTGAATCCATGTTGGGGATCCTCCACAAATGCTCCATATTGGTTGAACGAACCTGCAAACCGTTTTCCACAATCTATCCAACACTCATCAAATTCTTGGTAATTGTAGGTACATATAGAACCCTGCTCAACAGATTCTTATTTCCATCACAGGTCTTAACATTTCCTACTTTAACCACTGAGTGCTTGGTGTCATCACCTGTTTGTACCTGATGCGTGCCCTTTGGTTCCTGAAGGTCAGAGAGAAGAGCTACATTGCCTGCTACATGGTTTGAGCATCCTGAATCAATGTAGAAAAGATAGTCATCATTTATACCTGGTTTTGAAGTCATATTCATAATTAGAAGAGAATCCTCTTGCTCTTCTATGTAGTTGTTGTAGTCTTTCCTTGATTTGTAGCCTCCTTGGTGGTTTCTATTCTATTTGTTGTTGTAAACACTGAGTCATAACAAATGAGAACAAAGACATGTTCTCTTTTTAAATTACAAAAATATGTTAAAAGGAAGATAAAATTGGCCTTTTTTTAATTGTTTCATAGATATGATAAGATCCATTTTAATTCTAGCATGAAAGTCATATGATTTCATTTCATAATGCTTTCCTTCAATCTCCATTCAAGTTTTTGCTTATGAAAACATGCTATATTCAACATGACAAATCCCAATTAGAACTATAAAACATTCTTGAGTATTAGAGTTATATGATTTCATAAAAATGGAAATCAATAAGCAATTCATTTTGTTTTAACCCCACAAAAATATAACCTCATACCATTTTAAGAAAACAATTAGAATACATATAACGAAGGACGCTTTTTTGATGATTTATCTATAGCAAAATTATAAATTGAGCACTCTCTCTTGACAACATAAAGCATAATCACACAAAAAACGAAGTAGTCATATATGTGTACTAATCATAATGCACTCTCTCTTGACAACATAAAGCATAGTCACACAAAAACAGAGTAGTCATATATGTGTAATAATACTAATCATATATGTCATAAAAACAATGGTGACCATGAGCAAAAAATGAAATAGATGAGATGAAATTGATTGCACATATGGAGTGAGAACACCATCCTAAAAATGGATACAATCATACATGATTCTTTGGTGTCTAATAATCCAAATGAAAGATCAAAATTGATGACATGATTGCAATGATGTCAAGATGTGCTATTAAAGAAGAAAATATTATAATATCATTGTTATTACTTAAACATGTCAGATGGAAAGAAATGGATATGAAAACGAAAAAGGTTGTGTATGGATGAAATCTCATCTTAGATTAAATACACTATTTTTTGGGAAGAAGGCAAGCAAACAAGGACTGGGATGCTATCTGTACTTTTGGATTTCTTTAATGTTGACAAGAACTATGACATGTGGGTGAGGATTTAAAGAGCAAGCAAGAAACAAATTTATCAAATTTCTAATATAGAAAGAGCCATGGAAACACAAAGGGTGAGAAGAAACAAAAGTTGTTGAGATCATGCTACCTTGGAGTCTCATGCTAAGAGAGGGAGAGAGAGAGAGAGAGAGAGAGAGAGAGAGAGAGAGAGAGAGAGATGTTACCAAGAGGTCATGTCTCATAGAGGCCTTATGATAAAAAATATTGATATTTTTTTTCGCAACTATCCTTGTAGTGAAAGTTGCATTAACTCTCCAAGATCTGAACATTGAACTGCTTGCCCTTTCTTCTAAAGGTTTCTAGAAGTTCCACTTCCATTACCCATGTGCGGGTGGTCTCTATCAATGATTCTATTGATCCTTGTGCATCTTCAAGTCCAATCAACGGATGATACTTGGTATATCAATACAAACATTTTGGTATATCTCTACTTATGTGTATCCATCTAGAGTTATTTGTACTTCTAAAGCAGTACTTGAGTACAATTTGATCTTATGTCATTATCCATTAAAATAGTAAAAAATGAATATTTTGATTTTCTTGTATTTGTTTTGTTCGCATCTCAATAAATTCAATTTCCTTTAGTGTGTTGATATATTCATCAAGCACCATGCAAAGCCAAGAGAGATCTTAAGTTATGTCAAACCCACTCCTCTTCACATTTCACTTTTTATGCAAGGACCGGATGTGAGGGATCAAGTACATGAACCAATTGATGCTAGGATTTATTGCAATGATATACGAAGCATTGACTTGCCTTTTCAAAAGTTAAATACTATCCTTTTCAACAAGAATGAACATGTTTTTATGAAGATGAAGGGGACAAAATGCAAGATGAAGGCTCCTTTGTATTTGCAATATTCATGTTTCTCCTGAATGGAGGATCTTTTTCACAAAAAACATGACTTTGACAGTGATTTGAAGCTAAATGGCGATGCGAAGCATTGAATTTATGCTGGAAGTCAATGCCAAGCATGGAATTCTTGTTAAAAAGCCTATATTTTGTTGGATAAAAAACTATTCAATTGTTCGTAAAAATAGGACTTTTTCAAAAGAAACAAGAATGCTTTAGATCAACTTCTATTGAAATTTCTCCCTTTTACAAAAGAACTCAATGCCTAACCTATGTTTGCATTCTCAAAACGACAATTGGCACACAAATGTGGGGAGCACCATTTATTGATCAGAATTCTGAGAGAACATGAGGCTTTGTTGTTGCTCATCATTGCACTCTCTAAGAGTCTATGCCAAGACTTTAGTTATAAATCTATGGTCTGTGAAAAAAATCTATGGTTTTGAAGGAATAAATTAAGGGAGAATAATAAAACTACATGGAAATTGGAAAGTGAGTTCATCATCGAGAGAGCAATGAATGGTGTCATAGATTGTTGGCTTTAGCTAAATGATAGGCTGGAAAATTGTTTTCCTGTCTTAAATCATCAGCGAAAGGGAACACATTACAACCCTAATGTATGAAACAAAAAGGGTTGTGCAAGGGGACCACACTACAACCAGAAAACGTATGAAACAAAAGGGTTCTGCAAGGTATGTGTAGATTAGCTAATCAATCCAATTGGAACTACTAGCACATGATGGGCCATTTGGTGGCTTTTGAATCAATATGTCTGAAAGTCTGACCTAATGCTTTTTAGAAAGCCTAATTGCTTTGAAATATTTGACACTAGCTTAATGCCACTTTCCTGTTCCTAGAAAACACTACATCAAAACATTCATTCCACAGAAACATCATTGGACCTGAAATTCTAATGGATCACACTCCATTAGTTGTGCCTCCCTCTCCTTCCACGATATTTTAGTCATCACTTCATCAAACTTTGATTAGTATGCTCTGTCGTTCGTGAGTTGTGGCCCATGGATGCTCAAGCAAAAGAGAGACTAATGATAAATCACAACACGCTGATGTGAAATGACCTTTCAAAGTTCCAACTTTCATCCTTAAATATATGCACATTTTGAATCTCCAAGGCGTATGAATGCGCCTCATCCCTTACTTTGTTCTTGAGCCATATCTATGGAGTGGTGCAATAGCGATTCATCTTTGGCAACTCCGATTCACCATGGCACTGTGATTCCCTTGCATGCGTAGAAGTTTTCAATGGTTTTCAGCAAGAAGTCGATGCTAGGCATCGACTTCTTGCTGAAAACGAGCCTCAAATTTTTTTGCTCTCATTTTCAGCAAGAAGTCGATGCCTGGCATCGACTTCTCGCTGAAAACAAGCCTCAAAATTTTGCTCTCATTTTCAGTAAGAGGTTGATGCCAGGCATCGACTTCTTGCTGAAAAGGAGCTTCAAACTTTTTTGCTCTCATTTTTAGCAAGAAGTCGATGTCAGGCATCGACTTCTTGCTGAAAAGGAGCTTCAAATTTTTTTGCTCTCATTTTCAGCAAGAAGTTGATCCCAGGCATCGACTTCTTACTGAAAATGAAAGCAAAAAAATTTGAGGCTCCTCAACAAGAAGTCGATGCCTGGCATCGACTTCTTGCTAAAAATGAGAGCTTTCTGATCTTACCAACTAAAAAAGAATATTTCCATAAACAAAGCGAGCTTTTTGTTGCTCTTACCAAGTAAAAAGGTATATTTCCATAAACAAAGCGAGCTTTTTGCTCTTAACAATAAAACAAAATATCTTTCTATTATAAGCAACGCTAGAAAAAAGTACAAACATCATATCGCTTCTCCTCTAAAAAGCATATATTTTATTTCTTTTTAACTTTAACCATGAGAATATCTTTCTATTATAAGCAACGCTAGAAAAAAGTACAAACATCATATCGCTTCTCCTCTAAAAAGCATATATCTTATTTCTTTTTAACTTTAACCATGAGAATGAAAGAGAGAGATGCGATTTTTCGAAGGTCAATGGCAATAAAAAAATCCATGTCTTATATTTGATTAACGTATTCTAGGTAATATTTTATAGAATTTAAGCTCCAACCTTAGAGCATGTAATAGCGAATTGAGATTATGTTACACCTGTGCAAAAGAGACTCGAAATTCATCACCTCAACGAATTGAATTCACACCAAACAAAATGAAGTTCAATTTCCTAGCTAGATATGAAATAATCTCATACAAATGCAAAAACAATTTATTCACAAATACACATCGACACCATTAATGCTTCTCCTTCAAATTTTATAATGCAATGAAAGTAGTAGGATCGTATTGTAAGCTCTTCTGGCTCATTTCCCTTTTATTTGATCAAGGTATGAATGAGTATTGTCATAAAATACTGCTTTTTTTGTCCATTTCATAATCCCATCTTGAATTATCAAATAAGGTACTGTAAAATTGGCCAAATTTGACTACCTTTAAATACTCAAAATTCTGAAAATATGTCCAAAATTGGCATGTTTTTGGGGGGTTTTTGATAACCTTGTATACAGGTGTAAAGAGTTTTGAAAAAGATGCAAAAAAAAGGTTGTTTTAGCACATAGAGTTTCTCTTTATTGACATAGTTCTTGTTTGTTATGACTTGGTGTTTGTAGTTGTTATTGTGTCCTTGATGATGATTGAATCCCCTCTTGATTGTGTATATCCACCTCTTTGCTCACCTCTTCCTCTCTGATTCTTGAAGTTCTTGTAACACTCATCTATAGTATGATTTGACAATCCACAAATATTACATGGTGAGGAGTTATAAGGTCTCCCCCTACCTTGCTTACCTCCTCTGCCCCTTCCTCTTGAGGTTCTACCTCTCCCTGCATAGTTGGCTTGGGAGGTAGCTCCTTCATCCTCAATCTTCTTGTTCTTCCCTTTCTCTTTGGACTTACTTTTATCAGTGTATAGGGTAGAAGAGTTGTTACCTCTTGATGAATCTCCAGTCTTGTTGAGCTTGGCTTCATGGGTAAATAGTTGCTCCGTGAGAGTGGTAAGGTATGGAATCTGCATGTCCATGTACAAGTCCATAGCAGTTGTGAAGCTCTCCCATTTGTCGTCAGTTTTAATACCATTGATTACCTGTCTTACAATCTACTCCTCTTCGATTTCTTCTTCTATGCTGGCCAATTGATCTGCTACATCTTTGACTTTGATCACATACTCTAAGATGCCTTGCTTAGGTTGCTTTCTTTGAGTGGTAAACTCAATCCACAATTGGTTCTTCATGGCCCTTGTGTTGGAAGAGAAATTGGAAGACAATGTTTCCCAAGTATCTTGGGATGTCTTACAATTTCTAATATGTGGAAGAAGAAAATCAGAAATTGAGTTAAGTAAGTAAGACCTTTTTAATGCATCAGGTTATTGCATGCGAGCCTTTTTTATTTATGGTCTGAAAGCCTTCTTTTCTTATGGCATGATAGCCTTATGGCTATTTTTGACAAGAGCTCTATTCTAGGGAGAATGCTACCATATTATTTCTTACCATATATACAAACACACATACAAACATACATACATACATACATACATACATACATACATACATACATACATACATACATACATACATCTTGAGGAACTCAAGGATACGTCTAGTGAAGATTTGAGGTTGGAACTTCATCCCAAAATCTCAAAGCATTGACTAGTATGGTACACGAAAACAATCATTAATCTCTTTCAAAAGCTTGTGTAAACTTTATCACATTTCTTTCTCTAATTTAGTTTCCTTCTTTTGAATGAGCATTTTAAATTATAAAAGTTAAGGAAAGCACGAAAAATTTAGAGAGAATTACAAAGAAGATTTATTAATTTTCTATCCTTTTCATGAATATTCATGTGTTGTTTAGTTTTCTAAAATGAATGCTTTGTACATATTATTTTACCAAATAAAACTAGAAATTCTTAATTAATAATATTTTTGGAAATCTTATCAAAATTGAATGCCCATCGTTTTTTCCAAAAGGAAGTTTGGTCAAAGTCTAATCTTGTAGCGTTTCCTCAATCACAATCTATCCTCAATCACAAGCTTCCTATCACTCAAGAACAGTGGAAGAGAGAAACAGAAAACTTGCAGAAGGTAAGGAAAAATATTGCACAAAAGATTATAAAAGATATGGCTCGTAGAAAGAGAAATACTTATATGATAGATGTGAATCAAGCATTACAATAGCTTTAGAAAATATCTTCTCGACAAAGACTCTAACTTTCTTGCATATATCATTTCTCTTAATTCTTTCATCTTCACATTCAACTTTCAACCAAAAAACATGATGTGGATAAGGTCTAGAGAGAAAATATAAAACTCATCATCGGAAAATTTTATGTAGATGCATGAAATGACCTAATTGTTCATTCTAAGATTTTTTCCCACAATGTGATTTGAAAAGTTCAAAATGATTTATTTCACTATGGAAAGGCCTATTACAATTCTTCCCCCTTTTAGGAACTTTGTCCTTAGAGTTGGAAAGAAGGATAATGTGCCATAAAATAGTCTAAGTTCACCCAAGTGGAATCTTCTACAGGATATGTGTGCCATATCAGCAAACTCCCTACAATAGATGTATTTGTAAGTAATCTTTCCCTCCTATCTAATACTATTTTATGGCGAATCTCAAAAAAGCCATCATCTTTTAGCTTATAATTGTCTTGCAAAACATGAGAAAGATTAGGTACATATTGCTTCAGTATGCTAACCTAGAATATCTGATGCACATTTAAATGTTCAGGTAATTCCAACAAATAAGCAAGAGATAAAAACTTTAAAAGGACCTATATATGGAGGAGAAAGTCTATGATCCTTCCCTAGCAACAACTTAGATCGGTGAGGATTGACTTACAAAAAGCATATCATCTATTTCAAATTCAAGTGTTCTTCTCTTAAAATTGTAGAATTTCTTTTATCTTCTCTTTAGATACTTCTACTTTTTTTGGAAAACCCAAAAACAAAGGTGGAGTCCAACAATTATAACCATACATAGCCTCAAATAGATTCATTTTTATAGATGCATGCCATGCACTATTGTATGCAAACTTGAATAAGGAATTATATTCACTCCAATCATCTTCCTTTTCATTTACATACATACACAACATATCTTCAAGTACTCGATTAACCCTCCCGATTTCCCCATTAGTTTGTGGATGGAAAGAATTACTCATATGAAGTTGAGTTCCAATCGGTTCAAATGTTTCTCTCCAAAAGTTTTATGTGAATCTAGAGTCTCTATAAAAAATTATGCTATTAGGTAATCCATGCAATCAAAAAATTTCTTTTTACAAATAGTGTTGCAACATTCAAGCCAGAAATGTTTTCTCTTGTAAGTCCATCAACTACCACAAATATGGTATCATGTTTACTTTTGGTCATAGGTTATTTTGTGATAAAGTCCATAGAGATAGACTCCCACTTCTGATTTGGAACATCCAAAGGTTGAAGCATTTCGAACATTCTCTTAAACTCAAATTACACATGTTGGCCCTTTAAACATTCACTAATATATTTTCTAATATCCTACTTCATGCATGGTTGGTAGTAGGAATATTTCATTCTAACATAGGTCCTTGAATAACCTTGATGTGCAAAAAAATGTGCATCATGAAAATCATGCAATATTGTAACTTTTATTGGGCACACTGAAGATATCCATAATCAATTGTTACAATATAGATATCCTTTGTACAAATGAAATTTGTCTCGATACATCCATCCCCTGTTTGCATGCAAAAAAATCAAAATAGGTGCATAAAAAGAATCGTGTCTTAGTTTTTCTTCAATTTGATTGAGGAAATAAAAACTTATTATGAAAAGGAGATTACATAAAGGTCTCTGACTCAATGCATCAACGACCTTATTTTCCTTACCAACCAAATACTTACTATCAAAATTACAATCGCTTAATAATTCAATCCAACACTTTTGCTCATTGTTACACAATGGTTGAGTGAAAATGTATTTTAGACTCTAATGATTTGTTTTCAATTCAAACTAAATCCCTAAGGATAGATGTCTCCAATGCTTAAGTGCATGTACAACAACAAGTATTTTTGTATCATGAGTAGGGTAATTAAGTTTATGTTTTCTCTTTCATTTGGACTCATGTGCAACCAACCTACCATCCTATGAAAGAACACATCTCTTGTTACTACCACTTGCATCACATGCAACCACAAAATGCTTTCCATTTCTTGTATTTTCAAAACAAAAATTTCAATGACTTTTTGTTTCAATGATTCAAATGATTTTTGATAGGTGTCACTCCACACAAATCTTACATATTTTTAAGTCAACTTTATGAGGGGCCTAGCTATCTTGTAGAAATCCTTAATATGTGACCTTTCATATTGTATCAATCCTAAAAAACTTCTAACATCCCTTATAGTTTTAGGAACTAGTGAATCAACCATTGTTTTCACTTTATCCTTCTTTATATGAATTCCCTCTTTAGATACTGCTCTTCCTAAATACACAAGTTTATCCTTAGCAAACAAATACTTACTCTTGTTTCCATACCAGTTGTGTTCTCTAAGAGTTTGTAAAGTCTTCTTGAGATGGATAGCATGCTTTGATCATCTTTAGAGTATGGAAATATATCATTAAGAAATACTAAGATGAATTAATCTAAGTAATTATGAAATAAATTATTCATCAAGCACATAAAGTTGGTAGGAGCGTTTGCTAATCCAAAAGGTAAAACTCTAAATTCTTATTGATCTTATAATGTTGAAAAAGCTATCTTCGGTATATCCTTTGTTTTGATCCTAATTTGGTGATATTTAGATCTAAAGTCAATCTTAGTAAATACACTTGCTCCACATAATTGACCTAATAAGTCATCTATGTATGGGAGTGGGTACTAGTTTTTTATTTTTCTTTTCTTCAGCCCCCTATAGTCAATACATAATCTATAAGAGCCATCTTTCTTCTTCTAAAATAAAATAGGTGCACCCTAAGGTGAAACATGTGGTTTTATCAAGCCTTTCTTCGAAAGATCCTCTAATTGAATTTTAAGCTTAATTCATCTATATTAAATTTATAGGGTGCTCGAAAATATGGTTCACTCCCTAGATACAAGTCAATGGCGTGGTCAATTTGCCTAGGTGGAGGTATGCCACGTAGGTATTATTCAAATACATCTCCATATTCTTTCAAAAGATTTTCTACATACTTTGGAATATTTTCATCATTATCTTCCTTATGGACATTATTCACATACACTACAAATGTTCTACAACCATCACATATACCTCTAATTACCTACATAGTAGAAAAAAGAATAATCTTAGGATTTTGCACATCACCTACAATGTGGATAGATTCATCGTCTAGCCTTAAAGGGATTTTTCTTTGTTCTCAATTGTTTATTGCAGAATTTTGAGCTAACTAGTCAATGTACGATTTTCAATGTATCTTTTTGTATAGTGTACTCATCCATTGGCCATCTCCATAGTCTTATTAGTTTCATATTTATGGGTATCCCTAAATTTTGTACCAATTTGAAAGATAGAAAACAATGTGTAGTACCCAAATCGATAAGAAAACTAACTCTATGCATATAAATCATACCCAAAATCATAATAACAAAAGCCTTTGGGAGAGAACTAACCCACATGCAATGTAAGGTAGAGTAAGGGCACTTAACCTCCATCATCTTTTTTCTCAATTGTTGTACCTTCCTTGATGATGTTTATCTTCTTCGATTGTGCACGCCAAAAGATTGCCTTATTCAAGCACTCATATGTCCGATGCCCTTGCTCCCCACAACAAAAACAAAGACCAAGTCTTTTTACCTTCTCATTGAAAAGAAGGTCTGGTTGCGAATGCATGGGTTGATGCCTCCTTTGATTTTCCACCTAAGTAGGATTCTTACCTTGGTTACTAGAACATGGAGTCTTCTTTGAATTGTTCATGTTCATTGCAACATTCGTATATATCCTATGCCCCTTCACAATGAATTTGGTTCTATTTGCCTTCTCCAAATTGATCATCTTCATCTTCTCAAAATTCTCTGCTATTCAATAAACATGCTTGTTAGAGCATCACCACTAACCTCCAATGCATATTTGTGAAGACATAGGAACATCTCTTTGTACTCATCAATAGAAACTACAACATATCAAGGGCATACCGACGTTTCCCATACTGACGGTCACCCCTCGGCGTCGGTATGACTGTTGAAAATGCTTGAAAAACCACAGATGCAATACCGATGGTCATTTAATCGTCGGTATACAGACATCGATATGAGCGTCGGTACTTTACTCTAAACTACCGACACTTATACCGACGCTCATACGGATGCTTATACCGATGCTCATACCGATGCTTATACTGAGGCAATGTTTTAACCGGGCCCGAGTGCAAAAATTCGACATTTGCTGGCATTTTGAACAAAAGTTTGCTACTATCGAGTTTGCGTGCGCGAACTACATTTTGCGCCTACTATGTACACACATCTCTCTCTTTCTCACTCTTTCTCTCTCTTTCTCTCTCTCTCTCTCTCTCTCTCTCTTTCTCTACATCTCTGATTCTCTAGATCTGAAATTTTTGTAAGAATTGCACATACTATAGCACCCTTTCTCTTTCTTTGTGTTTTCCCTTTTCTAATTTCTCTTCTCTTTCGTTTTGCAAGAGCTTTTTGGCATCAAATCTTTTGAATTCGACGAAGGGCAACATTAAGTGGACCTTGAGGACAATGCTCCAAACAATTACATCGATGTAAGTGATTGTTTTGTTTTTGATTGATATAGAGTGAGATAGAGAGAGAGAGAGATGAAAGAAAGAGAGAGATCTAGAGAAAGATAGAGAGAGAGAGAGAGAGAGAAAGAGAGAGAGATGAAAGAGAAAGATAGAGAGAGAGTGAAAGAGAGAGAGATGAAACAAAGAGAGATGAAAGAGAGAGAGATGAAATAGAAAGAGAATGAGATAGAGAGAGAAATGCATACATATATACACACACATATGCATACACATACTCACATACATATTACATGCACACATGCATATTACATACACACTCACATACATATTACAGGCACACATGCATATACATACACATACATATTACATACTCACATGCATACACACATATACATACATACATGCATATTACTTACAAACATGCATATTACATACACACATGCATATTAGATACACACATGCATATACATACACACACATATTCATTCTCATACTCACATACATACATACATGTATACACACATATACATACACACATGTACACACACACATGTATACATACACACATGCATATGCATACATACATACACACATATTTGCATGTACACACACATTCATACATAAACACATGCATATTACATACACACTCACATATGTATACACACACATATGTGCATACACACATGCATATGCATACATACATACACACACATATGCATGTACACACACACATACATACATACACACATGCATATTACATGCACACACACATATATATACACACTCACATATGTATACACACACATGAATACATACATACACCTACACACACATCACATATACATACACACATACACACATATACATGTTTTAGGGTTAGGGTTTTAGGATTAGGGTTTATGAATTTCTCTTTTCTTTTGTTTTGCAGTAGATTTCTGGCATCAATTCTTTGGAATTTGACGAAGGAAAACATTAAGTGGACTTTGACGCCAACGCTCCAAACAATTACATGGATGTAAGTGATTGTTTTGTTTTCAATTGATATAGAGTGAGAGAGAGAGAGATGAAAGAAAGAGAGAGATACATACACACATATTTGATTGTACACACACATACATACATACACACATGCATACTACATACACACACACACATATAAATACACACTCACATATGTATACACGCACATATGTGCATACACACATGCACATGCATACATACATACACACACATATGCATGTACACACACATACATACATACACACACGCATATTACATACACATGCACATATATATACACATTCACATATGTATACACACACATGCATACATGAACATACACATACACACACACCACATATACATACACACATACACACATATACATGTTTTAGGGTTAGGGTTCTCTTTCTCTCTCTCTCTCTCTCTCCCCCTACACACATCTCTCTCTCTCACACATCTTCGTAAATGATGTGTGTACTCTTTCACTGTCTCTCTTTCTCTATGTCTTCTATTTTTTAATTTCTTTTTTCTTTTGTTTTGCAGGAGCTTTTTGGCATCAATTCTTTGGAATTTGACAAGAGACTACATCGATTGGGCTTTGAAGAGAGCGATAAAAAGAATTACATCGATGTAAGTGATTGTTTTGTTCTTTTTTATAAATAGAGAGAGAGAGAAGGAGAGAGAGAGAGAGAGAGAGGGGGAGATGAAAGAGAGAGACAAGAAGAGAGAGAGAGAGAGAGAGGGAGAGAGAGATGAAAGAGAGAGAGAGAGAGAGAGAGAGAGAGAGAGAGAGAGAGAGAGAGAGAGAGAGATACAGAGAGAGATATAGATAGATAGAAAGAGAGAGACATGGAAATACATACACACACATGCATACATATTTCATACACATATGCATATGCATATGCATACATACACACACACATATACATGTTTTAGGGTTAGGGTTTTAGGATTAGGGTTTTTGATGTTTACACATATACACACAAAATACATACACACATGCACACATATACACATGCATACATACATACACATACACACACATCATATATACATACACACATATGCATGTTTTAGGGTTAGGGTTTTAGGATTAGGGTTTTGTGCTTTTACATATATACAAACATGCATACACATATACACATATAAACACATAATACATATACACATACACACACATACACATACACACACACACACAAAGACACACACACACATACATACTTACATACATGCACACACACATAGATATATACACACATGCATACATACATACATACATGTGACATATACATACACACATATTCATGTTTTAGGGTTAGGGTTTTAAGATTAGGGTTTTTGGCTTTTACTTATATACACACATGCATACACATATACATGTTTTAGGTCTAGGTCTTCAAGATTAGGGTTTTAGGGTTTTTACATAGATACACATATGCATACACACACATACACACACACACACACACACACATATATATATATATATATATATATTCTTATACACATATATATACACAAAATACACACATACACATGTTTTAGGTCTAGGTCATTAGGATTAGGGTTCTAGGGTTTTTAAAAATTCATACAAATATTTACACATATACAAATATACAAACATAATACATATACACACACATGTATATACATAGGCATACACACATATACATGTGTTGTGGTTGTTGCTTATAAATATCATGTCAATGTGTCTCATTTCTTTGTACATGGTTCATGATTGATTTCTCCCATGTCTTTTGTATTTGAAAGTAAGTTTTGCTTTAACAAATCATGTTTCTATTGCCTATCGTACATGTCACATGTTCTCCGGTTTTTCTTGGGTAGAGTGTACTGTCTTTTGCTACACAGCAGCATGGGAATGTTGCTGTAGCAAGAGACAACATACTCTGCCAAAAAAAATTTTGTAGATATGGTCGTCGGTATAGGCAATGGTATAAGCGTCGATATCCCTAGGCAGATACCGATGCTTATACCCATTATTCTTTCCCAGGGGCATACCGTCGCTTATACCGATGCTTATACCGATGCTTATACCGACGCATATACCGATGCATATACCGATGCTTATACCGAGGCTTATACCGGCGCTTTGGTTCTGACGCCCACACCGACCCTTACACCGACGTCGGGGAAAAATTGCGCCCGTTCATTTTCCTCGATAGAAGCCTCGGTATACCCCCGATGTGTTGTTTAGTTTTCTAAAATGAATGCTTTGTACATATTATTTTACCAAATAAAACTAGAAATTCTTAATTAATAATGTTTTTGGGAATATTATCAAAATTGAATGCCCATCGTTTTTTCCAAAAGGAAGTTTGCTCAAAGTCTAATCTTGTAGCATTTCCTCAATCACAATCTATCCTCAATCACAAGCTTCTGATCACTCAAGAACAGTGGAAGAGAGAAACAGAAAACTTGCAGAAGGTAAGGAAAAATATTGCACAAAAGATTATAAAAGATATGGCTCGTAGAAAGAGAAATACTTATATGATAGATGTGAATCAAGCATTACAATAGCTTTAGAAAATAGCTTCTTGACAAAGCCTCTAACTTTCTCTCATATATCATTTCTCTTAATTCTTTCATCTTCACCTTCAATTTTCAACCAAAAAACATGATGTGGATAAGGTCTAGAGAGAAAATATAAAACTCATCATCGCAAAATTTTATGTAGATGCAGGAAATGACCTAATTGTTCATTCTAAGATTTTTTCCCACAATGTGATTTGAAAAGTTCAAAATGATTTATTTCACTATGGAAAGGCCTATTACAATTCTCCCCCCTTTTAGGAACTTTGTCCTTAGAGTTGGAAAAAAGGATAATGTGCCATAAAATAGTCTAAGTTCACCCAAGTGGAATCTTCTACAGGATATGTGTGCCATATCAGCAAAATCTCTACAATAAATGTATTTGTAAGTAATCTTTCCCTCCTATCTAATACTATTTTAGGGCGAAGCTCAAAAAATCCATCATCTTTTAGCTTATAATTGTCTTGCAAAACATGAGAAACATTAGGTATATATTGCTTTAGTATGCTAACCTAGAATACCTGATGCACATTTAAATGTTCAGGTAATTCCAACAAATAAGCAAGAGATCAAAACTTTAAAAGGACCTATGTATGGAGGAGAAAGTCTATGATCCTTCCCTAGCAACAACTTAGATCGGTGAGGATTGACTTCAAAAAAACCATATCATCTATTTCAAATTCAAGTGTTCTTCTCTTAAAATTGTAGAGTTTCTTTTGTCTTTTTTGGGACTCTTTTATGTGTTGCTTAATTTTTCCAAGTTCTTCATCCATCTTCTCAAACATTTCTTTAGATACTTCTAGTTTTTTTGGAAAACCCAAAACCAAAGGTGGATTCAAACAATTATAACCATACATAGCCTCAAATAGATTCATTTTTATAGATGCATGCCATGCACTATTGTATGCAAACTTTATTAAGGAAAAATATTCACTCCAATCATCTTCCTTTTCATTTACATACATACACAACATATCTTCAAGTACTCGATTAACCCTCCTGATTTCCCCATTAGTTTGTGGATGGAAAGAAGTACTCATATGAAGTTGAGTTCCATTCGGTTCAAATGTTTCTCTCCAAAAGTTTTATGTGAGTCTAGAGTCTCTATCAGAAATTATGCTATTAGGTAATCCATGCAATCGAAAAATTTCTTTTTACAAATAGTGTTGCAACATTCAAGCAAGAATCAATCTTTTTCATATGAAAGAAATGTGTTATCTTGTAAGTCCATCAACTACCACAAATATGGTATCATGTTTACTTTTGGTCGTAGGTTATTTCGTGATAAAGTCCATAGAGATAGACTCCCACTTCTAATTTGGAACATCCAAAGTTTGAAGCATTTCGAACATTCTCTTAAACTCAGATTACACATGTTGGCCCTTTAAACATTCACTAATGTATTCTAATATCCTACTTCATGCATGGTTGGTAGTAGGAATATTTCGTTCTAACATAGGTCCTTGAATAACCTTGATGTGCAAAAAAATGTGCATCATGTAAATCATGCAATATTGTAACTTTTATTGGGGACACTGAAGATATCCATAATCAATTGGTACAATATAGATATCCTTTGTACAAATGAAATTTGTCTCGATACATCCATCCCCTGTTTGCATGCAAAAAAATCAAAATAGGTCCATAAAAAGAATCTTGTCTTAGTTTTTCTATAATTTGATTGAGGAAATAAAAATTTATTATGAAAACGAGATTACATAAAGGTCTCTGACTCAATGCATCAACGACCTTATTTTCCTTACCAACCAAATACTTACTATCAAAATTACACTCGCTTAAAAATTCAATCCAACACTTTTGCTCATTGTTACGCAATGGTTGTGTGAAAATGTATTTTAGACTCTAATGATTTGTTTTCAATTCAAACCAAATCCCTAAGGATAGATGTCTCCAATGCTTAACTGCATGTACAACAACACGCATTTCTGTATCATGAGTAGGGTAATTAAGTTTATGTTTTCTCTTTTATTTGGACTCATGTGCAACCAACCTACCATCCTATGAAAGAACACATCTCTTGTTGCTACCACTTGCATCACATGCAACCTCAAAAGGCTTTCCATTTCTTGTATTTTCAATACAAAAGTTTCAATGAATTTTTGTTTCAATGATTCAAATGATTTTTGATAGGTGTCACTCCACACAAATCTTACATATTTTTAAGTCAACTTTATGAGGGACCTAGCTATCTTGGAGAAATCCTTAATATGTGATCTTTCATATTGTATCAATCCTAAAAAACTTCTAACATCCCTTATAATTTTAGGAACTAGTCAATCAACCATTTTTTTCACTTTATCCTTATTTATATGAATTCCCTCTTTAGATACCGCTCTTCCTAAATACACAAGTTTATCGTTAGCAAACAAATACTTACTCTTGTTTCCATACCAGTTGTGTTTTCTAAGAATTTATAAAGTCTTCTTGAGATGGATAGCATGCTTCGATCATCTTTAGAGTATGGAAATATATCATTAAGAAATACTAAGATGAATTAATCTAAGTAATTATGAAATAAATTATTCATCAAGCACATAAAGTTGGTAGGAGCGTTTGCTAATCCAAAAGGTAAAACTCTAAATTCGTATTGATCTTATAATGTTGAAAAAGCTATCTTCGGTATATCCTTTGTTTTGATGCTAATTTGGTGATATTTTGATCTAAAATCAATCTTATTAAATACACTTGCTCCACATAATTGACCTAATAAGTCATCTATGTATGGTGGAGGTATGCCACGTAGGTATTATGCAAATACATCTGCATATTCTTTCAAAAGATTTTCTACATACTTTGGAATATTTTCATCATTATCTTCCTCATGGACATTATTCACATACACTACAAATGTTCTACAACCATCACATATACCTCTAATTACCTGCATAGCAGAAAAGAGAATAATCTTAGGATTCTGCACATCACCTACAATGTGGATAGATTCATCGTCTAGCCTTAAAGGGATTTTTCTTTGTTCTCAATTGATTATTGCAGAATTTTGAGCTAACTAGTCAATGTACGGTTTTCAATGTATCTTTTTGTATAATGTACTCATCCATTGGCCATCTTCATAGTCTTATTAGTTTCATATTTATGGGTATCCCTAAATTTTGTACCAATTTGAAAGATAGAAAACAATGTGTAGTACCCAAATCAATAAGAAAACTAACTCTATGCATATAAATCATACCCAAAATCATAATTACAAAAGCCTTTGGGAGAGAACTAACCCACATGCAAGGTAAGGTAGAGTAAGGGCACTTAGCCTCCATCATTTTTTTTCTCAATTGTTGTACCTTCCTTGATGATGTTTATCTTCTTCGATTGTGGAGGACAAAAGATTGCCTTATTCAAGCACTCATATGTCCGATGCCCTTGCTCCCCACAGAAAAAACAAAGACCAAGTCTTTTTACCTTCTCATTAAAATGAAGGTCTTGTTGCGAATGCATGGGTTGATGCCTCCTTTGATTTTCCACCTAAGTAGGATTCTTACCTTGGTTACTAGAACATGGAGTCTTCTTTGAATTGTTCATGTTCATTGCAACATTCCTCTATATCCTATGCCCCTTCGCAATGAATTTGGTTCTATTTGCCTTCTCCAAATTGATCTTCTTCATCTTCTCAAAATTCTCTGCTATCACAATAGCATCCAAAAAATTGAGACATCTAGATCCCTTGATTTGATAGCAAAGTTCCTCATGAATGCCTTCAATAAACATGCTTGTTAGAGCATCACCACTAACCTCCAATGCATATTTGTGAAGACATAGGAACATCTCTTTGTACTCATCAATAGAAAAGCTATGCTAGTCACTTTGTGTTGTCAAAAATTGTAGAGCTCCATATTCTTCTCCATTTGGTAGTGTGGAGAACAATAGCATTTTTTTGCTTCCTCTCTAAATTCCTTCCATATAACTAGACTAGAACGCATCCAAATCTACATATAGGACTTCCATCATAGCTTTGTGATGTCATGCAAGTCAAGGATTCCAATATTTGCGTTGGATTCCTCATTATATTATCAAAGATCAAATATATCCTCTAGCTCTTCAATCCAAGGCTCTACATCTTCACCACTCTTCTTCTCACCATCAAATAGTTCCATTTTGCCTTCTTGAAGACTTGGTTAAGGGAAAAATCACGTGGTTCCATATCTTCAAAATTGTGTTTCTGCCTTCCTCAAGGCATAGTAGATGTTCTCGACCTTCATCTACTTAATCCTTCATTTCCACAAAAAAACTCTTTTCCACATTATGGTTTCTTTAACACCTCAACGTTCTTTGTGTGGTTCTCAAAGAATCTTCTGAATAATATCCTCTTACTCATGGAACTTTTGCGTCAAACCTTCCATCCTACTTGAGGATCGATTTTGCTCTTATAGCACATGTAGAATTTCCTAAATCACAATCTATCCTCAATCAGAAGCTTCTGATCACTCAAGAATAGTGGAAGAGAGAATAATAGAACCTACAAAAGGTAAGGGAAAATACAACACAAAACAGTAGACAAGATATGACTTGGAGAAAGATAAATTTTGATATTATAGATGTGAATCAATCGAGACAATAGCTTTGGAAAATAACTTCTTGACGAAGCCTCTACCTTTCTCTCATACAACATTTCTCTTAATTCTTTCATATTCACGTTCAATTTTCAACCAGAAAACATGATGTGGATAAGGTCTAGAGAGAGAATATAAAACTTATCATCCCAAAATTTTTCCTACATACATGAAATGACCTAATTGTTTATCTGAGGATTATCCCCACAATGTTTTTCGGAAAGTTCAAAATGAATTATTTCACTATGGAAAGGCCTATTACAAATCTCCTCCAACTTCAATGTATTGAAAGGATAACTCTACAAGACCCTCCACATCTCAGAAAGAAAGCGTTACACTACCTTAGCATTATAAGAAAACATTACATGGATAGAGTGTCCACACTTGCATAGGTATGTCTAGTAGCCCACATGGTGGAACACATTTACATGTCAACATCAACACTGTAGAGTTCAACAAGCTCGTTGTTAGTGCATATATAAACTAGTAAGATTCCTTATTAGAAAGTCATCAATCAAATCACCATTGTACAAAAAGCTACTCCAAGGGTCAAAGCCAACTTTCTACACTTTTTTCTTGATATTTAACTTTTCTTTGTCCCAAATTTCTACCCATCTAATCCACATAGAAATCTACAAAAGGAAAGAAGAGTTAGTTGAAAATAGAGAATCTCGAATGTAGCATTGCTTAACCTCCATCCAAGCTTTCCACGTGTTGCAAAACAAGGTGCTACCTAAAGGAAAAAAGTAATTAGGTGAAGAGAAAATATCCTAAAGATCAATGTTGGTGAAAGATTTGAAGGTTTTGACAAAACAAATATAACAATTTCTTTTAATAAGGTAAGCCTAGAAGTCATTAGAATTGTAGCCCTCTATATCCATTTACAATACATCGTTTTGGCCATCCTAGTAGGACAAAGAACACCCAACAAACCCTCTTCTTTATGTTACCGTTAGTGTCCATGTGAAAGGCCAAATGGCCATTGGACACTTCTTTGTATATGTTCTTTAATAAAACATATAGTGGCTTAGTCAGTCACAAACTGTAAGTTCGACCGCATTTGTAAGACCTAAGAAGTTTGTGTTCGTGCTTCCTGTGCACTGTGTTTTCTGCGTATTCTACAACCTCTGTATATATCCCTATAACCCTAACGACTTTGATATGTGGTGCCAAATTCATGGTCTGAGCTCGTTTTGGCATCCAAATACACTATCATAGTGCTTGTGTAGGCAACTTTGTCATTTTGTGCAAAAAATATATATAGGTTTTAGTTTGCCAATATAAGCACCTTGAAGTGTGCTACAAGTTTAATAGAACTCAATAGAGTAGTTCCATTCAATTTTTTGAGATAAAATCATTTTCTTTGCATGAGGGTATTTTAGTTAGTGGCCATGGCTGTAAGCAAAGATGTATTCTTTATGTTGGTTGTTGAGGATACGTTGGATGGTACCAATTACCCATTATGGGCTTATATGATGCATCGTGTATTGGTTGCAAAAGGACTATGGAATATTGTGCAAGGTGTGGAAAAACTTCCTATTACACTTACAAACACAATTGCTAAAGGTGATGAAGACAATATTGAAGATGGTGATATTTTTTTGGTTCTTGTTTGTGTTGAGATTCCTATTGCACCTATTGTAGAGCAAATTCATTGGGATGGCAGAGATTCTCAAGCACATGCATTGATATCCTTTTCTGTCAAACATGCCATTACTCCTCACATTCACTCTTGTAGAATAGCAACGGATGCTTGGGATACACTTACAACTTTATATCAAGCAAGGAATGAGGCTCGTGTTGCTTACCTCCAAAAATAGTTGGAGAGTGAGTAGACGAATGAAGAGGATTCCATGGATAGTGTTTTGACAAAGATCAAAGATTTGAAGGAGCAGTTGATTTTTGCTGATGAAGTTTTGCCTGACAGTTCACTTGTGCAGGCTTTTATGAATCGTTTTCCATATTCATATCAATGATTTGCTTCTACTCTTCGATTGATGATGAAAGGCAATCCAAATGCCTAAACATTTGAGGACCTAGAATCTGTTCTATTGCAAGAAGACAATTTTAGGCAGAACAGGTCCACTATGTGCATTGTAGATCAATCTTTCCTCGCTAGTCAAAAGTGCAAAGGTAAATGGATTTGATCTATTAGTAAGCAAAAATCTGCTGATTTTGCACAATCAAAGAAGCATGACAAAGATGACAGAAAGAAAAAAAAGCAAAAGTTGTTTTGCAAGAGCATTAAAGGAAATGATCATGTCATGAAAATTTTTCCAAAAGAGGCTGCAAAGGAGGCAAAGAAGAAAGAGGTTGGAATGGTTGTTGTAGATGCCTCTATGCGCAAAATTGGGTCTACTAATCTTGTGTAGAATGAAGAATGGGCATTTACCACAATTTGCAATTATGGCCCATCTTCTCATGAATAGTGTATATCTATAGTAGCCTCACATGTGAGGTACTTTGACAATGGGGCAATCAACTATATTACCTCGCATCACAATTTCTTCACTTCCCTTGAGCATGCCCCTACAGGGAATATTGTAAAAGGCACCAATAACTCCTCTTATCCTTGTTGGAAAAGATGGATGGATGCTCCAAGAGATTGAGTAGGTATTGCCAAATCCTGCTTTGTACCAGCCCTCTTGTGCTTTAGAGTTGATAAGTAGACCTCCTTAGCTTTCCAATGACACCATAAAATGGCATATGTACTTTGAAAATGATGTATGTAAAGATTGAGACAAAACAGATAACTTTGAATCTCAAGATCTCAAGAAAACCTTCTATTTATGTCTTGACACCTGCTAGATCTTTTGCTCAGTATGACCAGCACAGTAGGAATTGGAAAAATTACTTTTAGGGGTATCTAACTAGCTTAGCAAGCTCACTATTCCAAGTGGAATGATGTAAAAAGATCAACTATGCTCAGAGAAATCAATTTAGAAAATAAACTTTTACCCCCAATTTTTTAGGACTGTAGTAGACAATGACCAGTGATCACCTCGACAAGCATTTCTCTGAAATGGCTAAATAGAATCTCTTCAAATTTTGAGAGCATGTAGACAACTTTGAGCTAGTTCCAACAAGCTTTAGATCATTGAATTTGATGGAGAAATGACAAAGATTCCAAGTCAAATCTGACTTTTACAAAGAGATAAAGTGGTAATTAACCACTAGCACTAGTTCCTATGCTTCTTCATGTGTGTATGGACTTCAAAGCATCCTTCAAGCCAAATGTGTAGGCTTGTAAATTTGCACCAACAACTCCCCCTCAAGCCAAACATTTTGGCTTGGTCTTCATCTTCAATCTTCATGTATATCTTAAAATCCAATCATTGCTTTGAACCTGCAAAGTTTGGTTCCATCCATAGCTTTAGTCAACAAATCTGCACACTACATGTTTGTTGATACATAGGTTAGTTGAATGTCCTTGCTTAACAAATTTTCTCTCACATAATGGTAATGGACCTCTATATGTTTGGTCCTAGCATGATAGATAGGATTAGCTGCAAGGTGAAGTGAGCTTGTATTATCTCCAAAGATTATTGGTGACCTAGTATATAAACCCAATTCTGTATACAATAGCTTGATCCATATGGCTTCTTGAGTGGCATTTGCCAATCCTCTATACTCTACCTTTGTAGAGGATAAAGCAATAGTTGGTTGCTTGTTTGAAGACCATGATATTGGCTTGTCACCTGCAAATGAAATGTATCCAGAAGTGCTCCTCCTATCATCCTTGCATCCTACCCAATCTGCATCTGAGCAAATTTTAATATCAATATCTGAAGTGTAGGGGAAATACAAACCATGATGTTGTGTACCCTTGAGGTACTTCAAGATTCTCTTGGCAGCTTCTAAGTGAGGTACCCTTGGCTTGCGCATAAACTGACTTAGCACACTAACCCCATATGCAATGTCTATTCTTGTTAAGGTAGCATAGGTCAAGCTACCCACCATGCTTTGGTAACTTGTAATGTCATTAACCTCATCACCTTCATGAGCACTTAGTTTGAGATTTACCTCCATTGGAGTACTTGCAATTTTGGCATCCTGTAAATGAAACTTCTTCAACATATCCTATATGTATTTTTTCTGAGTAATGTATATTCCAGAGTTAGTATAAACTAACTCAAGCCCAAGAAAATACTTTAGTAGACCAAGATCATTGATCTTGAACTCCTTCATCATCTGGCTCTTGATTTGTCTAATTCCATTAATATCATTACATCTAAGTATGATGTCATCAACACAAACACAAAGGTATATTACCTCTGAATTACTTCTCTTGATGGATAGAGAAGTATCTGCCTTGCTCATGACAAAACCTTGGTCTTGGAGGTATGTAGTTAACCTCTAATTCCATGCCCTAGGTGCCTGCTTTAATCCATATAAAGACTTTTTCAATTTCCAAACATATGTTACCTTCTTAGGGTCCTCATAGCGAGGAGGTTGTGACATATATACCTCCTCTTAGATCCATCCATTCAAGAAAGCATTCTTGACATCTAATTAGTAATATTCCAATTTTTTGATGCAGCTACACTCACCAACACTCTGATGGTTGGCATCTTGGCCACAGGTGAGAATGTCTCTTCATAATCAATGCCTTGGGTTTGTGCAAAACCCTTGGCTACCAATCTGGCTTTGTACCTATTAGTTGACCCATTAGAATTTCTCTTAAGTTTATAGATCCATCTGGATCCTATTACCTTCATGGATTCCTTCTTTGGTATAAGCTCCCATGTATCACTTTTCTTAAGTGCTTCAATCTCCTCATCCATTGCTTCTTTCCATTCTGTCTTGGTTATGGCTTCTTCATATGATCCTGGTTCTTCAATTGACAAATCTTTGGCAAGATAAACAGAGTGTTTAGTAACAAGAGATGTATCATACCCATATCTGATAGGTTTTTTGCTCTATCTTTGTGATCTTCTGATTGATTGAGTTGAAGATTAGGTATGTCTTCAAGCTTCTTTATCTTCATTTTTCCCTTGGACTTCCATGCCTTGAACTCTTCAAGGTTGATAGTGTCTTCATCATCTGAATTTGAGTCTTCATTCTAAGTAGGTTCCTCCTTGGCAAGACGTGGAAACTCCTCTTCCAAGTCATAGGGTAGTTTAACTTTCCTGCATTCATTCTCATACCAAAAATCATTTTCATCAAATACAACATCTCTACTAACCATGAATCCCTTATTGGAAGGGTTATAGAACCTGTATCCTTTCTGATTTAGATCATATCCAATAAAGATGCACTTCTCACCCTTAGGGTCTAGCTTACCTCTTATCTGAGAAGGAATGTGTACATATGCTACACATCCAAATATTCTACAATGGTCTAGTGAGGGTCTCTTACCATGCCATGCTTCATAGGGTGTCATCCCATCAAGGGACTTTGATGGTAGCCTCTTTATGAGATAAGTGGCAGTACAAACACTCTGTGCCCTTAGATACTTAGGTAATTTTTTTTTCATTCAACATAGACCTAGCTGTGTCAACAATCAACCTATTTCTTCTCTCAGCTACCCCATTCTGTTGAGGAGTATACCTTGTGGTGATTTCTCTTTTAAAGCCTCTGTCCTGCAAGAAGTTTTCAAACTCATTGGAGAAGTACTCACCTCCTCCATCTGACCTTAGTCTCTTCAAATTCTTCCCTGTCTGATTCTCAACAAGTCCAAGATATTTTTTAAAGCAATTAAACACCTCATCCTTGTGCTTCATGAAGTACAATACAGTCCATCTACTATAATCATCAATAAAAGATACATAGTACCTTGATCCTGAGAATGAGGGGTCTTTGCTTGGTCCCCATACATCTGTATGGACAAGCTCTAGGTAGTCTTCATGCATGTATCCTTTCCTTGAGAAGGGTAACATGTGGGACTTCCCAAATTGACAAGCACTACATTTATATATCATGTGTTGTTTGGAAACATCGGGTATTCCACTTACACATTGATCCTTGCATATCTGCTTCAAGGTTCTTTCTTCTACATGTCCTAATCTTTTGTGCCGAATCTCAAGCTCTGAAAGTGTTTGATATTTATAACTGTATAATGCAATATTCTTTGTGTCTTCTAGCTCAAAAGTGAAAAGTCGACCTGATTTTTCTCCTTTAGCAATCCTCTTGAATCCATGCCTTGGATCCTCCACAAATGCTCCAAATTGGTTGAATCTAACCTTCAAACCTTTCTCCACAATGTGTCCAACACTCATCAAATTTTTGGTAATGGTTGGTACATAGAGTACCCTACTCAACAAGTTCTGATTTCCATCACAAGTCTTAACATTTCCAACTTTAACTATTGAGTGCTTGGTATCATCACCTGTTTGTACTTGATGCTTACCTTTTGGTTCCTCAAGATCAGAGAGTAGTGCTACATTGCGAGCCACATGATTTGAGCATCCTGAGTCAATGTAGAATAGGTGGTCATCATTTGTACCTATTTTTGAAGTCATGTTCATGATTAGAAGAGAATCATCCTGCTCTTTTGTATAGTTGTTATAGTCCTTTCTGGATTTGAATCCTCCTTGGTAATTTCCATTGTAGTTGTTGTTGTAATTGTTGTTGTAACCTTGGTGATGGTTGAATCTACCTCTTGACTATGAGTATCCACCTCTTTGGTATCCTCTTCCTCTCTGATTCTTGTAATTCCTGAAGCACTCATCTATAGTATGATTTGATAAACCACAAATGTTGCATGGTGAGGAGTTATAGGATCTCCCCCTACCTTGCTTACCTCCTTTGCCCCTTCCTCTTGATGATCTACCTCTCCCTACATAGTTGGCTTGGGAGGTAGAGCCTTCATCTTCCACTTCTTGTTCTTGCCTTTATCTTTGGACTTTTTATCAGTATATAGGGCAGAAGAGTTATTATCTTTGGATGTATCTCCATTCTTTTTGAGATTTGCTTCATGAGTGAACAATTGTCCCATGAGAGTTGTAAGATCTGGAATGTGCATGTCCATGTAAAGGTCCATGCTAGTGTTGAAGCTTTCCCATTTGTTATCAACTTTGATCCCATTGATCACTTGCCTTACAATCTGCTCTTCTTCAGTCTCTTCTCCTATTCTTGCTAATTGATCTGCTACATCTTTAATCTTGGTCACAAATTCTGAAACAACTTGCTTAGGTTGCTTCCTTAATGTGGTGAATTCAATCCACAACTAATTTTTTCTAGCCCTTGTGTTGGAAGAAAAATAGGATGACAAGGTTTCCCAAGTCTCTTGGGATGTCTCACAGTTCCTAATGTGTGGCAAAAGAAAATCAGAGATGGAGTTGAGTAAATAAGGCCTTGCCAATGCATCCTTAGCACACCATGTGTTAAGCTTTTCATGTTCCTCCTTTGTTGGTAATCCTCTTGTTTTGAATGAGGGAAATTCCTCATCTCCTAAGATATATCCATAAAGACTCCTTCCTTGTAGGTAGGTCTTCATCCTTAGAGACCATGCCTGATAGTTTTTCCTATCCAATTTATCAATAAAGGAAGGAAAACCATCTCCCATTTTACCTTAGTTTTCTCTGATACCACTATTGGAAAAGATGGATGGATGCTCCAAAAGATTGAGTAGGTACTGCCAAATCCTACTTTGTACCGGCCCTCTTGTGCTTTAGGGTTGATAAGTAGACCTCCTTAGCTTTCCAATGACCCCATAAAATGGCATATGTACTTTGGAAATGATGTATGTAAAGATTGAGACAAAACAAATAACTTTGAATCTCAAGATCTCAAGAAAACCTTCTATTTATGTCTTGACTCCTGCTGGATCTTTTGCTCAGTATGACCAGCACAGTAGAAATTGGAATAATTCCTTTTAGGGGTATCTAATTAGCTTAGCAAGCTGACTATTCCAAGTGGAATGATTTAAAATGATCAACTATGCTCAGAGAAATCAATTTAGCAAATAAATGTTTACCCCCCATTTTTTAGGACTGTAGCGGACAATGACTAGTGATCACCTCCACGAGCTTTTCTCTGCAATGGCTAAATAGAATCTCTTCAAATTTTGACAGAATGTAGACAACGTTGAGCTAGTTCCAACAAGTTTTAGATCATTGAATTTCATGGAGAAATGACTGCGATATGCACTCCACACGTTAACAGACTTTTAGGTAGTATGAGAGAGAACTCAGAAATGAACAATGTGAATGTATGTATTAATGAACACTTGTATACAATACTATTGGCATGAATATCATTGCCAAATGGTGTAGATAGGTGTGGGCTAGAGTATAGGGCTCACACACACTCAGAAACAGTAATGAGAAGCTCCGGAGTGATGAGTTCTAACAGGGACTTTTCCATGACCACTTTTATAGTGATTGAGTAGAAATTTGAATTCAAATTCAAACTTTTGGCTCCCTACGATTAAGCTCATATATCCTAGGGGATATTCCTTCAATAAAAAAAACTAACGTTTTTCCACGAATCCTTTTGGTAGGTGTTTACAAAGATTCCAAGTCAAATCTGACTTTTACAAAGAGTTAAAGTGGTAATTAACCACTAGCACTAGTTCCTATGCTTCTTCATGTGTGTATGGACTTCAAAGCATCCTTCAAGCAAAATGTGTAGGCTTGTAAATTTGCACCAACAATCCTTTCATGGGAGTTTGTAAGATCATTTTGACTACTACTAATGCTAGTTGTTCAACATTGTCGGGTGCTTTATTTGTGTTAGGGATCAAGAAGGTTATTAGTTTTTGCATTAGCCAAGATCGGCTTGGTTGTAAAATTTATTGATGACTGATGTGCAAGTCATGATCTATCAAATGGTGACATCATTATTGCTTCTAGAATTTTTGTTGTGGGCTATATAATCTCATAGTTTATAGAAAATCTCTTAATGATTCAGCATGTTTAGGCTATATCAAGATGTAAAGCTTTGGCATGCACATTTTGTTCATCTGAACTTAGCTAGCTTGCTATGCCTCAAGAAATCTAAAATGGTGTCCTCTTTGCCCAAACTAGAGGCTACTCATAAACATGTCTGTGAAGGTTGTATTTTGAGTAAAATGCAGCGTTCCTCCTTCCCAAAAGATGTTTCAATTTGAGCTATTAAAAAATTGCACCTTGTGCACAATGATGTATGTGGTCCTATGCAAACACCTTCTTTTGGGAACGACCTTTACTTCGTGACTTTCATTGATGATTTTTGTAGGCATACATGGTTTTATCCACTCAAAGAAAAGTCTGAAGTGTTTATACGCTTCAAAGAATTTCTATTGTTGGCTAAAAATCTATCAGCATGCTAAATGGGCATCATCCGATCTAATCCAGGGTTGGAATATATGTCTTCAGATTTTAATGCATTTCTAGTTGAACGTGGGATAAAAAATTAGTGTAAAGTGCCATATAGACCTCAATAGAATGGAGTTGTTGAAAGGAGGAATAGGTCACTCATGGAGATGGCTAGGTGTATGGCCAAGAGTCAAGATTTTTCACATAGTCTCCATCCTGAGGTTGTTATGTGTGTAGTATATGTGCTTAACAATTGTCCCACCAAAGCATTGCAATCTATCACTCCATATGAGGCTTTCCATGGTTGTAAGCCATCCATTGCTCATCTACATGTCTTTGGTTGTTTGGCATATACATTAGTGACTGAACAACAACATAGGAAATTGGATGATAAAACAATGAAATGTTTTTTGTTGGGTAGAGTTCATAAAGCAAAGGCTATCATCTATATTATACATAGACAAGATGCATTTTGGTTAATTGTGATGTTGTGTTTGCGGAAGATGCCATTGATACATTACCATGTACTAAGGAGACATCAATTAGCTCCAAAGATATGTATGATACTTTGTTGCCTCTTTTTAGAGGTGAATAGTCTAGTGCTGGTCCAAATGAGGCAATTTCTCAACCTTTAAAGGTTTCATGTGATTATGCGGATCATTCCATTTTTTATTCAAATTTACATCATGCACTTGTTGATGAGAGAGCTGATTTTTGTTCGATTTTGAGGTCTACAGAAGCATGCAAACAACACAAGAAAGAATACAAACCTTGGAGTGCAACACACTATAATGAATCTATTACCACAAAGATCTGTGACCCATTAGGGCAATACGTGTATATACAAGCCAGGGGAAAAGCCTCCTAAAGAGGGAAAAAAGTGCCCCGATGGTCCTAGTGTGCTCATATATATCACTACCTAAATATATCAAAAAATCCCCCCTCTGAGGGATGCGATGAACAAGGAGCTGGAACGCATGTATAAGGAAGTGCCAAGCTATGTGGAATCAATCCGCAAAATGAAGTAAGCCCAATGCTTTGTGGAAAGCTTCAAACTTCTCCCTAGGCAGAGCCTTCGTGAAAAGGTATGCAATGTTCTCCTACGTGGACATATATGCCAAGTTGATCTTTGCAATAGAGAACCTCTCCCTAATATAATGATAATGCACCTCAATGTTCTTAGTGCAAACATGGAACATAGGTTTCCTCATAATTGCAAATGTGCTTTGACTATGAGTGAAGATGGTGGTGGTAGAAGACTCACTTTTGTGGAAGGAACTCCATAGCCTCCACACAAACTAGAAAACTAACTAGCCAAGCTCACACACTAGGAAGAGAGATGTGTTTCCACTCAACCAACCCCTCCAATATATAGCTCCAAGACCAAGGGGGTAAGTCCTTCTCAAGAGGACATGTGTACCTTCCTTCACATGGGTCCCTAAGGTATTCACATGGTTTCCAAGCTTAGGAAATCACATGAAATCACATGGATTCTAAAAGAAGAGTCTCCAAGCTCTCAGGTACAAACCAAGTGGCTAGGAGAAGCTTCCAATCAAGCCTAAGGTACTCAACCTTAGAGAATTAGCCCTAAGGTTCAAGACCCATCTAAAAAGGGTAAATAAACCATAAATCCCAAGGGTTTCACACTTAGAAACCCAAGGGTTCTACCCCTTAGACCCATGTAATTATACAACATTCTCCCCCCCTTAAAAGCATTTCCGTCCTCGGAAATGAGTGGAGATATATACCTTGGGGTATTCCCCCGTGCTCCATGATCAATCTCAAGCATCATGGCTTTCATCTCTCTAAGTTCGCCTCTTAATTCAAAAGGGGAATTCTACCCCGACTGAATTTTGAAAGAGGAGAATCCATGTGTGGTCTAATTCCCTGCCCCAATCATTCAAAGTTCCATCTAGTTTCCATACGAAAAAGAACTCAGTCGAATGCAAAGTATGGAAAGAATGAAAAGGGTGGAAGAGAACATCCTTGCCTATTTTCTTTGTTTAAGCTATGTGTCATTTGGATCTCCAAAGCTCAAACATGTGGATTAGGTGAAGTCAAAGTGACTTCAGCTAAATTGCTTCGTTGGTCCATCTCTTATGCACCAGTAGTGCATGAACCTAGCAAAATAGATGAATGCTTCTTAAGGTTTCTTTATCAGATTCATCTCTCAAGTTAGAACACAACCTTTTCTGAAAGGAAGATGAATCTTTCATAATCGCTGCCCAAATCACTCTTTTTTAGTGAACTGGGTGGATTTCCTTGTTTGCGATTCGCCTCCAATAATTCTAAATAGAGGGGAATTTCATTATATAATCCCTACCTAATCAATAGAATGGTAAAGGTGGATTATATAACATCCTTTTTATCTTCAGAGAGAGCTTACCAAAAAGTGGATGCAATGTTCTTTCAAAACTTTACGTAGTTTTGAGAATCCTTTTTTAAGGGACTAGAATCCATAAGGGTTAATCTAACTATTGTAGCCTTTGATTGAAAACTATTTTACTTGTTCTTCCAAAAAGATAAGATCTTTATAACTACATCCCAAGATGGGAACTCATATTATAAAAGATTGTGTTATCTTTAAGGGCATAAGTAGAAATAGATTATTCCAATCATTTCTTCAATGTTTAACCTTTACGTATCTTTTAATTAGATCTCAAACCTTAAGGGTCTTCTTGATCCTTCTAGCATTCTCTCCCTTATATTCTTGATCTATAAAAGGTATCCTATGTTGACATCGTAATTAGATCTTTCTTATTCTTCAATTGACTTGAAATATCAAGTATCCAAAAGATGATCAATTATTCCTTGATTCAGATATACTCTACAAGATCCCTTTCATGTCACTTGATGATAGATCTAGTTTATATCTCAACTAGATATCATCTCTTAGGACATAATGAGTAATCTCAGAAAGAATATTTGATTTGCCAATCAAATCTCTATGTTGAAGTAGATGGTAATTCCATTTACTATATAGTCCTTTATTTCTAGGACATTAGAAAATGGTACTTAGGGTTTATTACAACCCTTGAGTTTTACCTTCTCTTCATGCCTTGCATTTGCTTGGAACAATAGTGTAAAGCTCCGCCCAGGGTGAAAGACTAGGTTGAATGAATCCCTTAGTTAGGTATTCATTTAACTGCTTTTCTACTTCAGCCTGCTAGGAAAACAGGAGTCTATAAGGGGATTTACATATAGGCTTAGTTCCTGGGAGCAAGTCTATAGCATGGTCGACTTGCCCACGAGAAGGAGGTAAGCCATGGGGAAGTTCTTCGGGAAAGACATCCCGATAATTATTTATCCAACACTTAAATTTAAACTTTTCATGTTCAGACAAAGTAGACAAGATATAAGAAACTGGATTCATATTATGTACATTGTTTACATCAATTGGAAGTATCATAAAAACTTCCGCTTTTTTGGGTATTTACAAGTTTTTTCAACTCCATGCTAGAAATCAAAGGAGTACTGGGCACATCATGTTCTCCTTGAATTAGATAACGGATTCCATTTCTCTCAAATTCCAAAGTATTCAGCTGATAGCTTCTTTTAAGTGTGTGACGGTGCTCTGACAGGGATGGTGCCTGAAAAAGCCTATGCGTAGACTTGTACTCAAGAAAAAAAAAGAATATTTTCTCTATCTCTTCAGCATCAAAGGCTGTAGACATCATCTACCTCCATTAAAGTGCGCGTGGGGACTGGAGGTTGAGTAAATACCATCTTTAGGCTCCGGCAGAAGTACTCAGAGTAGGCACCAATTTCCATGACAGAGATTGAAGAAAAAGCCACGCAGGATGAGCTCGAATTTTACTGTAGCCTTCCCTATTGCCTGCACATGAATCAAAAAATACCACAAGTACTTGAAAAAGAACCTTGCTCTGATTACCACTGTTGTGGAAGGAACTTCATAGCCTCCACACAAACTAGAAAACTAACTAGCCAAGCTCACACACTAGGAAGAGAGTTGTGTTTCCACTCAACCAACCCCTCCAATATATAGCTCCAAGACCAAGGGGGTAAGTCCTTGTCAAGAGGACATGTGTACCTTCCTTCACATGGGTCCCTAAGGTATTCACATGGTTTCCAAGCTTAGGAAATCACATAAAATCACATGGCTTCTAAAAGAAGAGTCTCCAAGGTCTCACGTACAAACCAAGTGGCTACAAGAAGCTTCCAATCAAGCCTAAGGTACTCAACCTTAGAGAATTAGCCCTAAGGTTCAAGACCCATCTAAAAGGGGTAAATAAACCATAAATCCCAAGGGTTTCACACTTAGAAACCCAAGGGTTCTACCCCTTAGACCCATGTAATTATACAACACTCACCAACACCCAAATCAGCCATAAGGCATCTTAGTCACACAGACTCAATAGCCGTTGTGAAAACTGCCCTATACTTAGTATCATAATTGCAAGTGGCCATAGTATGCTGCTTCTTGCTCAACCAAGATATATATGAGCTAGCAAGCATGAAGAAAAAGCCACTAGTGGACACACAAGTGTCATAGCAACCAACCTAGTCAGAGTCCAAAAAAAGCATGTAAATCTAGTGGTAGTGATCCCATCTTGGGATAAAACAATCCAAGTAGTCGGGTATCACTCAGGTAGCGAAAGATGCGCTTAACTTCTTGCCAATGCTTGACACCTACGCAATGCATAACTCTACTCATTTGTGAGACAACAAACTTAATATCTACCTGAGTAATGCATAAGTTAATCAAGCATCCAATAGCCTATAGATAGAGAACAAGATCGAATGGATCTCTATCATCATGAAGACTCAATCGTAAACTTGTATCCATAGGAGTGGCAAGAGGTTTATAACCTTCAAGGCCAAAATGCCACAACAATGTGTCAATATATTTTGCTTGACACAAAGCCATTCCACCATCAGCTTGCATGAATGGAATGCCCAAATAATGACGAAAATGCCCAAAAGCAAACATCTCAAATGAGGCATGCAAATCGGCCTTAAAATCAGCAATATGCTTGTCATGAGAACCCCTAAGTAGCATGTCATCAACATACACAACAATGATCAGAAGCACACCATTAGCACGCTTAACATATAAGGTGCTTTTAGTTGGACTATTCTCAAAACCATGTGCAATCGGATAGACATGTATCTTTTCATACCAAGCATGTGGTGCTTCCTATAAACCATATAATGCCTTCTTCAACCTACACAGTTGGTTTTCATGCCCTTTCTGCACAAAGCCATGGGGCTAAAAAACATACACTTCTTCATGCAAGTCACTATTTAGAAATGCACTTTAATATCCAGCTGATGTACATTCCAACCATGATGAGTTGCAAGTGAAAAATGCTATGAACAGTAGATATTCCACATCTGAGCAAAGGTTTCATCAAAATCAATGCCTATTTCTTGTGCATAAACCTTTGCAACAAGCCTAGCCTTATACCTATCAATTGTTCCATCAAGCTTATGCTTCGGCTTGTATACCCACTTAGTGCCAATGGCCTTCTTTCTAGTAGGGAAGTCACATAAAGACCAAGTACCATTTTTGATGATAACATCAAATTCTGATTGCATAACAGCCATCCAATTTTAGAATTTTGTGCTTCCTCAAACCAAACAGGCTCATTCTCATAAGAGAGACTAGAGGCAGCCATAACATAGCAATGTGAGGAAAAACAAGCACTATGAGAGCCTAAATGCATACAATATGAGAGAGGTGCATCTAATTTGTTGTCATGGAAAGTTTGCACCAGCCATTTTGGATTTGTTTTTGCCTCCTCAATATCAGCTCTCTCATCAACAAGTGCATCATATAAGTCTACAATAGCAATAGAACTGTTTGCATCATCACATGAAACCTATAAAGGCTCAGAAGTTGCCTCATTAGGACCATCACTAGACTATCCACCCATAAAAAGAGGGAGCAAAGTGTCATACATGTCTTTGGACCTAACTGATGTCTCCTTAGTACATGAAAGTAATGGCTGATTAGCATTTTCCACAAAAACAACATCACGACTAACCAAAATGCATTTATTCTGTGAATGATACAGATGATAGCCTTAGCTTTCAGAACTGTACCCAACAAAAATACATTTCACTACTTTATCATCCAATTTTCTATGTTGTCCTTCAAGCACTAATGCATATGCCAAACAACCAAAAAACATGTAGATGAGCAACAGATGGCTTATGACCATGCGAAGGCTCATATGGAGTGATAGAATATAGCACTTGAGTGGGACACCTATTAAGTACAAATCCTACATACATAATAGCCTCAAGCTAGAAATTATGTGGTAAATTTTGACTCTTGACCATACACCTCACCATCTCCATGAGTGACCTATTCTTCCATTTAGCAACTCCGTTCTGTTGAGATGTATACGGCACTATACACTGATTTTTTATCCCATGTTCAGCTAGAAATGCATTAAAGTTAGAAGACATATATCCCCCCCCCTCGATCCAAATGGAGGGTGCCCATTTTACATGCTGATAGATTTTCAACCAAAACCTAAAACTATTTGAAGCACATAAACACTTCACACTTTGCTTTCATTGGATATACACATGCATGCTTCGAGTAATCATCAATGAAAGTCACAAAGTAAAGATAGTTTCTAAAAGGGTGTCTGCATAGGACCATAGACATCACTATGTACAAGCCACAATTTCTGAGTAGCTTGAATTGAACCATATTTTGGGAAGGATGAATGCTGCATTTTTGCCAAAATACAGCCTTCAAAAACATGTTTACCAGGTGCCTCAAGTTTGGGCAAAATCGTACTCTTTCAAGCTCTCATAGTGCTTCTTCTACATCAGATTGCTATGCTATGGCTGCCTCTAGTGTTATAAGAATGAGCATGTTTTGTTTGATGAAGCACACAATTTTGAAAATTGGATGGCTGCTATGTAATCAAAATATGATGTTATTATGAATAATGGTACCTAGTCTTTATGTGAATTGCCTCCTGCAAAGACGGCCAATGACACAAAGTGGGTATACAAGCTGAAGCATAAGCCTAATAGAACCGTTGGAATGTATAAGGCTAGGCTTGTTGCAAAGGGTTATGCTCAAGAAAGAGGTGTTGATTTTGATGACACCTTTGCTCGTACATGCCAAAAGACTATTGTTTGTAGCATCTATGCACTTGTATCTCATCATAGTTGAAATGTATATCAGTTGGACATTTAAAGTACATTTTTGAATGTTGACTTGCGTGAAGAGGTGTATGTTTTCCATCCCCATTTTTTTGTGAAAAAGGGGCATGAAAACAAGGTGTGCAAGTTGAAAAAGGTATTATATGGTTTGAAGCGAGCACCACGTGCTTGGTATGAAAACAAAATGCCTACTTGATTGCACATAGTTTTGAGAATAGTCCAACTGAGAGCACCTTATATGTTAAGCATGCAAATGATGTGCTTCCAATCATTGTTGTCTATGTTAATGAAATGCTGCTCACTCGCCCTAAGAAGCATATTGCTGATTTTAAGTCTAATTTGCATGCCTCATTTGAGATGTAAGTTTCAGGGCATTTGCATCATTATTTAGGCATTCAGTTTATCCAAGTTGATGGTGGAATAGCTTTGTGTCAAACAAAATATATTGATACATTATTGTAGCGTTTTTTCTTTGAAGACTAAAAACCTATTGTCACTCCTATGGAAATGGGCTTACGATTGAGTATTCATGATGTTGGAGATGCATTTGATGTTTTTCTCTATCAATAGGCTGTTGGTTTCTTGATTTACTTATGCATTACTCGTCGAGATATTTAGTTTGTTATCTCACACATGAGCAGATTTATGCATTTCCGAGGTGTTAAGCATTGGTAGTTGGTTAACCACATCTTTTGCTACTTGAGTGGTACCCGGCTACTTGGATTGTTTTATTCCAAGGGGGAATCACTAGCTCATGCATATTTTGGTTAAGCAAGAAGCATCCTACACTCGCCACTTCTAGTTCTGACACTCAGTATAGGGCATCTTTCATAGCGACTATTGAGTGTGTATGGCTCAGATGCCTTATGGCTAATTTGGGTGCTCGTCAAGTCTTTTGCCACCACCATCTTCACTGACAGTTAGCGTGCATTCGCAGTTGAGAGGAACCCTGATTTACATGCTTGCACTAAGACAATTGAGGTGAACTATCACTATGTTAGGGAGAGGTTGTGTGCTGGAGAAGTCAGTTTGGCATATGTTCCCACATACGAGAACATTGCAGACCTTTTCACAAAGGATTTGCCTAGGGATATGTTTGAAGCTTTCCGCTAAGCTTTGGGCTTACTTTCGTTTGAGGATTGATTGCACATACTTTGGCACTTCCTTATACATGAGCGCCATCTCCTTGTTCACCCGAACACTACTAGAGGGGATTGTTTATATATTTTGCTAGTGATGTGTGTGATCACACTAGGACCAACCGGGGCACTTTCTCTCCTATACAGGAGGTTTTTTCCCCATGGCTTGTACATATGCATATAACCCTAACACGTCACTTATCTTTTTACATTCTCTTGGTAATACATTCAATATTGTGTGTTGTGCTCCAAGCGTCTTCTTCTTCCTTGTGCTATTTGCCTACTTCCATAGACCTCAAACTCCAACACAACCAACTTAAAGAATTGTGGAGCAGTTAGGTTTTCCTCCCCATAAATTTCATCTAGCCAAAGCTATGACTTGCAACAATGTTTTTTTAGAAGGAATCCAACAAGAAAGAGAGTAAATGATTGAAGTCAAAATATAATGATCGAGGAAATAAATTATGTGAGTCAAATTATGTTGAAGAGACATCCATTTAAAAATCCTACTTCTAAATTTATTCAAGATCCAATCCCAATTTTTCTCAAAGGTAAAATTTAATCCCATTGGGATGTCCTTAGCACATTCAATACCTTCCCCAACAGAAATGATAGAATCAAGAATTAATCTACTTCGAATAAACCCCTTTTACTAATGGACGATGATCTTTTTCATAAAAGGATTGAGTCTCTCAGCCAAGGAGGAACCAAAGATTCTTTATAGAGAAGTTAGACAAGAGGTAGGTATTTATTTTTTCATGTCATCCTTACGCCCTTTTCTTATGAACAAGTTTAATCACACTAAAGTTGATAAAGATGGAAAGAGTACCTCTCCTTACTGCTTCTTTCCAAACGAAGAGAATTAATAGGGTGAAGAAAACATTAAATTCCAAGAAATGTTCATTAGGTATTTCATGAGCGCCACGAGAATTACATGGTTTCAATTTACTAATTGTTTCTTTACCAATGGTTTCAATTTACATATCACTTAAAGAAAGACTCAAAAAAGGAAAAGTAGTGTGGAGGTGAAGCATATCTTAAAAGTTCATAATCAGATAAATAGGAGTCTATCTTTTTGCCTAAGCAAATGTTTTTGATACAACTTAGGTCTGATAAGATGCGATCAAAAAGAAAATCCAAGTTTATAGCCTTCAGACCTAATCGTACCACTTGAAAGCTAGCGAACGCATTGGAGTCTAGTTTTTTGCCTAAGCAAATGTTTTTGATACAAATGAGGTCCGATAAGATGCGATGAAAAACAAAAAGAGATCACAAGAACAGTTCAATCTTGGAACAAGGTATTGTGTTGCACAAAATCTGAAATTATTACAACATGTTGTAGTTATCAATCTCTAGTACAAGGTTTTGAATTGAAAGAAGATTTAGCTGAAGCAAAAGTCACTCCAAAATGGTGTAAGTGTGCACTTGGTGTGTGATAACGTCAATCTTTATACTTGCATCCAAGCTCAAGTCCTAACTTAGGTTAAAGTTTATGTGTTTATGAAAATGTTCCATGTTTGTATAGTTATGCACTTCATTTAGGATTTTCATTTTGGTCTAGTTGAACTGGAGTTAACAAAAGTGAGTGAACACCTCTTTACTGCATTCTACAAGCGCCTTTGGAATGGATTTGATACAACACTCTCTTAATGAGGAAGGAGGATGATCAATGTTGTTTTGACGTGAATTATAGTGGAGATATCTAGTTATGATGTTTTGGTTAACAATAGTAAGAAATCATTCATCTAGAACAAGTTTTAGTGAATCAGAGAAAACTTCTTGAATTCTTGAATAGTGAAAATATGATCATGGGCTCAAGGGAATGCTACTATGTAGTTGTACCATGAATCATATTTTGAAGGATATAAATTTTCTTCATGTGGTTGGTCGGGAGGGGAGAATGTTATAAATTAGCTTGTTCAAGTTCAAGATAAGATTAACATTAGGATATTCTTGAGTATTAATCAAGTTATAGACTTATCCTAGATAAATCTCAATGATGGGAAAAAAGAGGTCTTCGTTTAAATCCCCATGAATGCATCATCGGAGTCAAAGGATGGGAATCTCTTTGAGAGCATTAGGGAGATATTTATTTTTTAAAGACTCTTTAGAGGCTTCTAGAAGCATCCAATTGAATGAAATTGAGTATAGGGACACTTAACTATAGTGGTGAGTACATCCAATAATAGTTAAATCTCGTAAAAGGTGCTAAAGATGTTGTGGAGGTTGTACACGCATATGTCAAAACCAGTTAAGTATAGAGGAAATCATTAGTCCCAAATTCCATAGAATGAAGGATCGGGCGGATTTCACATGACATTCTCTTATGTGTTTGGAGGCTAGATTCTAGCTAGTGTAAGTGCAGGCTTTGTTGTCTTGAACATGAAGCTCTAAAGGAGAATCAAAGTGGATATGGTGGTATGGGACACTATATGTAAATGTGATGGATGCGCAATCTCAAGCTCAAATTCAATCTCAAGCGTGTTCTTCTTCCTTTGCTATTTGCATGCTTCCATAGAGCTCAAACTCCAACACAAGCAACTTTAAGAATTGTGGAGCAGTTAGGTTTTCCTCCCCATAAAATTCTTCTAGCCAAAGCTATGACTTGCAACAATGTTTTTTTAGAAGGAATGCAACAAGAAAGAAAGTAAATGATTGAAGTAAAAATATAATGATTGAGGAAATAAATTGTGTGAGTCAAATTATGTTGAAGAGACGTCCATTTAAAAATCCTACTTCTAAATTTATTCAAGATCCAATCCCATCTTTTCTCAAAGGTAAAATTTAATCCCATTGGGATGTCCTTAGCACATTCAATACCTTACCCAACAGAAATGATAGAATCAAGAATGAATCTACTTCTAATAAGCCCCTTTTGCTAATGGAGGATGATCTTATTCATAAAAGGAGTGAGTCTCTCAGCCAAGGAGGAATAAAAGATTCTTTATAGAGAAGTTAGACAAGAGGTAGGTCTTTATTTTTTCATGTCATCCTTAGGCCCTTTTTTTATGAACAAGTTTAATCACACTAGTGTTGATAAAGATGGAAAGAGTACCTCTCCTTACTGCTTCTTGCCAAACCAAGAGAATTAATAGGGTGAAGAAAACATTAAATTCCAAGAAATGTTCATTAGGTATTTCATGAGAGCCACAAGTTTTACATGGTTTCAATTAACTAATGGTTTCTTTACCAATGGTTTCAATTTACATATCACTTAAAGAAAGACTCAGAAAAGGAAAAGTAGTGTGGAGGTGAAGCATATCTTAAAAGTTCATAATCAGATAAATAGGAGTCTATCTTTTTGCCTAAGCAAATGTTTTTGATACAACTCAGGTCCGATAAGATGCGATGAAAAACAAAATCCAAGTTTATAGCGTTCGGACCTAATCCTACCACTTGAAAGCTAGCGAACGCATTGGAGTCTAGTTTTTGAGTCAAAGCAAAAATGTTTTGTACAATTCAAGTCCGATAAGATGCGATGGAAATAAAAATAAATCCAAGTGTATGGCCTTCTGACCTAATGGTATTACTTCAAAGCTACCGAACACATAGGAGTCTAGTTTTTCTGCCTAAGAAAAATTGTTTGATACAACTCAATTCCGATATGATCCGATGAAAAAAAAAAGAAACAAAAAAAAAGTCCAAGTTTACAGCCGTCGGACCTAATTGTATTACTTCAAAGCTAGCAATGCGTCTCGTTCTTCAAGAATAGCATCATCACTAACTCAAATAGCATCAACCATTAATTTGATTAGAGCCACAAATGAAAATTGGAATATTCCATTTATCAATAAAGCTTTGCAAATATAAAAGTCGAAGAATTCACAGGCACATAGTGATTTCTAAAAGATGTAAAATTTCATCACAATCTTGATCATATTCATTAAGTACAGTATGAAAGGAACTAAGTTGTTTTTTCCGAAGATTCGGAGAAGGAAATCAAAAAACAAAAGCCCTGGATGTTGATTCTTGAGTGAGCTTTAATCATCAGAATTTCATTTTTTTCTTTGCATCCAACTTTGCAATTTCCCATTGGTCATGTCATGTGTCCATTCGCGCAGCATAGTCTCTTTAAAGTAGGGATATAGTGAGTATTCAATCTTCTGGCTATGGTGAGCAGAGCTCCATAGCATTAGCTAAAGAAAGCGCAAAATCTGTCATGGATAAAATAGAACCTTGCAGCAGAACACCCAAACTTCCTATATGAGATCCCGTCTAGCACTTCCTGTTCCTTGCCCTTCTTGTAACCATATCTAAACACGTACACATTTTTTTTTTCGCCGCGTGAAGACTTTCACAGAAGCATCCTATGAACTCCGGTTATTGACCTCCTTCAAATGCATCCACTTAAGACACAAACAGCCGATTCATGCTAAATCAGATTACTACAGGAAATCATGTATTTCTCTGTCGCTCGTTCATGTCCATGCTTTCGTTGCTTTTATCATGCCAGAATGAACAGAAATGATCCAGAAAACGATGTATAGTCCTCTCCTTTCCTGTTGATGCCCTCAGCAACCAGAGCATTCTCCAATTTTTCTCCTCGTCATGTCACTAGATCCTCATTCCGAAAAAAACAAAAAAAAAACTCTACTTCCATGTTGTCCTGCATGCTGTTTTCCCTCAGAGAAAAAGTTACACACGTAATAGCCATTCCCCCATTCATTTCTCGTTGTAACCCGCTCTACTCTTTATCTCTTAAAAAAAAGCTCATGTAGACATGTATTGTTTTTTTTCCTTTTTCTTTCTACTTCAAACCTCCGCAAAAATAAAGAAAGAACTTTTGACAACGATCATTATGCTCAATTAGGACATGGCGAATGAAGCTGTCGGATGAGAATTCCTTGGCGAATTCACATAAAAAGCATCGTACTCTAAATTTTGAAATGATCAATGATGTCTCGAGATAATGTTAAGTATGATCAAACAGCACATGCAAAATGAAGCTATCGGATGAGAATTCCTTCTTGAATTCACTCAAAAAGCATCCAATTCTAGATCATTAAACTGTCGGTGAGGTCTTCACAGTTCTTGGTAATTATATGTAGACGGAACTATCTTATTTTTCGATCCAAATTATAGTACTTCTAAAACATTTTTAACACCAGTCCATAAGCATTCTTCATCAGCTTTCCTTTAATCAGCTTTAGGAAACCAAAGCAATAGAGAGGTTTGTCTTTCACTACAGACTACCACACACGTCAATAATAAACTTTCCACCTTGAAAGCATTAAGCCGTTTTGTGAAATGGTTTTTTTTTTTCGCATCTTTAGGTCGATTTACACGGAGATAAAATCTTGACGAAGTTCACCCCTACCAATCCTAAGATTCATCTTGAAAGCTCCAATTTTGATGTTCGAATCTATGAGAAAGTGCGTACATGAATAGAAAAATAAAGTGCATGGGAAAATAAAAAGAGTCTATTCTAAGTGCACACGAAAGAATATTTCTCATAGACAAGGAAAGCGACATTTGAGTAGAAAGCTTTCTCTCAAAAACTAAAAGATGATTTTAAGATTCATGATATGTAAAACTCTTTTCTATGTGCAAATGTTCATGCATTGATGAAAATCAAAATCACGTGCAATTTCGAATTAAAACATACATTTTTTAGGTGCATATGAAAAAGAACATGGTAAAAATCTAAGCCGAAGGGATTTTGAGGAAGAATTGTTTTCACTACAACTTGAATTCCATGTTTTATTTATGTTATTTTACATCCGTTGCAATGCACAATTGGTAGTTTACCTAAAGAAAACATTTTGTTTTCGAAGGGAACATTAAAACATGCAAACTTTAAAATGCAATGAGGGTAAAAAATGGTGAAAAGGGACAAAAGGTTATTCAAGATGTCTGTCAAAAACTTTCATCTTCAGTTTCTTGTTCAAGATCCTTTTGTCTTCTAGCTTTTCTTCAATTATGCTCCTAGTTCTCAACCTCTCCTATTCAAACACACTGATTATGTTTCCTATATAGTAATTCTTTTTAAAAATACCACAAAAACATGAAGAGGAAAAACCCATCGATTCTTGATTCTCTATGAAATTTTTCGTCATAACACTTTCTTTTGAATATAATCTTTTATATTGCTCCAAAAAAGTGAACTTTTCCTCTATTCAAGAGTTTTTAAATCTAATGAAGAGAGGATAGGACCTAATAGATTATTAAGTTCTTCATATGCATTCATTTGTGATTGTATCTGCTATTCTCCAAAATAAACAAATAGTTGCATGGTATTGGAAAACCTAGGAAAATTTCTTGCATAGTAATTATGGATTGGTTTGTATGTTCTAAGTAAACATTCAATAGGCTACCATTTTACATCATTAGATTGAAAAACTATGTACAACATAAAAAGATAGTAATAACATCAAATCTACCTAAAAGAGATTCATTGTAGAAAGGTACTTATAGTATGATCGAGAATTCAAATGATTTTTAAGCACCAGTACTTCAAGCTGTACACATGTTGAACTCTCAAAAACCAATATCACCTCCATTTGAAACATAAAATGCAATCTTTCCAATGATTCTTTGTGTCCTCTCTTTTTAGCTCCAGTTACTCTATGTAAACCTCTACAATTGAGTAACAAAGTCACCTAGTGATTCACCTGTGCACACATAGATTTCTTGAGAGACTCATCTTTTCTATAGTAGATGGAACAAGAATTCTCACACATAAAAAATCTAGCATTGTAACCTAGGTTTGGCAAAGTCATTTCTTTATATTCCATTATCCATTTCAAGTAACTCATAGCTTTTTTGAAAGATATAATTGTTTATGAGACTTATCCAAATGATATTTACCATTGTAAGAGTGACATATGACAAAATGCAAAAATAATAAGATAATATATGTCACTGTCTAACCTTGATGGTTTGATTTGGCATCATACATGTAGTGGGAAAGATCTCTTCTCCCATTAGTGCTATCAGAGCAAGGTACTGCATGGATTTGATCCTAGGAGACATGCTTTTAGATTAGATGATCTAAAGTTGAATCTCCTATGGTGGATGGACTCAATGACAAAAGGAGAAAGGGAAAAACAAAAGTGATAAATACATGAAGATGCTACACCTTATTAGAAAACATTTATCTAGAGGTACATTTTGGGACTCCCCTCACCTCACACCAACCTCATTGAGAGATTAGTGCCTCAAAAAGGTACAAAAGGCACAATGTTTTCATGGAGCAATCGCATTGAGAAGTTTGATAAGGCACTCTAACCATGAGGATTTAAGACCTCCAACTTTTTCATGGGCAAGAGATTTTGCGGACTTTTTATTGGAACATAGATGAAGTTCTATTTGTATTCCATGAAACCTGTTGGGAACCAAACAAGGAATTTCAAAATGGAGGAATAAGACGGGAATGACATGATTGAGATTACAAACGACTTAGAAAGCTCTAGGAAGGTGTTTGAATATTGCGAGGCACTTTGTTTAACTACAACCAAAGCAAGGATGATTTATCTTAAGGATGATATGAATAGCTGTAGGCGGAACGTAGAAATAATTTGCATTATTATTTACTTAAAATAAAGGAGATCATAGCGGCATAAGGCTCAGTTGTGAGATACGAAAAGGATAATCATGTAGTAACTTATGTATTGAATGGTCCCAAAGTGACCAATGGAGACCCTTCACAAATCAACTATATATGGGGGATATTCTACATTATTTGGAAAACTTGGGTACGTATGGTGGGTACTAAATAAAGGAAATTAGATGGTGGTCATAGAAAAATAGGCCATCTCAAGTTCTCTATGTACATAACTAAAGACGAGGAGTAATATGAGGTGGACATGGAAGATGCCAGAATCGAAATCGGCAACCTAAAATTAAGGAATAAAGAAAATAGATTGTAGTGTGGATCCTAATAGTCAAGAGGAAGATGGACGTACATTGGAAGGGGGGAGAAAGCTATAAAAGAAGAGGCTCCATTGGAAATGGGTTCTATATATGTGTTATACAAGGCCACTATTCGAGAGTTTTTTGGCAAGGCAACAACCAAGGAGCTGACTGGAGGAACAACAAAATTGAAGAGCAAGAAATCAAAGATAACCATGTAAAATCAAGTTCAAGACTAGATAATGATAATTTTTTTTCATGTTGCATAAGCCCAAAGATAAAAGCCTAGAAACCAACGTGGTTACTAGCTTTGTGCTTACAGAGCTGGCCGCCATTCTGTTCAGCCTCGGACACTTATAATAAACCGCATTTTAAGGGACAACAGGGGCCGACAGATTTTTTTTGTATCTACAGTCTATCCTACCGATGCGCAAGGTCAATCATCACGAGCGACACCAAGAAAGATGAACGAACAGACCGCAAAATGTCCTCGACACGTGTCGAATGTATCATCTTTCAAGAAGCAATGTAAGGTCATCCTAATCATCACAAGGGGACACCATGAAAGAAGAAGGAACAATGTAAGTTTCTTCCAGATGCGATGTTCTGGTTAGTAACTTTGTGATTACATAGCTGGCCGTCGCTCTGTTCAGATCTTTCGTATTTACAGTCTGGAGAGAAATACGGAAACAGAGCATATCCTTAAGCGCAAGATCAGTACATGCCTTTCGGCTGATTTCTACATTGCTCCCTTCGAGAATATATCTGCTTAGTAGCAGGATACATTGTTTTGTAACTAAAAGGAATAGAAGATTCTTTTTCTAGTAATGTAATAAAAGGGAAAGATGTCGATGACATTCTAATAGTGTATGTGTAACGCATTATATTTATCTACTGTCAGTTTACATACAGTTTACTACTTCGCTAAGGACAATATATTCAAGAGGCTGCATTAGCTGAAGAAGTTTTTATAAGTTAAAAAGAAATGCGAAAGGGGAAGGGGTCAAACAGAGATTTCTTCCGTATATTGTTTTCCTTCTTTCTTAATACTTTTTAAGTCTTTCATACTCCCACACGACTGCACATGCTTTTGATCAGATACAAACATTGTCTTCAGGTTAAAGGTCCAAAACCTGGTGAAGACTACCTAGCGAAGACTACCTTAAAAAATCTGGAAGACTACCTTTCAAAATCTGGAAGTACGTAATCGTTATTTATAAAATGTGGGGATATACTTCTGTGATGTAAGTGGATCTACATACCCATTTTGGCATACATCTAGTTGAAACGCCTTCAATCTACAAAAGTTGAATAAAATGTAAGGAAATGCTTCTGTGATGTAAGTGGATCCGCGTACCTATTTTGGCATACATCTAGTTGAAATGCCTTCAATCTACAAAAGTTGAACAATCATCCCTGAATTCTCAAATTAAAGAGATTCAAACAAACGTTTGGAATTTCGACTCTATCCTGAACCATATATCCGTATGGATAAGAATTAGAAAAAATCATAGGTAGAGAAAATGATTAGAAAGTAAATCATAGAACAAAGATCCATCTTCTCCTCAATATCAGCTTACTCTAGAGCCAATTTTAACTTCTTTTAATCCCATGACACCTAGAATGTAAACTTCAATCCATTAGAATTGATAATATTCTGAAAATAGTTATCTTATGGGTATTATTTCATGCATAACTTGTTAAAAGGAAGCCTCTTGTCTAATCACTTTAGATGAAGTTTCTTCATGATTAGCATTAGCTCTGTTTGTTTGAATTCTCAACGCCAATGATAGCAAAATGTTCTAAATGCAATGGTTGTTAAGATATAAAGTTGCATTAGACAAGCGAGATGGGGTCATGAAGACCAACTTCAGAGATGCACAAGGCCAAAGGGACCCAAATTTCAAAGACTGACTCTCATAGCTTTACTTAGGCCCAAGAAGATGGAGAAGTCACAATATTTATTTGACTATTGTATCTTTAAATTGGACAAAGAATATGGAGATAAAAGAGACCAAAATATTGGAGAATAAATTGAATCTTTTATTAATAAGCAAGACATCGAGTGTACTTAATATAATTGAGGTATCGCCTATGAAAAGAATGGACTAATTACTTGAGTTGCAAGATAGCTAGCATACCTTTGCAACTAACTAGTTCTCCTTCTTTCCTAGTGTGTACTTTGAGCATTTCAAAGTAGGCTATTATTAGGAAAGTACTCATTCATCATCTAGTTAATAGAAAATCACACAGTTTCATATGCGAATGCACATGGTTTTCATGCAAATGCATATATGTGCATGTATGTGTTCGCATTTTTTTTAATTTCATGCACCAAAATGATTTTATCAAGTCCTTGATCTTGCTTTGCATGCACCCATGCACAAACATTCTACTTGATACCTTTCAAAAATATGTAACCATGCATGTGCACAAACTTGAGTGCATTTAATATCTTTTTCTAGCAATAAGAAAATTATAATTGTGCATGATACGTTCTTTTAGAAGGAAAATGCTCCAACATACCTTCATTTAGATGCAATGATTCATAGATGCATGCCTTTGCTTGATAAATATTTAAATATGTCTATGCTCTTCCATAAAGATTTCATTAATTTTCATAAATAATATAAAACATGATGATTGGTACAAGGCTTCAATGATAATAAAATGCAATCTTTATGAAAGCAAAGAACAAAAACAAGTATTGAAAACAAACATCAAATTTGAAAACACTTATCTCCCAATTAAGCTATGTCCTTCCATTGTCCATGAGACGAGCTAATTTCCATCCTTTGGTCCAAGGGAAGGAGCCAAATTCCATCTTTCATAGCTATTTGGAATCTCCTTGCTTCATGCACCATAGATGACGTGACAAATTAACTTCCTTTTGCTCTTGTCCTTCAATTCATCAATGATAATGTCCTTCAAGTGTAGAAGATGACTCCTCCAAGAATAGAATCTCCTTCCTGTTTATAACATCCCTCTTTATAGTGTGTGTAGCATCCATGTCCTTCAATCTTCAACAATAATAGCTCAAAGTATAGAGCCTCAAACAATGATGTCCTCTTCAACTTGTGTTGAGTCCTTCTTGTACCATGAGATGATCCACAATGAGCCTTGACCCTCCCTCATATAGCTATGCAAGCCTCCAAGCTAATGCTTTTAGCAAAAACGGATTCCATATTGCACATTCAAAAGGTTGATAACTTGTACAAAATCCTTTCTTTCATTCCTCTCCTTTTTCCCATGCCAATGACGTTGTAAGCTCCTTGATGCTCCATATTTTTGAAGAATTTGTCCTTTCCAACTCGTTCTAGGAGCTTTGATATAAGTCATATAGGATATGTATTTTTTATATTGATCTTATTCAAGCCTCATTAGTCTAGAAGAATTCAAGGGGTTGCATCCTTGTTCTTTACAAATAAATCATGGCCTCTTGCAAGTGATGTAAATTTCTAATAAGCTCTTTGGATAGATTCTCATCAATAATATTGCATACTTATGCAAAGTTCTTGAAGAGGTACTCCATCGATTAGATGAAAGTCTCTCTATGCTGCCTCTTGAAGTTCTATGGCACAATGATAAGGTATGTGTTCTAGTAGGTCATATATTTTTATTGGATCATCACTTGAACTCTTTAGGTGGAATGTAGAAAGGATATAGGTCTATTCCTTCTTCATATCTTGCACAAAGGCTTTGGATCCTTCATATATTGGTTCTTATTTACATCTAGTGAGATGATCTTCTTCTTCTCCCAATCAGTTTTTGGATTATCTTTTTTGAGAAAAGGCATTCCAATGATAATGAGATTTGTTACTCATTATAATACATTGAAACATATGTGAGAATAATGTTCACCAAAACTTAATCTTAATGGTCTAGTTTCTTATGCTAGAGTTCCATCTACTACTTCTAAAATTATTGGTTTGTTCTTATGTGTTGAAATACAAGCTTCAACCTTAGTCTACTTTTGACCATCAAATAGATGCCACTTGGAGACCCACAAAGCAAGCACTCATGCACAAGAAATCACAAATCAAACTTTTATTTGAATCCTCCCCTCAATAGCCAAGGTTCTAATCACACAGGTGTGACTAATAGCCTATAATCTAGGAAAAGTAATTCCTAACTTATAGGGAATTTTTTCATCTCTATATTTATACACAATCTGTGTGGGTATATATATATATATATATATATATATATATATATATATATATATATATATATATATATAATACATACATACATACATACATACATACATACATACATACATACATACATACATACATACATACATACATACATACATACATACATACATACATACATACATACATACATACATACATACATACATACATACATACATACATACATACATACATACATACATACATACATACATACAAACATACATACACACACACATACACACACACACACATACATATATATATATATATATATATATATATATATATATATATATATATATATATATATATATATATATATATATATATATATATATATATATATATATATATATATATATATATATATATATATATATATTTATTTATTTATTTACTTACATAGATACACACATATACACATACACATATATACACATGCATACATGCACATACACATACACACATGTCACATATACATAAATATATGCACACATATAAAGGTGCTAGGGTTAGGATTTTAGGATTAGGATTTGTGGATTTTACATACATACAACATGTATACATACATATACACATATCTACACATGCACATATATATACACATGCAAACATGTACATACACATACACATGTCATTTATATATGCACATGAAGCTATGGATAGATGAAATAGACACATTTTTACTTCCTGAATATTTTGAGCAAGTTGTCTTCATACCAAATTTGAAAGAACGAGTAAAGCTATTTGTTTTACAAGTCGTTCCATGTAGAAGAAAAATTATGACTTTGTAAACATAGAAGAAAGTCTATCTGCAGTGGACTCTGAGATGCATGTGGTGGTCGAGGAGGAGGAGGACATGATTGTCCTAGAAGAAGAGGTCTTTAAATAAGAGGAGGAACATGAGGAGGTAATGGAAGATATGATGTACAAGGATAATGATCAAGAAGGGGTGGCCATATCTGGAGATCTAGAAGTCATCAATGTAGAGATAGATATCCTCTGTGTGTCAGATTTCCAAGGGGATGCTAGAATAAAGGACTTGTAGATACTTATTTTTGTTTATTTATTTGGTACAGCTTTTTAGAATATTATTTTTCTATATTATCATTATTATCGTATGCTAATTAGATGAGTTTTCTCCTAGAGAGCATGATGGGAGATAGTCCACCGTTCACTCCACATTCGATGATAGAGATGCAACTTTTAGAGTGTATATCTCAGGCACATCTCACTTATCAAGCCACCATGTTTTAATACTAGATCTCTCGTGGCGGTACTCCCACTGGCAGCACTCCCTTCGATAGGACTACTTTCGTTCGTGGCACTCCCTTTGAGGGCACTACTCCTATAGGTGGCCCTCTCTTTGGTGGGACTTCTCCCATCGATGAAACTCCTAACTTTATGCCTCCACCATGATCATCTTGTTAGCCATCCCCTAGTGGCTCTAGTAGTCAACATATGTGTTAGCGTTCGACACAAGGGCATGATAGAGACACTAGCCTATGTCATCTGTCTTGTATGTTTCATTCATCTAGGTCACATTCTGGAGGAGAAGGTTCTAGAGGTGGTTCTACGGATGCGTCTAGAGGATGCGATGGATGTAGTGGAGATAGTGCTATGGACATTGTGTCACCCTAACTACTCCGAGAGCAAGTACTTCAGATGCAGGTATGTTACACAATACACCATATACACCTTGCTCATGACCATGACAACTCCAACGTGTATCATATACATGATGGAGCTCCAATGCTGGATCCAACTAAAAAATCCATGCATCAGTGCATATGATAACTATGTGTAATATAGTTTGGACATTTTCCATGATCAAATGGAGTGAATATAATAAAGATCCCAAAACGGTTATCATAGAGGCAATCTATCACTAGTACTAGCTAGTACTTGGGCACCCTCTTGTTAGTGGAGAGTCTTATCAATATGCCACACATGAAGTGATGTCCCATCAAGAAATAGAGTTTCCCAACTCTTTCAAATGAGGCTTATCGAAGCCCATATCTCTATACACTGAGAAGTGGAAGATGATACACAGTGAGCAACAACATACTCGTGACCGATATTATTAGCAATGAGATGCGACAACCATATATCTAGATATGATCGAGGTGTCATATTTGGCTAGCGGTGGGTACAAGGTCGCACATCAAGAATTTGTAAGTATCACTTTAATGAAGGAATTTTCTTGTGTTAAGCACATCATGTTGATTGATCTCAGGTTTTGTATATTTCTTGTAGGAGTTGGTAGCGGGTCATCCTTCGACAGAGGTAGAGAAGGCTTATGTATATCTTCATGGATTTGTTGCATTGTTGGAGAACTTGGAGGGATTCAGTGTGGTCATTTCACGGGAGCCTGCACTTCTAAACTTGGTTTATTGTTTTTTAGTTGTTGTTTATAAATATCATTTAAATTCATTTAATTGCATGAATGTGCTTAGTTATAGGACTGCAGATATAGATGTTTTGATCCGTGTGGTTTTGTGTATGGCACTGGTGTGCCATAATTTTTTATTTGGCTCATATATGGTAGAGGTGCACCAAAACCTTGTATTTTGTTCATATACGATAGAGGTTTTCCACATTTTGTATTTGGCTAATATATGATAGTGCTTTAACACACTTTTGTACATGGTGCATTCATGGAATATCTCTTTTGTACATGGTTCATTTATGGAATATCTCTTTTGTACATGGTTCATGGTTCATTCTGCTCCTACATATCTCTTTTATGCTTGATAATGTGATTTGTTTGATCAAATCTTAATTTGCTTGCTCATCATCTAAGCCCTAAATCGGCAACTACTAGAGTATATGTCACATGTACTCAGTTTTTTGGGCAAAATATATTGTCATTTATTGCACAAAAACATTATCATGTTGCCACAACAAGAGATAACACAAACAAACCAAAAAAAATTTGGCAGATATGGTCATCAATATAGCTAACGGTATGAGCATTCGTATGCCCATGGCCATATAGAAACTTATGCTAATAGTTTTGCATAAGGACATACCGATGCTTATATCGATAATTTTGAGATAAATGTTGATATCATCGCTTTGCACATAAATACAGATGCTTATATTGACAAAAATGTACTAGCGTTCATATGAGACTTATACTAAGGGTACTGAACATATACTGATGCCTATACTAGTGGCCGTATGGACGCTCTTACTAGCATTATCATACCCACAATTATACCAATGTTTATACTTATGTCATGGCCAATTTGCCCATGTGTATTTGCACTGGTATAAGGCCCTGTATAAGGCTCATATGTTGTAGTGTTCCATGCTCACACTAATCTATATCTACAAAATGAAAAATATATTCTCTCTCACTTCTCCATTCCCTTAATACCAATGAAAATGTACCGACATTCATATGATTCTTATAATGAGGGTACTGAACATATACTAATGCCTATGTTTGTGCTTGTACCAACACTCATACTAGATTTATCATACCCATATTTATACTAGCCCAACATATACTAATGCCTATGTTAGTGCTTGTACCAACACTCATACTAGATTTATCATACCCATATTTATACTAGCCCTTATACCGATGCCGTGGCCAATTTGCCCATGTGTATTTACGTAGGTATAAGGGCCTATATAAGGCTCATATGTTGTAGTGTTACATGCTCACACTAATGTATATCTACAAAATGAAAAATATATTCTCTCTTACTTCTCCGATCTTTAATATCTTCTATGTTGCCTGTGGAAACAAAATTAACCATTTTAAAGTAGCTTTTAAGTCACTAAACTATTCATTTGTTGAGGAATCAACAGTGCCAAAAGCTCCCATTCAGTCAAGTTTTCTAGTTGTTGGACATCCCAATTGGTTTTCACATTTTGAACGTTGCATAAAGAAGAGTACGTAGTAGCCATAACCATCTCCACTAACACATCCACTCGCTTTAGGCACAAATTTTTTTAAGAACAATGCACATAACCATGCGATCACCTTTATTCCGCACATTCAAGTTTTCTCATAAGTCCAATGTAAGGGTATTTAACATTGAATATTTAGTACAGGATTGAATGTGTTACCATTATACCAATCAACCTAACCTAAGCTGTTTAATCAGGTTCGATGTTGTGAAAGCTTTGATTACGGCTGTTCTATTAGTATCTTTTCTTCGCAATAATTATAAAGTCACTAAAAACAAATCTTTCTAGTTGTGACTTTTGTTTATGAGGAAAGAACTGACGTCAAAGCTCCCAGAGACGTGTCGATGTATAATTTCAAGGGAAAATGTTTCTTCCAGTTTCCCTCATCTGGCCAGTGGCCAATGCACGTCCAGCAATATGTCGCACGGCGAATGGAAGTGCTCATACAAGTAATGTATCCAATCGATACATTTTCATTAAAAATCTATATATTCATCAAGGTGGCAGCACGTGTCCTCCTCGATCCAGAAAATCATTTAGATGGTTGCGTAAAAGTAGGATCAGTAGTTGCCGTGATCATCAGTACGTACTACGAAGTTCGAACACCTCTGCTTATCCTACCGATGCGAAAGCTAACAATGAAGATCACTCGTCCCGACCAACACCACGAAAGAAGAAGGAACAGACAGCAAAAGGTCCAGGACACGTGTCAAATGTATTATCTCGTTTCTAGCTTTGTGCTTACATAGCTGGCCGACCCTCTGTTTAGCCTTGGACACTCATAATAGACCGCATTTTAAGCAACTTGAGATCTGACCGACACTTTCTGTATTTACAATCTGGACCACTCTGGATAGACAATACGAAAAGAGAGCATATCATTAAGCTGCAGATCATTGCATGCATTTCGCCAGCATTTTCTCAGAGTCGTTGTATCTGTAGAAGGTGTTTCGGACAACTTATTATTTCTACTTTGTCTCTCCTTCACAGTATATCTGAATCCAAACCTTCACCTGCCTAGTAGTGATTAGATTAAAGAAAGAGAGAAGTTGCAGAATACATAGTAATGGAATGGAAACATGTGGATGTCATTCTAAAAGGCAAACAAGTGGATGACATGTGTCAAACAAATGGGGATACATAGCAACGAACAATATGTTCAAGATGCTGCATTAGGTAAAGAAGCCTCTACAATCTTTATGTAAGTGGAGGAGACAAAGAGGTCAAACAAATTCGATCGTATAAGTTTTCCTCCTTCCTTAGTTCTTTTTAGTTCATTCATACTCAGAAACAACGAGTGCACATGCTGTTGATCAGATACAAACATTGGGTTCAGTTTGAAGGTCCCCATAATGTATTATGTAGTTGTCCAAAAACTAGCGAGGCCTACCTTTCAAAATCATTACAAAATGTGGGGAAATACTTTTGCGATGTATGTGGATATAATACGTACCCATTTAGGCATACATGTTGTTGAAATGCTTTCAATCTAGAATAGTTGAACAATCATCTCTGAGCTCTCAAATTCGAGAGATTCAAATTAACCTTTTGAATTTCGACTATATCATTCACCATATATCCGAATGATGGAAATACGAAGAAATAATAGGTAAACAAAATCACTAAGTTGAAAGATTATCAGAACTAAGATCCATCTTCTCCGTACCATCAATTTACGCTATAGCCACTTTTTATTTCGCCTAATCCCATCCTATCAAGGAGATAAAGGTCAATCGAAAAAGATTTGTAATATCCTCTTAATAGTTATCTTTTGGACTCTGTTTCATTCCTAACTTGTTAAAAGAAAGCCTCTTGCTTAATCAGTTCAGACGAAGTTCCTTCATGATTAGCATTAGCTTTCCTTGTTTGGCGTCCGAACACCAATGATCTCAACACATTCTAGATGCAATCATTGTTAAGATCTATGGTTGCATTAGACAAGCAAGATTGGTTTAGGAAAACAAGTGTCGCAGATGGAGAAGATCAAAGGACGTAACGTTCAGAGAAGATCTATGATGGAGGACAAGTCCGACTGTTCATTTTCCTACTGTATCTTTGAAGTGGATAACGAATTTGGAAATTAGAGAGACCAAAAAAGTTGAAAATTAATTTAATCTTGTATACTACCTCAGAGAGAGTAGAGGGGAATAAATCAAGTCAAGACACCAATGATGACACCACATAGGCTATAACACTAGCAAATAAGATAAAAAAGATAGTTAGAGCTACATTATTGTGTCTACTACTCTATATTCGTATGCCAACAACGCAAGTAATCTAAAGGATAAACTACTCTTAGAATTCCTTCGGAAGGGCCCCATGAAAGGGAAATTTCTCATAGAATAATTTGTCTAGAAGAAAAGTAAAGAGAAAACCCCAATCCAAAAAGAACAACGATTGCAAACGATGTTCCTTTTCTTTCACATCCGAAGGCCAACTGACCCCTCTAGAGTGGTTATTGTTGGTGAATAACTTCCAAAAAAAGATCTTTATTCTAGATTATCTATATCAAATAGGTCAAAATAGACCATGATGATCTCATGAAAATATTGTCGAGTATGTTCACTCAAGATTGTTATTGTTGATCACCCTAGCCATAGTGATGTTACTCATCTTGGTATTAAGTTCCATTGATACTCTTTCTTTTTCAAACCATTAACTAAAGTATGGTATAGATGGATTGAAATATCTTTCAATGGGTCTCATCCCTCAAACATTTTGTCTATTATGTCTTAACCAGCATTTGGAGAGAAATGATTCATAGTAACCACTTGATTTCTTGCCCTTGGATATAATCATTTGCAATGACTCAAACATGGTATAAGACATTTCAAGTAGGTGGGAGTAGAAATTTCATGTTATTGAAGGTAGGGATAATGGATTTTGGGATCTTTTGAAGCTTCACCATCATCTTATGCATTGAAGAAATCTCAAGGTTTTTCTTGGTCAAAGCTCTGGTTTAATATTTATTTTCAAAAGGCTAGGCTTGACATATGCTAAATGTTGGAGAGCATCAATGATCACTTGTGTCTCCCCTCCCTCTCCTATCACATGGATATTGTCATGTCAAGTAATGATATGATTGTTATGTATCTTAAGCCCTTCATTAAAGGTAAGGAGACTCTACGGTTCAATGGCAATGCCATATCCTTTTCTCTCTTCTTGTTTGGACACGGAATCTCACTCACATACAAGCAATAATTTTTTAGTCATACCTCCTCTATTACAAATTGAGTCAATGCCATCAATCAAACCCAGACCATCTTCTCAGCTTCTCAAAAGGGATTCGAATATTTTGAGGAATGAATATTACAAGTGGGTATGTTGGCCATGTGACCCTTTTCCCATGTATCGGCGGCTTTCAGCATGTGACCTGAGCTCTTATGTGTGGTAAGATCGCTTTCACCAAATTTTCGATTCGTGTTTTCTCCTTATATTTTGCACGTTTTATCGTATTGCGTATAATGATATGAAAAGCTTTTAACTCAGCATATTTGGATCTGAAAAAAGGGAGGTTATCTCTGATATCCAAGGACATATAGCTCCTAGAAGTTGTGCAGTTTACCGAACTTTGACTTGAAGGAGAGAAAGAGGGGACGATGCATGTGAAGTAAAATAAAGACACATCGAGGTGCATATGCGAGCACAAACACACACACCGAGACACACACACACACGCACCAAAGAAGTAACTGCATTTTTTCTTTTGGGAAATTAGAATTCTTTCAATTTTTCACTTTTGAAAACTTAGAATTCGTTGATATTTTTTGATACATCGCTTCAAGAAAAGATTCATAGCTTTCTCTAATCTCATCCAAATGAGGAGATTTAACATGGTATTGGTTACTGTGTTTTCAAGAGATTTGTAATGGGTAGCTAAAATATCTAAGGGGACTGGTGCAAAAAATTAATAGAGACCATTTAGTTTATTTCTTTGAGTCTAAAAGAGATGTGTTGTCAATATACCGAGGCTCACTATTTTGGCCATAATATTTTCATACGATATCTAAATTGATAAATTTATACTCGACAAGATTCCACACTTCACGGGATCTCTTTGGAGATTTTATATATATTTTGACCTCTCAAACCTACCCATAGAACGTTTTAGTTGGGACGTTGAATAGTCAGCAATGTTTATAGAATGATATTTGTGATCATCTATGATATTTATCACGTTTTAATCACATTTATCATCACTTGCAAGTTGAACAAGTTCACTATTGCATCTTTGTATAGATTTTCTCTTGTGTTTTAATTTATTTTTTGAGGTATTGAAGTGACAAAAAACAAACTCTAACAGAAATCATACCTTCATGAGGGTGTGTAGTGTCCATCATTATGCATTGGAAATATTTATTTCATTCAAGATTATGGAATGAAGAGAAAGTATCTTACTTGCCACTAGGATTATGCCTCTTATTCATTGTTGTTATTTTTATTTCAGTTCTATTTCACTAGGGAAACAGTTTCAAAATTTATGTAACCACATGTTCTCATATGAGATGGAGAGATTTGAGACATTGTTTTTGAGACAAAAGTCTTATACATCTTCTTGAAGTGCCAGTAAATTTGGATTCTTTTGAAGTAATTTTAGAATATAAGAAGATGCATGAGTGTGTGCATACATAGATTATCATCATGTAGAGCATATGCAAGATTTTCTTTGAAGAAGATCTTTGTTTCTTCACATCTCCTCAAAATTAAGATAAGTAGGAGTTTGCTAAAAACATGATCAAGTTAGTGAATTCTAAGTTTAACATTAATAATTACATTGTACTTACACAAAGCGTGTCAAATAGTAAATAATCATTTTCATAGTCATGTATGTGTAAGAGAAGGTTTGAGCATAGGTTCCTCAAGGGCAAGCAAAAAGGTTTTGAAGTGAGATGTAAAGAGTCACATAGATGAAGTGACTACTAGAAACATCGTGAATCCATGTCAAACATGCATTTTTATGCATCAATGTTGTAAGAATTTTGAGAATCATGAGCACATGAATAGCTCTTTGTGGGAGTATATGTGTATGTAGTTGATATACAATTCTATTCCTATGGAGCACGTTAGTGCTATGTTTACGATCATCCATACAATTATCACATCCATGCATGTGACTGTTTAGATAAGACTTGATTAGTGCTAAGAAGCACAATGATTAGAATAACATTGATTGATGTACACCTTCACTGAAACTGAAAAGGGGAAAATGTCTAATGAATCCATTTTTGCAAGGTGATTTGCATAATGCATTAGTTTTAGTGCTGACATAGCTGACCGCGGATGCACGTCCAGAAACTGGTCGCACGGCCAAAGATAGTGATCATACAAGGAATATATCGAATCGGCACATTTTCATTGAAAATTTGACATTCCATTTTTGTCTATCGTGAGTTTTCCACAGATCGTCCAAGCAGCTAATGCTGTGTGACATGGTTCTGATTACTGTATATTATTGTGCAATTTTATGGGGATGCAATTTCTGCGCTTTCCACGCGCAGATAGCTCGAGAGCGTGTCGCGTCCTCTGTAAGCGGAAGGTTCAAGTGTATATGGTTATTATAGTTCTCATTGCTCGTGATAGTTCATCAAGGCGGTGACACGTCTGTTATCTATACGAAAAGGCGTTTAGATGCTTGCCGTTATCATCCTACGGTACTGGCGATGCAAAAAGTAACGATGAAGATCATCCTAGTCATCTCGGCCGAGTCCCGACGCCGTGAAATAAGAAGGAAGAGGCGACAAAGCTCAGAGACACGTCTCGAGTGCATGATCACAAGAAGCAATATTAGTTTTCTTCAGATGCTCTTTTCTGGTTTGTGCTTACATAGCTCGACGCCGCTCTGTTCAGCCTTGAACACTCAGACCGCAAATTAAGGGAGGGGCCGACAGATTAAGGGAGCGACAAACGTCCTCGACACATGTCGAATGTATCTTAGGTGCCTGCCGCTCTGTTGAGAGTTTTCAGAGAACTAGAGAAATTAAAATGACTGTTACATTCTAAGGGACAATTAAAAGACCGCAGCTTAAGGGACAATAGGGGGGCGTATTTTTTGTATCCGGCACGTGTCCAATTTTTTGCTTACATAGCTGACCGCTGCTCTGTTGAGACTCGGACACTCGTAACAGACCCCGTTCTAAGGCACATCCGGAGCTCACAGATGTTACGTCTTTAGAGTCTGGAGAGACAATACGGAAACAGAGCATATCGTTACGCGCAAGATCATTACATGGCTTTCGGCTGATTTCTACTTTGCTTCCTTCCAAATATATCTGCTTAGTAGCCTTACCGAGGTCCAAGAAGATGGAGAAGTCGGAATTTTATATTTGGGTGCTGAATCTTTACACTCGACGAAGAATATGGAGATAAAAGAGACCAAAATATTGGAGAATAAATTCAATCTTTTAGACTACCCGAGAAGAAGGAGAGGGGAATAAATGAAGTCGAAGATATTGATGACGACAAAGATCCAGAGAACTCTTTCATAGGTACGAAGGACAATCACAAACACTATACCACTAGCAAAGAAGATAACTAAGATAGTGAGAGCTCAGTTATTGTGTCTAAGATGATACAAGGGGCAAGGTTTCCATGAAAGCTTGCCTAGTTGTGATACCAATGCAAGAAACTAAAAAATTATGACCATCACATGCTAGAAAGATGGCTCTCCTCCCAACTTTATCCTTGTATATATAGCCCCCCCAATCAATGAGGACCAAAAATGTAACAAGAATCCAAAAGGGCATGTGCAATCTCCTCCACTCGTTTAGTACCTTCCATTAGAGTCTGCTAGTGGTTGGTGTACTTGCCACACGAGTTAATAAGTCCCACTAGACTCAAATTAACTCACGTTCACTTTATTTATAAGGCTCTAGACTTCATTGGGCAAAATGCTCTCCCGATGCTCCCCATTGGGGTTCAACCCAAAATCTCCTCCTTGACAACCTTGAGACTTAACCACTAGGCTAAGTGAATCACTTGCTTAAGAGGGCACATGAACTTATGCGTAAACCTACTATGGAGATCTTTGGTCATACATGAGGGATGAAATGATGTCTGGTTTCAGATCTCTCTAAATAAGATGGATCCTTAGCTTATTGAATTAATTTATTACAATCTTCCACCTAAAGGGCATTTTACACAGTGTACAAGTAACTAGCAAGATCATGAATGAAGTAAGCCCCATCAGACAATAACACTACCAAAAGCTATCCCGTGCTAGAGCTTTATTTAAGCATCTTTTCCAATTGTCATACCGATAATGGGATGTGACCATTGATATGCCTAACATCAGTATGCCCCTCATATGTTGTAATGGAGGCTTGAATCCCATAAAGTAGTATCTTATCGAAGTTGCCGATGAATGGCACTCATTTGGAGAGTCATAACCAAACATGTTTTTCACGAAGTCATGCTCTATCATGAAATTTCTATCGTAACAAGACTCCAAAAGGGCATGTGCAATCTCCTCCACTCGTTTAGTACCTTCCATTAGAGTCTGCTAGTGGTTGGTGTACTTGCCACACGAGTTAATAAGTCCCACTAGACTCAAATTAACTCACGTTCACTTTAGTTATAAGGCTCTAGACTTCATTGGGCAAAATGCTCTCCCGATGCTCCCCATTGGGGTTCAACCCAAAATCTCCTCCTTGACAACCTTGAGACTTAACCACTAGGCTAAGTGAATCACTTGCTTAAGAGGGCACATGAACTTATGCGTAAACCTACTATGGAGATCTTTGGTCATACATGAGGGATGAAATGCTGTCTGGTTTCAAATCTCTCTAAATAGGATGGATCCTTAGCTTATTGAATTAATTTATTACAATCTTCCACCTAAAGGGCATTTTACACAGTGTACAAGTAACTAGCAAGATCATGAATGAAGTAAGCCCCATCAGACAACAACACTACCGAAAGCTATCCCGTGCTAGAGCTTTATTTAAGCATCTTTTCCAATGGTCATACCGATAATGCAATGTGACCATTGATATGCCTAACATCAGTATGCCCCTCATATGTTGTAATGGAGGCTTGAATCCCATAAAGTAGTATCTTATCGAAGTTTCTGATGAATGGCACTCATTTGGAGAGTCATAACCAAACATGTTTTTCACGAAGTCATGCTCTATCGTGAAATTTTGATGACTACATGGAAGTTTCCTGAAGCCGTCGAAACCCTCCGCAAATGCAAAAGTCCAAGCCTTAATTGCCTCAATAATGTATTTTTCCAACACCTCAAAGATCTTATGGTGATACTACCTTGTTTGGTTAAGTGAGAGGCTATGAGCTTCGGTGCTCTCTGCATGAACGAAGGTTTAATCAAGTTCATCCACAAAAAAAATGAAACATGAATAGAATAGAAATATGTACATGTATTATCGTACCTAAGGACACGTACAAATCTCTGCCAACACTCTATTCTGATAGGTATATTGTTTGCCCCTTTGCTTTTTCCCATCACTATTAATGAAGTCAACTACCTACTTAGAAATCAAATGCACTTGGGGCCTCTCCCTCACTCATGTTCAAGTACCTACCTAGTTAGAAATCAAATGCACTTGGGGCCTCTCCCTCACTCATGTTCAAGAGGATATGGTTCTTAGACTCTTCCAATCTAAGGCTATTTAACATTGAACATTTGCTACAGGGTTGAATGTGTTGGCGCTATACCAATCCGCCTAACCTAAGCTGTTCAATCAGGTGAATCAGGTTCAGTTTTGTCAAAGCTTTGAGTACGATTCAATTCTATTAGTATCTATTTTTTCGCAATAATTAAAAATTCACTAAAAACAAACCTTTTAGTTGTGACTTTTCTTTTTGAATAAAGAACTGACGTCAAAGCTCCCAGAGACGTGTCGATGTATTATTCCAAGAGACAATGTGAGTTTCTTCCAGTTTTCGTCAGCTGGCCAGTGATCACTATTAGTGCTTACATAGCTGGCCTCTGATACACGTCTAGCTATTTGTCCAAGTAATGTATCCAATCGATACATTTTCATTAAAAACTTCACTCATGGTCCTGACAATTCATCAAGTAGGATCAGTAGTAGCCGTGATCATCAGGACCGACACCTCTGCTCATTCTACCGATGCGCAAGCTTACCATGAGGATCAATCATCTCGACCGATACCACGAATGAAGGAACAGACAACAAAAGGTCCCCGACACGTATCGAAGGTACCATCTTTCAAGAAGCAACGTAGGTTTCTTCCAGATGCCCTGTTCTCGTTACTAGGTTTGTGCTTACATAGCTGGCCGACGTATTTTAAGGGACCAGAGGGGGTGACACATTTTCTGTATTTACAGTCTGGACTCACTCTAGCGAGAGAATACAGAAACAGATCATATCTTTAACCTGCAGATAATTGCGTGCATTACGGCATAGTATTTGTTCAGAGTCGTTCTTTGCGTAGAAGGTGTTTTGGACAACTTACTATTTCTACTTTTCTCTCCTCCACAATATCTCTAAATCCAAACTTTCACCTGCTTAGTAGTGATTAGATTAAACAAAGAAAAAAGTTGCAGAATCCATTGTTCTATAGCTAAAACGAATAGGATATTCTTTTACTCGTTAACTAGTAGTGAAAGGGAAACATGTGGATGACATTCTCAAAGCGAAACATGTGGATGACATGTGTCAAACAATTGGGGATACTTAGCGAAGAACAATATATTCAAGATGCCACATTAGCTAAAGAAGTCTTTGTAATCTTAAAATAAGTGGAGGAGACGAAGGGGTCAAACAGAAATTCGATCGTATAAGTTTTCCTGCTTTCTTATTAGTTTTTAGGTCTCTCATACTCACAAACAACGAATGTACCTGCCTTCGCTAAAGAACTCTTTATAATCTTTACATAACTGGAGGAGACGAGGGTTTTTGATAAGATACAAACATTGGTAATGTATCATGTAGTACATAGTCGTTTTTTTACAAAATGTGGGGAAATACTTTTTCGATGTAAGTGGATATACGTACCCATTATGGCATACATGTTGTTGAACTGCTTTCAATCTAAATGAGCAATCATCTCTGAGTTACCAAATTAGAGAGACTAAAATCAGCGTTTCGAATTTTTACTATATCATTAACCATACATCCGTATGGATGGAAAAGGAAAGAAATAAAAGATAACCAAAATGACTAAGTTGAAAGATTATCAGAACTAAGATCCATCTTCGCCTTACCATCGGCTCACGCTAGAGCCATGTTTTTATTTCGCCTAATCCCATCCCATCTAGGAGATAAACCTCAATCGATAAGGATTGGTAATATCCTCAAGATAGTAATCTTTTGTTTTTTTTTTTTTTGAAGAGACAGGAAGTATATTAAAAACGGCATGTAAAGATGTACAAAGAGTAGAGATGCCCCCACCTCAATGAAACAACAGGAAGCCAACAGAAGGCCAACCTCAGAGAGGTTTACGTGGACTTTGTTTCATTCATAACTTGTTAAAAGAAAGCCTCTTTTCTAATCAGTTCAGACGAAGTTTCTTCATGATTAGCATAAGCTTTGTTTGTTTGGGTTCTGAAGACCAATGATCTGAAAACGTTCTAGATGCAATCATTGTTAAGATGTGTGATTTCATTGGACAAGCGATACTGGTTTAGGAAAACAATGTTGAGATCAATGGACCCAACGTTCAGAGCCTAACTCTCATGGCTCTATCAAGGTCCCAAGGAGATGGAGGAGAAGTCTTGAATGTTCATTTGGATGTGCTGCAGTAAATATGATAATAAACCATAGATGGATCTATAAATCCAATCTATTGAAGATCAAAGAAAACGCTTTTCGATGTTTGAAATCTTTTGTGAGAAAAAATCATCATCTTTTTCATTTACAAAGTCTTTTGATCCTATTTGAATCTAATTAAGAATTTCTTTAGTGAATTAGTGTCCTATCCCTTTTTTGTGTCATAGTGGTGGCTGATTATTTGCTCCTTTTATGAGCTCATTACCACCGTTTGGATGTGAAATCACAATCAATTTTACTTTTTTATCAGAATTTTTATACTTTCTCTCCACACAAACTCCATTATTATCAAGAGTATTTTCAAAATTTTCCATTTCCTCATACATAGCAATCGAATGTACATAGATTCTGCAATCCATTTCTCTTCCATCATGATTGAGAACTCTACAACCATAGATGTTTCTTTGAAGATTTGTTAAATACTCTTTTCCCATTTCTTTAATCATGAAAACATATGAAATTCAAATGAATTGTATAAAGACAATTCTATGAAAATTGATATAAATATCTTTACAATCGGGATGCTTTCTTCATATAAGATTTTATGGTCTCAACTTATGGACCCTCTTTTAAAAGCTTTCATTATCAAGGTCATCAAGAATAGACGTCATCCAAAGAGGAGTTATGTTCCTAACATGATCAAAGCAAAGCTTCATAAATTAAATGAATCTCTGTCAATCCTTACTGTGGTTCCCACCATGGTTGAGCCATTTTCCATGACTCCCATCTCTATCCTAAGTGTAGTATTATATGTATTACCTATGATAAGAAGGGACATATAATGATCTTGAACAAAAGAGTTATGATAATTGCTTACGTCTCCAATTGTAACCTGTACTTGAGGACATGTACCATATAAATCTCTCTCCATCATATTAGAATTTCCATTTCTCCATCTACATATTAATCTTCCACTTTACCTTCATGTAAACCTCTTTCGAAATTAGATTAATATCAAACCCATGATCAATAAGTGCAAATAGTGGTGTATTCTTCTCTAGTCTAAGTAATGTTTCTATTGTGGAATGAGACCAATGATCCTTGGTATAATGGCTAGAGGGAATCATTTCATCGCCTTAAAAATATATATCATCATGTGCACAAGGTTTCATAATATATTTAACTTGATAAAAAAAATATCTTTCTTCTTTTGAACTTGAACTATATTATTTGTATTGAAAATTCCTCATCTAATCTTTGCACTTCATGGGTTTCACTTATGGGTAATCATGTTTATCCCATGAGATCGATTATCACCTCTAGCTATTCACGTCTCACTGTCCGTAAAGCGCCCCCCCCCTCCCAAGGTAAATTCAATCACATTTTTAACTACTCATTTCTCAAGAGCTGGTTCTACGTAAAAAGCTTGTTTTAATGTGAGACTTTATCACATAGGAAGGGTTCTTAGTTTTTTCTTTCCCACTTTTATTTGATTTTACTTCTTGATCAATTATCTCGATTGACACCATGAAAGAAGAAGGAACAAAGAACAAAATCTTTTGGACACCACTGCAACACATCGGCCGTATACTGAGGTTTTTTTTTTTGCCGCGACGTCGGTGTAGCTGTTAGTATGCACATTGGTACTATAGCGCCGGTATGGGCGTCGGTATAAGCATCGGTATGGGCATCGGTATGAGCGTCTGTATAAGCGTCGGTAATGAGCGTCGGTATAAGCGTCAGTAATATCGACGCTCTTACCGACGCCCATATCGACGTCTCTATTGGGTCCACCGTCGCATATACCGGCACGCGTTCGGTGTATCGATGCATATTCCGATATCATTACTTGGAGTACTGTTGCTTATACCAACGACCATATCTGCAAAATTTTTTTTGGATAGAGTGTGTTGTCTTTTGCTACAGCAACATTACCATGATGTTGCTTAACAACAGACAATACACTCTGCCCAAAAAAAACCGAGTACATGTGATGTGTACTCTAATGTCAACCAAAATATGATTTCGTAAAACATAATATTATTGGACACAAAAGAGATAATCAGAATGAACCATGAACCATGTACAAAGAAAGTGATATATTTCATAAATGAAGCATGTACAAGAGTGTGGCAAACCACTGTCATATATGACACTTTTACAAAATGTGGCAAAGCAATGCATTGCCATATAAAACTCAAATACAAAACTGGTGTGCCACTGCCATACACATCCAAAGAAAGTTCCATATCAATAGTCCCGCAACAAAGAACATTAATGGAATGAGATAAATTCACATGAAATTACAAACAACAAGTAAAAACCAAATTTATAAATTAATCACCTCATCGCAAACACTCCCATGAAACGACCGCACCACGTCCCTCCAAGTCCTCCAATAGTGCAGTCAATCCGTGCTGATATCCGTAAGACTCTTCTGCTCGTGTTGGAGGACGACCCATTGCCAACTCCTGCAACAAATATACAAAACATTAGACGAACATACACGAGAAACTTAACACAAATAAATTTAATAAATGAAATGGTACTTACAAACTCATGATGCATCGTGTCATATCCACCGCTGCCCAAATGTGACGGTCCAACCGTATCTTAACGTGTGGCTGCGGCATCTCCCTGTTTGAAATATCAGTCAGGAGTCTACTGTTGCTCGTCATGAATCAGATCCCACTCCTCAACATCTAACCATACAGGCTTTGGTAAGCCTGCTCTAAAAGCATCACGAGCCTCTGGTCGTCGATGGGAAATCACGTCATGTGCGGTGTGTAGAATCCACTCTGAACTGACAAGAGACTATCCATTGGCTGGTTGGAACTCCTCATAAATCGTTTGTGTGATATAATTCTTTCGATCTTTATCTTGTTCACTCCATTTCAGCATGATGGAGTGTCCAAACTGTATGGAGCAAAGCTGTCATATATGTGCACGCATTGCTTTGCCAGCCGCATCCATCACCGAAGCTTCATCTTGGATACTATACACCTTGGAGTCATCATCGTCATGAGCACCCCAAGGTGTATGTGGTGTTCCATGTGGTGTACTACATGGCGTACCTACATCTAAGGTACTCGTCCTAGGAGTAGAAGCAGGCGAGATAACATCTATCGCACTACCTCCACAATAGCCGCCTCCTCCAGACCTACCTGTAGATCCACTCCTAGAACCTTCTACTCCAAAGCGTGACCTCCATCTACGAGACAGGCCAGAACTTGTATTGCGCTGAGGTGTCGAATGCACATGTCTACTACAAGACCTAGTAGGAGATGGCTGAAAAGATGGTTGTGGTGGAGTCACAAAGCTAGGAGACATACTTGCTGTGGGAGTAGCACCACCCGCAGGAGTGACACCGGTGGGAGTGACACCGGTGGGAGTGACACCGGCGAGAGTGAGGCCGACAGGAGTAAGGCCAACAAGAGTGAGGCCGCCAGGAGTGAGGCCGGGAGGAGTGCTACCAGGAGCGATCCAATACTGTGACGTAGTCGCCATATATCCGAGAGGTACCTGAGAGATAAACTTTAAAAACTGCTCCTCTCTCATGGAATGAGGAGTGACTAGAGGACTGTCTCCCATCGTGCTCTGTAACAAAAGAACTCAAATAATTATTATGTGATAATAAAGGTAATATAGAGAATAAATAGAAAAACAAAAACAAAAATAAGTACGTACAAGTGTTTTATTCAAAAATCCTCTAATCTAGCTTCCTCTTGAAGATCCCATGCACCGTGAATATCTATCTCTATATTGATCGCTTCTAAATCGCTTGCTATGCTGGTTTCTTCCTGATCATCGTCTATTGCTTTGTCTTCTCGAACAATGACCTCTTCTTCAATGAAATCTTCTTCTTGAACAATGACCACTTCTTCAATGACCTCTTCTTCTCGAACAATGATCTTTGAGTCCACTACAGATGGACTATCTTGTACATCTATATTCTCACAAATTTGTCTAGCACGTGGGGCGACTTGTAAAACAAATAGCCACTCTCGTTCTTTTGAATTTGTATAAAAACAACTTGCTCACAATGTTCCGGAAGTACAAATGTATCCCTTTCATTCGTCCATAATTTTGTGGAGTCAACTTGAAGCAAACTGCTTTTATCCTGCATCACTGTTGCGTTTCTTCGAGAGGTGACTACTTTGAACCATTTCACATCAAGAACAAAATAATCAAACTTCCTAAAAGATAGTTTCAAGATATCTTGAATCACACCACAATAATCTAGCTGACCTTCTTGAGCATTATTGTAATAAAGTAACTCTACGATCCAAGGGTCTGGCCGGTTCAGAAAGATCTGAAATCGGACACCGTTTGGTCATCCGTGTGTATGACCAAAGATCTCGAGTTTAGACTTACTAGGAGGTCTTGTGCTCTTGTGAACAAGTGATGCACTTAGCTTAGTGGTTAAGTCTCAAGGATATGAAGGAAGAGGTCTTGGGTTCAATCCCCATGGGAGACATGGGAAGAGTGTTTTGCCCAAAGAGCTCTAGAACCTTCTGGAAGCATCCCATGGAGTTAACTCTGGCTAACTGGGACACTTGGCGTACATGTAGTTACATGGCTGACATTTGTATGGTTAGTATCCACCTGCCCAAGAAGGCAGTCCCCTCGAGAGAGCTATCTATAAAGGCATTTGGTTGGGAGGAGAGTCATCTCTCAAGCATGTGGTGGTCATAATCCTTGTTCTCTTGCATTGGTACCTCAGTGGGTCGACACGCTGATGTTGGTTACCATACTAGTATTTTGTGGTTGGATGATGTTTTCGAGTTGCTTTGAATCTTTTTGAGAATCCGGATTATTTCTCTTAAAGATAAAGAAAATTTTTGAAATCTTTGTTGAAATAGATCGTTCAAAAGTTAAAGTCATGAGTCATCAAGTACTTGACTCATAGCAAGTTTACGTGCCTTTGAAGAATGAATTGGTTGAATAGAGTTTTAGTTATTTCTTTCTGCTTTCCAAATCTTTTAGAATTGGCTGAGACTTGGTATCTGATTCCTTTTGCAAAAGTCCCGGGTTAGCCGGTTAGAATTAGATTACTAACTTGAACATCCTAGATAGATGTTATGTACAAGAACCTTTTCAATCTTCAAAAGAGATAAGTTCAAGATTGACTTATTCATTTGAGTTTGCTTCAAGTTATAGCATAAATGATTTATTAGAGTCCAATAGACTCTAGAATAGACACTTTAGGAATTGCTCAAGAGATTGACAATTACCAAGAACTTTTAGCTCAAGTCTTTGAAGAAAATGTCCTAAGTTGGACAATTTTCATTTTGAAGTTGTATTAGTCAAGTTGGTATGGTTGACTCCACCGAAATGGTAAACTTTCTCCTACAATTCACAAAGGATTTTTAAACTCATTAGGACAAAGTAGTCCTCTAGTCGAGTGAAAAAATCAAGTAACAGTTGGATCAAAGTAAACCATTCTACAAACATCTAAAGTTAGATGTATGGGACAACCAAACTTCAAGTTCTCCAAAACAAATTCAAGTGAATCAAGAATTCTTAAAAGTCTTGCAAGGGATAAGAATCCCACCTTCATTACTAAGTCTATGCACCAGTTATGCCTAGAAATGGACTAGTAATTTGAATCCACCTAGTTCACATGTTTGTGCCTAGATCGCACATCCAGAAACTGTGAATTAGCCAGGGATGTATTTAGATCCACCCTCATTATTCTTCACTTGTTTGTACTTTGTTCCGTTCATCAAAGTGTAAAATCAGATAGTTTCTTGAATCATTTGGGCAGGGATGCCACCACAGAGATGAGACATGTTCTTCCAGTTCTAGAACATGAACATGTTCTTCCAGTTTTAGAACATGAGGCTCGAGGGTTGCCTAAAGTATCTATATAGCTCTACTTTTTAGGATGAAAATATTTTCCAATGGGGGAAGAATGTAATAAAGTAAGTCTACTATCCAAGGGTCTGGCCGGTTCAGACAGATCTGAAATCGGACACCGTTTGGTCATCCGTGTGTATGACTAAAGATCTCGAGTTTAGACTTACTAGGAGATCTTGTGCTCTTGTGAACAAGTGATCCACTTAGCTTAGTGGTTAAGTCTCAAGGATGTGAAGGAAGAGGTCTTGGGTTCAATCCCCATGGGAGACATGGGAAGAGTGTTTTGTCCAAAGAGCTCTAGAACCTTCTAGAAGCATCCACTAGAGTCAACTCTGGCTCGCTGGGACACTTGGCGCACATGTAGTTACATGGCTGACACTTGGATGGTTAGTATCCACCTTCCCAAGAAGGTAGTCCCTTGGAGAGAGCTATATATAGAGGCATTTGGTTGGGAGGAGAGTCATCTCTCAAGCATGTGGTGGTCGTAATCCTTGTTCTCTTGCAATTATCATCTCTTGCAATCGCTCTACTTTTTTGCAAAAAGTTCAGCATCACACCACTATCAAAACTAGACCTATGTCTATCGATTCGTGCGATTCGAAAGTGTCGTCCATGAGACCATAGTGCACCGTATTTAGTAGACTCGCAATCACATCACTTTGCAAGTTCTTCTTCTTCTTCAGAGATATCTTCACCCGCCTCCTTTGCTTGTGAAATCGTTGTATCTAGCCATCTGCTCATTGGAAAAGGTGGAAGAGGTGGAACACTTTCTGGAAGAGGCAAAAATCGAGTGGAACAATTCTTTCGAAACTCATCTCTTTCCTTTGCGTTGGTTTCCTTGGCAAGCTCATACCTTTCTAACCACTTTTGCATAGGCTGAGAGTTAACTATGCAAAACTTCTTTGCCTTCTCTCTGAAAGCTGCATCCATTTTCCTTTGTAGTACTTTACCTTGTGGTTCATCGCCTACGAGATGAACATTTCCAGTAGCTCCGGAATGATGCTGTCTCCAAAAGAAAGGGTCACTGTCCTGTCCTCCTCAAGAAAAATCAGCACAAATCATGCCCTTCTCTGCAAAATATCATCATCCATATTGATCAAGATATCGAAAGTATCCACGAGGGCCTGAAATTGTGTGGGAAAAGACATTGCATAAGATATAAAAGCTGCCAGCTCACTCCGGTTGGTCTCCCTGTCTGCCTGAGCTATACTGAAGAGACCTGTTTGTAATTTCTTCTAGACCCATGAACGAGCTCACGAATGCATGTGAATGTGTACCACGCACTGGTATTCCAAATCTTCTGCCTACATCCACATTACTGGTTGCATCAAATCCACCCATATAACAATATTTTGAGGCACTAATACCGCCATCCGGACCCTGAGCTCTTCGCAATCCAAACTCAACTAGAATTTTCTCATTTCCAGCGACTTGTCTATGTCTTGCAGCATTTGTTGTCACTAATGATGCATAATTTACTAGATTCAGAAAAGGAGTCTCCAGCAACTGAGCAATCAGCACTGGACCTTCTACTCGTATGAGAGGAACTCTAGGGAAGACAACTGAACCTTCAGGTATAGCATAAATTTTCACATCAGAGCAGTCAATAGATTGCAAATACTGGAAAAAAACATCCTCACACGTAGGTGGCAAGATTGTACACAAATAATCTATTTCTGATTCTTCAAAATGAAAGTTGGCTGTGAACCGAATACATTCTTCAAGGCCTGCAAATATAGTATATTCTCCACGAAAAGGATTCTTTCGATGAGACAGATCAAATCACACAATTTGAATGAACCATTCACTCTCCTGTGAAATAGTACAACAGATCGTTTGAAAGCTACGTCAAAAAGGCAGTAGACGTCCCATGTGATTGCATGAATTACGATAAAACAGCATAGTCGAGGTGCTTCCCAGCTTTCCAATACGCATATGCCATTGTAAACTGGTACATGTCACATAGAAGGCCTGAAACCATAGGGTTCGTTGTCTTTCCAATCTCCGCCTTCCTGATCTGCCCATTTTCAAGAGAAGCCATACCTTTGACGAACCTAAAACTGTTATTTCTCGGTTGATCGGGAGTTCAACGCATGATGAGCATTGGGAACCCCAAAATGCTAACTTCAAAAATCTAACAAGAGCTCGAGCTTGCCATGAACTGATATAGGAAGCCTGTTCGATACGATCCTTCCTCGAATGAATGTTCTGCCCCCTCAGATCTGTCGTAAAAAACCCCTTTTTCGAATGGAAAGTTTTTTTCTTCGTTGTCATTCCTTGCCTTTTGCATATACCTGCCAAGAAGGAAGAAGATCCTCCGCATGCACACGTCCTCTTGTTGGCACAATAGGAAAGTGCACCTAAAAATCCCTTTCGACTTTGGTTTTCCCAGAAATAACATCACGAAACATCCCGAATGGTGCGGTTCAGCCTCTTCAAAACATCTTATGCCGAAAGCAATGGCTTCAAATCGTGACCACATCCACCCCCTCTGAACCTGTACATCCTCCGGATGTACCACCATCGATCTCGGTATCTGCAAGTCTTCAAGAATCCAAATGTGAGTGAAATCAAGTGCATGGGTTAAAACAAATGTGCCTATGCACGGCCATGTAATGAGCCCTACATATGCATACTCTAAGTGCATAAAAAACAACATGGTGCAAATAGGGGAGGTATCAGGCATTCGGTGTTGAGGATTTACACTCAATTTTTATTATGGATATACAATTCAATACAAGTGCAATCACTCGTGCAACTATGGGTTTTAAACAAAATATTACTCGTGCTCTTTACATTTCATTTATGCATGTGTTAGGTGCATGAAGGGAAACAAAATGGTGCAAAAAAAAAAAATCAAGGTTTTATGGTATCTAAGCAACGGTCACATCACTCACAACTCCACTCTCTTACAGATGCAATCACTCTCCCTTACTCAGAACTATTCTCTCTTATCACTCAAAACTTGCTTTATTATTTTTCAATGATATTTACCTATCTAATTATGCAGATGGACGTGCTTCTACGGAACTTCAAAGTCGTGTTTCCTATATATTTTTACATGCATATTTGGCATGCAATGCATCTCAAAGATGGTGCAAAGAAAAGATCAGGGTTAAAGCACGATAGCTAATGAAAAAGATTTTCACGGCTTTGTTCTTGAGTCATCATCTCCGTTGGCTTCGCTTGATCATTCCTGCACTCATAGAAACTAAACAAATCATGAGAAACATCAAATCACATGACACAATATGTACATGCAATCCATGAAAGAACTTCGGGAAACCATTTGCAGTAAACCATAAAGATGTAATTTGAAAGTGGTTGCCTCCTGCACAATCCATCAAACTCCTAGATCTCCAATTAGCTCCATATCAACACCTGTTCTTATAAACTCAGAAAACACATTAGTAGCATCATATTCAAAAAGATTATTTTGAAAAATTTTCATTTTCTTGAGAGCTAGATGCATTTTCTTGCTCTATTTATTTATGCATTTATTTGTTTATTAATTTATTTATTTATTTTTATATTTACTTTTATCCATCTCAAAAAATCAAAACATAATTATTAAGTATTTACATACTTATATTTACAAAAGTCACTTTTAAATTTCTTGTGAATTCAAGAAATTCCCTTTCAATACTTTTTCACAGATAAATGCTCTCCAAAGAAGCTATGCTTGAATAAAAGCCATCTCTGGACTGCATTAATCAAGGTAGTATTCTTAAACAAGGTACACATGTGGACAAGCCACTTCATTTTCTTGTCCATTTCTTGTAAGATTGTTCGGCATAGATTGCTCTTGGAGAATTTGAAAATCCATGATTTAATCATTTGAGCATAGTTGCCTTTATTTACATTTCTCTCTAATGCATCATATGAAGATGCACATGATAAATGAGCACATGTATATAGATTCTTAAAATTTGGAGTATTTAGAACATCATCAAACAAATCAATCATGCATATGTTTTGATTCATTTTAGGGTTGAAATCATTTGAAAGGATTTCATCATTTCCATTATGATTATCCAAACTTTCTTCTTCATTGCAATTAAGGTTTTGAATACATTCATAAGATTTATACTCTGAATAGGAAGGTTCATCATTCTTTGACTGCAAATTATGTTCATTTTCGTGATTCAGTCTATCATAATCCCTCCTTACTTGAGTGCTACAAATTATAGAATCTGCTTCTATCTCTAATCTCTCCAAGAACTCCTCATCTTCGTCTTTTTCCAGATTCATTTTCCCATTGTCATGAAGAGACTTAATATCACTGAATCCAAGAAAGTCTTGATCTTCAATGTCACTAAAGACTTGCTTATCAAGATCAAACTCATCATAATTTTTACACCTTATAGGACAATGCATGTAGATTGACGGAAACTCAATTTCTTTATTCAAGATCCCATCATAGAATTCTTCATATCTCTCAACCATTTCTTGCTCATCCTCTTCACAGGATGTATTTAGTCCACCTTCTTCAAGCATTGATTCTTCAATCACTGATTCTTGCTCAAGATTCTCATCATGTATGAGAATCTCAACGTATGCATCCAAATCAGCTCGAGCTTTATCAATGCAATTGTTTGACTTAATAGTTTTATATTGAATATCCTTCGATGCAATACACACATCAGATTTATCATATGTCACAATAAACATTTCATCTCCCACTTTATGCTCAATTTCTTCAACGTGTGGACTCAACTCAACATGATTATTTTTGACATACATATCAGTATTTAGAGGAATGATCAATGGTATTCTCTCATCCTCCTCATGTTCATTCATATTTCTCTCTTCATGGAACGTGGCATCATTTACATACATATCATTATTTTGAACTCCATCCAACTTATCCTCCTTTTTATGTGTAGGATCTTTGTCCAATGTGACATCGCTCAAAAGAATATCAGTATCTTGATTCTTGATCTAGACTATCGGTGGGATTAGGATCATGCTTATCACCATCGCCATACATTTCACTATCTAGAGGGCTTATCATTTGTACATCCTCTAGATTAGCATCATACTCATCTTCGTCATCACACATTTCAATCTCTAGAGGACTCATTATTTGCATGTCCTCCTTCATATAAGTAGGTTCATTTTCTTGCATCTCTGTATGCATGTATAATGTGGATTTCTGCATATCCATTTTCTTACCCATCGGATCTTTTATTGACAGGTCCTTAGATTCAACATCATGTTCCATGGGAGTTTTTTCATGTAATTCAGTCATTAGATCAGAAGTTCTATCCGAATCTTGTGTTAGAAAAGGATCATCACCATCAAGTGACATCCAATCATACTCCACATCTTGCCCGATGTCATCATGTAAGGATGCATCTCGAGCTCGATCTTCAGACATATTTATTAGGTTCTCTATTTGTATCTCATCTTTTATCTCTATTTGGTCACCTATGAGCCTTCTAGATATCTCTATCTCTTTGTTTGCATCTTGATATGTTTCTTGATTTGTTTGATTATCTTTTATTCGATGTGAAGAATTTATCGGAGTGGAGGAAGCTTCATCTTGATTTCTCGTTGGGTTTTGTTGGTTTTTGTTTTGTTTTATGTTTGTTGTTTGTTTGGTTTGATTTTGATTTAGTTTGGTTTGATTTTGATTAGCTTCCACTTGCTCTTTTGATCCTCCCATCTTCGGGCTTTGTCCACTTATGGCACCTAAAGATATAATCATTGTAAAGAAGTCTAGGGGCTCTTGGCACCTTGTAACCTTTGAGGTTACATCAATCGCACTTTTAGAAGTTTCTTCATATTTCTCATCATCACTATGGATATCAAGCCCATGCATATCTACTTCATGCCCAAATGGGGTTTCTACAACCTCATGGACTTGAACATTATCCACGATTGGTAAAATGCTTGGAACATGATTATAATTTTCATCTATTTGAAGATCTGTTCTCCAATCATTTAAAAATTTCTCTATTGTTTGTTGTTTCTTTACGTATTTCATCACAGCTTCATGGACGAGCATCCAATCCTCTGTGAGTCCTGAGTCGGAGTCTATATCTTGTAGAAGTGGAATTAACTCCTCTCGGGCATTAACATCGATTGTTCCAAGAAACAACGACACCCTTTCATGACTTATGCACCTCTTATCGTGCTCAGAAGGATCATCATATTGTCGCTCAAACTCTTCTTTGATCTAAAGAATTGGTTGGTCTTTGGGCATATGGACCCACCTTAGGAAAGATTTACGAGTTACTTTATCAAGATCCTCTAGCATAAACTGCTTGAGGAGTGTCGCTTTGTATTGGGACCATGTCGTTTGATTTATTCGCATTATTTGGTCTCGCATGTCGTATCCCGACACATAGATAAAGTTTTCACATAATTCTTTTTCCGTCATCGGACTTAATCCGACACCTAGATATTTGGCCTCGAGTTCATATTCTTTGCAGAACTTTGAGACATTCTTTCCATTGAAAAAGCCACACCGATTGACTAGACGTTCATGAAGTGATTGGATGGCTTTTTGATGCCTATCTTCTTCTTGAAAGCGTAGGAATTGAGCTAGGATCTCTTCCATTTTGATTATGCTAATCTTTGTGGCTCTATAACTCACTCACCCCCTCCTTTCACGTCGGGTTCACCAGGTATGTCATCGGGGTTCATGGAAAGGAGGGTGGAGGGAATGGAAACAGCTTTGCTTGGGATACATGAGACCACTCAAGATGGAATAAAAAATCCGAAGTCCCTCAAATGATTTCTAGAGATATAGAAATATATTGATAAATTTGTATATCAAAGACACAACGACTCTAAAGCTTTTAGAGATGATACGTTATGTTCTAGTAATCCTTTATAAAGCATGTAGTTTTTAAGATATAGAACTACAGAATTTAAAGGTTATATTATTAAACATCTACAAGGATCTATAGTCGCATATCTATTTTGGAGGATTAATGTTTAACTTTAAGAGCAACAGTTATGTACCCGATTTGAGACCACAGCTCTAGTATTAGCACTAGAAATTTTAGCATTTATCTTTCATATGCCTGACTGTCCAGATCACAGACGTGCACAATCGACTTAATATCTTCAGTGATGCTGGTTCTTCACCATATGCGCCAATGCTTCTTTCGATGAATATTTTTTTTTATTTCCGAGTTCATCATTGAACTTTCATATTATAGCTCAGATATGATAGCGAGCAAAACAACTCTTGGGTATCTTTCGGCTTCATTCTTACTTACATCATCTGCCTGGTTGGTTGTCTCTCATAAGGAGGACATGGGTTCGATTCATCAGAGCATTAATAGAATCCAATTTCAGAGTGACAAAGCGTATGTCAGGATCTAAAGAGTAACAGGCTAAGGTGGTGTCAGACTATCATGCACATCCATCAAAGCTTCATCATATCAAAGCACCATAATCAAAAGCTCATTACACATCAGAGAATACGTGAAAATCAAATGAAGGAGAATCTTCATCTTGTTCAGTTGTTCTTTTACAACCTTTAACATCTGAAATTCACCTTAAAAACTGAAGATTGCAGGAAACTTCTGTTGCGCAGAGAAATAAGAACACAATTCCAAATCTATGCTATAAGTAGTCGGATATCTCCAAATCAATGCTATAAGTAGTCGTATATTTGCAAACACTTAATCTGTAGAGAATAATAATTATCGAAGATAAAACTAACCTGTGCATAGTTTAAATGTTCTACTTGGATATCTCTGTCATCAGAATATGTATAAAGTGCAGCTCATCTTTGGTCGAATATCTGTCTCCATAGCAGCATCAACTTCGGTTGAGCATTCAATCAGATTTCCCTTCATCCTACCTGTCTCAGTATCCTTATCACGTTTATCCTGCAATGATTCATCAAATGCTGGCGGCAATGGACTGATATCCTTTCAAATAAATCGGAAGTCTGCCAGCACTGCTGATATGCTCTTCCATTATGTCATCAAGGAAGCACTGCTGATATGCTCTTAAAAGAGGAGCGCGCTCCTGTCTTTCAGAATAAGCGCCAAAGCTCGGTTTCATAGCATGTGAACGCTTTTGGATGCCATGATGAGCATGACTGGACCACGAAAACTATTTCCAATAGCTCCGGAATGATGCTGTCTCCAAAAGAAAGGGTCACTGTCCTGTCCTCCTCAAGAAAAATCAGCACAAATCATGCCCTTCTCTGCAGAATATCATCATCCATATTGATCAAGATATCAAAAGTATCCACGAGGGCCTGAAATTGTGTGGGAAAAGACATTGCATAAGATATAAAAGCTGCCAGCTCACTCCGGTTGGTCTCCCTGTCTGCCTGAGCTATACTGAAGAGACCTGTTTGTAATTTCTTCTAGACCCATGAACGAGCTCACGAATGCATGTGAATGTGTACCACGCACTGGTATTCCAAATCTTCTGCCTGCATCCACATTACTGGTTGCATCAAATCCACCCATATAACAATATTTTGAGGCACTAATACCGCCATCCGGACCCTGAGCTCTTCGCAATCCAAACTCAACTAGAATTTTCTCATTTCCAGCGACTTGTCTATGTCTTGCAGCATTTGTTGTCACTAATGATGCATAATTTACTAGATTCAGAAAAGGAGTCTCCAGCAACTGAGCAATCAGCACTGGACCTTCTACTCGTATGAGAGGAACTCTAGGGAAGATAACTGAACCTTCAGGTATAGCATAAATTTTCACATCAGAGCAGTCAATAGATTGCAAATACTGGAAAAAAACATCCTCACACGTTGGTGGCAAGATTGTACGCAAATAATCTATTTCTGATTCTTCAAAATGAAAGTTGGCTGTGAACCGAATACATTCTTCAAGGCCTGCAAATATAGTATATTCTCCACGAAAAGGATTCTTTCGATGAGACAGATCAAATCACACAATTTGAATGAACTATTCACTCTCCTGTGAAATAGTACAACAGATCATTTGAAAGCTACGTCAAAAAGGCAGTAGACGTCCCATGTGATTGCATGAATTACGATAAAACAGCATAGTCGAGGTGCTTCCCAGCTTTCCAATACGCATATGCCATTGTAAACTGGTACATGTCACATAGAAGGCCTGAAACCATAGGGTTCATTGTCTTTCCAATCTCCGCCTTCCTGATCTGCCCATTTTCAAGAGAAGCCATACCTTTGACGAACCTAAAACTGTTATTTCTTGGTTGATCGGGAGTTCAACGCATGATGGGCATTGGGAACCCCAAAATGCTAACTTCAAAAATCTAACAAGAGCTCGAGCTTGCCATGAACTGATATAGGAAGCCTGTTCGATACGATCCTTCCTCGAATGAATGTTCTGCCCCCTCAGATCTGTCGTAAAAAACCCCTTTTTCGAATGGAAAGTTTTTTTCTTCGTTGTCATTCCTTGCCTTTTGCATATACCTGCCAAGAAGGAAGAAGATCCTCCGCATGCACACGTCCTCTTGTTGGCACAATAGGAAAGTGCACCTAGAAATCCCTTTCGACTTTGGTTTTCCCAGAAATAACATCACGAAACATCCCGAATGGTGCGGTTCAGCCTCTTCAAAACATCTTATGCCGAAAGCAATGGCTTCAAATCGTGACCACAGCGTGCTTCGAGTCGTGGTCTGCATAAGGGACAAGCATGGTAACCCAAAATCGATAAACCTGAACATTCACCATAACCAAGCCAATTATGCATCGTCCACATATCGACTCCTATCAAAGGATCCATACTCTCTAACATGTGCAGTATAAATCCGTCATTTTTGATGAATTTGATACTTGCACTGAGTACAAGGACATGCCATTCTCTCCTCCGGATCCAAAGAAGCCATCTCCTACAATATGGACATTTTAGATCATTTGTTTTTTTATTAAGCCTAAAAATCTTACTTCTAAAGACTTAAACCTGAAATACAAAAACCTCCATACTTAAACACCTAAAAAAAAACCTAAAACCCTATTTTATATATATATTTATTTATTTATTCAATTTTTTTCCCTAAACCCTAAAATCCTAAAACCCTAGTCCTAATCATGAAAACCTAAAACCCTAAGCCTAAGACCCGAATCCTTATCCTAAAAACATAAAAACCCTATTTTATATATATATTTATTTATATATTCAGATTTTTTTCTTAATTAGTTCTATTTTTATATATTCAATTATATATATTTAATTAAATTATTTGAAACACTAATACTTTTTATATTTATTTATCTATATAATTATCCTATTTTATATATATATATATTTATTTATTCAGATTTCTCTTAATTAATCCTATTTTTATATATTTAATTATATATATTTAATTATATATATTTAATTAAATTTCTTAAAACACTAATACTTTTTATATTTATTTATCTATATAATTATCCTACTTTATGTATATATTCATTTATTTATTCAGATTTTTTCCTTAAATCTTAAAACCCTAAAACCCTAATCCTAATCCTAAAACCCTAAAACCCCATTATATATATATATTTATTTATTTATTCAGATTTTTTTGTTCAACCCATAAACCCTAAAACCCTAATCCTAATCCCAAAAACCTAAAAACCTATATATATATATATATATATATATATATATATATATATATATAAATATATATATATATATATATATATATTCATTTATTTATTTAGATTTTTTCTTAATTAATCCTTTTTTATATATTTAATTATATATATTTAATTAAATTATTTAAAACAATAATACTTTTTACATTTATTTATATATATAATTATCCTATATATATATATATATATATATATATATATATATATATATATATATATATATATATATATATATATATATATATATATATATATATATATATATATATATATATATATATATATATATATATATATATATATATATATATATATTTATTTATTTATTTATTTTTATTTATTTATTTATTCAGATTTTTTCCTTAAATTAAAACCCTAAAACCCTTATCCTAATCCTAAGAAACTAAAACCCTATTTTATATATATATTTATTTATTTATTCAAAATTTCTCCTTAAACCCTAAAACCATAAGACCTTAATCCTAATCCTAAAAACCTAAAACCCTAATCCTAATGCTAAAAACCTAAAACCCTATTTTATATATATATTTATTTATTTACTCGGATTTTTTCCTTAAACCCTAAAACCCTAAAACCCTAATCCTAATCCTAAAAACCTAAAACCCTATTATATATATATATATATATATATATATATATATATATATATATATATATATATATATATATATATATATATATATATATATATATAGTTTGTATACTCAGATTTTTTCTTAATTAATCCTATTTTTATATACTTAATTATATATATTTAATAAAATTATTTTAAACACTAATACTTTTTATATTTATTTATATATATATTTATCCTATTTTATATATATATTTATTTATTTATTCAGATTTTTTCCTTAAATCTTAAAACCCTTAAACCCTAATCCTAATCCTAAAAACCTAAAATCCTATTATATATATATATATATATATATATATATATATTTATTTATTTATTTGTTTATTTATTCAAATTTTTTCTGTAAATCCTAAAACCCTAAAACCTTAATCCTAATCCTAAAAACATAAAACCCTAATCCTAAAATCGTAATCCAAAAACCCTTATCCTAATGCTAAAAACCTAAAACCCTATTATATATATATATATATATATATATTTATTTACATATTCAGATTTTTATCTTAATTAATCCTATTTTTATATACTTAATTATATATATTTAATTATATATATTTAATTAAATTATTTTAAACACTAGTACTTTTTATATATGTATTATATGAATGTGTATGTGTATGTGTGTATATATGTTCTGTAGGTGTTAAAACCCTAAAACCCTAATCAGAGAGACTTAGACTTAAACCAAAAATACTAAAACGTAAATACTTAAACACCGATAAAAATCTAAATGTGTAAATGTTTAGATATGTGTTGTGTGTGTATGTGTGTGTGTGTATGTATGGTCTATTTTGCTATTTGTATGTATGCATGTGTGTATATGTGTATGTGTGTGTATGTATGCATGCATTTGTGAATATGTGTATCTGTGTGTATGTATGTGTGTGCATATATGCGTGTATGTGTGTGTGTGTGTATGTGTATGTATGCATATGTGTATATATGTGTCTGTATGTATGTGTGTATGCATGTGTGTGTGTATGTATGCATGTATGTATATTTGTATGTGTGTGTATGCATGCATGTCTGTATGTAAGCATGCATGTGTGTATATGTGTGTGTATGTAAGCATGCATGTTTTTACACGTATGTGTGTATGTATGCATGTGTAAATGTGTACATGTATGTGTGTGTATGTATGTGTGTATGTATGCTCTAGTTTGCTATACGTATGTATGCATGTGTGTATATGTGTATGTGTGTGTATGTATGCATGCATGTGTATATGTATATGTGTGCATGTGTGTGTGTATGTGTGTGTGTATGTGTATGTATGCATATGTGTATATATGTGTATGTATGTATGTGTGTATGCATGTGTGTGTATATGTATGCATGTATGTATATTTGTATGTGTGTGTATGCATCCATGTGTGTATATGTGTGTATATAAGCATGCATGTGTGTGTATGTGTGTGTATGTAAGCATGCATGTGTGTACATGTATGTGTGTATGTATGCATGTGTAAATGTGTAGATGTGTGTGTGTGTGCGTATGTGTGTGTGTATGTATGCTCTATTTTGCTATGTGTATGTATGCATGTCTGTATATGTGTATGTGTGTGTATGTATGCATGCATGTGTGTATATGTGTATGTGTGTGTGTATGTATGTGTGTGCATGTATGTGTGTATGTGTGTGTGTATGTGTATGTATGCATATGTGAATATATGTGTGTGTATGTATGTGTGTATGCATGTGTGTGTATGTATGCATGTATGTATATTTGTATGTGTGTGTATGCATGCATGTGTGTATATGTGTGTATGTAAGCATGCATGTGTGTATATGTGTGTGTATGTAAGCATGCATGTGTGTACATGTATGTGTGTATGTATGCATGTGTAAATGTGTAGATGTGTGTGTGTGTGTATGTGTGTGTGTATGTATGCTCTATTTTCCTATGTGTATATATGCATGTGCGTATATGTGTATGTGTGTGTATGTGTGCATGTGTAAATGTGTAGATATGTGTCTGTATGCTCTATTTTCCTATCTCTGTCTTCCTTTCTTTTCATCATTCTTTATCTCTCACTCTCTCTCTCTCTTTCTCTCCCTCTCTCTCTTTCTCCCTCTCTCTCTCTCTCGCTCTCTCTCTTTCCCTCTCTCTCTCTCTTTCTCTCTCTCTCTCATTTCTCTCTCTCTCTCTTTCTCTCTATCTTTCTCTCTCTATCAATAGACAATAAATGTCCCAGTTTTGGATCGTTGTCATCAAAGCGTAATGTAGGTGGTCTATCGTTGAATTCCAAACAATCGACGCCAAAGAACTTCTACAAAATCAAAGAGAAGAGAAATTATAAGACCTAAAGCATAGAGAAAGACAAAGGCTAACAGTACACGCACTACTTACCAATATCTCAGATCTAAACCGAGGGAGAGTGTGTGTGTGTGTAGAGAGAGAGATCTCTATGTGTATGTGTGTGCACAAGACAATGCAGTTTGCAATTTGATTCGCACGCCCAAGTTCCACAGATGACAAACAATACTCACACACGTGCAAAAAAGTGAAGTTTTTCTCTCGGGTTCCCGGTATGTTTAAAATTCGGCCTCGGTATGTCCGTTGGTATGGGCGTCAGTAACTTCCCGTAAATTACCAAAGCTTATACCAACGCTTATACCGACATTTGCGGAGCACACCGACGATCCGTTTAAAACCGTCATACTGAGGGTCACTTGATCGTCGGTATCTTTAGGTCATGTTTTTTGACGCTTATACCGGTGTCGCGAGTGACCGTCGGTATAAGCGATGTCGGTATGCCCCTCTTATGTTGTAGTGCATATGTCGAATGTATCATCTTTCAAGAAGCAACATAGGTTTCTTACAGATGCCATGTTCTCGTCACTAGCTTTGTGCTTACATAGCTGGCCAACGCATTTTAAGGGAGAGTAGGGGAAAAGGTGTATAGAGCTTCGTAAATAAGACTCCACCTACTAAATGCGAATCAAAAGAGCTTACTCAAGCAGCCAAAACACAATGTCAACTTTAGGAAGAGAAAGCGTATGGAGTCATCATCCTCGCAATGGAGACGCATATATACACTATGTGGATGAAGCAAAAAATGAATAAGAAGTTGGGAAAACGTTGGAAACATCTTCGGTGCTCATGCAAAGCACAACAAAATGACCTTGAAAAAGCAATTATATCGGCTTTCCCTTAATCCTAATGAGGATATAGCTTCCCTAGTAAATTGGATGAAAAGGATAGTTACCCAATTGCATTCTCTTCAGTGTCTACTGCATGAAGAAGAAAAAATAGGAATACTTTTAAAAGCCCTTCCCAACTCCTTTGTGAACATTGTTATTTTCTGTCATTTTGTCAGCACCATATCTATACCTTGTCGCTCCGCTTACTATTGCGCAATGTCAATCATCTTAAGCGACATCATGAGAAAAGAAAGAACAGACGACAAACGTCCTGGACACATGTCGAATGTATCATCTTTCAAGAATATGTAAGTTTGTTCCAGATGTCCTGTTCAGCCTCGGACACTTCTAATAGACCGCATTTTAAGGGACAACAGGGGCTAACATATGTTCTCTATCTACAGTCTATATTACCGATGCGCAAGGTCATCCTCATCATCTCGAGGCGACACTATGGAAGAAGAAGGCACAGACGACAAACATCCTAATCATCTCAAGGCTGATTTCTACTTTGCGCTCTTGCAGAATATATCCGAATCGAAACTAAACCTGCTTCGAACTGGATTAAACCAAAAATTGCAGGATACATTGTTTTGTAACTAAAAGAATAGAAGATTATTTAACTAGTAATGTAATAGAAGGGAAAGATGTGGATGGCATTGTAATAGTGTATGTCTAACGCACTTTATTTCTCGACTGTCAGTTTACGTCCAGTCAAACAACCGGGGATACTTAGCGAGGATCAATATATTCAAGACGCTGCATCAGCTAAAGAAGTTTTTATAGTTTATAAATAAATGGGGGAGGGGAAGGAGTCAAACAGAATCTCTTCCATATACGGTTTCCTCCTTTCTTAATACATTTTTAAGTTGTTCATGCTCCCAGACGAGTGCACATGCTTTTGATCAGATACAGACATAGTGTTCACGTTGAAGGTCCTATAATGTATCATGCAGTTTTCCAAAACCTAGCGAAGACTACCTTTCAAAATCTGGAAATATGTAATCGTTATTTATAAAATGAGGGGAAATTATTTTGTGATGTAATTGGATATGCGTACGCATTTTGGCATACATCTAGTTGAAATGCCTTCAATCTACAAAAGTTGAACAATCATCTTTGAAATCTCAAATTAAATACATTCAAAAATACTTTTGGAATTTCGACATTATCCTTAACCATATATCCCTATGGATGGGAATTAGAAAGAAACATAGGTACACAAAATGAGTAAAAAAAAAATTATAGAATTAAGATCAATCTTCTCCTCAGCATCAACTTACTCTAGAGCCATTTTTCACTTCTTTTAATCCCATGCCACCTAGAACGTAAACTTCAATCCATTAGGATTGGTAATATCGTGAAAAATAGTTAACTTATAGAAATTATTTCATGCATAACTTGTTAAAAGGAATCCTCTTCTCTAATCACTTTAGATCTGTGATTGCATTAGATCTATGATTGCATAAGACAAGTGAGATGAGCTCACGAAGAACATTATCGGAGATGGAGAACTCCAAAGGGACCCAAATTTCAAAGCCTTACTCTCATAGGCTTATCGAAGTCCAAACAAGATGGAGAAGTCTGAATTTTCATTTGGGTGCTGAATCTTGACAGTGGATGAAGAATATGCAGATCAAAGACACCACAATATTGGAAAATGAATTCAATCTTTTTGACTACCCGAGAGAGAGGCGAGGGGAATAAATCAAGTCAAAGTTATTGATGACCACAAAGATACACAAAACTATTTTAGAGGTAAGAAGGACAACCACAACGATTATACCACTATCAAAGAAGATAACTAAGATACTGTGAGCTCAATTATTGTATCTACCATATATTCCTAGGCCAAGAAATCAAATAATATGAAGGATAAACGGTCTCTATAGTCTTATGCCAACAAAGAAAATAATCTCATGGATAATTACTGCAAGAATTCCTGTGGAAGAGCCCCATCAAATGGAAATTCATCACTCCTCTTGGTCAGAAGAAAAAAGAGATTAACAATATGTAAAGTAAAGAGAAAATCCCATTCCAAAAAGAACAATCATTAGAAATGATTCTTATTTTCTTTAATATTGGAAGGCTAGGTTATCAATCATACCCAGACCACCTTACCTAGAGCTGAAAAGGAGATCCAAATTATTTGAGGAGTTAGAAGGAAGAAACTTTATAAAATAATACTTTAGTAGCAAACTTAAGTTAATAAAGCTCAACTTCTAGAAAGGACTTATAAAGTTAACGGGCATTCCAAGTTATGAAGAGGATGTGAACATAAAGAAGCTTTACTTGTTCTTTAAAGATTGGCTGAAATAAAAAAATATGCACAGTTCCCAAATGATTTACAATAGTGATATGGAGTGAACTTCGGGCACATATAATCGCAATGTGATTTTCAATCAACATCTTAGGCTCTCAACGATTTCATTCGCTCAAACGGAAGTTCCACTACAAGGAATACGGGCGTATAACGACGGTTAAGGGGACACAATTTCATTGCTATAAAATTGCAAAATGCATCGTAATGAGCATCCCGCGCGGACCGTCGATTAAACGACGAGTTGAATGACATTTTTTGCGACTTGTGATGCGATGGGGTCTGCGACACTCGCATAGAGCGTCGCTAACACAACGGTTTTAAAAAGCGTCGCATAAGCTCTCCAACGTTCGCAATTACACTGCGCTTACGAGCTAAAGCAAGTATATGGAGAATTGTTGTTTTGCCTAAGCTCTCTCTTATTGTCTCCCTCTGTCTCTGTTTCTCTCTTTCTACATCTTTCTCTCTTTGAATTCTCTCTCTCTCTCTTTCTATTTATTGCAGGTTATTCAAGAAGCTAACCAAGAAAAAAGTATGGCTAACTATTGTAAGTACAATTTCTATTCTTTGTATATCATTTGAATTGTGTTATTTTCATTAGATAACATACTCACAATTATCGATATGCAATTATACACTTATACATGATGAAGATGCACTTTCATACATATACACATATACACATACACATACACACACATATTCACACACAGATACATGTGCACATACACTTAGACATACACACATATACACACACAGATACACATGCACATACATACATATACACACACATACATATACACTTAGGTACACACATATGAATGAATTATATAATTAAAGTATTAAAAGACATGCTTAATATAAACAATAATAACAATCAATAGAACACTTGTGAATGATTTGAAATGATTGTTTCTCGTTGTCGCTCAATATCCTAAGTATAATATGAAGTCAACCGTAAGTACTTTGAGTGAAATGTTCTTCTTGGTTCTCCTTATTGTTGACTCTAGTTCTTGAAATGTTACAGAAGTTCAAGTTTGCCAACATCTATATGTCTACATCTTGAGAATACAACATGAACGAAAGAAAGGAGAAAATAACACTACATACATGCAACTTTGCATCGGTATATTTATTGCGATATTATTGGTTAAGATTTCAATCATCCACAATTTACTAGAGTGGTTCATAATTCATGAGTAGTTTCTTACATGGATATAGGTGTCATGATATTTGGAGAACTCCAAAGTGAATTTTTAAAAATATTGAAAAAGAAAACAACATATTGGGTGTCATTAGCTAGTAATAATATGATGTTTGATATTCAAGAACTCTCGTGATTAATTCACCCTTGGAATCATCAACATGCAGAATAGCGAAAGGTACAAGAACGCTCTTCATTGGAATTGTTGAAATGAAAAAATGACTACTCCTACTCTACCACAATCACAAATGTAACCAGCTAAAGAGGAAAGAACAAAATATAACAAAACATTATGAATAAATTAAAATGGAAATGGAAATGACTTACATAAGATGCTCTAAGAGCATGGAGCCTCCATGAGGAGAGGAAGCACACTCTTGGCAATGAGCTACAGTGGAATGACTTGTGTGGAGTGAAGGGAGGCCTTGCTTATATGGAGTTTGGGAGAATTCCCTTGCATGTGGGATAAGTGAACTTGCATGAGAATGAAACTAGCTTTGGACAAAAGGGTGGAGCATGGAACTCTCAACACCCCCGCTCCATGTGATGACCCTTTTGTTTTTAATATGGAAGACTAGTGAAATATGGGATCACTTAGACCATGGGTTTTTAGGATCCAAGGACATATGGGATCCTTGGACATATCTTGGGCATATGGGATCCAAGGGGTTTCTAATGGGATCTATTGTCGAACTCCTCATCTAGCTCGTCAGGTTCGGCAGCCTCTACGTGTGAGAGACGAGGATCCGTATGGGGTGGTACGCATGGGTGAAATTTGTAATGCCAAGCTCTGATCAAGAACATGTAGAGGAAGAGGAAATGGATGAGAACTGTGGTGATAGGGTTCTTCCATATGCAAATATCAGAAAACCACCGCCCAACAGCGATCCTACTCGACAGAACACCCAAGATCCTGAACCAATTAGCCTTGCTCTTGTGCATGCTCCACAGATTGCTATCCACATCATTGTCAGCTGCATCCTTGACAATGAACTCGTGAATTCTAGTCTGAGGAACATTGGAGAAGGCTGGTAACCCCCCATGACTCTGGATTACAGAAGACGTGCTCACTGCCGCTATGCTCACTACAATGCTAACAAAAGATAACAAAACATTATGAATGACTTAAAATGGAAATGAAAATGACTTACATAAGATGCTCTAAGAGCATGGAGGCTCCATGAGGAGAGGAAGCACAGTCTTGGCAATGAGCCAGAGTGGAATGACTTCTGTGGAGTGAAGGGAGGCCTTGCTTATATGGAGTTTGGGAGAATTCCCTTGCATGTGGGAAAACTGAACTTGCATGAGAATGAAACTAGCTTTGGACAAAAGGGTGGAGCATGGAACTCTCAACAGGCATCATGGACATGCACAATAGCGAAAGGTACTGAACTTATATTTTTTTCTGGTGTCAAAAACATAGGTCTACTTCTTAATTGAGACTTCAATTAGATTACTATACATTTATTCAAAGTGAAATTATGCAAGAGGAAAATTTGAACAAGTTGCTTTAACTTTTTTCCATCAATCTAAAATTGTTTGGAGTTTCAATCCCCCCATTTCAAATCGTTAGTCATAATTGTCAATGTGTGCATAATAGCCTAGTTTTTGTAGTTGCAAGGTGATTGTTAAAAGAAAAATCAATGGAAACTATGGTAAATCACAAATATCTTTCATATCTTCATCCATTGGTGTCAATATTCTACCAATGGAATGCCTTCATTCATAAAAAATGTTATTATGAAAGTATTATTGTAATTAATACACATGTAGCATATGATCTCATTACATAAATTTGTAATTAACCTTTTCCAGAAAACTTTAAAATTACTCCTACACGTGTTAATTGCCAGGGGAGTACTTCTATCATGGGAGCTGGACGTAAGACCGAAACATACAGAGGCCTTCATTCTCCATCCTTTGGGGCTAGCCGCCCTCCTTCATCACCGCTCCCATTCTTGAACCTTCTGGTGGAGGAGCTTGCTGCTATGATTTTTGGTTGTGACCATGTGACTTAAAATGAATATGTCACACAACTTCTGTTTGGTATACTTTATCTATCCTCTTACTTTCTATCACAGATATACATCTCTCCCTCTAAACCATAATGCATCGTATCATGGTTTGGATTTCTCATTTTTGAGATTTTACTCTTCCTTTGATACTATGTTTTTCCACGTCTTGGTCATATGGACACCATCTCCTTCTGTGCCCTTATTTCTCTCTCTCTCTATCTCTCTCTCTCTCTCTCTCTCTCTCTCTCTCTTTCTCTCTCTCTCTCTCTCTCTCTCTCTCTCTCTCTCTCTCTCTCTCTCTCTCTCTCTCTCTCTCTCTCTCCCCCCCCCTCCCTCCACTTATTACTGCATGTTCATGTGTGTGTATGTTTTTGGTATGGCTTTCGTGCGAACGCAGAGAAGAATGCTGAATCTAAAGCTTACTTGAAATCTTGGGCTTGGTTTTATTTTATGGACGTCCTTATGCATGAACAATAGCTTGATCATTAGCTTTTGTGCATGTCTAGGCCTTCGACCTTCTCATATCACCTATGTGAAGAATGTCCGACCAGGGATGCCACTATTTTTGTTTAATTACATTGATAAAAAGTTGCATGGTATTTTTGAGGCAGATAGTTATGGAGAGATGAACATGAATCCATATATCTGGACTGATGGGAAGCAGAAGACGCAGTTTCTAGCTCAGGTTCTTTGCTTAGGTTTAATAATCTCTGATATTACATTAGGTCACTTTCTAAGGCATAATAAGGTTTTGTTTACATGTAGGCATGCATACGGGTGAGATGTTAGTGTGCACCATTGACAAAAAGCATATACAAGGGAGCATTATCAACGAATTATGTGAATTATTCATAGGAGAAAATCCTATTTAAGTTAATTCATGTGCAGACAAATAAGCTTATATCTCTTTTCATGAGAAACTCGTTGAGTGTCAGTAGAAAGGTTGTGGGTTTACAACGTGGGTCCATCAAAAAAGGAGAAGCATATACAAGGGAGCATTAGCAGCGAATTATGTGAATTATTCACAGGAGAAAATCCTATTTGATTTAAATCATGTGCAAACACATAACTTATATCTCTTTTCATGACAAACTCGTTGACTGTTAGTAGACAAGTTATGGGTTTAGAACGTGGGTCCATGTCCGGGGACAAAGGAGAAGATGTTGACGGTTGCAGGCTCGAACAATAGCTTGCTCATTAGCTTTTGTGCATGTCTAGGCCTTCGAGCTTCTCATATCAGCTATGTAAAGAATGTCCGACTAGGGATGCCACTATTTTTGTTTAATTACATTGATAAAAAGTTGCATGGTATTTTTGAGGCAGACAGCTATGGAGAGATAAACATCAATCCATATGCCTGGACTGATGGGACGTAGAAGACACAGTTTCCAGCTCAGGTTCTTTGCTTAGATTTAATAATCTCTGATATTACATTAGGTCATTGTCTCAAGAGTAATGACGTTTTTTTTACATGTAGGCACGCGTACGAGTGAAATGTCAATGTGCACCATTGACAAAAAGCATATACAAGGGAGCATTAGCAGCGAATTATGTGAATTATTCACAAGAGAAAATCCTATTTGAGTTAATTCATGTGCAGACTGTAAACCTAAGCATGCACACTATTGTATCAAGCTTGACAATGATCCTTTGCTTCCAGCCCTTATCATTGCCATCATGGAATTGGATGGACAGCTACGCCTCTCAACAACAGTTGGTATTTCTCCAAGAACACGTTGAAATTCACAAATTGCTGATCTTCTAGCACTGATTTCTTCAACTAAGCTAAGAAAATTTTCTTGGTAACCATAGTCAATGATATCACTATGACATGGATTGATAAAAGTTCTTGGAATGAGTTCCTCTTTTCCTAACAGGACTAATCGAATCTGCCTTTCCAAAGTGAGAACTCTCTGAGAAGACAATCTACCATCATCTACACCAATATGAACTTCTTGAAGAGGTTTTTTATATGTTCTGATTTCATCTGTTAAGTACATGTCTTTCAAGACAACACTGAACCATGTTTGGAAAACCCATTCATGTAGAATAGTTTGAAGGCATGTTAGGAACTGAAGAGCAGTTTCAGTCCCTTTTTTTATAGCAATGATTTGGGACAATTCTTGTATGGCAATCTGTTAACCATTTATTGCCAATAGGACACTCAATTATCTCGCTCTCATGCACAACTACACTGCCTAAATATGTGTACTCTACACGAGGGGGAAAGGTCATATTTAAGACATGTATCCCTATGTTAATGCATGTGTATGTGTGTGAATGCATCATTATGTGTGTATGTGTGTATGCATCTGTATGTGTGTATGCATCTGTATGTGTGTATGCATGTGTATGTGTGTGAATGCATCATTATGTGTGTATGTGTCTATGTGTGTATGTGTGTGTGTATATGTGTGTGTATGTGTGTGCACGTCTATGTGTATGTGTGTGTGTGTCTATGAGTGTGTATTTGTTTATGTGTGTATGTGTCTATGTGTGTGTATGTGTCTATGTGTGTATGTGTATGCATGTATGTATGCATATGTGTGTATGTGTGTGTATGCTTTATGTATGCATATGTGTGTGTATGCATTATGTATGTGTATGTATGTATGTGCATTGTGTATGCATATGCATTATGTATGTGTATGTATGCATGTGCATTATGTATGCATATGTGTGTGTATGCATGTAAGTATGTATGTATGTATGCATATGCATATGCATTATCTATGCATATGTATGCATGTATGTGTATGTGTGTGCATGCCTCTCTATGTGTGTGTGTATGCATATATGTGTGTGTATGTGTGTGTGTTTGTGTGTGTGTATGTGTGTGTGTATGTTTGTATGTGTGTATGTGTGTGTATGTGTATGTGTATATGTGTGTGCATGTGTATGCATTATGTATGTGTATGTATACATGTGCATTACTGTATGCATATGTGTGTGTATGCATATATGTGTGTGCATGTATATGTGTGTGTATGTATGTTTATGTGTGTGTATGCAACATTATGTGTGTATGTGTGTATATGTGTGTGTATTTGTGTGTGTATGTGTGTGTGTATATGTGTATGTGTGTGTGTGTGTCTATGTGTGTGTGTGTGTCTATGTGTGTGTCTATGCATATGTATGTGTGTGTAAGTGTGTGTGTGTGCATGCCTGGTCTCTCTCTCTCTCTCTCTCGTTTTCTTGCTCTCATCCAGATCTAGGCACAAATGTGCCAGGAGAAATCGAAATTCTTTTTGAACATTCCAGAGCGTCGCTTACGCGATGCTGTGGAAAGGACCACGCATATGCGATGCTATCTAGTTTGCCCACATTGCACATACCGTCGCCAGCTAGCAACTCTATTTGCGACGCAAGGATTTAGCGTCGCATAAGCAATGCAAGCATTGACTAGGATGAGCCTAGTATGAGACTTCATTGTGAAATTCCTCAAGCACTTGGGCTATGGAGTTTCATTCATCAGAATGGTCTCCACATTGCTTGATAATGCTTTTTGTTTCTTAAATACTGTATTTGATAGGAATATCGGCTCCCACTCTTCTTTTCCCTATCAGTATTGATGAATGCAACTACCTAGTTAGAAGTCAAATGCACTTGGGGCCTCTTTTGATCTTTCTTAGACTTCTCCATTTCCTTGTTATCTTCTATCTTCCCATGTGTAACCAAAATTAACGATTCCAAAGTAGCTTTTAAGCTATTCAACCATGCAACCGTTGAGGAATCAAGGCTTCCAAAAGCTCCAATTCAGTCAAGTTTTCGAGTTGTTGGACATCCCAATACGTTTTGGCATTTAGAAGGTTGCAGAAGAACAATAAGTAGTAGCCATAATCATCCATTCCAACACGTCTACTCGTTTTAGACTCAACATTTTAAAGAGCAATCTACCAAGAATGCACATACCCATGCGACCACCTTTAACCCGCAAATTCAAGTTTTCTCATAAGTCCAATCAACCTAACCTAAGCTGATCAATCGATTCAAGTAAGATTAGTAGTAGCCGTGATCATCAGCATCGACACCTCTGCTCATCCTACCAATGTCCTACCTAACGATGAAGATCATTTATCTCGACCGACACCACGAAAGAAGAAGGAACAAACAACAAAAGGTCTTGTACACGTGTCGCATGTATCATCTTTGAAGAAGCAACGTAGGGTTCTTCCAGATGCCTTGTTCTCGTTACTAGCTTTGTAATTACATAGCTGGACCATGCTCTATTCAGCCTTCGAAAAAATGTGGGCATATACTTTCGCGATGTAAGTGGATATACGTACGCATTGTGGAATACATGTTGTTGAACTGTTTTCAATCTAGAATAGTTGAGCAATCATCTCTAAATTCTCAAATTAGAGAGATTCAAATCAACGTTTTGAATTTCGACTATATCATTAACCATATATCTGTAGGGATGCAGATAGGAAGAAATAATAGGTAAAAAAAATGACTAAGTTGAAAGATTATAAGAACTGATATCCATCTTCTTCTTACCATGAACTTACGCTTTAGCCATTTTTTATTTCGCCTAATCCCATCCCATCTAGGAAATAAAGGTCAATCGATTAGGATTGGGAATATCCTCAGAATACTTATCTTTTGGAATTTGTTTCATTCATAACTTGTTAAAAGAAAGCCTCTTGTCTAATCATATCACACAAAGTTTCTTCATGATTAGAATTAGCTTTGCGTGTTTGGCTTATGAACACCAATGATCTCAAAACGTTCTGGATGCAATCATTGTTAAGATCTCTCATTGCATTAGACAAGCGAGATTGGTTTAGGAGAACAATTGTCAAAGATGGAGAAGATCAAACGACCCAATGATCGGAGCCTAACTCTCATGGATCCATCAAGGTCCAAACAAGATAGAGGAGAAGTCTAACTATTAATTTGGATGTTGCATCTTTGTAGTGCATAAAGAATTCGGAAATAAAAGAGACCAAAACATTGGAAAATGAAGTTAATCTTGTAGACCTCTTGAGAGGGAGCAGAGGGGAATAAATTAAGCCAAGATACCAATGATCAGAAAGCTCTAAAGAAATATTTCATAGCTAGAGAGGATAACCATAGAGACTATACCACTAGCAACGAAGATAAAAAAGATAGTTAGAGATACATTATTGTGTCTAGTAGGTTATATTCTATGCCAACAAAGCAAGTAAACTAAAGGATAAAATACTCCTAGAATTCCTTTGGAAGGGCCCAGGAAAGTGAATTCCTCATAGAGTACCTTTTCAAGAAGAAAAAGAAAGAGAAAATCCCAATCCAAAAAGAACAAGCGTTGAATAAGTTATACCTTCTCTTTGACATCCAAGGCCAACTAAGCTCTCTGGAGTGGTTGTTATTGGCGAATAGCTTCAAAAAAAAGAGTGATATTCTATATTCATTTACCTCAAAACGGTCAAAATAGACCATAATGATCTCATGAAAATATTCCGCAGTATGCCCACTCAATATTGTTTGATCTCCATTGATCACCATAGGCATAGTGATGTAACTCATATTGGTATTAAGTCCCACTGATGCTCTTTCTTTTTGAAACCATCAATTGAACTGCGGTATAGATGGATTGCAGTAACATCCCTTTAACACTTCTTGTGTTATGTCATGAAACAACATTTAGAGAGAATTGAGGCATGGTAGCCTCTTGACTTCTTGACCTTGTATATAATCTTGAGCAATGACTTCAACATGGTGTAAGACGTTTCAAATAGGTGGGAGTAGAAATTTCATGTTATTGAAGGTAGCAAGAATGGGTTTTGGGATCTTTTGAAGCTTCACCATGATCTTGTTGGATTGAGGAAGCCTCAAGTTTTTTATTATCAAACCTCTAGTTTAGTATTGATTTTGAAAAGGCTAGGCTTGACATATGCTACATTTCTCATAGCAACAATGATAACTTGTGTCTCCCCTCCCTCTCCTAGCACATGGATATTGTCATGTCAAGTATGACTTGATTATTATATATTCTAAGCCCTTCATTAAAGGTAAGAAGACTCTATGGTTCTATGCCAATGCGAATTTTTTTTCCTCTTCTTGGTTCAACACAAAATCTCACTCACCGACAAGCAAGCATTTTTTGGTCACTCCTCTATTACAAGTTGGATCAATGTAATCAATGAAACACATACCATATTTTCAGAAACTCAAATGGGATTAGACTATGTTGAGGATTGATTATCACAAGTGGTTATGTTGGCCATGTGAGCATTTTTCCATGCATCGATGGCTTTTTGCATGTGTCATGAGCTCTTGCATGAGCTAAGATCACTTCAATCAAAACTTTCAAAGCGTGCATTTTCCTTAGATGTTGTCCGTTTTAGATTACTGTGTATAATGACATGTAGAACTTTTAATTTTCCACATTTGGATATGCAAAAAGAGAGATTAGCTTTGATATCCAAGAACATATAGCTTTGAAACGTTGTGGTGTGCATTGAACTTCGAATTCAAAAAGACAAAAAGGCAAAGATGCATGTGAAATGAAATAAACACACATAGAGGTGCATATGCAAACAGTAACATACACACACACATTTATGTTTGCATGTATGAATACAAAAGTAGATTAATCTACACACAATTTTGTTTACGCACACTCTTTATTAAAAATATGTATAAGTTTTCTCTTGTGTCTAGATTTTTTTTTTGAGGTATTAAACTGAGAAAAAAATAACTTCAACAAAAATCATACCTTCATGAGGGTGTGTGGTGCCCAACATTATACATTGGAAATATTTATTTTTTGAAGATTATGGAAATACGAGAAAGTATCTTACTTGTCACTAAGCTTATGCCTCTTATTGATTGTTGTTATTTTGTTTTTTAGATCTATTTTATTAAGGAAACCCTCCAAAATTTATGTAACCACATTGTGTCGTACGCCATGGAAAGATATGTGTAGAGGAGGTACTAGGGTATCTACTTTTAGGAAGAGCATGCACCATGCACTCCAGTACTTCCCCTACTCATGGGAGGTTCTCCTTAGAGAAATATATCCTTTAACACTTCTGTGAGGAGGTAGATAAAAATAATTGCACAGAAATGTAAATACTCAGGGAAAAGATTAATGAAACATGACAATACTAGAAGACCAAAAAACTCCTTAGTTCGAACAGATGATTACAACGTAGGCAAAGGAAATGCTACAAAAGCTGATGCTCTGTGCTAACATGTCGATTCAGAACAAAACGGAATCAATACAAGAGATTCGTCCAATAAAATGAACACAACTAGATAAAGAATTGCACTGCTCATTACAAAGGTATGAAGACTTGCTCTAATGGAGGAGCACGAAAATACCACTGACTCAATAGAATGACAGAACCAAGCCACTTCTTTACACTACAGTGCTATTAGCCCTCCACTAGGAAGTGCACGCTCTGTATCCTCACCATAGAGTGACTTCCTACAGTAGGCTTCTAGCCACAGAGTGCAAAGAGAGGATCAAAAGAGATGCCAGAAATAAGCTCTATACATGTTTGTATATATGTATATCCAATGAGTACTAGTCCATTGCTTTAAAAGGCATCCAATAGGTCAAGAGGTCCTTGCCGATTCCCACATTCACTAAATATGCGCCGATTGATTGCCCCAAAATTAGAGGGGTAGATCAAATATGCCACTAGTTTTGAATTGGATCCTCAAAAATAGGAAGTTGTCACGGCAATAGTCATTTATCCTCTTACACTTTTACCACTTAGACTTTTACTATCACTTTTGAATGTAAGCTGAGATCCTCATTATGTGCCGCCCATGATATTGGAATGACCCTCGGAACCACGTCCTTCACATATATCACATAATTCTTGTAGTATGTTCTGACCCTTACATATTGAGTGGTGGGAGATGGTGGGTGGTGTGGGATGTGTGGGTGGAGTGGTGGGAGGTTGTGGGTGGTATGGGAGGTTTCGGTGGAGTGGTGGGAGGTTGTAGGGGGTGTGGCACTACAACATATCAAGGGCATACAGTCGTTGCCCATACCGACGGTCACGCCTCGACGTTGGTATGACCGTTGAAAATGCTTGAAAAACCACGGATGCAATACCGACGGTCATTTAATTGTCGGTATACAGGCATCGGTATGAGTGCCAGTATAGGCGTCGGTACTTCACTGTAAATTACCGACGCTTATACTGACGCTTATACCGAGGCAATGTTTTAACCGGGCTCGAGAGCAAAAATTCGACATTTGCTAGCATTTTGAACCAAAGTTTACTACTATTGAGTTTGCACGCGCGAACTAAATTCTGCGCCTATTGTGTACACATGTCTCTCTCTTTCTCACTCTTTCTCTCTCTTTCTCTCTCTCTCTCTCTCTCTTTCTCTACATCTCTGTTTCTCTAGATATGAAATTTTTGTAAGAGTTGCACATACTGTAGCACCCTTTCTCTTTCTTTGTGTTTTCCCTTTTCTAATTTCTCTTCGCTTTCATTTTGCAGGAGCTTTTTGGCATCAAATCTTTGGAATTCAACAAAGGGCAACATTAAGTGGACCTTGAGGACAACGATCCAAACAATTACATCGATGTAAGTGATTGTTTTGTTTTCGATTGATATAGAGTGAGATAGAGAGAGAGAGATGAAAGAAAGAGAGAGATCTAGAGAAACATAAAGGGAGAGAGAGAGAGAGAGAGAGAGAGAGAGAGAGAGAAAGAAAGAGAGAGAGATGAAAGAGAAAGATAGAGAGAGATGAAAGAGAGAGAGATGAAAGAGAGAGAGATGAAATAGAAAGAGAATGAGATAGAGAGACAGATGCATACATACATACACACACATATGCATACACATACTCACAGACATATTACATACACACTCACATACATATTACATACACACATGCATATACATACACATACATATTACATACTCACATGCATACACACATATACATACATACATGCATATTACATACAAACATGCATATTACATACACACATGCATATTAGATACACACATGCATATACATACACACACATATTCATTCTCATACTCACATACATACATACATGTATACACACATATACATACACACATGTACACACACACATGTATACATACACACATGCATATGCATACATACATACACACATATTTGCATGTACACACACATACATACATAAACACATGCATATTACATACACTCACATATGTATACACACACATATGTGCATACACACATGCATATGCATACATACATACACACACATATGCATGTACACACACACATACATACATACACACATGCATATTACATGCACACACACATATATATACACACTCATATATATATACACACTCACATATGTATACACACACATGAATACATGCACATACACATACACACACATCACATACACATACACACATACACAAATACACACATATACATGTTTTAGGGTTAGGGTTTTAGGATTAGGGTTTATGAATTTCTCATTTCTTTTGTTTTGCAGGAGATTTTTGGCATCAGTTCTTTGGAATTCGACGAAGGAAAACATTAAGTGGACTTTGACGACAACGCTCCAAACAATTACATGGATGTAAGTGATTTTTTTGTTTTCAATTGATATAGAGTGAGAGAGAGACAGATGAAAGAAAGAGAGAGATACATACACACATATTTGATTGTACACACACATACATACATACACACATGCATACTACATACACACACACACATATAAATACACACTCACATATGTATACACGCACATATGTGCATACACACATGCATATGCATACATACATACACACACATATGCATGTACACACACACATACATTCATACACACATGCATATTACATACACATGCACATATATATACACATTCACATATGCATACACACACATGCATACATGAACATACACATACACACACACACCACATATACATACACACATACACACATATACATGTTTTAGGGTTAGGGTTCTCTTTCTCTCTCTCTCTCTCTCTCTCTCTCTCCCCCTACACACACATCTCTCTCTCTCATTGTCTCTCTTTCTCTATGTCTTGTATTTTTTAATTTCTTTTTTCTTTTGTTTTGCAAGAGCTTTTTGGCATCGATTCTTTGGAATTCAACAAGAGACGACATCGATTCTTTGGAATTCAACAAGAGACGACATCGATTGGGCTTTGAAGAGAGCGATAAAAAGAATTACATCGATGTAAGTGATTGTTTTGTTCTTTTTTATAAATAGAGAGAGAGAGAGAGAGAGATGAAAGAGAGAGAATAAGAGAGAGAGAGAGAGAGATGAAAGAGAGAGAGGGAGAGAGAGAGAGAGATGAAAGAGAGAGAATGAGAGGGAGAGAGGAGAGAGAGAGAGAGAGAGAGAGAGAGAGAGAGAGAGAGAGATGAAAGAGAGAGAATAAGAGAGAGAGAGAGATGAAAGAGAGAGAGAATAAGAGAGAGAGAGAGAGAGAGAGATAATAATAGAGAGAGAGAAAGAGAGAGAGAGAGAGGGAGAGAGAGATGAAAGAGAGAGAGAGAGAGAGATAAAGAGAGAGATATAGATAGATAGAAAGAGAGAGACATTGAGATACACACACATGCATACATATTTCATACACATATGCATATGCATATGCATACATACACACACACATATACATGTTTTAGGGTTAGGGTTTTGGGATTAGGGTTTTTGATGTTTACACATATACACACATAATACATACACACAAGCACACATATACACATGCATACATACATACACATACACACACATCCAATATGCATACACACATATGCATGTTTAAGGGTTAGGGTTTTAGGATTAGGGTTTTGTGCTTTTACATATATACACACATGCATACACACATATACACATATAAACACATAATACATATACACATACATACACACATACACATACACACACACACACAAAGACACACACACACATACATACATACATACATACATACACACACACACACACATAGATATATACACACATGCATACATACATACACACATGTGACATATACATACACGCATATTCATGTTTTAGGGTTAGGGTTTTAAGATTAGGGTTTTTGGCTTTTACTTATATACACACATGCATACACATATACATGTTTTAGGTCTAGGTCTTTAGGATTAGGGTTTAGGGTTTATACATAGATACACATATGCATACACACACATACACACACATAATACAAATATTTACACATACAAATATTTACACATATACAAATATACACACATAATACAGATACACATACACATGTATATACATAGGCATATACACATATACATGTGTTCTGATTGTTGTTTATAAATATCATGTCAATGTGTCTCATTTCTTTGTACATGGTTCATGATTGATTTCTCCCATGTCTTTTGTATTTTAAAGTATGTTTTCCTTTAACAAATCATGTTTCTGTTGCCTGTCATACAGGTCACATGTTCTCCAGTTTTTCTTGGGCAGAGTGTATTGTCTTTTGCTACACAGTAGCATGGGAATGTTGTTGTAGCAAGAGACAACATACTTTGCCAAAAAAAATTTGCACATATGGTCCTCGGTATAGGCGATGGTATAAGCATCGGTATCCGCAGGCAGATACCGATGCTTATACCGAATATTCTGCCCAAGGGAATACCGTTGCTTATACCGTCATGTATATCGACGCATATACCGACGCATATACCGATGCTTATACCGACGCTTATACCAATGCTCATACTGAGGCTTGTACCGGCGCTTTGGTTCCGATGCCTAAATCGACCCTTACACCGGCATCGGGGCAAAATTGCGCCCGTTCATTTTCCTCAGTAGAAGCCTCGGTGGAGTGGTGGGAGGTTGTGGGGGTGTGGGTGGAGTATTGGGAGGTTGTGGGTGGTGAGGGAGGTGTGGGAGGAGTGGTGGGAGGTTGTGGGTGGTGTGGGAGGTGTGGGTGGAGTGGTGGAATGTTGTGGGTGGTGTGGGAGGTGTGGGTGGAGTGCTAGGAGGTTGTGGGTGTTCTGGGAGGTGTGGGTGGAGTGGTGGGAGATGGTCGGTGGTGTGGAAGGTCTAGGTGGAGTGGGGGAAGGTTGTGGGTGGTGTGGGAGGTGTGGGTGGAAAGGTGGCAAGTTGTGGGTGGTGTGGGAGGTGTGGGTGGAGTGGTGGGAGATGGTGGGTGGTGTGGGAGGTGTGGGTGGAGTGGTGGGAGGTTGTGGGTGGTGCGAGAGGTGTGGGTGGAGTCATGGGAGGTTGTGACTGGTGTGGGAGGTGTGGGTGGAGTGGTGGGAGGTGTGGGTGGAGTGGTGGGAGATGGTGGGTGGTGTGGGAGGAGTGGTGGGAGGTTGTGGGTGGTGTGGGTGGAGTGGTGGGAGGTTGTGGGTGGTGTGGGAGGTGTGGGTGGAGTAGTGGGAGGTTGTGGGTGGTGTGGGAGGTGTGGGTGGAGTTATGGGAGGTTGTGGGGGTTGGGGGAAGAGAGAGAAAGAGAGAGAGAGTGAGAGAGAGAGAGAAGAGAGAGAAGGATTGCCATGATACACACTTCCAAAGTCTTGAATGTTATGAATCCTAAGCCTTGTGACTTATTTGTAGCCTTATCATGTTCATTGGATTTTTCCTCAATCTTTCCATACCACCAACGATGATTTGAAAAGCTCTAACAAGGTCTTTTTTGCAATATCCATGTGTGTACAAGTTATAATATCATAGGATTTCCTTATTGTTCTTGGTTGCACCTCACCATAGCTACTGAAAGAGAGTCGAAAGCAGTGTGCTTGTGCCTCCCCATAGTTACCAAGATAGAGTTGAAGGAAGTGTGGGCCTGTGGCCTTGCGGACCTGTGGCCTTGTGGGCCTGTATCCTTGCGGGCTTGTGGCTTTGCGAGCCTCCCCGTCCACGGTCCTACGAGGAGGAGGAGGGAGAGCCAGGTATGGGGGATGGGTGGAGTTCACATGGGAGAGAGCGGATGCAGGTATAGCCACGTGGAGAATGATTGCTAGAGAGGGGAGAGAGAGACAGAGAGGAGAGAGAGAGAGAGATAGAGAGAGAGAGAGGTGCATGGCTATGGGGGCTGAGGGGAAAAGTATGCGGGGGTTGCGGGGGAGAGAGAGGGATGTGCGGGGGGAGGGTTGCGAGGAAGAGGGAGCTACGGGAGGAGAGGGGGAGAGAGAGAGAGGGGAGAGAGAGAGAGAGAGAGAGAGAGAGAGAGAGAGAGAGAGAGAGAGAGAGAGAGAGAGAGAGAGAGAGATGCGTAGCTACGGGGGCTGACGGGTAAAGTATCGGGGGTGGTGGGGGGGAGAGAGGGATGTGCGGGGGTTGGGCTACGGGCTTTGCGGGTGGGGGAGAGAGGGACTAGTGGGGCGGGGGAGAGATGGACTGGGGGCCGGGTTTGCGGGGAGAGAGAGAGAGAGAGAGAGAGAGAGAGAGAGAGAGAGAGAGAAAGAGAGAGAGAGAGAGAGAGAAAGAGAGATAGAGAGACAGAGAGAGAGAGAGAGAGAGAGAGAGAGAGAGGGAGAGAGAGAGAGAAACGCTACTACGGTAGAGAGGGAGAGGGAGGGAGAGAGAGAGGGAGGGAGAGAGAGAGAGAGAGAGAGAGAGAGAGAGAGAGAGAGAGAGAGAGAGAGAGAGAGAGAGAGAGAGAGAGAGAGAGAGAGAGAGAGAGAGAAATATAGATAGAGAGAGAGAGAGAGATGCCATGATATAGACCCCCACATCAAGTCTTTGGACCTTCGCGATCCAATTCCTCCTTTATTTTGCTTATTTCAATAAGACCAAAATAAACTACAATCCCTGAATGAAATACGGTATGTACAATGAATGAAGTGCTTCCAATTTGAGTTAATTCAGGTACTTTTTCACCCTGGATATATTGACCAGGGGTATCCTCTTACCCTGCATATCCTCCAGATGTACTGCTCCATGAGGTAATACCTTTACCACCTTGTATGGTCCTATTCACTTGGGCACCAATTTGGTTGAAACTGCTGGGATATGATGCACCAAAACCAAGGATCCTCACTGTACTTCTTTGGACCTAAGATACCTGTCCTGCAATCTTTTGCGCTCTTCTTGTGTTACCTGAAGTTTTTGCATCGCACCTTCTCTGTATTCTTCTAATGCCACCAGTCTCCTAATGGGAGGTTCAATTCCAATGGTTCTGGCTCCAAGTTCTCTTTTGATAATAAATTTGAAAGGTGCTAATGCCTCTTATCCATATACTAAGTGAAATGGACTCTCGCCAGTGGTTCCCCTCTTTGTAGTTCTGAAAGCCCAAATTTCACTAATCAATGCTTGTGGCCAAAATCTTTGATGTTCAAAAGATAATTTGTGCGGCAACCCAATCAAAATCATATTGGAGCTTTCTGCCTGGACATTCGCCCTTGGATAGTAGGCACAAGACTTTTTATGAAAAACCTTATACGTGTCAAATATAAATTAGAGCAATTGATTTACAAAATGTGTGCCCTATCGCTAGCGATTTCGAGTGGGCAACCAAATCTTGAGAAAATACGTTTGTACAAAAGCTTCGCTACTGTTAAAGTTGTGCAATCCATAGTAGCTTTAGCCTCAATCCATTTATTTGCATAAAATGTGGCCATCAAGATATACTTCTTACCCCCAGGTTGACCAGTTGGACTAATTAGTCCCATGAAATCAAGACCCCATCGTTCAAATGGGAGCCATCCTATGGATATGACTAATGGTTGGAGATTCAATCTTGTTGAGGTAGGAGCACATCTATGGAAAATGTCGCATTCTTTAGCAAACTTGGTCGCATCCTTGTAAATATCAGGCCACCATAGTCCTTTCTGGATGATTCTGTGAGCCAATTCTTCCCCCTTTAGATGCCCTTCACTATGTGGAGCCTCTAGCAAAAGATTTACCTCCCCTAGAGTTCTCAAGATATCATCCTGAGAATATCTATATAAACTTCCATTTATAAGTGAGTTAACTTTGGTTTTAAGGAGTAATCTTCTCTTTTCTACAGGTGTTAAGTGTTCTGGGAGTCTTTGAGTAGTGAGAAAGTGGAGAATTCCATCATACCAATCAGCCTGAGTTGCTACTAGGAAGAGATTACTATCGTGCTCTCTTCCTCGCTTGATATGAATAACAAAGTTGAATTCTTGAAACAGGAGTAACCATCTCGAAACCCTTCCAACCACCATAGGTTTGTTTATTAAGTACTTCAAGGGCTAATGGTCAGATATGACTATAAAATGTACACCAAGAAGGTAATGCCGGAACTTTTGAAGAGCAAATACAATAGCCAAGCCTTCCCTTTCGGTCATACTGTAATTCCTTTCTGCCTTGGTAAGTAGTCCACTAGCATAGGAGATAGGTCTATCAACCTCGTGTGATGATGGTTGAGCTAGAACTGCACCAACAACATGAAGACTAGCATCTGTATGCACACAAAACTCCAATGACCAGTTAGGAACACTTAAAAGTGGGGCGGTATAGAACCTCAATTTTAGTTCACAAAATGCTTTCTCAGCTTCAGGACCCCATGAGAAAGGGACCTTTTTATAGGTAAGCCTTGATAAGGGCTTAGCTATTTCTGAATACATTCGCATAAATCTTCTATGGTATCTTGCATGGCCGAGAAAACTTTGCAAGTCTTCCTTTGGGGTTTGTGGAATAGGCATAGAAAGGATAGCAGTAACTTTTAAAGGGTCAACCGTTATCCCTTTAGCAGATACTATGTGACCAAGGAGAGTGCCCTTAGGGACCAAAAAGTGACATTTAGCAGGATTTAACTTCAAACCTGTTCTGAGACATTGCTCAAAGACTTCCTTTAGATTTTCCAAATGATCATGGAAATCTTGAACTGCTGCTCTTCTATCTGTGCCTGAAAACACTGAAAAGTCATCCATGAAAATGCGTAGAAAAGTTGTTAACCACTTGCCCAATATCAGATACATTGTTCTATTAAATGAAGTTGGTGCATTTTTCAAGCGAAAAGCCATGCGGATATAGACATAAGTGCCCCACCGAGTAACAAAGGCTGTTTTGTCCCTATCATCAGGATAGATCACTATCTGATTGTAGCCACTAAAACCATCCAAGAAGTTATACAAAGTGTGACTGGCTACTTCCTCAAGTACTTGCTCTGTAAAGGCTGAGGAAATCCATCTTGAAGAGTCACTTTATTTAAGGCACAAAAATCAATGCAGAATCTTATTTTTCCACTATTTTTCTTGGTTACAACAACCATACAAGAAAGCCACTTGGAATGTTCTACTGGAACAATTATACCTGCTTCTTCTAGTTTTGTAATTTGCAACTTTACCGCCTCTACATACTTTGGATTGAGTCGATACGGCCTACTTCTTGCAGGCGTGGCTCCCTCAACTAAGGGTATTCGATGTAATCCAAGCTCCTCTGGTATCCCTGTCAGATCTTTGTAGGACCATGCGAAGACATTTTTGTAAGCAAAAAGTAAAGAAGTTGCCTTCTGCAGTAAAGGGGGGATAATGCCATAGCCAAGAGGCCGAGTGGACTACTTGAGGGTTCTCTTCATTTCCTAGATTTACTTTTTGAACGAGTGTTTCAGGACTAGTCTTGCTTGAGAAATCATCTCCACTGTATGCAAGAGTGGAATTTAGCTTATATTCTGCAATATGTTCTCTAGTCCATCATTGAGGTATATCCGAAAAGGAGAGATCTTCTCTGCATTCCGGCTCATAACTTTCCTTTTCTAATACTTCTATAGTTGTTGCCCCTTCAATGTTTGTACTCAAGTGCAAACTCTTATTCTCTGATTCCTTGTGAACTTCATGGCCCTCGTCTAAAACTCCTTCCTCTATTTCATTGATTTCCACCGTGCACCTTTCTGTGCTTTCCATCATCCAATTCAATAATGTATCTTCTTCTTGGGGTAAAGAAGGGATTACCTAAGTGTCCACAGTATACCCAGTAGTTTTCCATGAGTCGAATCCTTCTTCCAAATGTAGGTGCAGTTGACTATTGGTGTTTGTTGAAATCCATAGTTTGTTTTTCCCCCAATGTTGCAAAGATTTTGCTTGCCTCAGCCAAGGTCTCCCCAAGAGTAAAGGGTAAGAAGTCTCCTGTGGAAGTGCAATGGCAAAAAAATCTAGAACAAAGTGACAACCCTGTACTATCATCAGTATCTTTTCAATGATGCCAACTAGCACAACTCGATGTTGATCCGCTAGGGTAATTGTGAATGGTCCCATCTTGGTGGGGTTCAAATTCAGTTTCCTCATTGTGAAATCTAGCATCAAACTGATACCAGAGCCTCCATCTATGATAACACCAGTGAGAGCTTCATCCTTTATACAAACAGATAACCTTGAGCTTTGGTAGTCTACTAGGGTTGTAGGGGGAAAATCAACCATGAAACCATCTATGCTAGGTGGTTGGCTCAAGTAAGCACAATGTATAATTCTTAATAAGTGACTTCTTATTTTTTAATCCATCTTTATGAGTTCATACAGACTAACGTTATGATGAATACCTTGTAAAGGAAAGATCCAAGATGAATCATTGGCTTAGTATTACTTGATTCCTTGGTAGGAATCTAAAGTTCTTGAAAGCAAAATCTCCCTAGATGTGAGACTGAAATCTTTCAAGTAAGTTGATAGCAAGTAGTTCCCAGTAATTCCCAAACCTTAGGTATGGGTACTTAAGTCCAAATAGTGATATAACCTAAAGGTATATCAAAGATTCTTAGCTTTGGAACTTGAGAAGCATCAACGTATGCTTGTACTTAACTTGAGGGAAAGATCTCTAAAAGACCATGGGTAAGCAAAAAAGATGCTAATGTTAGTTTAAGAGATCTTAATAATAAAGACTAAGTCTTTATTTTAGTTGCAAAATCAACCAGACTTGATCAAGCTTGGCCATGATTTTCCAAGAATGTGCGATTGGAACTACTCTGTGGATTGCCCAAGTATTGGTAATAAAATTCCTTTTGGGAATTATTCACTCAGGTTCCATCTATCCAATGGAAAATTGTGAAAAGAGTGAGCTGTTTAAAGTCTGAACAGAATGAAGAAATTCCAAGAATGTATTCTGCAACCGTGAAGACGGTACTTAAGTTTGTGGAAGGTAAAACATAATGTTTGCCTATCCTTAAAGGGTTTTTGGTACAATTCCAAAAAGCATGAGCGGATGCTTAAGACTTAGGCAGTAGAGAGATTCCTATTAAGTCCCAGCCGGGGTAGGTACCTAAAGCATCAGTAAGAAAGGAATCTAAAGACAAGAAGTCAAAAGCTCTTTTCACTACAAATTGTTCAAGAATAAACCAATTGAACTTGAATCTGCAAAAATTCATGTACTTGGAATTTGGATTGGCTTTCATTTGAAAAACCTAGTAAAGGAGGATGGATATTCCATCAAAAGGTTTTCAAGTTCCCAAAGGAAAGCACAAGATCGTACACGATCATATGAAGGGATCAAAACCGAGAAAATCTAGTTAGAGGTAATGCCTAAAAACTTCAAAATTCTTGTAAAGAAATGAAGCAAGAGGGTACTCTATCAAGGTATATTTAGACTTTGGGATATGTATCACCTACAAATTAATGAGAATACAAAATAAGGTGGTATAGGACACCAGATTTTATACTCAGATTGATGTAGGAAAGATGGTATGGGACATCAGAGCGTAGGATGATAATTATCTTTTAGTCCTAGTTTGGATCTTGAAGTTAGGTTTGATCCTCAAGGGAATTAAGACTTCAAAGAAAGAGTTTAATTCATAAAGGATGAAATTAGTATCTCAAGATACTTTAAGATAACTTCAAGATCAAGGAAACTGAAGATATGAAGTAAGTAACTTCGAAGATCTAGTTAGAACACTTCAAGCTTAAGTGTTGTTGGTCAAAAATATTTGATAAATTTCTTGAAAAGTTGGACTGATTTTGAGTTAATATTTTCAACCAAGTATTTGATTGCATAAGTCAAGCACCAAGTTCCTAGTATAACTTGGCAAATTCACTCTTTTGACTCAAAGAAATGCACAAGAATTGCATTTCAAGTAAGGAGTCAGAAAGACTCAATATGACATGAACTTAGTCTCAAGTAAGGCATGATTTAAATACAAAACTCATTAACAAAACCTCAGTGGGTCGACACACTGATGTTGGTTATCACACTAGTATCTTGTGGTTGGATGAGGTTTTTGATTTGCTTTGAATATTTTTGAGAATCGAGCGTATTTCTCTTAAAGATAGAAAAAATGCGTCAATACCTTGTTGAAAAAGATCTTTGAGAAGTTAAAGTTCCCAGTGATCCAGACTTTGACTCATAGTGAGTTTACGTATCTTTGAAGTTTAAATTGGTTGTACAGAGTTTTAGTTATTTATTTCCACTTTCCAAATCTTTTGAAATTGGCTCAGATATGCTATCTGGTTCCTTTTGCAAAAGACCAGGGTAAGCCGGTTAGAACTAGATAACTAAATTTGACATCCTAGATAGATGTTATATACAAAAACCTTTTCAATCTTCAAAAGATAATAAGTCTAAATGGACTTATTTATTTGATTTTGCTTCAAGTTATAGCATAAATGATTTACTAGAATCAAGTATACTCTAGAATAGACAAGTTCGGAATTGGTCATGAGGTTGACAATTCCCAAGAGTTTTCAGCTAAAGTCTTTGAGAAAAGTGTCCTAAGCTAGACACTCTTCATTTTGAATTTGAGTTTTTCAAGTTATAGTATGGTTGATTCAAAGAGAATGGTAAACTTTCTCCTGTAGCTTCCATAGGATTTTTAAACTCATTAGGACAAAGAAGTCCTCTAGTCAAGTGAAAAATCAAGTAAGTGTTGGATAGGAGTTAACCATTGTACAGACATCCAAGTTGGATGTTTGGGATAACCAAACTTCAAGTTGTCTAAAACAAATTCAAGTGAATCAAGAGTTCTCAAAGTTTGGCGAGGGATAAGAATCCCACCTTTTTTATTAAGTCCATGCACTAGTCATGCCTAGAAATGGACTAGTAATTTGAATCCACCAAGTTCACAGGTTTGTGCCTAGATTGCACATCAAGAAACTGTGAAGTGGCCAGGGATGTTTTTACACCCACCCTTATTATTAATTCACTACTTTGACTTTATCCGGTTTATCAAAGTGCAAATCCGGATAGTGTTTTTAATCATTTGGGTAGGGACACCACCACAGAGATGAGACATGTTCTTCTAGTTTTAGAACATGACCTTGTTTTTCTACTTTTTGAACATGAGGCTTGGGGGTTGCCTACAGTAGATATATAGCTCTATTTTTGAGGATGAAAATATTTTCCAAGGGGAAAAGAATGTAATAAAATAAGTCTAGGATCCAAGGGTCCGACCGGTTCAGACAGATTTGAAATCCGACACCCTTTGGTCATCCTTGTATATGATCAAAGATCTCGAGTTGAGACTTACTATGAGGTCTTGTGATCTTGTGAACAAGTGATCTACTTAGCTTAATGGTTAAATCTCAAGGATGTGAAAGAGGCAGTCTTGGTCAATCCCCATGGGAGACATGGGGAGAGTATTTTTCCCAAATAGATCTAGAGCCTTCTAGAAGCAACCACTTGAGTTAACTCGAGTTGCTTGGGACACTTGGCGCACATGCAGTTACATGGATGACACATGGCTGGCTAGTATCCACCTGCCCAAGAAGGCACTCCCCTCGAGAGAGCTATATATAGAGGCATATGTTTGGGAGGCGAGTCATCTCTCTAGCAGGTGGTGGTCGTAATTCTTGTTCTCTTGCACAACCCTCAACATGACATTGTCCTATTGATCTCAAAAGGGAGGGACATTGTAGTAAGGATGTGAAATTTTGCATTAATTTAGAACCTTCTATCATGCTTGATTGAACTTAGCTGAATGCATTTATCGACTTGTATGCCCCTCAAACATGTTGTGTGCAATTATCATCTCCCATAGAAAGCAATAGTAAATGATGCATATGTAGAGTTATCCAAGATGTAAAAACTCTCTTCAGAAGTTCTGCTAGATATATAAACATATCCATCTATATTAAGTGATACTTTGACCATAGAGTGTGCACTTATGCTATATTCTACTTGAGAATGCATACAAAGAGGCCTAATGGGAAGAGTAAGAGTGATGAATTTTGAACAAGGAAAGGGATCAGGAATTCAGGATAGGATTTTCAGGGATGTGCAAAAGCAGAAGGTGTGGAATGTGATCCACAAGCAACGTTCACAACCAAGAGTTAGGTGCATATTCCGCTAATAAGATGATCAGGAATGTTTCAATGTAGAAACTATTTAGCATGAAATAGTTCACATCAAAAATCATGTTTTCTTTACATACATGGAAATAGTGGGTGCATAGAAGCCAAATGGGTACAATGAGAGTTTGTGCACTCTCCAATACTAGTTTTCCTTCAATTAGAAGTAGGATAGTGGTAGAGAAGGAAAGCTCTTAACACAATTTTGAAACAAGGTAGCTCACTTCTGCCCAAGCTATACATTGTTATGCCAAGCTCAACATCCTCGATAACATTTTTATTGATCATCAAAATTTGTTTGGAAAAGGCTATTTGCACCCTTATTGATAGCAAAAGAGTCTCACTAACTTGCGTTCTGGGTAGCTAGTTTACAGTGATAATGCTAATTTTGACCTCTTAGTGTGCATGACAATTGGGAGAAGAGATTTAATCGATGAACCTCATCATAATCTAAAATTGGACATAGATGAGACACATGCAAGACTTTGAATAAAAAAGTAGAGAATTGAGCTTTTCTAGCTATCTTTGAGAAGTGTTGCCTTCTTATGAATCTAAATGCTATCAATAGAAAAGAAAAAGAATTAATTTTATGAGAAAAGGATTGACCAAATGGATTTGAGGACTGCATTGCTAGGATCGTGCTCCTTGAGACAACATGGATATAAACTATGCGCACACAAAGGCACATGCACCCTTGGGTGTCTTGCAAATGACTCATGTGGACTATTTTCCAAGCTATGTTGTCCATTTAGATGGGGCTTTGATCCTATCAACACTACTTAAAACTTTGTGCATTCCATAGAGAACTACAACATACATATGCACTACCATGTGACTATGATTTCATGCTTCATTTTTGAAATTTCACTCTTGCAAGACCTACATTTTGGTAGTAAACATCTCATGGTGGGTATTGCAAAGCTTTGGAGGCTCCCACATACAACATGGAGTCATCCTATCTATCTTGCATCGAAGTGATCTTGTCTAGGGAGATGTTGTTTCATTCCTATTCCTTTTTTATCACATATATGGAGCATCCGCTTGATCGATGTGGTGGTAGACATCTTATCGGGTACCTAGCAATCACACATGCATGATCCCACTTTGAAGCTATGGATTTCAACATGGAGACTTTATTTTTTATGCTCACATTTCTACTGCTACACTCATGGTGAAAATTTCTCTCATACCCCAGCTCCCTCCATAGTTTAGAAAATAGAGCTCCAGAGGGGGTGTTCAGAATATTAGAGTGTATCTCCATTTTTTTTGTCTAGGAGACATTCAATTTCCAGTTCATTTACTTTTTATATTGTTTCTCATTAAAGTTGGCTATCTTGCCTATTTCATTTACCACTGGATTCATTGTCATTGAAGGTAGTTATCCAACATATGATGTACTTTGGACAACCCCCTACAAGTCAACATAAGGAGGATCTCTCCTCATTTTGTACGTGGTTAGAGGCTTGGGAAGCCTACTCCATGCTCTTCTCAAGATCCCTTGTATCCATGTGAGTTTTACCATTTCATGGTCTACTCACTTTTGAATCTCACACACTTTTTCATTTACATAAATACACTCTTCTTTTCATTTTTCTTCCTTGCATGTACTCTCTACACTACCATGCTTAAGCATAGTTGTTTCAGATCCCTTACAAATGATCATAGATGTGTATCTCATATCTTTGAAAGATTTTATGTGCATGTTTGCAAGTTAATGTCAAATTGTGCATATGTGGATATGTTTAAATTAAGTGAGACATAGTGTGAGAGAGACTAGCTAGAGAAACTAGCTAGAGAAACTATAGGGAAGATTGTGCTAGGCTTTCTATGATGTCGTTTTGCAAGGTCATACATAATAACCCATGCATTGCATAGGTTTTTCCAATCCAATAATGACCTTTCTTCTTTTTCTAAGTATAGCTACCTCATCTTTGTTAAATGTTGTAGAGTTGAGACTTTCCATTAGTTTTGTAACTAAAAATATCATGTAGATTGTTTAGACACGATCTTCTTTTATGTCATTTCTATGATCACATAGCTTGTCTTGAGTGGAATCCACTTTTTATGGCACATCATGTTCTTTAGCTCCTTTGATAAGCAAAACGTTCACACCGCATCACGTGACTTGAACACATTATTGAAGGCAACTTCTTATTCGTAGCTTTTTGAGACATGCCTTGCTCATATCGTAGTGTGAAGATTATGCACAATACTAGCTAGGTACAAATTTATCACATGTTAGAACATGCATGTAGTCCTGGGCCTTTTGTGTAGTGCCTTTGAGTAAAGAACAGGATGGAATCATATTATTTGGATATATGTTCAAAATTCAACATGGAGAAGTTTTTTGACCACTCCCCTAATTGGAAGCACAATAGCACATCCACTGATGCCTTCATTCTCTTCTATGAATTTCCTAAAAAATATAGAATTATCAGAAACTTAAAGCCACGAAAACAGAAGTCCACAAATTTGAGAGGCTCTAGAACCATGCACTACTACTCCAAGTGGAGAAAATGGGGAGATCAAGTCATTCCCTACTTTTTTTTATGATGGAAGTAGAGTGGACGAAAGCATCAATTGTGGTACAATCAACACCTTATAAAAACAATAATCAAATCAAAACTATTCAGCCCCATTCATCATGTTTTCCACCTTTTCATAGAGTTTCATGAGCTTGTTAAGATTCTCTTATGATTTCACCCATTATCCTTTGCCATTAACCTCCAGAATGGTGTAGATGGGATCCTAGCTAGGTAGAAATTTGTCACATGTTAGACCATGCATTTAGTCATGGGCCTTTTGTGTAGTGCCTTTGAATCAAGAACATGATGGAATCATATTATTTGGAAATATTCTCAAAATTCAACCTGTAGAAGTTTTTCGACCACTCCCCTAATTGTAAGTACATTTAGAGATCCACTGATGCCTTCATTGTCTTCTATGAATCTCCTAAAAAATGTAGAATTATGAGAAACTTAAGGCCACGAAAAAGGAAGTCAACAAATTTGAGAGACTCCAAAACCATGCACTACTACTCCAAATGGAGAAAATGGGGAGATCAAGTCATTCCCTACTTTTTTTTATGATGGAAGTAGAGTGGACCAAAGCATCAATTGTGGTACAATCAGCACCTTACAAAAACAATAATTTGCTCCTCAAATCAAAACTATTCAGCCCCTTTCATCATGTTTTCCACCTTTTCATAGAGTTTCATGAGCTTGTTAAGATTCTCTTATGATTTCACCCATTATCCTTTGCCATTGACCTCCAGAATGGTGTAGATGGGATCCTAACTTCTTCAACAATCTCTCTCTCTATCTCTCTCTCTCTCCCTCTTTCCGTTTTTCAGGTGTGGTTCATATATCCTCTCTATTGTGAGTGTTAAGGTAGTAATGAGATGCTAGCTACTTCTACTGTGCACAAAAAATTTCTAGTCGCTTGTGGCGGTTGAGGATGGTGGGATGGCATGGTAGCAACTAAAGTGCATACAAAACATGAGGTTCCTAAAGGATTTTCACTAGAATCATATGGGGATTTATGCTTCTATGCTTAACAATGCCATCTTTAGCGAATTCCAAATCTCTTTACCATTACTCCAAGCATATAACTTCTTAGGTTAGATACGAGGGACTCGGTTCTTCAATGTTCATACAAAGAGTGTTGGAAAACCATCATTTTGCAATGCCACTATTGCAAAAAAAACATATCATTGTATCTCTCAAGTTCTCCACATTTGCATATCTCCCTAAATTCTAGAGCTTTTTGTTGGTGCATGATCCCATGGACTTGCTTCCTTCCTCTCAAAGCCATAGTGGATTTCTTTCTTTTGCTTTTTATTCCTCAACTTAAGCTCAAATGTGGAGCATAAGTGCTTATAAGAACTTCTTATTGAAGATGATAGTGCTTAAAAACAAAATGGAAAACTCAAAGATTCAAGGATAACTAAGCAACTTTTGTAAACTTAAAGATGATGAGGATTATTGAATATTGAATAAAACACTTCATGATAGGAACAAGTATGAAACTAATGAAGAAATGCTCAAGAAATGAGACATGATTAAACACAAGAAAGCGATAAATATGCTCAATGAAACAAGAAAATAGTGCTAAGAGGCACCTTTATTATGAAGATATGGGATGCTAGGATGGATTAAGAGAGAATTCAGAGGAATCTATATGCTAATGATGCATATCAAATAAAGTTGACATGGAAATGAAGATAATTCTATGCTTCACCTATGCTTTGATACCATGCTGAAATAATGAGAAGCTACTGCTACCCTACTACTTAACACCACCTTATTAAGGTATGGAGGAAGAAATAAAACATAAAAAAGTAATGAGATTAGTAAATAAAAATGGCATTACAGAGAATGCTTTGTGAGCATGGAGGCACCATGAGGATAGAGTGGGCACACTTGGTAAGAGCTTGCGTAATTGTTCAAATGGGGTTTAAGTGAGGCGGTCCTTTATAGAGTGTAGAGCAAATATTCTTGTATGTGGGATACATGAGCTTGCAAGATAATGATCCTAAGCTTGGACAAAATGTTTGAACATGGAACTTTCAACAGGACATTGTCCTATTGATCTCAGAAAGGAGGGAGATTGTGATAAGGATGTGAAATTGTGCATTAATTTTGAGCCTATAATACGCTTGATTGAACTAGGCTCAATGCATTTATCGACTTGTATGCCCTTCAAACATGTTGTGTGCAATTAACATCTCTCATAGAAAGCAATAGGACATGATGCTTATTTAGAGTTATCCAAGAAGTACAACGTCTAATGAGAAGTTCTCTATGATATATAACAATATCCATCCATATTAAGTGATACTTTGCCCATAGAGTGTGCACTTATGCTAGGTTCAAGAGAGCTGGACTAGAATGCCAAGAGAAAGGCCTAATGGGAAGAGTAAGAGTGATGAAGTTTGAAAAAGGAAAAGGATAAGAAATTCGGGATAGGACTTTCAGGGATGTGCAAAAGTCGAAGGTGTGGAATATAATGCACGAACGAGAATCGCAAGCGAGAGTCACGTGCATATTGCGCTTAGACGATGATCAGGCTTGTTTCAATGTAGAAACTATTTAGCATGAAATAGTTCAACTCGAAAGTTATATTTTCTCTGCATACATGGAAATAGTGGGTGTGCAGAAGCCAAATGGGTCCAACGATGCTTTCCACACTATCCAACATTATTTTCCCTTCAATTGGAAGGAGCGTAGTGGTAGAGAAGGAAGGCTCTTGACACAATTTTGAAACAAGGCAGCTCACTTCTGCCCAAGCTATACATTGTTATGCCAAGCTCAACATCCTAAATAGCTTTTTTATTGATCATCAGAGACTGTTTGCAAAAGCCTATTCGCAGCCTTAATGATCGCAGAAGAGTCGAATTAACTTTCACATCCTCCAAATTGGTGTTTATTTTCTAATCTCGAGAGCAATCGCCCCAAACAAAAACGAAGAAGAACTTTTTCCTTCGAGTAAGACTTGAATCAAAGTTCTGTTATGTTCTTTTCGTTTTCTTTCTTATGGGCTCCTCTGAAACCAATCGTGTCCCCAGTTTCTGATTTGGAATAAAGAGATTTAGGCTAGTTCTTTCCCTAGTCCTGTACTGCTCCAAAAGAGCCGAGATGGATCACCGGACCGTCTTCTCTTCCCTCCCTTTTGCATCCAAATCCCAAGACAACCGAGATCACTTGAGCAGAAGTGCATCGATCTGGTTCCCCCCCTTGAGGCTTCTAAGATATAATGTTTCGCACTCTCAGATCTTTCTTCTTCAAGTATGTTCTCGTAAATACATCGCTATAGTAGAAAGCTCGATCTCCCTCTACATAGTCCTTCCTACAAACCGGGACCATGCAGAGCGCATTTTCAAAGACTGTTTGCTCAATCTCTTAGAATTAGGGATTCGAAGGCCATGCAGAGCGCATTTTCTCGACTATTTTTGTGATGGCTTTGATTACGCGTCTTCTAGTTGTATCTTTTCTTTTTCCAGTAATTAAAAATTGACTAAACACAAACTTTCGATAAGAACCTTCCAGTTGTAACTTTTTTTATGAAGAAAAAACAGACGACTCATTTCAAGAGAAAATGTGACCTTTTTCCAGATGCCCTGATCTGGTTACCTTAGTGCTTACATAGCTGGCCGCGGATGCACGTCCAGAAATTGGTCGCACCGCCAAAGGTAGTGCTTATACAAGGAATATATCGAATCGATACATTTTCATTCAAAACTTCACATTCCAAGCTGTGTGACATGGTTCTGCTTACCGGATTTTGTTGTGCAATTTTGTGGGGATGCAATTTCTCCGCTTTCCACGCGCAGATAGCTGGGAAGCGTGTCGCGTGCTCCGTAAGCGGAAGGCTTTAGTATACATATAATTCTCATTGCGCCTGACAATCATGAAGGTGGTGACACGTCTCATTACCGACACAAAAAGTCGTTTAGATGCTTGCGCAAAGTCGGATAAGTAGCAGCCCTTATCACATGCACCGACACATCTGCTCATCCTATGGTACTAGCGAGTGCGACACCGTGAAAGAAGGAACAGGCCACAAAACACGTGTCCAATGCATGATTTTTCAAGAAGCAATGTAAGACTGGATTCAGACAGACCCGCTGGAATTTAGAGTTCTTTTAACCATGTTCCTAGTGGAACAGTGCAAAAAATGGAACTGCCGCCTCTTACGTGTTGACACAAAAAGGTGTAACTATAAGTGCAAGAAATGGTGCTGCCGACCTTTCTGAACACAATATCTAATTCACAAATGTACATACATGTCACAAGAGAACTATACATACAATTGAATGTTAAAAAATGAATGAATTATTCATTTTTGGATGATATCGAGCGCAAAGGAGGGCGGCTGAGGGAGAGAGAAACAGTACGTGTCTCCACCCTCTCTCAACAGCATTTGATATGCGTAAAGAATTCAATGGATTATAACGCTCTTTACTCTGTACGGCCGCCCACTGTGAACCGAGTCTAAGTTTCTTCCAAGTTCCAGATGCTCTACTCTGGTTACTAGCTTTGTGCTTACGTAGCTGGCCGCCGATCTGTTCATTTTCGGACACTCATAATAGACCGCATGTTAACGAACAACAGAGGCCGACAGATTTTTCATATTTACAGTCTATCCTACCGATGCTCAAGGTCAAGCATCTCTAGCGGCACCATGAAAGAAGAAAGAACAGACGACAAACGTCCTGGCCAGGTCAAATGTATCATCTTTCAAGTAGCAATGTAAGTTTCTTCCAGATGTACTGTTCTGGTTAGTCCCTTTCTGCTTATGTGGGTGGGCGCCGCTCTGTTCAGCCTGAGACACACTTATCATAGACCGCATTTTTAAGCGAAATTTGGGACCCACATTTTTTTTCTATCTACAGTCTATCCTACCGACGCGAAAGGTGATCCTAATCATCTCGAGGCGACACCATGAAAGAAGAAGAAACAGACGAAAAACATTAATTTATCAATTTATCAAGTGCATTACATGCCATTTTCTTATGAAGGATCCACACGGACTAGAAAGAATTCATCAAAGCTTTTTTTTTTCAAATCACTTTTAATATTTGCAAGGGTTTACAATATATGAATAATACCTTCCAAAACATTCTTTTCCTCAAGATGCATTTTGAGAAATCTTATGATAGACTACGATGAGACTTCATTGTACAATTCCTCAAGTACTTCGGCTATGAACATTAACTTAGAATGGTCTCCACATTGTTGGATAATGCTTATGCTAGGATAACCATTAATGATCAATTGACGTTTGCCATTTTTTTCTTAAATACCCTATTTGATAGGAATAATGGTTGCCCCTTTGTTTTTGAATTAGGTAGTTATGTGTGTGAACACACTTTTTTCACTCTTTAGGAGGTTTTTTCCCGGGCTTGTATATACGCTGATTTCCCTAATGGATCACTTATCTTTGTACATTCTAGTGGTAATACATTCAGTATTGTGTGTTGTGCTCCAAGATTCTTCTTCTTCATTGTGTTGTTCGTGCACTTCTGCAGATGTCTTACTCTAACAATTGGTATTAGAAAAGGTCCTCGCTTCATCTAGGATGTCGTGTTCACCCCTCGAGTCACACTCTCAGAATTGCATGAAATGTTGTGAGCATATGAAAAGTGATTCGAAGATTAAACCAACTTTGTTGTGTAGTGCCAAAATCGTGATCTTAGCTCATTTCGGCCTTCGAATGCACTATTGTAGTGCATGTGTAGGCTATTTTGTATTTTTGAGCCAAATATATATATAAGTTTCGGTTTTCTAGTATAAGCATATCGAAGTATGCTACATGCTTAGCATAACTTGTCACGGTAGTTTTGTTCAATGCATCATGGTATTTTAGTGAGTGGCCATGGCTGAAAATAGTGATGTATTCCATATGTTGCCGGTTGAGGATATGTTGGATAGTACCATTACATATTGTGGGATTATATGATGAGTCATGTATTGGTCACAAAAGGGGAGTGGAATATTGTGCAGGATGTTGAAAAACATCCTATTATACTTGCAAACACACGTACTAAAAGTGATGCAGATGGCATCAAAGATAGTAATATTCTATAGATTCGTATTCATGTTGTAGTTTTTGATGCACTTACTATAGAGAAAATTTATTGGGATGGCATAGATGCTCAGGCACATGAATTGATAGCCTTGTATTTCAAACATGCCATTATTCCTCACATTCCCTCTTGTAGAACAACTAAGGATACTGAGGATACACTTATCACATTTTACCAAGCTAGGACTTAGGCTCGTGTCGCTTACCTCCGAAAACAATTGGACAGTGATCATATGAATGGGTGATTCAGTGGATAGCTTTTTGACAATGATTAAAGACTTGAAGGAACACTTGATTTCTACTCATGAAGTTATACCAGATAGCTAACTTGTGTAGGCTGTTTTGAATAACTTTCTTGATTCATATCAAAGTTTTTCTTCTACTCTTCATTTGATGATGAAAGGCATTGATTCTGATGGAGCCTTTGCAGCTACATGTCAAATGACTACTGTTCATAGGATCTCTATAGTTGTAGCTGATCTTGGTTGGAATATACATCAATTGGACATTCAAACAACACTTCTGAATGATGACTTGCATGAAGAAGTGTACATTTTTCAGCACCATGGCTTTGTGCAAAAAAAGGCTTGAAACTGACGTGTGCAGGTTAAAGAATGCATTATATGATTTAAAGCAAGCACCACGCGCTTGGTATGAAAAGATACATGTCTGTCACATTGCACATGGTTTTGAGAATAGCCCAACTAAAAAAACCTTATATATTAAGTGTGTAATGATGTGCTTCTTATCATTGTTGTGTATGTTGATGACATGTTGCTCATTGGTCCTCATGAGAAGCATATTGCTCATTTCAAGGATGATTTGCATGTCTCATTTGAGATGTCTGATTTGTGGCATTTGCATCATTATTTGGGCATTTAGTTTATGTAAGTTGATGGCAGAATGGCTTTTGTCAAACAAAATATTTTGAAAAATTATTGGAGTGTTTTGGCCTTAAATACTGTAAACCTATTTCCAATCCTATGGAGAAAAATTTATGATTGAGTCTTCATGATGTTGGAGGTGCATTTGATGTTGTTCTTTATCAGCAGGCTATTGGATGCTTGATTTACTTATGCATTACTTGGCTAGATATATAGTTTGCTATCTCGCAGATGAGCATGGTTATGCATTTCCTAGATCTCAAGCATTGGCAAGTGCTTAAGCGCATCTTTCGCTACTTGAGTGGTACCCGACAACTTCGGTTGTTTTATCCCAAGGGCAGATTTGCATGCTTTTTCTAACTCTGACTCGGCTGGTTGCTATGACACTCATGTGTCCACTAGTGGTGTTTGCTTCATGCTTGGTAGCTCATGCATATATTGGCTAAGCAAGAAGCATCCTACTGTTGCCATTTCTAGTTGTAACGCTGACTTTCTGAGAAATCAGAGACATGCCATTCTCTACTCGAGATCCAAAGATGGCATCTGATACCATGTGGAGAGGTTCAAATATTTAATATATAATACATACAATTATATATTCTCATTTTAATTCTTAGATGCTAATTTTTATTCTTAAACATAAAGTCCTATTTTTTATATATTTGATTTTATATACAAATATTAGTCCTAAAAACCTATTTTTTCCTAGTATTTGATTATATATATTAATATTAATCCTAAAACTTCATTTTTTTATATTTAATTATATATATTTAATGGAATTCAAAAACCCTAATTTCTTATATATCTTTATATATGTGTATGTATGTGAATATGTTTGTATGTAAAAATCCTAAAACCTATTAGTTTATATATATATATATATATATATATATATATATATATATATATATATATATATATATATATATATATATATATATATATATATATATATATATATATATATATATATATATATATATATATAACCATAAGAAAAGAGAGAAAGTTTTTGCATTAAACATTAGGGGATAAAGTGAGCCCTCCATGGACCTTGTAAGGATCCTTAATTTTTCCGGATTAAAATTAATCTTCTAACAAAAACCACTAGTGGGTTTTAATATAAAAATACTATTTCCAAGAGACCACATTTTATAAATATCTTGTTTTGGATTCTTGAATATTAAGCACCGTCGGATATCCTTCACGAACACACGAGATTAACGAAGGTGGTTCTGGCAAAAAATGACAAAATAGAGCTCTCAATGTGCTTGAGTTCGATTGTGTCTGGAAAAAAAAGACAAAATAGACCTCTTAGTGTGCTTGGGCTCGTGGGCATTTGAAACCATTGGATGTTAATCATGGAGGGAAGTGATTGAAGAGTCTTTCCTGGCAAAAAAAGAAAAAATAGACCATCACATCACTTGTAAGATGTGGGGAAAAGGAAGAGAGAGTGTATAAATGTGTGGGTAATTCAACATCGTCAGATATCTCTCACGGACGATCACGATTCGCGCTCGAAAGTCTGGCAGAAAATGATGAAGCAAAGGTCAGATCATTCTGGGAGATGGGAAAGGTAAGAGAGAGACAACCAAAATTGGGACCCAAGTTCTTATCATCCATTGGATGCTCGCAAATTGAATGGAAGAGATTGAAATGCGATTTCGCATGGCTTGGATTTAAGAAGAGCTGTTGGATCCTTTAGTGATCGGATAGCCTTAAAATTAAGATTCCATCTATTTAATGCCATGGCTTGAGAGCCACAATATTCAATTCCTCATCCAACGATGGACAAAAAAAGGTGCACTCGCTTCCTTCTTTCGAGCTCCATCTTTGGATTTCCTCAATATCCAATGGCCCAAATCAAATTTGCTTGGAGAACTTCAAATTTTGTGGCTGATGAAACCACTAAGGAAGGTTTTTAGTTGTTTTGACTACTCCAAACCAAGGGAAACCTAGGCTTAGCCTACTTCATTGAGGCTCTAGACTGTGGCCACCACCCTCCTCTCATTGGTCCATCACTAATCACCCCTTAATATAAAAGGCCCATGTAGGGTTCACTTTTTCCCCTAATGAGCTAATAAGGTGTTATTGTATGGAGATGGACTTGAACCAATCAAGTTATCTTGGTTAATTCCTACTTGGTTGTTGTTATTAAACATATTCTGAAGGGACCGTCTTAGCAATTATCAATGTCACAAACTCTTTTTGTGCCTATAGGTGCAGTCTCAATGCATTGTGTGGCTAATGAGGAAACAATATGTTTTATTAGAACATACATGTACAAGAATTTCTAGCAGCCATTTGAATTTATTCATATGCGCTAAAGGTAACGATCTTCCACTAAAGAAAATTATGTCTAGGAGAGGAAAAATAAGGAATTAAAAAATATGGATGAGAATGTTAACTATACCTCCCACATGATATGTATGTTACATAGTGTATAAAGACTATGCAAAACAGAAATCAAGTGATCCACGTCAAATGATTACACTATCTGAATCTATCTTGTGGAAGAGCCTTGTTCAAAGTGTTTCTTACATCTTCTTGATGACTATGAACCTTGAAAGTTGATTTTGCACGTAATACAATCAGATCTGTAAATCAATTATTACAAACAACTATACATGCTTGAACATGTGAACTTCAATAAATGAAACGAGATTTGAATTTGAGAAAATTAGCTCAAATAACTTCCTATTCTCTACAGAATCAACATAGTGAAAGTCTCTATGTTAGAAAAATGATTGTTTGATATCTACCCCAGTACAACACGTTATTCTTCGTTCCATTCAAATATCGTAATGTAAATTGGCCCACATCCTAATGATTCATGTGAGGATTACACATATATCCTTTGAAAATTTGTGCGAAAATTTCTTCGATGAACGGGATGCCCGTTTGTCTACCTAGCATCACACAGAGAAGATTATAAATAATAGATTTATAAGGAGCTTTGATCAGAACATTATTAATATTTTTTTCTCTAGACTTGGTAAAATCTTCCTTGTTGAGATTCACATATATAGGGAATGATGTAGTCAGTGACTTCCCACCGTGGATATTGAACCTATATAGTACTTTGTATATGTACTCAATATGGAGCATGTATACACAGATTTAACTCCATATAAAATCCAATATATTTCATGTAAAAAGGTCCAAATAACTTTTCTTCAAGAGAGATAGGTCCTCTCAATATTTTTCGACAGTTAACATGTTACCATCATTAAGCATCAGACACATGAAGCCTCCATCTGAACATGGATTAATGTAAAGACAATAATCCTCGTTTCTTCTAGAATAGCGTCGAGACACTGTGGACCAATTGAACTTCTTATACCATTATCTGCACTATAGGCTTATTGTAGTGGTTAAGTATCAAAGAGAAAGAGGAGTAGGTCGTCGAGTATTAAACAACTACCTTGGAGAGGATATTCTACCAAAACGTTCCTGAGAGCCTTCTAGATGCATCCATTCAACGTAACTCGATTACAAGGGGACTTCACACCAGTGATGAATATACCTAGCACCAATAGACTCTAGTGAAAGGTTCTAACGATGTCGTGGAGGTCCCACATGCATATGAAAACTCTAGCGAGCTCCGAAGATCAATTTTATTCTAAGAATATATAAAATCATAGATTCATTGGAAAGTCATGCCCCATTCATCATTTGCGTTGTGAGATACATCGCATCTCCCCAATAGTAATTTATCAAATGTATTTTAGTAGTCATAGTACTTGTTGATATAGCCAAATACCAAAAAAAAGATGTTGCACGTCCTATTTTGATGCGGGTGTACCTAGTCGTAGCTTCTGTTGGTCTCTTAGGTATTGAGAGACGTACCGGTCTAAATCCCCCTCCATTAGACATAGGTTATCGAAAATCCAAACCTTCGTAGTGAAAATATCAACAAAGAAAACAAATTTTCTATTATCTTTAAGTTATGGTTATCGTTTTGGCCTCTAAATAGATATATCTATGTATAATATTCAAGGCGTGATGGATTGCGAACCTCTCTTTCTTTATGGATCATCTTGTTTCCTTCCCTAGTAAGCCTCCTTCATAGAGACATTGCATGCTTTGAGCATGTTAATTTGAATAGGACATCCGAAATTGTGTTCGTCTCTATGTTCTCTATTATTTCAAAGTTAATTTGGTCTCTCTTTTTTGCTAGAAATCAATTTGCGCCGCCTATTTTTGCTTGGTAATTGGCTATTAAGAAACTTTGAAAGCCACGAATAAGAGAATCAAAGAAAAGGAAATTTTTAACTTGGAAGTTTTACAAATGTGTGGTATCAATACATTGTGTGGATAATTAGTGTACTATATGTTTTATGAGAAACTACATATACAAGAATCTCGAGCAACCCTTTGACATTTTTCATATGCAGTACTGGCAACAATCTCCGCTAAAGATGAGTATGGGTAGGGGAGATAAAAAAAGGGCTGAAAAATAATATTAAATTAAGAGAATTTGAACTATATCTCCCACGTCATGGGGCATGTTATATAGTGTATAAAGACCACGCAAAACAAAAAATCAAGTGATCCACGTCAAGTGAAAACAATTTTTGAATCTATCTCGAGGAAGAGCCTTGTGTAAAAGTGAACGCGAGAATATCAATAATAGGAAAATTGTTATGATCTTAACCATCCACGTGGATAAGTAATTAGCAATGCACATTAATAAGTAATTTATAAGGAAAACGAAGAATCCTTCTTTTTCATTTTCAAGCTATATAATCATTCGATTTGCGTTCTATATCTTTAAGTTCCTCTTCCACGCCAATGGACAGCATTTATGTCACTATCATAAAACGATAACAAACACAATTCTGAAAGTTTTTGGAGATCCCTATTATTCTCTCTCTCTCTCTCTCTCTCTCTCTCTCTCTCTCTCTCTCTATATATATATATATATATATATATATATATATATATATATATATATATATATATATATATATGTGTGTGTGTGTGTGTGTGTGTGCGCGCGTTTACCTACCAGCTTAAGAAAAGCGGGCGTTGATAGAATTTGTAGTGTGTAAATTAGTGTTTCAACGACATCATTCGCTGGTATTCTTATTTTCATGAAGAATGGTCGAGCTTTATGATGTACTTTGCGTAATCCTGTAGGCGATTCTCCGCGTAGACAGGAAGACACACGTCAAGAAAAAAACCAACCATATCTAACAACGACACACGTCTCGAAGGTATCATGAGCTCAAAAGACCTCCATATACTCTGGCGTATGCAAAAATCATGCAACATGACTTCACAGTATGCAAGAATTGACTTGAAGCTCATGCAACATGACTTGACAGTATGCAAGAATTGACTTGAAGATCTGTACAGGACTTAGCAGAGACAATGAGTCCTACAACAATAATGGTAGTCGGTTACTTTGCAGCTTCCTCTTCATCAAATTCATCATCTATAACTTGCCAAAGGACAAAGTACTTGTATTCCTGTCAACATGCTTGTCTCAACATGCATGATCTTTTTTTTTTCATTTTTTTTTTGCAATATCTAGTTATCCCTGCGAAACTCTCACGGGTACTTGTCGACTTAGAGTTCCTAATGCCCTAATTGTGCATGAGCTTGCGAGCTGAGGAGATGTAGGTCAAAGGCTGCAGAGCCCATTGTGCACGATTCTACATATCGCGGATTTTGTCATTTTTTTCCTCTTCGGTGCCAATTTTTAGAGAGATTATAGCTCCACATACCTTCCCACATGATGTTCCAGCTTACACAATGAATATAAATATTGAGTATGAGTACTTTCTGTGCCCAATTAGGAAAACGCTACCCGAGGCCTTTGGCTACAACTATTACTGATTGTACTTCATTTAATAAACTTGTTATAAAGTAGCTAAGAGGAGATTCAAAGTAATGAAAATTTAAGGTACTCTAACTATCACATATGAGGGACATACCAATGTTGTCCATAGTGACAAATATGCCTTCGCATCAGTATGATCGTTGGAAATGGATAGAAAAATTATGCAAATCATACTAACCATTGGAAATAGTTGGAAAAACCACGCAAGTCATATCAGCCCTAGAGTTACTGATGCTCATACAAATACTTATACTAACGCTCATATTGGTGCCCATATCAGTCGCATGTTTAACATAACTGAACCCGAGAGCAAAAAATGTTCTTTATTAGAGAGATAGAGAGAGAGAGAGAGATAAAAGATAGAAAGAGAGAGAAAGAGAGAGAGAGAGAGAGAGAGAGAGAGAGAGAGAGAGAGAGAGAGAAAGTTGAAAAAGAGATTTAGAGAGAGAGAGAGAGAACGAGAAGAAAGAGAGACAGAGATGAAAGAGAGAGAGAGATAAAGAGAGAGATAAACAGAGAGATAAAGAGCAAGAGAAAGAGAGGGATATAGGGATACATACACACACACACATACTCATGTATATGCATGCATACATACATATACACACATATACATACACACATGCATACATACATTCTCAAACATACGTACACACACATTCATACATATATGCATACACATACATATGTATATATTATATACACTCTCACATGCATACACAGGCATATATGTATACACACACATACATGCACATGCATTCACATTCTCACATACATATTACATACACACATGCATATTCATGCATATGCATGCATACATACATACATATACATATAGATTCACATACATATACACACACACACACACTCAAATATATACATACACACTCACATACATACTACATAGACACATGCATATACATACACACACATATGCATACACACATGCATTGCATACATACATACACATACATATGCATACATGCATATACATACATACATGTACACATGCATACATATGTGTTTTTGGATTAGGTTTTTGGGCTTTTACATAGATACATACATGCATACACACATATACACATAAACACATAGAATAGATATAGACATACACATATATATACACATGCATACACACATATACATATTTTAGGTCTAGGTCTTTAGGATTATGGTTCTATGGTATTTACACATGCATACACACATATACATGTTTTAGGTCTATTCCTTTAGGATTAGGGTTTTAGGGTTTTTACACATGCATATACACATATACACACATAATACAGATACACATACACATATACATATACACATGCATACACATATATACATGTTTTAGGTATAGGTCTTTAGGATTAGGGTTTTAGGGGTTTTACACATGCATATACACATATACAAATATAAACATATACACACATAATACATATACATGTACACATATATATACACATGCATACACATATATACATACTTTAGGTCTAGTTCATAAGGTTTAGTGTTTTAGGGTTTTTACACTTCCATACACACATATACACATAAACACACATAATACATATAGACATACACATAAATATCCACATGAATACACACATATATATGTTTTAGGTCTAGGTATCTAGGATTAATAGGGTTTTAGGGTTTTTACACATGTGTATGCACATATACACATATACACACATAATACATATACTATTGGGAATGTTGGATGAATACTTCAGAAGGATGAGTAGGTACTATCAAATTCTGCTTTGTACCAACCCTTTGATGCAGATAGCTTTGAACTTCAAGTCTTCAAGAGAAACTTCTATTTTTTACAAGACACCTGCTGTATCTTTTGCTCAGTATGACCAGCACAATAGGAATTGGAATAATTCCTTTCAGGGGTATCTAATTAGATTACTGAGCTAGATATTCCAAGTGATATCACTTAAAAAGATTAACTATGCTCAGTGAAATCAATTTAGCAAGTAAACCTTTCCTCCCCCCCACCCCGATATTTTAGGATTGTTGCAGGTTTCGACCAGTGATCACTTCGACAAAATTTTCTCTGCAACGGCTAAATAGAAATGCTTCAAATTTTGATATCATGTAGAATACTTTGCGCTGGTTCCAACAAGGTATAGGTCTTTGAATTTGGTGAAGAAATGATTGAGATATGATCTCCACAGGTTGACAGACTTTTAGAGACTATGACAAAGTACTAAGAAATGAACATTGTAAATATATGTATTAATGAACACTTGTATACAATGCCATAGGCATGAAGATCATTGCCTAATGGTGTAGATAGGTGTGGGCTAGAGTATAGACCTCACGGACACTCAGGAATGACAATGAAAGCTCCGGATGATGAGTCTTCATACCGCAAATTTTTATCTTAGAGTTTTTATAGATGTTCACTTCCAGTTTGAATTCGAATTCAAATTGTTGGCTCTCTTCTAAAAAGGTGATCCTCCATTATAGGAGATATTCCATCAATCAAAGCTAACTTTTCATGAGTTCTTTTTGGTAGGTGTTTACAAAGATTCCATGTCAAATATGACTTTTACAAAGGAGTAAATGGGTAATTATCTTCTAGCATTGGTTCCCATGCTTCCGTATGTAATGGACTTCAAGACAAATGTGTAGGCTTGTGAATTCCACGAAAAGCTGGCCCTCAAGCCAAACATTTTGGCTCGGTGTTCATCTTCAATCTTCATGTATATCCTGCAATCCAATCATCGATTTGAACCTGCTAAGTTTGGTTCCATCCAATGCTTTAGTTAACAAATATGCACACTGCATGTTGGTTGATACATAGGTTAGTTGAATGTCCTTGCTTAATAACTTCTCTCTCACATAATGGTAATGAACCTCTATATGCTTGGTCTTGGCATGATAAATAGGATTAGCTGCAAGGTGAAGTGAGCTTGTATTATCTCCAAATATCAATGGTGAGCTAGTATACGAACCCAATTCTGTATACAATAACTTGATCCATATGGCTTCTTGAGTGGCATTTGCCAATCCTCTATACTTTGCCTCTGTAGAAGATAAAGCAACAATAGGTTGCTTCTTTGAAGACCATGATATTGGCTTATCACGTGCAAATGAAATGTATCCTGAAGTGCTCCTCCTATCATCCTTGCATCCTGCCCAATCTGCATCTGAATAGATCTTAATATCCAAATATGAAGTATAAGGGAAATACAAACCATGATGTTGTGTACCCTTGAGATATTTTAATATCCTTTTGGCAGCCTCCAAGTGAGGTGCCCATGGCTTGTGCATGAACTGAAGTAGCACACTAACTCCATATGCAATATCTATCCTTTCCAAGGTAGCATAATTCAAGCTACCCACAAGGCCTTGATAACCTGTAATGTCATCAATTTTATCACCTTCATGAGCACTTAGTTTTAGGTTTACCTCCATTGGAGTACTTGCAACTTTGGCTTCCTATAAATGAAACTTCTTCAACATATCCTGTATATATTTTTTCTGAGTAATATAGATGCCTGAGTTAGTATAGACTAACTCAAGTCCAAGAAAGTACTTTGGTAGACCAAGATCACTAATCTTGAACTCTTTCATCATCTCGTTCTTGATTTGTCTGACTCCATTGACATCATTACCTGTAAGTATGATATCATTAACATATACACATAGGTATATTACCTTTGAATTACTTCTCTTGATGAATAGAGAAGTGTCTGTCTTGCTCATGACATATCCTTGGTCTTCAAGGTATGTGGTCAAGCTCTGATTCCATGCCCTAGGTGCCTACTTTAATCCATAAAGAGCTTTATTGAATTTGCACACATATGTTACCCTGTTTGGATCGTCATAACCAGAAGGTTCTGACATATATACCTCCTATAAAATCCACCCATTCAAAAAAGCATTTTTTACATCCAATTGATACATGTTCCAATTTTTAGATGCAGCCACACTCACCAACACCCTTTTAGTTGGCATCTTGGCTACAGGTGAGAACGTTTCTTCATAGTCAATGCCTTGGGTTTGTGCAAAACCCTTGGCCACCAATCTTGCGTTGTACCTGTTTATTGACCCATCAGAATTTCTCTTGATTTTATAGATCCATCTGGATCCAATTACCTTCATAGTCTCTTTCTTTGGTACTAGTTCCCATGTGTCACTTGCTTTGAGTGCTTCAATCTCCTCATCCATAGCTTCCTTCCATTTTGTCTTGGTCATGGCTTCTTCCTATGATCCTGGTTATTCAATTGACAAGTCTTTGGATAGATAAACAGAATGTTTAGTAACAAGAGAGTTATCATACCCATATCTGATAGGTTTTTTGCTCTCCCTTTGTGATCTTATGATTGATTGATCATATCCAATAAATATAGACTTCTTAGCCTTAGGCTCTAGCTTACCTCTTATCTGAGAAGGAATGTGTACATATGCTACACATCCAAATATCCTGCAATGATCAAGTGAGGGTCTTTTCCCATGCCATGCTTCATAAGGAGTCATCCCATCAAGGGACTTAGATGGTAACCTATTTATGAGGTAAGCGGCAGTAGAAACACTCTCTGCCCATAGGTAGTTAGGTAATTTCTTTTCATTTAACATTGACCTAGATGTTTCAACAATCAACTTATTTCTTCTCTCGGTTACCCCATTCTGTTTATCTTGTGGTGATTTATCTTTTGATTCCTTTGTCCTGCAAGAAAGGTTGAAACTCATTGGAGAAGTATTCACCTCCTCCATCTAACCTTAGCCTCTTTAGATGCTTCCGTGTCTGATTCTCAACAAGTGCAATATACTTTTTAAAACAATTGAACACTTCATCTTTGTGCTTCATAAAGTACAATACAATCCACCTGCTATAATCATCAATAAAAGATACATAGTACCTTGATCCTAAAATTGAAGGGTCTTTTCTTGGTCCCCATACATCTCTATGGACAAGTTCAAGGTAGTCCTCATGCATGTAGCCTTTTCTTGAGAAGGGTAACCTCTGAGATTTCCCAAACTGCCAAGCACCACATTTATATATCATGTGTTGTTTGGAAACATTGGGTATTCCAATTACACATTGATCCCTCCATATCTATTTTGAAGTTCTTTCTCCTGCATGCCCTAATCTTTTATGCAAAATCTCAAGCTCTGAAAGTGTTTGATCTTTGTAACTGTATAGTGCAATGTTCTTTGTATCTTCTAGCTCAAAAGTAAAATGTCTACCTGTCTTTTGTCCTTTAGCAATTCTCTTCAACCCATGCCTTGGATCCTCCACAAATTCTCCATATTCGTTGAATCTCACCTGCAAACCTTTTTCCACAATCTGTCCAACACTCATCAAGTTTTTTGTAATGGTTGGTACATATAGTACCCTACTCAACAAGTTTTGATTTCCATCACAAGTCTTAACATTTCCAACTTGAACTACTGAGTGATTGGTGTCATCACCTATTTGTAGTTGATGCTTACCTCTTGGTTCTTCAAGGTCAGAGAGTAGGGCTACATTGCTAGCCACATGATTTGAACATCGTGAGTCCATATAGAAGAGATGGTCATCATTTGTACCTGGTTTTGAGGTCATGTTCATAATCAGAAGAGAATCATCTTACTCTTCTGTATAATTTTTGTAGTCCTTTCTGGATTTGAATCCTCCTTGGTAGTTGCCATTATAGTTGTTGTTGTAGTTGTTATTGTAGTTGTTGTTGTATCCTTGATGATGGTTGAATCTGCCTCTTGATTGTGGATATCCACCTCTTTGATATCCTCTTCCTCTCTGATTCTTGTAGTTCTTGAAACACTCATCTGTAATATAATTTGATAAACCACAAATGTTGCATGGTGAGGAGTTATAGGATCTCCCCCTACCTTGCTTACCTCCTCTGCCCCTCCCTCTTGATGATCTACCTCTCCTTGCATAGTTGGCTTTGGAGGTGGTGCCTTCATCTTGTATCTTCTTGTTCTTGCCAGTATACAGGGCAGAAGAGCTATTACCTTTGGATGAGTCTCCATTCTTGTTGAGCTTGGCTTGATGAGTGAACAATTGCCCCATGAGAGTTGTAAGATCTGGAATTTGCATGTTCATGTATAGACCCATGGCAGTGGTGAAGCTTTCCGATTTGTCATCAGCTTTAATCCCATTGATGACTTGCCTTATTATCTGCTCTTCTTCAATCTCTTCTCCTATGCTTGCTAATTGATCTGCTACATCTTTAATCTTAGTCACAAACTTTGAAATAGCCTGCTTGGGTTGCTTCCTTAGTGTGGTGAATTCTATCCACAATTGGTTTTTTCTGGCCCTTATGTTGGAAGAAAAATAGGATGACAAGGTTTCCCAAGTTTCTTGGGATGTCTTACAGTTTCTAATATGTGGCAAAAGAAAATCAGAAATGAGTTGAGTAAGTAAGACCTTGGTAATGCATCCTTGGCACACCATGTGTTGAGCTTCTCATGTTCTTCCTTTGTTGGTAGTCCTCTAGGAGGATAGAATCAAAACAGACAGCTTTCAACTTCAAATCTTCAAGAAAAACTTCTATTTTTGACAAGACACTTGCTGTATCTTTTGCTCAGTATGACGAACACAGTAGGAATTGGAGAAATTCCTTTTAGGGGTATCTAACTAGCTTAGTAAGCTAGCTATTCCAAGTGATATCACTTAAAAAGATTAACTATGCTCAGAGAAATCAATTTAGCAAGTAAACCTTTACCCCCGATATTTTAGGACTATTGCAGGTTTCGACTAGTGATCACTTCGACAAACTTTCCTCTGAAATGGCTGAATAGAAATCCTTCAAATTTTGACAACACGTAGAATACTTTGAGGTGGTTCCAACAAACTATAGGTCTTTGAAGTTGGTGAAGAAATGATTGAGATATGATCTCCACACGTTGACAACTTTTTAGAGACTATGATAGAGTACTCAGAAATGAACAATGTAAATATATGTATTAATGAACATTTGTATACAATGCCATAGGCATGATGATAATAGCCTAATGGTGTAGATAGGTGTGGCCTAGAGTATAGATCTCACACACACTCAAAAATGACAATGAAAGCTCGGGATGATGAGTCTACATACCACAACCTTTTTTCTTAGAGTTTTTATACATGTTCACTTCCAATTTGAATTTGAATTCAAATTTTTGGCTCTCTTCTAAAAATGTGATCCTCCATTATAGGAGATATTCCATCAATCAAATCTAACTTTTCATGAGTTCTTTTTGGTAGGTGTTACAAAGATTCCATGTCAAATATGACTTTTACAAAGGAGTAAATGGGTAATTATCTTCTAGCATTGGTTCCCATGCTTCTCCATATGTATATGGACTTCAAGCCAAATGTATAGGATTGTGAATTGCAACAACATATACACATAGACATATGTATACACATGCATACACATATAGACATGTTTTAGGTTTAAGTCTTTAAAATTCAAGTTTTAGAGTTTCTACACCTATAAACACACATAAGCACATAGACACACATAATACATATACACATACACATAAATTACACATGAATACACACATATACATGTTTAAGATCTAGGACTATAGGATTAGTGTTTTTGGAGTTTTTAAACATGCAGATATACATATACACACATTACGTGTATATATATATATATATATATATATATATATATATATATATATATATATACACACACACACACACACACACACACACACATATATATATATATATATATATATATATATATATATATATATATATATATATATATATATATATATATATATATATATATATATATATATATATATATATACATATATACATACATACATACATACATACATACATACATACATACATACATACATACATACATATATATATACATACATACATACATATATATATATATATATATATATATATATACATACATATATATATATACACACATATATAATCAAATATATGCAAAAAATAGGAAGAAATTAGAATGTGTAAATATTCTAATTCAATGTGTGTAAAAATAAAGGAAAAAATCAGAATATGTAAAATATATATAATTAAATATCTAAAAAATATATCTTTAGTATTTGTAGGGTTTTTATATATACATAATTAAATATATAAAGAAAGGTTTTTTGGGTTTTTACATACAAACACATCATAAATAATGTTTTAGGATTAATATTAATATATATGATCAAATACATGGAAAAATTATGGAAAAAATTAGAATGTGTAACTTTTTTCTTTAGATGTATGTAGAAATTAAGGAAAAATCAGAACATGTAAAATATATATAATAAAATGTATAGAAACTAGGTCCTTATGATTTTTAGGGTTCCTACATGTATATAATAAAATATATAAAAAATAAGGTTTTATTATTTCTACATATGAACATATACACATACAAACACATATACACAAATGTATAGGAAATTAGGGGTTTTGAATTAAATTAAATATATATAAATAACTATTAAGAAAGTAAAGTTTTAATATTAGTATTAATATATATAGTCAAATATATGTAAAGATTAGGAAAAAATTAGAATATGTAAATATTTTAAATAAATGTATGCTAAAATTAGGGAAAAATCAGAATATATAAAATAAATATAATAAAATATGTAAGGTATAGATCTTTAGGATTTTTAGGGTTTATATATATATAAATAAACATATAAAATAATAGGTTTGAGAATTTTTACATACAAACATATTCACATACATACACATATATATAGATATATAAGAAATTAGGGTTTTTGAATTCCATTAAATATATATAATTAAATATTAAAAGAATAAAGTTTTAGGATTAATATTAATATATATAATCAAATACTAGAAAAAAAAGGTTTTTAGGACTAATATTGATATATACAATCAAATATATAAAAAATAGGACTTTATGTTTAAGAGTAAAAATTAGGATCTAACAATTAAAATTAGAATATATAATTGTATGTATCATATATTAAATATCTGAACCTCTCCACATGGTATCAAATGGCATCTTTGGATTTGGAGAAGAGAATGGCATGTCTCTGATTTCTTAGAAAGTCAACGTTACAACTAGAAATGGCCACAGTAGGATGCTTCTTGCTTAGTCAATATATGCATGAGCTACCAAGCATGAAGCAAACACCACTAGTGGACACATGAGTGTCATAGAAACCAGTCGAGTGAGAGTTAGAAAAAGCATGGAAATCTGCCCTTGGGATAAAACAACCGGAGTTGTCGAGTACCACTCAAGTAGCAAAAGATGCGCTTAACCACTTGCCAATGATTGACACCTAGGCAATGCATAAACATGCTCATCTCTGAGATAGAAAACTAAATATGTAGCCAAGTAATGCATAAGTAAATCAAGCATCCATCAGCCTGCTAATAAAGAACAACATCCAATGCACCTCCAACATCATGAAGACTCAATCGTAAATCTGTCTCCATAGGATTGGAAATAGGTTTATACTATTTCAGGCCAAAACACTCCAATAATTTTTCAAAATATTTTGCTTGACACAAAGCCATTCTGCCATCAACTTGCATAAACTAAATGCCCAAATAATGATGCAAATGCCACAAATCAGACATCTCAAATGAGACATGCAAATCAGCCTTGAAATGAGCAATATGCTTGTCATCAGGACCAGTGAGCAACATGTCATCAACATACACAACAATGATCAGAAGCACATCATTACACACTTAATATATAAGGTGCTTTTAGTTGGGCTATTCTCAAAACCATGTGCAATGTGACAGACATGTATCTTTTCATACCAAGCACGTGGTGCTTGCTTTAAATCATATAATGCATTCTTTAACCTGCACATGTCGCTTTCAAGCCCTTTTTGCACAAAGCCATGGTGCTGAAAAACGTACACTTCTTCATGCAAGTCATCATTCAGAAGTGTTGTTTGAATGTCCAATTGATGTATATTCCAACCAGGATCAGTGCAAGTGCAGAGATCCTACGAATAGTAGTCATTTGACATGTAGGTGCAAAGGTTCCATAAAAATCAATGCCCTTAATCATCAAATGAAGAGTAGAAGAAAAACTTTGATATGAATTGAGAAGGCCATTCAGAACAGCCTACACAAGTTAACTATCTGGTATAACTTCAGCAGCAGAAATCAAGTGTTCCTTCAAGTCTTTGATCTTTGTCAAAAAACTATCCACTGAATCACCTTCATTCATATGCTCACTGTCCAACTGTTTTCGGAGGTAAGCAACAGGAGCCTAAGTCCTACCTTGGTAAAATGTGATAAGTGTATCCCAAGTATCCTTAGTTGTTCTACAAGAGGGAATGTGAGGAATAATGGAACATTTGAAATACAAGGCTATCAATGCATGTGCCCGAGCATCTCTGCCATCCCAACAAATTTTCTCTATAGTAAATGCATTAGAAACTACAACATGAATAGGAATCTATAGAATATTACCATCTTTGATGCCATCTGCATCACTTTTAGTACGTGTGTTTACAGGTGTAATAGGATGTTTTTCAACACAGTGCACAATATTCCACTCCCCTTTTATGACCAATACATGACTCATCATATAATCCTACAATATGTAATTGGTACTATCCAACATATCCTCAACCGGCAACATATGGAATACATCACTATTTTCAGCCATGGCCACTCACTAAAATACCATGATGCAAAAAAAATGATTGTATATGAAAAAGTTGAACAGAACTACCTTGACAAGTTATGCTAAGCATGTAGCAGACTTCGAGATGCTTATACTAGCAAACCAAAACCTGTATATATATTTGCCTCAAAAAGACAAAATAGCCTACACATGCACTACAATAGTGCATTTGAAGGCTGAAATGAGCTGAGATCACGATTTTGGCACTACACAACAAAGTTGTTTTGATCTTCGAATCACTTTTCATATGCTCATCACATTTCATGCAATTCTGAGAGTGTGAATGGAGGGGTTAACACACACCCTAGATGAAGCCAAGACCTTTTATAATACCAATTGTTAGAGTAAGACATCTGCAGAAGTGCACGAATAGCAGAAGGGAGAAGAAGAATCTTGGAGCACAACACACAATACTGAATGTATTACCACTAGAATGTACAAAGATAAGTGATCCGTTAGGGAAATCAATGTATATATAAGCCTAGGGAAAAAACCTCCTAAAGAGTGAAAGAAGTGTGTTCACACACATCACTACCTAATTCAATAGCAAACCGGCAACCAATATTCCTATCAAACAGGGTATTTAAGAAAAAAATGGGAAACGTCAATTGATGATTAATGGTTATCCTAGCATAAGCATTATCAAACAATGTGGAGAACATTCTAAGTTAATGTTCATAGCCGAAGTACTTGAGGAATTGTACAATGAAGTCTCATCGTAGTCTATCATGAGATTTCTTAAAATGTATCTTGAGGAAAAGAATGTTTTGAAGGGTATTATTCATATATTGTAAACCCTCCCAAATATTAAAAGTGATTTGAAAAAGAAGAAAAGCTTTGACGAATTCTTTCTAGTCCCTGTGGATCCTTGATATGGCATGTAATGCACTTGATAAATTGATAAATTTATGTTTCTCGTCTGTCCTCTTCCTTCATGGTGTCGCCTCGAGATGATTAGGATCACCTTTCGCGTCGATAGGATAGACTGTAGATAGAAGAATTATGTGGGTCCCAAATTTCCCTTAAATATGCGGTCTATTATAAGTGTGGCTCAGGGTGAACAGAGCAGCGGCCACCCACATCAGCAGAAAGGTACTAACCAGAACAGGACGTCTGGAAGAAACTTACATTGCTACTTGAAAGATGATACATTTGACGTGTGCAGGACATTTATCGTCTGTTGTTTCTTCTTTCATAGTGCCGCTGGAGATGGTTGACCTTGCGTATCGGTAGGATAGACTGTAAATATGAAAAATCTGTCGGCCTTTGTTGTCCGTTAACATGCGGTCTATTATGAGTGTCCGAGAATTAACAGATCGGCGGCCAGCTACGTAAGCACAAAGCTAGTAACCAGAGTAGAGCATCTGGAACTTGGAAGAAACTTAGACTCCGTTCACAATGGGCGGCGGTACAGAGTAAAGAGCGTTATAATCCATTGAATTCTTTACACATATCAAGTGCTGTTGAGAGAGGGTGGAGACACGCACTGTTTCTCTCTCCCTCAGCCGCCCTCCTTTGCGCTGGGTATCATCCAAATATGAATAATTGATTCCTTTTTTAACATTCAGTTGTATGTATAGTTCTCTTGTGACATGTATGTACATTTCTCTATTACATATAGTGTTCAGAGAGGTCGGCAGCACCATTTCTTGCACTTATAGTTACACCTTTTTGTCTCCACACGTAAGAGGCGGCAGTTCCATTTTCTGCACTGTTCCACTACGAACATGGTTAAAAGAACTCTAAATTCCAGCGGGTCTGTCTGAATCCAGTCTTACATTGCTTCTTGAAAAATCATGCATTGGACACGTGTTTTGTGGCCTGTTCCTTCTTTCACGGTGTCGCACTCTCTAGTACCATAGGATGAGCACATGTGTCGGTGCATATGATAAGGGCTGCTACTTATCCGACTTTGCTTAAACGACTTTTTGTGTCGATAAGGAGACGTGTCACCACCTTCATGATTGTCAGGCGCAATGAGAATTATATGTATACTAAAGCCTTCCGCTTACGGAGCACGCGACACGCTTCCCAGCTATCGGCGCGTGGAAAGCGGAGAAATTGCATCCCCATAAAATTGCACAAGAATGTCCGGTAATCAGAACCATGTCACACAGCATTAACTGCTTGGACGATCTGTGGAAATCTCACGATAGAGAAAAATGGAATGTGAAGTTTTGAATGAAAATGTATCGATTCGACATATTCCTTGTATAAGCACTACCTTTGGCGGTGCGACCAATTTCTGGACGTGCATCCGCCGCCAGCTATGTAAGCACTAAAACTGGTAACCAGATCAGGGCATCTGAAATGAGTCTTCTGTTTTTTCTTCATAAAAAAAGTTACAACTGGAAGGTTCTAATCGAAAGTTTGTGTTTAGTCAATTTTTAATTATTGGAAAAAGAAAAGATAGAACTAGAAGACGCGTAATGAAAGCCATCACAAGAATAGTCGAAAAAATGCGCTCTGCATGGCCTTCGAATCCCTAATTCTAAGAGATTGAGCAAACAGTCTTTGAAAATGCGCTGTGCATGGTCCCGGTTTGTAGGAAGGACTATGTAGAGGGAGATCGAGCTTTCTACTATAGCGATGTATTTACGAGAACATACTTGAAGAAGAAAGATCTGAGAGTGCGAAACATTAGATCTTAGAAGCCTTAAGGGGGGACCAGATCGATGCACTTCTGCTCAAGTGATCTCGGTTGTCTCGGGATTTGGATGCAAAAGGGAGGGAAGAGGAGACGGTCCGGTGATCCATCTCGGCTCTTTTGGAGCAGTAGAGGACTAGGGAAAGAAGTAGCTTAAATCTCTTTATTCCAAATCAGAATCTGGGGACACTATTGGTTTCAGAAGTGGCTTTGCAAAATGATGGTTTTCCAGCACTCTTTGTATGACCATTCAAGAATTGAGGCCCTCGTATCTAACCTAGGAAGTTATGTGCTTGCAGTAATGGTAAATAGATTTGGAATGTGCTATAGATGGCATTGTAAAGCATAGAAACACAAATCCCCATATGATCCTAGTGAAACTCCTTCAGGAACCGAATGTTTTCTATGCACTCTAGTTGCTACCATGCCATAACACCACCCTCAACCACGACAAGCAACTAGAAAGCTTTTGTGCATAGTAGAAGCAACGAGCATCTCATTAATAGCTTGAAAATCACAATAGAGAGGATATATGAACCACACATTAAAGAAGAAAAGAGGGGGAGAGAGAGAGAGAGAGAGAGAGATTGTTGAAGAAGTTAGGATCCCATCTACACCTTTCTAAAGGTCAATGACAAAGGATAATGGGTGAAATCATAAGAGAATCTTAACAAGCTCATGAATCTCTATAAAAAGGTGGAAAACATGATGAAAGGGGCGAGTAGTTTGGATTTGAGAAGCCAGTTATTGTTTTTGTAAGGTGCTGATTGTACCACAATTGATGCTTTGGTCCACTCTACTTCCATCATTAAAAAAACTAGGGAATGACTTGATCTCCCCATTTTCTCCATTTGGAGTAGTAGTGCATGGTTTTGGAGTCTCTCAAATTTGTTGACTTCCTTTTTTGTGGCCTTAAGTTTCTCATAATTCTACATTTTTTAGGAGATTCATAGAAGACAATGAAGGCATCAGTCGATCTCTTATTCTACTTACAATTAGGGGAGTGGTCGAAGAACTTCTACAGGTTGAATTTTGAGAATATTTCCAAATAATATGATTCCATCATGTTTTTGATTCAAAGGCACTACACAAAAGGCCCATGACTAAATGCATGGTCTAACATGTGACAAATTTCTACCTAGCTAGTATTGTGCATAATCTTCACACTGTGATATGATCAAAGCATGTCTCAAAATGCTATGAATCAGAAGTTGACTCATTTTGCTTATCAAAGGAGTTCAAGAACATGATGTGCCACAAAAAGTGGATTCCATTCGAGACAAGCTATGTGATCATAGAAATGACATAAAGAAGATCGTGCCTAAACAATGTACATGATTTTTTAGTTACACAAGTAATGGAAAGTCTCAACTCTACAACATTTAACAAAGATGAAGTCGCTATATTTAGAAAAATAAGAAAGCTCATTATTCAGTTGGGAAAAGCTATGCAATGCATAGGTTATTATGTATGACCTTGTAAAGGGACATCATAGAAAGCCTAGCACAATCATCCATATAGTTTCTCTAGCTAGTTTGTCTCACACTATGTCTCACTTAATTTAAACATATCCACATACGCCCACTTTGACATTAACTTGCAAACATGCACATAAAATCTTTCAAAGATATGTGATACGCATCTATGATCATTTGTAAGGGATCTGAAACAATTATGCTTAAGCATGGTAGTGTAGAGAGTACATGCAAGGAAGAAAAATGAAAAGAAGAGTGTACTCATGAAAATGAAAAAGTGTGTGAGACTCAAAAGTGAGTAGACCATGAAATGGTAAAACTCACATGTATAAGAGGGAGCTTTCCAAATTTAGGCTTCCCAAGCTTCGAACCCTATACAAAGTGGGGGAGAGGACCTCCTTATGTTGACTTGTAGGGGGTTGTCCAAAGTTCATCATATGTGGGATAACTCGCTGAAGGAGAATGAATACAACGGTAAACGAAATATTCAAGGTACCCAAATTTAATGAGAAATAATATAAAAAGTAAATGAAAAAATGGAATGTATCCTAGACAAAAAAAGGAAAATGCACTTTAATATTCTCAACACCCACTCTACAGCTCTATATTCTAGAGTCTTGAGGCAAGTTGGGCTATGAGATAAATTTTCACCATCCATGTGGAAATCCATAGCTTCAAAGTGGGATCACGCATGTGTGCTTGCTAGGTACTCCATAAGACATTGACCACCAAATGGATCAAGCAGATGCTCCATGTGGCAATAGCTAGACCAGATCACCTCCATGCAAGATAGATAGGATGACTCCATGTCATACGTGGGAACCTCCAAAGCTTTGACAATATCCACCATGAGATGTTTACCACCAAAACAAAGGACTTGCAAGAGTGAAATGTAAAACATGAAGCATGAGATTATACTCACATGGTAGTGCATATGTATGTTGTAGTTCTCTATGGAATGTACAAAGTTTTAAGAAGTGTCGATAGGACCAAAGCCCCATCTAAATGGACAACATAGCTTAGACAACAATCCACCTGAGTGATTTGCAAGACAGCCAAGGGTGCATGTGCCTTTGTGTGTGGATAATTTGTATCCATGTTGTCTCAAGGAACAGGATCCCAGCTATGCATTCCTCAACTCCATTTGGTCAATCCATTCCTCATTAAATTATTTTTTTTCTTTTCTATGGACAACATTGAGATTAACAAGAAGGCAACAATTCTCAAAGATAGCTAGAAAAACGCAATTCTCCACTTTTTTATTCGAAGTTTAGCATGCCTCTCATCTATGTCCGAGTTTAGATTATAATGAGGTTCATCGATTAAATCTCTTCTCCCAATTGTCATACACAGTGAGAGCTCAAAATTAGCATTATCGTTGTAAATTAGCTTCCAAGAATGCAAGTTAATGAGACTCTTTTGCTATCATTAACGGTGCAAATAGCATTTTCCAAAAAATGTTTGATGATCAATAAAAATGTTGTCAAGGATGTTGAGCTTGGCATAAGAATGTATAGCTTGGGTAGAAGTGAGCTACCTTGTTTCAAAATTGTGTTAAGAGCTTTCCTTCTCTACCACTAGCCTAGTTCCAATTGAAGGGAAAATAGTATTGGAGAGTGCAAAAAGCATCGTTGTACCCATTTCTCTTTTGTGCACCCACTATTTCCATGCATGTAAAGAAAACATAACTTTTGATGTGAACTATTTCATGCTAAATAGTTTCTTCATTGAAACAACCCCAGTCATCATATTATTGTCTTACTCTTCCCATTAGGCTTCTTTCTATGCATTCTCTAGTATAATCTAGCATAAGGGCACACTCTATGGTCAAAGTATCACTTAATATAGATGGATATGTTTATATATCTAGGAGAACTTCTGAAGAGAGGTTTTACTTCTTGGATAACTCTAAAGAAGCATCAACTTCTATTGCATTATATGAGAGATGTTAATTTTACACAACATGTTTGAGGGGCACACAAATCGATAAGTGCATTCAGCTAACTTCAATCGAGCATGATAGAAGGTTCTAAATTAATGCACAATCTCACATCCTTAGTACAATGTCCCTCCCTTTTGAGATCAATACGACAATGTCCTCTTGAGAGTTCCATGTTCCAACCTTATGTCCAAGATTTAGATCATTATCATGCAAGTTCATGTATCCCACATACAAGAATATCTGCTCTATGCTCTATAAAGGAGGGTCTCACTTAACACCCATTGAACATTCACTCAATCTCATAGCAAGTGTGCCTACTCTATCCTAGCGGAGTCTCCATGCTCATAGAGAATTCTTTGTAAGTTCATTTCTATTTATTAATCTCATTATTTTTTATGTCCTCTTTCTTCCTCCATACCTTGGTAGGATGGTATTTAGTAGTAGGGTAGGAGTACCTTATCTTGATTTCAACTTGCTATCAAAGCATAGCTTGAGCATAGGATTATCTTAATTTCCATTTCAAATTTTATTGATCTTCAACATTATGATATCGATTCCTCTGAATTCTCTCTTAAGCCCTCCCACCATCCCATATCTTAATAATAAAAGTGTTTCTTAGCACTATTTGCTTGCAAGCATAATTATTGATTTCTTGTGTTTTAATCATGTCTCATCTATTGAGCATTTCTCCATTAGTTTCTTACTTGTTAGTATCATGAAGTATTTTATTCTATATTCATTAATCCTCATCATCTTTAAATTTACAAAATTTTCTTAATTATCCTTGCATCTTTGGGTTTTCCATTTAGTTTTTAATAACTATCATCTTCAATGAGAAGTTCTTATAAGCATCTTGCTTCACATTCGAGCTCAAATTATGGAATAAAAAGAAGGAGACAGAAAATCCACTATGGATCTGAGAGGAAGGAAGCAACTCCAAGGATCAGGCACCAATAAAAACTTGTAGAATTTAGGGAGATACGAAAATATGGAGAACTTGATAGATACAAGGATGTGCTTTTTAGCACTAGAGGCATTGGAAATTGATGTTTTTTCAACACTCTCTATGTGAGCATTCAAGAACCGAGGTCCTTGTAGCTAAGCTACGAAGTTATATACTTGTAGTAACGGTAAAAGATTTGGAATGTGCTATAGATGGCTTTGTTAAGCATAAATGCACCAATGTCCATAAGATTCTAGTGAAACTCCTTCATGAACATATCATGTTTTGTACACACTCAAATTGCTACCATGCCATAACACCACCCCCAACCACCATAGGTGATTCTAAATATTTTATGCTCAGTAGAACCAACCACCATCTCGTTAATAGCTTGACACTCGCAATAGAGAGGATGCATGAACTACACCTAAAAAAATGAAAAGAGGAAGTGAGTGAGAGAGAGAGAGAGAGAGAAAGAAAGATAGAGAGAGAGATTGTTGAAGAAGTTTTTAAAGACAACCGTGACTTTTTTAGAATCCCATGTAGTCCTTGGAGTCCAATGGCAAAGGCTACTGTGTGAAATCAACAGAGAATCTTGAGCAGCTCATTAAACTCTACGCAGACGTGGAAAACATGATGAAAGGGGCAGAATAGTTTTTATTTGAGGAACAAACTATTGGTGTTGTAAGGTGGGGATCGTACCATAATTGATTCTTTGGTTCACACTATTTATGATTTGAGAGAGAGAGAGACTACTAAAGAGGTTGATAAAGAAAACTTCGACTCTTTTAGGATCCCATGTAGACCTTGAAGTCCAATGGCAAAAGCTAGTGGGGGAAATCAAAACAGAATCTTGACGAGCTCATGAAACTCTACGCATAGGTGGAAGACATGATAAAAGGGGCCCAATAGTTTTTATTTCAAGAACAAACAATTGCTATTGTAAGGTGGTGATTTTACATAATTGATGCTTTGGTTCACTTTGTTTCCATTGTTAAAAATAGTAGGGGATGACTTGATCTTCCCATTGTCGGAGTAGTAGCCCAAGCTTTGCGAGCCTCTCAAATTTGTTGGCTTCCTTCTTCATGGCTTTAATCTCTTCATAATTCTACATTTTTGAGCAAAAAGATAGTAGACAATGAAGGCATCAATGGATCTCCTACTATACTTCCAATTAGGGGCGTGGATGAAAAATGTCTCCATTCTAAATTTTGAGGATATGTCCAAACACTATGATTCCATCATGTTCTTGATTCACAATCACTACACAAAAGACCCAAAAATACATGGATGTTCGAACATGTGACAAATTTCTACTAGCTAGTGTTGTGCATGACCTCTACACTTAGATATGAGCAAGGCATGACCCAAAAGGCTAAAAATGTGAAGCTTCCTTAAATAATGTGTTGAAGTCACATGATAGGGTGTCAACATTTAACCTATCAAACGAGCAGACGACATGAGGTGCCATAAAAAGTGGATTCCATGAGAGAAATGACGTAAAAGAGGATCGCACCTAAACAAACTACATGATAGTTTTAGTTACAAAAGTAATGGCATGTCTCAACTCTACAACATTCAACAAAGAGGAACTAGATATATTAAGAAAAAGAAGAAAGATCATTGTTTGCTTGGAAAAATCTATGCAATGCATGGGTTTCTACAAGGGGCCACAAATGCCGTATCACATATGATGAATGGCATGCACAAGGTGTTGAGAGATTATATTCCTACGCTTTAGTGATGACATTCCAATCAAAGGATGTAAGGAGAAAAAAAAAGATATGAATCTTGATCAGAATGGGTGTATAAATTTTATTAAAGATCATATAAATGACTATAAGTCCATTCACAATCTGCTACAAGAAGTTCATCTTGGAGTTCAAGAGGTTTTGATTGTAGGAAGCTCGTGGGGATGAAAATGGAGAGGAACCGCATCTATTATTGGTGGAACTAAGGACATGTCTACATCTACGTAGAGAAAAGGCATATATTATTGGTTACATAGATACTAACTATGCTGATTATGTAGACAATCAAAAGTCTATATCAGGGTACATTTTTCACTTTGTTAGAGATGCTATCTCTTATAGATCTTGTCTTAAAGAATGTCTAGTTGGTTCCACTACAAAAGAAGAGTATGTTGTTGCTCGTGAGGCATATAAAGGAACAGTGTGTCTTTCTAATCTTACTTGTCATATCGGTCTACCTCAACATGTACCTTGTTTCTTGAGTGATAGTGAGATTACATTGCTTTGGCTAAGAATTCATTCTATCATGCAATGAACAACCACATTGCGCTGAGGTATCACTTCATTAGAGACTAATTATCCAGTGTGTGCATTATTCTTGAGAGGGTTCATACTCAAGATAATGATATAGATTCTTCACTAAAGCTCTAGCCTAGATTCCTTTCGGTAGTTTTATTACTTGATGGGGGCTACTTTATTCATGATCTTTCATAGTTACTTGTACACTATCTAAAATGCCCATGAGGTAGGAGGTATAGTTTGTATACTTACAATTAGGTATCCTTTATCATTCTTTATTATCTCTCATCATTCACTTTGGCCATATTGGTCTTTAGTGGGACATTTTACCATTGTTGTCCATGTGAAAGGCGAAAAGGTCATCCAACACTTTTGTATATGTTTTGTAAATAGACATATAGTGGACTTGTCTACAAAACAAACTATACATTTGATTGCAGTTGTAAAACCTTGGAACTATGAGATGTGCTCTCTTTGTACTCTATAGTCTGTGTGTTTCTACATCTTTGTGTAGAGTAACATGCTCATCACCATAGCTTGATTGTATTGTGAGGGCATCATTGTAGAGAGAGGAACGATTAGAGAAGTAATATTTATTGAAATTAGACTAAGATATTTGCAATGCTAACCCACTAGAACAAGATAGCCAAGGGGGCATGTGCCTTCCTGAGTGCATTGATTTGACCCATGTAGTCTCAAGCAAGGCCATCAGAACTTCAGGTTCCTCAATTTCATATGGTTGGTCAGTTCCTAATAACCTAAATTCTTCATCTTAATGGAAAACTTTCATTATCACACGAAATCTTCTCTATATAGAGAAATCACGTTATTCACAAGAAGAAGGTGCATCCCCACGCTAGATTTTCTTCAATGTCTTAGTTTTCATTTTCACAAGGTTCATTGATCAAAAGTCTTCTCCCAATTTTCACGTAGAATGAGAGCAATAAAGTCGCATTATTTCCATGAACTAAATATCAAAAAAGGCGAGTTGATCACAATCTTGTGCCATCATTAAGGGATGCAAATAGGATTTTTTAAATAGTGTTTGATGATCAAGAAAAAAATAAATCTTGATATTTGGCTTGGAATAACAATGTACATGTTGGGTAGAAGAGAGTTTCATTGCTTCAAAATTGTGCCAACAATTTTCCTCCTCTACCCCTAAGCTACTTTCAATTAAAGGGGAGAATATATTGAAGAGCACGAAGCCCATCATTCGACCCATTTTTTTTTCTAATCACCAACTGTTTCCACCTAAGTAGAGAATATAGAATTTTTCATTTGAATTATGGCATGCAAAATGGTTTTTTGCATAGGAACAAGCCTAATCTTCTTCTAACTGCATTGCACACCTCATTCTTGGTTGAGGTTCTAGCTTGTGGATAAAATTCTACACTCATCACTTTTGCAAATGTGTGAGAGTCCTACCCCAAATTCGTAATACTTTTTCTATTAGAAGTGCACTCCTCCCATTAGGCCTCTTTGTACACAATGTTCAGCTCTCCAGGCTCTAGCACAAGTGCACACTACTTGGTCAAAGTATGACTGAATATACATGGAAATGGCTACATATCTAGGAGAATTCGTATGCAAAGTCATACTTCCTAGAAAAGTGTAAAGAAACATCCTCTCCTATTGCTTTCTATTGAAAGATTAGTTGTATGAAACATGTTTGAGGAACATAGAGGTCGTCAAAGGTATTGACATAAATTCAATCAAGCATGATAGAAGGTTCTACATTAGCAAAAAGAAATGTAATTCCTAAAAAGTTTGTAATCAAATCTTACTATTTCGATACTAAGAAATGATTTTGCTCTTCAAAGTAATTGTATATGAGTTTGAGAATTTCTCTATGCTAAGAGACTTAGTACACATTGGATGAGGTCGTCTTAATAGAAATGCTTTAAGTATTCCTTTAATTTCATTTAAATCCCTTTTTTGTGTGTACTCTTAATTTCCTTCCAAGTCAATCTTTCTTATCGAGAAATTTATCGAGAAATCACTTTTCCTTGAAAAAAGAACTCTCAATCATAAGAAGCCCCTACCTTTTATACATCACAGAGTGTTTTTGCTTAAGAACAACAAGATCAAATCCAAGTGGGCACCACATGAGGGAGACAAGAGGGTAATCAACCTCCTTGGTAAAAACCCTCTAACTTTGTATGTTCTTCCCCTACCTTGTGGGATTCAGAAGTCCCATGGGTGCTAGACCCATTCACTTGTACAATTTTTTTCTTTTGTTTAATTAAAGTCTGAGAGAGTAGGCTATTGCCAAACTTCCTTTTATTGAAAAAAAAAGTCAACTCTTATCTTCAATTTCTCTCTACTTTTTGTGAACCTACGATAATGGAAGATGCTTTTGTCAAGTTAAAGCGATATAGAAACTTGAAATGAACTCAAAAGATTATGCAAAGAGCATAGAGATAGAAAAATAGACTAGAGTTTCATCATATGGATCATGTGTTAAAAATTTGGTAGAAATTTTGTACAATGTTAAAACAAATGAAAAAAAAATCAAAATACTAAAACTAAAGCACAAAGTGTGTCACGAGGAAGGAATAAGGAAGAGTGATCTCTCACACACTCTCACACTCAGAGGAGCACACACACAGATTGAGGTAAGGAAGAATGATCTTCTTCTTCTTCTACTACTACATAAAAGGAATATACAAGAATGACCCAATACAACAATACTAGTGCAATATATAAAGAACACTACATATAAGAAAAACCCAATGTCCACAAATGAGTGAGATCGCAAGAAACAAGTGTGTCATCACTCTCAATGGATGAATCTAGTAAAGCTCACAGAAGTATTCCTCACATATACCGGCATGAGAGAAATGGAAAAGTGATACATGTCATCCTTGATCGTCACATGTACAGCTTGATATTCAACACTCCCCCTCAAGCTCAACATCATGTCCTCTAATCCAAGAATCTTTCGAAAATTCTTCAGCTTCTCTCCTCCAAGTGCTTTAGTGAAAATATGAGCAACCTACACATCTAGCCTCACATAAACAAGGTCAATATCACCTTCTAATTCCTTCTCTCTGGTGAAGTGATAACGTACCTCAATATGCTTTCTTCTAGCATGAAAAATAGGGTTTCATGCTAAGTGAACATTGCTAAGATTATCACAATACATGATGATTGACTTTTGCACTTCCACACCTAAATCTGCAAGTAGCATCTCGAATCATGATGTTTCAGATGCTTCCATTGTAGCACCTCTATACTCTACCTTTGTACTTACCAAAGCAATAGTGGGTTGCTTCTTGCTGCTTGATGTTGTAGCTACATTCCCAAAATGAGAATAAAAAGCCACTAGTAGATCTTCTATAAGGAATACTACTAGTCCAATCTGCATCGGTGTATCCATGAATGTGCAAATCTACACCAGCTTCATAAAACAATGCATAATCCAAAGTAGCATTCACATAATGTAGATTGCACCTTAGATCATCTAAATATGATTTCCTAGGAGCCTCCATAAATTGCCTTTCAAGTCCGACCATGTAGTTTAGATCAGGCCTTGTAAGTGTGAGATATAACAAACTTCCCCTATTTTCCTTATATATAGTAGCATTTTCGAATGCTTCACTTGATGTAGTATCCATAATCAAGGCATATTTCCTTTGCAAGATCCAAAACAAACAATACTGAATGTATTACCACTAGAATGTACACAGATAAGTGACCCATTAGGGCAATAGGCATACATACATGTCGAGGGAGGAAATACGTCAAGTTGATCTCTAAAGCAAAGAACCTCTCCTTGACATAATGATAATGTACCTCAATGTGCTTAGTGCGAGCATGGAACAGAGGGTTCCTTGCAACTAGCAATGAGCTCTAACTGTCAGTGAACATGGTGGTGGCAGAAGACTCACGACAACCAAATGAGCCATAAGGCATCTAAGCCATACAAACTCAATAGTCCCTACGAAAGTTTCCCTATACTCAGCATCACAAATAGAAGTGGTCACATTAGGCTGCTTCTTGCTTAGCCAAGATATGCATGAGCTATGAAGCATTAAGAAAACACCACTAGTGGACACATGATTGTCCCAGCAACCAGCCGTATCAGTGTCAGAAAAAGCATGCAAATCTGCACTTGGGATAAAACAACCCAAGTCATCGGGTACCATTCAAGTAGTGAAAGATACACTTAACCACCTACCAATGCTTGACACCCAAGAAATGCATAAACATCCTCACCTGCGAGATAGCAAACTAAATATCTAGCCAAGTAATGCATAAGTAAATCAAGCATCCAACAACTTGCTGATAAAGAACAATATCAAATGCACCTCCAGCATCATTAAGACTCAATCGTAAATTTGTCTCCATAGCAATGGAATTAGGTTTATAGTATTCCAGGCCAAAACACTCCAATAAATTGTGAATATATTTCCTTTGACATAAAGCCATTCTACCATCAACTTACATAAATTAAATGCCCAAATAATGATGCAAATGTCACAAATTAGACATCTCAAATGAGACATGCAAATCAACCTTAAAATGAGCAATATGCTTGTCATGAGGACCAGTGAGCAACATGTCATCAACATACACAACAATGATCAAAAGCACATCATTACACACATAATATATAAGGTGCTTTTAGTTAGGCTATTCTCAAAACCATGTGCAATGTGACATACATGTATCTTTTCTTACCAAGCGCATGGTGCTTGCTTTAATCCATATAATGCATTCTTTAACCTGCACACCTCAGTTTCAAGCCCTTTTCGCACAAAGATTTCGAGTGTCCAATTCAACATTTAAATTCTAAAAGCATGCAACGTATCTGTGAAGCATGCTTACTAGGGAAGCAAATGAGATGACACATAAAGAAACAGGTTTGTAAGACAACACCCCTTGGGTATATGTGTCCATTGGGCATCTATAGGAGAAACATGTGATTTAGGGGAATTCTATCTATAGCTAAATTTCTAGCTTGTTTATTTATATGCATCATTTTTCTTGGAGCCAGCAAGATGGATGTACAATTTAACTATTCAAGTCCTTGTGAAATCTTCTTAAATTCATAAGAACTTGGTCTAGATGAATGAAATTTTACTATGGTCGATTAAAGCATATAACTAAGAGGTTACACTATCGTACAATTTCAACAAACATCTAGTGACCTCTTTCATGACTGGAGGACTAATCTATCCAATCTAGACATAAAGTTCCTAGTGAAAGGTAGAAGAGAGTCATTTTTGCACTTTGTTTTAATTGAAGTTAAGAAAAATCTCAAAATGAATTGCAAAATTATCCTAACATGGAACATTTTCTCAAAGACTTGAAACTCAAATTCAATTTGAGCTTGAGATTGCGCATCAATCAAATTTACATATAGTGTCCTATACCACCATATCTAGTTTGATTCTCATTTAGAACTTCATGCTCAAGACAAGAAAGCCTCCACTTACACTAGAAATAGAATCTAGCCTCCAAACACAAAAGAGAATGGCATGTGAAATCTACCCAATCCTTCATTCTATGGAATTTGGGACTAATGATTTCCTCTATACTTAACTGGTTTTGACATATGCGTGTACAACCTCCACAACATCTTTAGCACCTTTTACCAAATTTAACTATTATTAGATGTACTCAACACTATAGTTAAGTGTCCCTATATTCAATTCCATTCAATTGGATGCTTGTAGAAGCCTCTAAAGAGTCTTTAAAAAAATTATATCTCCCTAATGCTCTCAAAGACATTCCCATCGTTTGACTCCGATGATGCATTCATGGGGATTTAAACGAAGACCTCTTTTTTCCCAGCATTGAGATTTATTTAGGATAATTCTATAACTTGATTAATACTCAAGAATATCCTAATGTTAATCTTATCTTGAACTTCAACAAGCTAATTTATAACATTCTCCCCTCCCGACCAACCACATGAAGAAAATTTATATCCTTCAAAATATGATTCAAGGTACAACTACATAGTAGCACTCCCTTGAGCCCATGATCATATTTTCACTATTCACGAATTCAAGAAGTTTTCTCTGATTCACTAGAACTTGGTCTAGATGAATGATTTCTTACTATTGTTGACCAAAACATCATAACTAGAGATCTCCACTATAATTCACGTCAAAACAACATTGATCATCCTCCTTCCTCATTAACAGAGTGGTGTATCGAATCCATTCGAAAGGCTCTTGTAGAATGGAGTAAAGATGTGTTCACTCACTTTTGTTAACTCCAATTCAACTAGACCAAAACGAAAATCCTAAATGAAGTGCATAACTATAGAAACATGAAACATTTTCATAAAGTCCTTCTTTGGCATCTACATGGAAGCTTAACATTTCATCAAACACCACATCTCTGCTTACCTTGACTTATCATGTGAGTGGGTTAGAACATTTATGTCCTTTTGCTCAAGGGAGTATCCAATGAAGATACATTTTTCAGATTTTGGATCAAGCTTCATCCCCAAATCATCTAGAACATGTACAAATGCAATACAACCAAATAATTTCTATTTCATAAGTTTGGCCTTTTACTTGTAAATTTCTCTTCAAGTGCAACTTGATGTATAATAGTAGTTGGAGTTCTTCTCATGATGTATACAATAGTGTTCATCGATTCCGCCCAATAACAATGAGCCATATTCTTGTCAACCATCAAGGCCCTTGCTATTTTTGCAATATGTTTATTTTTTCATTCACCAATGCCATTCTGTTGTAGTGTGTACTTGCACAAAAACTATAGTTGAATTCCATGTCTTTTTAGAAAGCTAGTGAACTCATTTGACATGAATTCACCTCCTCCATCCGATCTTAATGTTTGAATATGCTTCTCTATCCACTTTTCCACCATAGCCTTACAAATCAGGAAGTGAGTGAACTCCTCACTTTTCTCTTTTATGAACTATACTCATAGTTTCCATGTATGGTCATCAATGAAAGTAACATAAAACCCGCTATCGGAACGATTTGATTCCTCCAATTGACATACAGGAATATCAAAAATTTCTTATAAATTGGTGTTCTAAAACAATTAGAGATATGTTCTATAGGAGCTTCTGATTTGCCTAAAATCTCTCTTAAGTATTTGTAGGCCGAAGATGATAGAAAAGTGCATTTGTACTCTCATTTGATTGTTTGTATTTATTTATATGTTGTGCTTCATTATGATTTGATGTGTTCTTGATTGGTGAATGAAACCCTGTATAATTAAATCTATGTAAAACAAATGTAAACCTATTTATTCAACTTATATGAGCCTATGAAAAACTACATCTTTCCTTGTGCATGATCCATCTTAATGACATACAGAAATAATCTTGACTTATCCAAATCGAAGCATCAAACATAGAACATCCTATGAAGTTTTTATGAATTTTCTAAGGATAAAACCTTGTTGAGATACAATATTCGAAACACTAGATACTCATTCTATCTATCATGTCTAAATGGAGAGTTTAATTAATGGTGAATTTAAGTATCTAAATACATTATAACTTAATGTAAACCTAAAATTAGAAGTATTAAAAAGTAGTAAAGTAAAATCAAAATAATCAAAATACATGAGTAGCTATCTAACTGTATGTTTGTGATCATGTGCATGAATGTAACTAAACAAGTATGAGTGAGAGTGAGTTGAGATACGAGTGCATGGTGTGTATGTGACTAAGAGCTTGCATGTGCATTTTGTGAGTAAAGTAATCGAGAGTTAAGTACTTGTTTATGCATATGATTGTGTATAAATATGTATGGTTATATGTGATTTTCCTAATGTGTTTTTTACAAGTAATCTTTGTCTTCCTTTCTTCACCTCCTTCTGCTTTCTCCCCTCCTTCTCGGATTGTTGCTTTCTGACAAGAGGGACATCATAGAGAGCGACAAGATCAAAACCAACTAGGGCCCACATGAGGGGGACAAAAGGGTTATCAATCTTCTTTTTTAAATTATCTAGTAATCTATAAGGATCCCATACTTTGTGGGATATGGGGGGTCCCATGGGTGCTAGGACCAATTACTTGAACAACTGTACGAAAGAGTAGGCTCTGCCAAACTTCCTTTTGAAAAAACATAAAATGTTCTGTACAAGCATAAAATGATTATTTCAAAGTTTTTGTACTTAGATAATATAAATATATGGATTCAAATTATTTTTTACTTTAAATGATATACATATGCGGATTCAAATTTGCATCTTCAGTCCAGTACCTCAACCAAAAATCGAGCCTTTGTTTGGCATCTCCTTCATCCTTACTAGGACGATCTGGCCAACTCTTTTGTGCAACAAATCAATTCCTATAATTACCTTATTTCCAATGGACAAATATATAGCATTAGGGTTTGAAGGTTTTACCTCTATAGTAAAGAGCCTCCCTAGCTTTCTTCCTCTTGGAATGAGTATGTAATCCTACTTGGTTTATTCAAAAAAGTAACCTTAATCATTTAACCTCACTTCATAACCTCTTTCTCCCATTTTTTTGATTGACACCAAGTTTGTAGTGACAATTCTCACCTACAACACATCCTTAAGCACTTTGGAGTTTTATGATCCATCCAATGGAATACCTTGCACATGTCAAATCCTATGTGTAGGGCCATCACCTATGTCTAATAGCCCAAGAGTGGTGGGTAATCATAATTTGAAGCTATATCTGATTTGGAACTCATGTGGATTTTACAACAAGTATCTATGTACCATGTGTGATATGAGTTAGCCATTTCATTTGATCCATACATCTTCATATATTTTTCACTCTCAACGTTGGTTAAGGTACTGCATAATTACCTTAGTTCCTTGTATAAACCTAATTGCATCATTTTTTGGATGATAAATCATTGGCAAGTGTGTTGGCTCTCTTCCTTGTGATATATGCCTCTTCCTCAACTCCTTCCTCTTCCTTTTGATCCATAGCTTTGATTAGAGTTTTATTGATGGATTGAATTTTGTCTCTCTCTCCCCCTATTTGGGAGTTGTCTCCACCTCTTTTCCCTTTGTCTCTATCTATATAGAAGACCTTGGCTTAATTTCCCTTTGATTGTGATCCTTATTGGTTCATCTCTTCATTCACCATCAATGTGACTAATGGGTCGAAATCTAGCAAGTATTCTCTCAAATACAGTGATGTGGTGAAGTATCTACATCTCCCATCTTTTTTCAAGCCATTGAAAGTGTGAGAAACCAACTCATCACGTTGAATTGAGCTCCGAGTTCCACCTAGGGCAGCTACAAGCTGCTTTACATTCAAAGTGTACTCATTTACATTAGTGCTAGGTGTCATACTAAGAATATTCAGCTCTTCTTCACCTTTATCTTTCTTTTATTGGGTGAACGATAAATAAAACCTCCCAAACCTTATTAGACATATCCAAGTATTGGATGTTCCCAAATATCCTACCATTTACACATCGTGATAATATAGATATAACCCTTCTTTCAATCTAAATCCATTCGTTTAGGTATTTTCCATGTCCATGAAATGGTGGATCATCTACATAGGGCATTCCATCCATGTCACTCACCAAACTCCGCAATCTTTTGTCCATAATGTAGTTATTGGGCTTCAATCTCCAAGGATGAAATATGCCGTGCTCAAACTTCTCTAGTCATCCATTCTATTATACCACACTAAACTAAAGTGTACTTCTCTAACTCGTTCTAACCTATATTAAAGAGATCGAAGGCGTAGATGTTACCTCTTGATAGTTACTCTCTATTACTCTCTTGATCTCCTTGGATTTGTTAATGGTTTTCTTTTTCTTGCCTCCTTTGAAGTCCCCTTTGTGTTTTTAAGTGATGAAGTAATCTCATGTTGAATCCTCCAATTTATTTGACCTCTCCAAGTCAAAATATGAAGTCATTTGATGTCTCCAACATTTGAAATGCTCTAATAAAACTAGTGGAGGATGATTCAAACACCCCAAGATAGCCTTGGAAAGCTGGATCACCTCCACTAGGTTCCTGTAAAGAGATTCATGCTTTGCTTTGTAACTTTCTTTGAGATATCAACCTTTTGCTTTTACAAACTTCAATTTAACATTATGATATACCAAAATGTATTTAAGACATTATAAATGGATGTTTGGGTAGTGAAAACTATGCCTTTCAAGGGGTCTGAAGGTTGTGCCATGCCGTGAAGATCCATTTTGCCGCCAACTTGTCAGCCATGCCTTCAATCTCCATAATGCGCAGACCCCCATAATCCTTTTGGGTGATGCAAGAAGACCATTTAATCCAAGTCACTCTTGATCATTCATTCTCCAGCAAGAGAGAAAGTAAATGTTCGAGTATAAGAGGAAGGTATTAATCACATGGCATGGCCCGTGAGGTTGGTTTGCATGCCCTTCCAATGCACTAACTTGTTGCTCCATGGAGACACCAAAGCCCATTAGAATCCCAAGTAGGTTGAAGACCTGACCCCTGGGGATAATTTAGCAACCATGCTCAACCAGCAGTTGGAGTGGCGGTCCGATGATGGCTCTCAAAGCAGTTTTGGAGTGCTTGATTTGGAACCAGATACCTCATAGAAAGTGCCAAGGCACCCCCAAAAGGCATTCATCTACCCATGGTTGAGAGGTAGGGAAATACCTTTAATATGGTCCCATTCTATGTGATGTTGCACGAGACCTTTGAGCCCTTCCATGGAAATAGGGAAGAGGAGAGGGGCCAATGGGCTTCCTTTCCTAAAAGGTTCCTTTAATCAGATAGTCTTTGATAATTGGTTGTTCATATTTATTTGCATTGATGGGATCCCGAGCAAGGTGCGTATCATCTCACTAAATTTCTGACTAGAGTCGAGGTCTTTAAGAGATTGGAGAACAAGGTCTCATTCTAGCCTATTGTAGGCTTTGTCAAATTCAATATGAAGGAAAACTACATCTTGCTCATAATTTTCAGTGAATTCAAGACCTTCCCAAATATGAATAATAGCTTATAGTATTGATCTACCCTTGATGAATCCTTTTCGGTCTTTTCTAAGCCAGCACTTCAAGTGATAAGAATTTTTGTTGGCAATTACTTTCACAAGAATCTTATACCATGTTTGAAGCATCGTGATTAGGCACCATTTCTCAATCCTATTCTTATAACCTTTTTATGGATTACCTTGATGACACCATTGTTTAGGCATTCGGGAAGGGCACCAAAAGCTAACACCTCTTGCCAATCCAAGCACGATGGGGTGGCCACTACCTATCTAAAAGACTTTAAACATTGAGTTTTGAGGCTATCAGGACCCAAGTATTTTCCATAATTTATTGTATCAATCACTTTGAGAATCTCATTATGTGAAATGGGTGCATCAAGGAGGGATTTTAGATTATGCGCTATTCTCAAGGGAGAGACTCTCAAGATGGTCACCATCTAGTCGCTCTTGTGGGGAGAAAGAGGCGTCGAAACCCCCAAGAGTTGAGTAAAATGGTCAAATAATAGCAACGTTTTCTTCTTTAGTTTTGCATTCAACCCTGTTACTACGTATCGAAAAGGGATTAGAGTCTCTAATTTGCTTCCTCTTGATCCAACTAAAGAGATGTGTGGCATCCTCAAGAGGAACCAAACTAGAAACTCTATTCCCTTTTTGATAGGTAGTAATAGATCAAATGCAAAATGGAAGAAGAAAACACTACTACTATTGTCCACTATTTTACTCAACTCCCGGGATTTCGATGCCTCTTTCTCCCCATAGGAGGGTGTGCATGGAAACCACACCGAGAGTCTCTCCCTCGAGAATACTGCATAATCTGAAGTCTCTCCTTGATTTACCCATTTCAGATAATGAGATTCTCGAAGTCATTGATATGCTCCCTAATGGGAAAAGCTCTGGTCGTGACAACCTCAGAAATGAATTTTTTTAGGTCTTTTAGACAGGTGTTGGGCACCCCGTAGCACTTGGTTTGGCAAGAGGTGTAAGCTTTTGGTGCCCTTCCCGAATGCCTAAGCAATGGTATAATCAAGCTAATTCATAAAAACAAACTTTTTAGTTGTGACTTTTCTTTTTGAAGAAAGAACTGACGTCAAAGCTCCCAGAGACGTGTCGATGTATTATTTCAAGAGACAATGTGAGTTTCTTCCAGTTTCCTCAGCTGGCCAGTGGCCACTAGTTTTAGTGCCTCTGATGCACGTCCAGCTATTTGTCTAAGTAGTGAATCCAATCTATACATTTTCATTAGAAACTTCACTCATGGTCCTGACAATTCATCAAGTAGGATCAGTAGTAGCCGTGATCATCAGCACCGACACCTCTGCTCATTCTACCGATGCGCAAGCTCACCATGAAGATCAATCATCTCGACTGATACCGCGAATGAAGGAACAGACAACAAAAGGTCCCCGACACGTATCGAAGGTACCATCTTTCAAGAAGCAACGTAGGTTTCTTCCAGATGCCCTGTTCTCGTTACTAGCTTTGTGCTTACATAGCTTGCCGACGTATTTTAAGGGACCAGAGGAGGCGACACAGTTTCTGTATTTACAGCCTGGACTCAGTCTAGAGAGAGAGTACGGAAACAGATCACATCTTTAACCTGCAGATCATTGCGTGAATTTCGGCATAGTATTTGTTCAGAGTCGTTTGCGTAGAAGGTGTTTTGGACAACTTACTATTTCTACTTTGCTCTCCTCCACAATATCTCTAAATCCAAACTTTCACCTGCTTAGTAGTGATTAGATTAAACAAAGGAAAAAGTTTCAGAATCCATTGTTCTATAGCTAAAACGAATAGGATATTCTTTTACTCGTTAACTAGTAGTGAAAGGGAAACATGTGGATGACATTCTAAAAGGGAAACATGTGGATGACATGTGTCAAACAATTGGGGATACTTAGCGAGGAACAATATATTCAAGATGCCACATTAGCTAAAGAAGTCTTTGTAATCTTTAAATAAGTGGAGGAGACGAAGGGGTCAAACAGAAATTCGATCGTATAAGTTTTCCTCCTTTCTTATTAGTTTCTAGGTCTCTCATACTCACAAACGAATGTACCTGCATTCGCTAAAGAACTCTTTATAATCTTTACATAACTGGACGAGACGAGGATTTTTTATAAGATACAGACATTGGTTTCAGTTTGAAGGTCCCCATAATGTATCATGTAGTACATAGTCATTTTTTACAAAATGTGGGGAAATACTTTTGCGATGTAAGTGGATATACGTACCCATTATGGCATACATGTTGAACTGCCTTCAATCAAAAATAGTTGAGCAATCATCTCTGAGTTATCAAATTAGAGAGATTAAAATCAACGTTTTGAATTTTTACTATATCATTAACCATACATCTGTATGGACGGAATAGGAAAGAAATAAAAGATAACCAAAATGACTATTTTGAAAGACTATCAGAACTAAGATCCATCTTTGCCTTACCATCGGCTCACGCTAGAGCCATTTTTTTATTTCGTCTAATCCCATCCCATCTAGAAGATAAACCTCAATCGATAAGGATTGGTAATATCCTCAAAATAGTAATCTTTTGAACTTTTTTTTTGAAGAGACAGGAAGTATAGTAAAAATGGCATGTAAAGATGTACAAAGGGCAGAGATGCCCCCACCTCAATGAAACAACAGCAAGCCAACAGAAGGCCAACCATAGAGACGTTTACATGGACTTTGTCTCATTCATAACTTGTTAAAGAAAAGCCTCTTTTCTAAACAGTTCAGACCAAGTTTCTTCATGATTAGCATAAGCTTTATTTGTTTGGGATCTGAAGACCAATGATCTCAAAACGTTCTAGATGCAATCATTGTTAAGATGTGTGATTTCATTGGACAAGCGATACTGGTTTAGGAAAACAATGTTGAGATGGAGAAGATCAATGGACCCAAAGTTCAGAGCCTAACTCTCATGGCTCGATCAAGGTCCCAAGGAGATGGAGGAGAAGTCTTGAATGCTCATTTGGATGTGCCGTAGTAAATATAATACTAAGAGCTACCATAGATGGATCTACGAATCCAATCTCATGAGGATCAAAGAAAACGCTTTTCGATGTTTGAAATCCTTTGTGAGAAAGAATCATTATCTTTTTCATTTACAAAGTCTTTTGATCCTATTTGAATCTAATTAAGAATTTCTTTAGTGAATTTGTGTCCTATCCCTTTTTTTGTCATAGTGGTGGCTGATTATTTGCTCTTTTTATGAGCTCATTACTACCGTTTGGATGTGGAATCATAGTCAATTTTACCTTTTTATCAGAATTCTTATACTTTCTCTCCGCACAAACTCCATTATTATCAAGAGTATTTCCAAAATTTTCCATTTCCTCATACATAGCAATCGAATGTACATAGATTCTGCAATCCGTTTCTCTTTCATTCATAAATTCTTTCAAGCTGAAAATTCTTTTAGTGAAAGATTTGTCATCAAAGATCCCAAAGATTTGTCCATCATGATTGAGAACTCTACAACCATAGATGTTTCTTTGAAGACTTTTTAAATACGCTTTTCCCATTTCTTTAATCATGAAAACATATGAAATTGAAATGAATTATATAAAGAGATTTCTATGAAAATTGATACAAATATATTTACAATTGGGATGCTTTTTTTGTTGTATATTATTGAACAAGGCATTATTAAAATGTTAAATTATTAATGTATTAATGTGTTTTTTTTATGTTTTTGATATAGCAACTGAAGGTTGGTGAGGAGCATGCAAGGCGTGAAAGGGCGGACATCAATAATCCGAAATAATTATTATTTAGCTTGTAAATAAACCGGCGTAGAAGGTTCTATTGTTAGAAAAGTAATGGTTAGAATAATGGTCGTTGTAGACCGCAATTTCTATTATTATAAGCAATGGCTTTCTTTAAATGTTACCAACTTTTAGTTTCACGTCTGTTTTTCGAAGCCGCCCTCATGTAACCACTATTTTCGACGTAATCAAAAGTCCTATAAATACATGCACTCTATGGACTGTCGAAACAGAGTGCATGGGAGGAGATTGCACCCAATCTTGCGTTCGGTCTCATCTTCTCTTGTTGCCTATATTTTCTGTGTGTTTTTCTGCGTCCGTAATCTCTGTATGCGAGTGAGCAAGATCTTGACAACAGTGGTATTAGAGCCAGGCATGTGGCAATACAGAGGGTTCTGTTCTCTGTTCGCGATTCTGAATTCCATTTCCATTTCCATCTCCATTTCCGTCTCCATTTCCGTCTCCATTTCCGTCTCCGTCTCCGTCTCCGGCTCCGACTCCAGTTCCGTTTCCTCTTCCGGTTCCTGTTCCAGAACCTACGTTTTCTCCTTCGGCTTACTCCAAGGCATTGACTAAGGCAATAACTTAGGCAATATTGGCACCCAAGGCTCCCTTGGCGACCGTTGGCTACGCGCGAGGCAATTTTAATTTTTGAGTGGTAATAGAGAGGTTTAGAGTCCCTAAGGTAGGAGGATTTGAACCCACAACCTCCTACTTTCAAGGGAAGTACTTTGACCACTCCACCATCTCTTGGAGTTGTACTCAAGTTCTCTCTCTTTATTACTTATGGAAGGCGCGCGTGTCGATTTCAAGATTGGACCCAAGAAAGAATCAAGTGTATCTCTCAATCCGTAGGGTGGATTGAGGCGCGTAATATACCGTTGGAAAGCTCTCAGAACAAACTTTCCAATGAGCTAGTCAAGCAAGGTTGAGAGCAAGGGTCCAAGAGCACCATGGAGGATTACAGTAATTCACCTCTACCTGCAGCAACACTTGAACAACAACTAGAGCTCTTGCGGTATGAGCTTCAAGGAGCTCATAACGAGATCCGACAACGTGATGAAATCCTCCAAAAGATGCAAGCTGAGGAAGACAACCTTACGAGAGTAGTAAAAGCTATTGTGTCTGCCCAATCTGATGTTACTCATTCAAAGATTGGTAATAGAAACTACCAGTTTCTACGATTTGATGGCCGAAAAGATGGGCCTTTAGTACTTTCCTGGTTGTCGCAGTTTGATGATTTTTATACCGATGAAATGTATGTTGAAAGTGAAAAAATTAAATTTTCCACTAACTATTTAGTAGGTAAAGCACAACTCTGGTGGAATGTCCTACGAGATAGTACAGAGCGTCCAACAACTTGGAAGGCTTTTCAAGAAAACGTGAAGGATTCATTTCTTCCTCCTCAATACCATTTGCATGTTCGACGAGCATGGACGATCCTTACATGGAAGGAGGGTGATACGGTTACTACCTACACATAGTGGTTCTGGCAAAATTTGCTACTTGTACGAATGCTTGAAGATGTATCAAAAGATATCTTGCAGCAAAAATACGAAGATGGTTTGGAGGTGGGAATCCAAGCTAAGCTTCACACTCTACGACCTACAACCCTCAACGAGGCTATATCTTTTGCTTATGATGCAGAAAAAGAATTCCAGTCCATAACCAAGTCACTCTGTCTACACCAACCACGTCCACGACCATTTCCTGTTAAACCTTCATTTCCTATGAAGCGTAATTCTAATGCCCCATCTAACCCTAGTTTTCCTGGTCCTCCACAATCCAATTACTCAACTCCACCCATTGCTTCATCTCTCCAACCAACCAAACCACCTACCCTTCAAACTTCAGCAGTGAATGCCCAACAGAAGCGACCACGAATCACTTGCTCGAATTGTGGTAAACCTGGACATACAAAAATAAGGTACAGATTGTAACCTCTTCATATAAAACCGGCTACAGCTCGATTGCATAACATGGAGGTCTATAATGAAGAAATTCCTTCTGTTTGGACAGAGGAATCACTTGAGAAGGATTTAAGTACCTTGGGTAATGATATCTCTCTACACTCTCTTCTTTGCATGCAGGGTACAATAAATAACAAACGAGTTAAAATTCTACATGACGATGGTAGTTCACATGACTTCATTTCACATTTATTAGTACAAGAACTTAAATTACAAACGTTTCCTTCTTTGTATAAAGTGAAAGCTGCATTTCAAGGTAGTCGTTATAATGTAACACGAGAAGTGCAAGATGTTACGATTAGCATAGGCCCTTATGTTGATTCACGAACATTTTTAATTGCACCTTTGCAATCTTATGATGTTATACTAGGTATGCCTTTTCGTTACCATTATAACCCACGTATTGACTACCATACTCATACCTTTAAGTTTGCTTTCAAAGGTCAAATCATTACTCTGTCTGCACGGCATGATTTCCAGCCATTTCCATTGATTAGTCACACTCAAGTAAAGCGTGCATGTAGGAAAGGATTCAACTCATGCATTGTTTTTGTCAATGTCATCAATGATTAGACTCATACACTTCCAGATGCATATAAACGTTTCATGAGTACTTATAAGGATTGTTTTATGTCTGAATATCCCTCTGAACTACCACCATCTCGAGGATCCTTTGACCATAGCATAGACTTAGTCCCTGGTAGTTCTCCTCCTCATAAAGCACCTGTAGAGGAGGTACTGGGGTGTCTACTTCTACCAAAAGTAGAGACAAACTCTTCTAGTACGTCGCCTACTCAAGGGGGGTTCTCTTTTAGGGAAGTATACCCCTTAACATTTCTGTGAGCAGGTAAATAACAATGTTTGCACAGAGATGTAAATACTTCAGGAAATGTATATACCACAGGTGACCAAGGAGAACCATACACTTCTTAATTCGACTCCAATGATTACAAATAAAATCCGTCAAGGAATACTCAAAACTAAGGCTCAGTGCTTCCTGGCACTCTATGCAAACAAACACTGGCACTTTGTGCAGAAAGACAAAGCTCAATACAAGCGGATGAGAATTTCTCTAGAAAATCAGAGTTACAATATCACTACCCCGATAGAAGAATCCAAGGCACTCTCTTACTCTATGGTGCTCATAGCCCTCCACTGGGAAGCCCACACTCTGTACCCACTCCACTGAGTGACTCCCACATTAGACTTGAAACCACCAAGAGCAAGAAAAGACTTCTGCACGAATACCCGCGTCAATGTAACTCTAAAAAAAATGTACCCAAAAGTGTGTGTACAGTGTACTCTCAGTGACAAAAATGTACCCCACATAGCACAAATCCCTTGTTTTATAGGCCCCAATAGGGCAAGAGCCTTGCCGAAACTTCACGTCCATTGATCACGCGCCGGTGGAATGCCCAAATTGGGGGTAGGTCAAATATTCCCTTGACTTGAATTTGATCCACAAAAGTAGGTAGTTGCCGTGAATGGTTGGTGGCAAGAAACTATTCCCTGCTTCCAATTTTATCCTGCACACTTTTATCCCATACCTCTCTTGTAGTTAAATTGAGACCCTTATTTTGCATTGCCGGTGATTTAGAAACTCCTCTTGAGTGTGAGCAAGGGAGGGTAGATTTTACTTGTAACTTTACAATTCCTAGAGCCCCAAGAAATACTTTAATTTGAAAAGTCATCACCAAGCTGGCTCGAAGTACTCATTTGCATCCTCAGACTCATCAAGCTTGTATTTGATGAATTTTAATGTCCTCTTTATGACTCCATATCTGTCATCTCCTGAGATGGCCAGGACTGAAGAATTGCCTCCGGAATTTTGCATTGTTCCTATGTGATTGTGATTGTGAGTGACTGTGTGCATGTGTTTGTGTGTGTGGGTGCGCGTGTGTGAATGAGGGTAGGTGTGTGTGCATGTGTGTAATTGTGTGTGTATGCATGTGTAATTATGCATGTGAGTGTGTGCGTGAATGTATGTATGTGTGAGTGTGTAATTGTGTGTGTATGCACGTGTGTATGGGTGTGTGCATGTGTTTGTGTGTCTGAGTACATGTGAGGATGTGTGTGTGTGCATGGATGTGTGTGTGTGTATGTGTGGTTGTGCATGTGTGGTGTGGGTGGATGAGAGTATCTGTGTGTGCATGTGGGTGTGGGCCGCATGTGTATGTGTGGGGTGTGAGCATATGTGTAAAAGGTGAGGGGGGCGCATGCGTGTAAAGAGTGAAGGGGGGGGATGTAGATGAGCGAGCGGGGGCGGGGGATGTGGAGGGCAGCGGGCGGGGGAAACTGGGCGGGCGGGGGATGTTGGGCGGGTGGCGGGGGGGAATTGGGCGGGTGGCGGGGGCGGGAGATTTCTGCGGGGCGCGGGGGAGGAATGCAGCGGGGGGCGGGGAAGGAGTGCAGCGGGGGCGGGGGAGGAGGGCAGCGGGGCGGGGGGGAAATTGGGCGGGTGGCGGGGGGCGGGGGATTTCAGCAGGGCGCGGGGGAGGAGTGCAGCGGGGGCGGGGGACTACAGCGGGCGGGGTGAGGGGAGCTAGGCGGAGGCGGGGGCGGGGAACTACAGCGGGCTGGGTGAGGGGAGCTAGGCGGAGGCGGGGAACTACAGCGGGCGGGGAGAGAGAGAGAGAGAGAGAGAGAGAGAGAGAGAGAGAGAGAGAGAGAGAGAGAGAGAGAGAGAGAGAGAGAGAGAGAGAGAGAGAGAGAGAGAGAGAGAGAGAGAGAGAGAGAGAGAGAGAGAGAGAGAGAGAGAGAGAGAGAGAGAGAAGGAAGAAGGGACGGGGGGAGGAGAGAGAGAGAAAAATAGAGAGAGAGAGAGAGAAGGAAGAAGGGACGGGGGAGAAGAGAGAGAGAAATAGAGAGAGAGAGAGAGAGAGAGAGAGAGAGAAAGAGAAAGGGAGAAGGGGGTTCATGTGGGTGGCGGGTGGCGGATGCGGAAGGGGAGGTTCATGTGGGTGGCGGGTGCGGAAGAGCGGGAGGGGAGAGAGAGAGAGAGAGAGAAAGAGAGAGAGAGAGAGAGAGAGAGAGAGAGAGAGAGAGAGAGAGAGAGAGAGAGAGAGAGAGAGAGAGAGAGAGAGAGAGAGAGAGAGAGAGAGAAGGAAGAAGGGACGGGGGGAGGAGAGAGAGAGAGAAATAGAGAGAGAGAGAGAGAGAGAGAGAAAGAGAAAGGGAGAAGGGGGTTCATGTGGGTGGCGGGTGGCGGATGCGGAAGGGGAGGTTCATGCGGGTGGCGGGTGCGGAAGAGCGGGAGGGGAGAGAGAGAGAGAGAGAGAGAGAGAGAGAGAGAGAGAGAGAGAGAGAGAGAGAGAGAGAGAGAGAGAGAGAGAGAGAGAGAGAGAAAGAAAGAGAGAGAGGAGGGGAGGAGTAAGGGCGGAGGGTGGAGTGAGGAGGGCGGAGGGCGGAGTGAGGAGGGCGGAGAGCGGAGTGAGGAGGGCGGAGGGCGCAGACAGATGTGAGAGGAGAGGGAGAGAGTGAGAGATTTCCTCTTATCATTCCGTTGGTGATGTGCACCATATCCAAGAGCTACTCATGCCCACTGCCACCCTCTCTATTCATGACAGAGATACGACCAAGAACTCTGACCCCGGAGATACAATAAGCTCATCGCTTACTTCCACACTCAACATCTACTATGCCTATTGCGTACTCCTTCAGGGCAACTCCCATTTTGGCTCAACTCACAGCACTCACATCCATTAATCAGTCATATCCTGTTAATCCTCTCTCTTAGGTCTGTGCTCCTTCCTAGCTCCCAATCGATGAGCAGCTCTATTGACAAGGGCTTCATCTCTCACGCAATAAATTTCTTCTTTTGGAAAAAATAGAGCCGGTGTTGATGCCTTTCTCTTTGTAGCCTTCCGGTCTTGGCTCTGTTCCTTGTAGCTAATGCGGAAATTGAAGATCTGAACCCTCTCCTTCCATAATCTTCTTTTTAAGGTGTTACTCTATTCTGTTCATCACTACTAGCAGACCGAAACCATAAATTGAACACACTGTCGGTAGCAAAGCTCAAAAAAGCCCGATAGAGAGAGGGATCTACAACACCTTATAGACATGGCCCACTACATCAAAAGGAAATAGAAAATCAAGTAAAAGACCTATTACAAAAAGGACTTATAAGGCCTAGTTCTTCCCCATTTGGAGCACAAGTTCTCTTAGTAGAGAAGAAAAATAAAACTTATTGAATGTGCATTGATTATAGAGCCCTTAACAAGATCACGATCAAGAATAGATATCCTATTCCTCGAATAGATGATCTCTTAGATAAGTTACGAGGAGCTCGTGTCTTTAGTAAAATTGATCTTAAATCGGGTTACCATCAGATTCGTATGAGACAAAGTGATTATTTTAAGACTGCATTTAGAACTCAAAATGGCCATTATGAATTTATGGTAATGCCCTTTGGACTTACTAATGCCCCTGCTACATTTGCGCGAATGATGAACAATATTTTTCTTGATTACCAAGCTTTTGTTCTTGTATTCTTTGATGACATACTTGTTTACAGTCAGAATAATAGTGAACATGAAAAGCATCTTGAAACAGTTTTTCATTTGTTACGAGAAAACACATTTTATGCTAATCCGGAAAAGAGTTATTTCTTTCAGCGTAAGCTAGAATATTTAGGACATATTATTTCAAGTGAAGGTGTGCATGTGGATCTGAAAAAGATTAGAGTTATCATCATAGAATGGCCTACACCACAATCAGTCAATGATGTTCGTTCTTTTCTTGGGTTCGCTAGTTTCTATAGGAAGTTTGTTCGAAATTTTTCTTATTTAGCATTGCCTCTTACTTTGTTGTTGAAAAAGAAAATAAAATTTGCATGGGGATTTACCCAACAACAGTCCTTTGACAAACTTAAACATGCACTTTCACATGCACCTGTTTTACAAATACCTGATTTCTCACAACCCTTTCATGTTGTTACTGATGCTAGCGGTTCAGGAATAGGTGCTGTTCTGATGCAAAATGACCATCCCATTGCATTTGAGAGTAGAAAGCTTAAACAATCATAACAGAATTATAGTACGTATGATAAAGAACTGTTAGCAGTTGTGCATGCTTTGCGAATTTGGAAACACTATCTGATGGGCTCTGAGGTCTTAATCAAAACCGATGAACAGGCTATTAAACATTTATTAAATCAGCCCTTAATCTCTGATAGGCATCTTAAATGGGCATCCTTCATTCAAAATTTCCAACCCATGATACAATATCAGCCTGGTAAAGTTAATGTCCTAGCTGATGCTCTTAGCCGTTTTCCTTCGAATTCCGTTGTTTTGAATAATATTTTTGCCCTTCACATTCATTCTTTTCAAGACATGGTTTCCACTTATGCATCTGATTTGTATTTTTCACGTGCCTGGCATGACTCCAATATTGGTGCATCTTTATCTGATGAACATTATACATTTCATAATGGTTTTCTTTATTTTCAACATAGATTGTGCATAACCCAAGCTTTTCAAGATTTTGTCATTAAAGAAATGCATGAACCATCTTACATGGGTCATAGAGGCATATAGAGCACTATTTCTGCTTGCAAAGATTTCTTCTTTTGGCCACACATGGAAAAAGACATTGCACATTATGTTTCTCAATGCATTATATGTCAGCGTGTCAAACGTCATCATGGTAAACCATTTGGATTATTAATGCCACTTCCTATTCCAAATGAACCATGGGAACAAATCTCTACGGATTTTATCACAGGTCTTCCTACCACTTCATCACATAATGATATGATTTGGACAATAGTTGATAGGTTTAGTAAATATGCATATTTCATTCCATGTAGAAAAACTTTGAAAGCATCACAAGCTGCAAACTTATTCATTAAATGCATTTTTCCACATCATGGATTTCCTAAAGTAATGTTATCTGATCGTGATGTTAGGTTTTGTAATCATTTTTGGGTTGCCTTATTTCAACATTTTGGTTCTAAAATAGATTTTATCTCTGCATTTCATCCTGAAAGTAATGGACAGAGTGAGGCTACAAATAGTACTATTCTTGATTTATTGCGTTGTTATTCATTAGATAATCCTAATAACTGGGATGAAAAGTTTCCATTGCTTCAATTTGCTTACAATAACACTTCACACACCACTACTGGTCGTGCACCTTTTGAAATAGTTTTTGGTAAAAAGCTTCCCACTCCCATGTCCCTCACCCAAACCGACATTCCAATGGCTGATTCTATTGCTCAAGATCACGTTTCTATACTTCATAATGTTCACGAGCACATTAGGAAAAGTCAAGAGCGATATACATGTATTATCAATACTAAACGATTAGCCAAAGAATTCAAGGAGAATGATTTTGTATGGTTGCAAATAATTAAAAGACGTCTCAAAAATATTTTGCAGCATCCTAAAATTAAACTTGCACCACGCTATTATGGACCGTTTCGCATTATAGAAAAAATTAATGATAATTCATTTTGATTAGATATTCCATCTCATTGGACCATTCATAATGCTTTTCATATTAGTTTACTTAAACCATTTAAAGGAACTTTACCACTTGCTCCACTTCTTGATGACCCTCCTTTAATTGAAGAACAATCTGAAATCTTAGTTCCTGAGAAAATCATTGATTATGATGTCACTACTACACGCACAGGTACTCAATATCATCGATATTTGGTTAAGTATAAAAATCACTCTATTGAAGAATGTCAATGGATACATAAAACACAATTAACACCTCATTATGACTACTTAATTTCTGCATATCATACACAAAATGTAACAGCTCCATGAACATTTCCATGTATGTATTTTTTTTACATGGCACATGCCTATTTTTATTCAGTGATGAAACATGTGACTAGCCATCCATGTTTATTCTTTTATCACTTGAGGTCAGTTGCTTGTTCAACTGCGCGGCATGTTATACCTTATGCAATATGTTGAACAAATGCATTGTTGGATTGAACTATGGAATAGCCAATGCATTGTTGGATTGAAATATCGAATAGCCAATGCATTGTTGGATTGTAACATGGACTATGTTGGCCAATGCATTGTTGGATTGTAACAGTAACATGGAATATGTTGAACAATGTATTCTCATTATTAGAGTGTTAAATTATTTTATCAACTGAGGTCAATTGCTTGTCAACTGAGAGGCATGTTGTATATAATTGAACAAGGCGTGAAAGGGCGGACATCAATAATCCGAAATAATTATTATTTAGCTTGTAAATAAACCGGCGTAGAAGGTTCTATTGTTAGAAAAGTAATGGTTAGAATAATGGTCGTTGTAGACCGCAGTTTCTGTTATTAAAAGCAATGGCTTTCTATAAAAGTTACCAACTTTTAGTTTCACGCCTACTTTTCGAAGCCACCCTCATGTAACCACTATTTTTGACGTAATCAAAAGTCCTATAAATACATGCACTCTGTGGACTGTCGAAACAGAGTGCATGGGGGGAGATTGCACCCAATCTTGCGTTCGGTCTCCTCTCTTGTTGCCTCTATTTTCTGTGTGTTTTTCTGCGTCCGTAATCTCTGTATGCGAGTGAGCAAGATCTTGACAACATTTTTCATTTAGGATTTTATAGTCTCAACTTATGGACCCTCTTCTAAAAACTTTCATTATCAAGGTCATCAAGAATAGACGTCATCTGAAGAGGAGTTATGTTCCTAACATTATCAATGCAAAGCTTCATAAATTGAACGAATCTCTTTCCATCCTTACTGTGGTTCCAAGCATGGTTGAGCCATTTTCCATGATTCTCATCTCTATCCTAAGTGAAGTATTATATGTATCACCTATGATAAGAGGGGACATACAATGATCTTGAACAAAAGAGTTATGATAATTGCTTACGTCTCCAATTGTAACCTGTACTTGAGAACATGTACCATAAAGATCTCTCTCCATCATATTAGAATTTCCAATTCTCCATCTACATATGAATCTCCCAGTTTACCTTCATGTAAACTTCTTTCGAAATGAGATAAATATCAAACCCATGCTCAATAAGTGCAAATAGTGGTGTATTAATCTTCTCTAGTCCAAGTAATGTTTCTATTGTGGAATGAGACCAATGATCCTTGGTATAATGGCTAGAGGGAATTATTTCATGAAAATCGCCTTAAAAATATATATCATCATGTGCACAAGGTTTCATAATATATTTAAATTGATAAAAAAAACATCTTTCTAATTTTGAACTTGAACTACTAAATTTGTATCGAAAAATCCTCATCTATTCTTTCCACTTCATGGGTTTCAGTTATGGGTTATCATGTTTATCCCATGAGATCGAAGGTAAATTCAGTCACATTTTCAACTAGTCATTTCTCAAGAGCTTGCTCTACGTAAATAGCTTGTTTTAATGTGATACTTTATCACATAGGAAGGGTTCTTAGTTTGTCCTTGCCCACTTTTATTAGATTTTACTTTATGATCCATCATCTCGATCGACACCACGAAAGAAGAAAGAACAAAGAACAAAATCTCTTGGACACGTGTCGAATGTATCATCTTTCAAGAAGAAAGGTAGGTTTCTTACAGATGCCATGTTCTCGTCACTAGCTTTGTGCTTACATAGCTGGCCAACGCAGTTTTAGGGAGACTAGGGGAAAAGGTGTATACAGCTTCGCAAATAAAGCTCCACCTACTAAATGCGAATCAAAAGAGCTTACTCAAGCAGCCAAAACACAATGTCAACTTTAGGAAGAGAAAGTGTACGGAGTCATCATCCTCGCCATGGAGACACATATATACACTATGTGGATGAAGCAAAAAATGAATAAGAAGCTGGGCAAACGTTGGAAAACATCTTTGGTGCTCATGCACAACACAACAAAAAGACCTTGAAAAAGCAATTATATCGGCTTTCTCTTAATCCTAATGAGGATATAGCTTCCCTAGTAAATAGGATGAAAAGTATAGTTACCCAATTGCATTCTCTTCAATGTCTAGTGCATGAAGAAGAAAAAATAGGAGTACTTTTAAAAGCCCTCCCCAACTCCTTTGTGAACATTGCTATTTTCTTGAAAGAAAAGGATCCTATTCCAACCCTAGAGGATGTCATAAAATATTGGCAACAAGAAGAGAAAAGGATCGACAAAGGAAATCTCCCTATGGATAACCAATTAGCTACATCCAAAATGTGTAGCATATGTGGACCAACTAATCATGTCACCAAAGATTATTTAAGCAAAAGGAAATCCACCTTTTGAGGCAAGACATGACACTTACCAAGCAAATGCTTTAGAAGACCAAAGGAGTTCAAGAAGCGGACCAATTTTCCCGAGAGGACTTCTGATTCATCAACAAAAACATGAATAATGTTCTAGGTACCCAATATGATAACCTTATTGTAAGGCGAAATGTTGCATGCCCAATGTGGTAGTCAAACTTGTTCTCCTATGCTAGGGAAAGAAAAAGGCGGGGGGAGGGGAGGGAGGGGGAATTGTAATCTCCTTTGTCCTTTTCACTAAAATTCTATGTCAAACCTGTAATGTAAGGTACCTGACTCTTCCAAGTCCAAAAATTGTTTTGTACCATAACTTCCTTGATCTACTCTTTTGTCAGGAACTCTTCGTCAGAAGACCATGTGAAACACCTTACCCATTGTTTATAACCGATGCCCATAGGCATTTTATAACTGTGTAAATGTATTTGCTTTCCTCTGATGAATCAAGGCGCATCTTCATTTTAATGTGTGCATAGTCTGAGTCATTTTGTCAGCGCCATAGCCATACCTTGTCGCTCCGCTTACTTAGCCATAGCTTGTCGCTCCTCTTACTATTGCGCAATGTCAATCATCTTAAGCAACACCATGAGAGAAGAAAGAACAGACGACAAATGTCCTGGACACATGTCGAATGTATCATCTTTCAAGAAACAATGTAAGTTTCTTCCAGATGTCCTGTTCAGCCTCGGACACTTCTTATAGACCGCATTTTAAGGGACAACAGGTGCTGACATATTTTTCGTATCTACAGTCTACATTACCGATGCGCAAGGTCATCCTCATCATCTCTAGGCGACACTATGGAAGAAGAAGGAACAGACAAACATCCTAATCATCTCAAGGCTGATTTCTACTTTGCGCTCTTGCAGAATATATCCGAATCGAAGCTAAACCTTCTTCGAATTGGATTAAACCAAAAATTGCAGGATACATTGTTTTGTAACTTAAAGAATAGGAGATTATTTAAATAGTAATGCAATAAAAGGAAAAGATGTGGATGGCATTGTAATAGTGTATGTCTAACGCACTTTATTTATCGACTGTCTGTTTCCGTCCAGTCAAACAACCGGGGATACTTAGCGAGGATCAATATATTCAAGAGGCTGCATCAGCTAAAGCAGTTTTTATAATTTATAAATAAATGGGGGAGGGGAAGGAGTGAAACAAAAACTCTTCCATATACGGTTTCCTCCTTTCTTAATACTTTTTTAAGCCGTTCATGCTCCCAGACGAGTGCACATGCTTTTGATCAGATACAGACATAGTGTTCACGTTGAAGGTCCTATAATGTATCATGCAGTTTTCCAAAACCAAGCAAAGACTACCTTTCAAAATCAGCAAATATGTAATCGTTATTTCTAAAATGAGGGGAAATAATTTTGTGATGTAATTGGATATGCGTACCCATTTTGGCATACATCTAGTTGAAATGCCGTCAATCTACAAAAGTTGAACATTCATCTTTGAAATCTCAAATTGAATACATTCAAAAAAACTTTTGGAATTTCGACATTATCCTTAACCATATATCTGTATGGATGGGAATTAGAAGGAAACATACGTATAGAAAATGAGTAAAAAGAAAATTATAGAACTAAGATCCATCTTCTCCTCAACATCAACTTACTCTAGAGCCATTTTTCACTTCTTTTAATCCCATGCCACCTAGAACGTAAACTTCAATCCATTAGGATTGGTAATATCGTGAAAAATAGTTATCTTATAGAAATTATGTCATGCATAGCTTGTTAAAGGAATCCTCTTCTCTAATCAATTTAGATCTATGATTGCATTCGATCGATGATTGCATTAGATCTATGATTGCATTAGACAAGTGAGATGGGTTCAGGAAGACCATTATCGGAGATGGAGAACTCCAAAGGGACCCAAATTTCAAAGCCTTACTCTCATAGGCTTATCCAAGTCCAAACAAGATGGAGAAGTCTGAATTTTCATTTGGGTGCTGAATCTTGACAGTGGATGAAGAATATGCAGATCAAAGACACCACAATATTGGAAAATGAATTCAATCTTTTTGACTACCCGAGAGAGAGGCGAGGGGAATAAATGAAGTCAAAGTTATTGATGACCACAAAGATACACAAAACTATTTTATAGGTAAGGAGGACAACCACAAAGATTATATCAGTAGCAAAGAAGATAACTAAGATAGTGCGAGCTCAATTATTGTATCTACCATATATTCCTAGGCCAACAAATCAAATAATATGAACGATAAGCTTTCTCTATAGTCTTATGCCAACAAAGAAATTAATCTCATGGATAAACTACTGCAAGAATTCCTGTGGAAGAGCTCCATCAAGGGGAAATTCATCACTCTTCTTGGTCAGAAGAAAAAAGAGCTTAAAAATATGTAAAGTAAAGAGAAAATTCCATTCCAAAAAGAACAAACATTAGAAATGATTCTTATTTTCTTTAATATTGGAAGGCTAGGTTATCAATCATACCCAAACCACCTTACCTAGAGCTGAAAAGGAGATCCAAATTATTTGACGATTTAGAAGGAAGAAACTTTATAAAATAATACTTTAGTAGCAAACTTAAGTTAATAAAGCTCCACTTCTAGAAAGGACTTATAAAGTTAACGGGCATTCCAAATTATGAAGAGGATGTGAACATAAAGAAGATTTAGTTGTTCTTTAAAGATTGGCTGAAATAAAAAAAATATGCACACTTCCCAAATGATTTACAATAGTGATATGAAGTGAACTTCGGGCACGTATAATCGCAACGTAATTTTCAATCAACATCTTAGGTTCTCAACGATTTCATTCGCTCAAACGGAAGTTCGACTAAAGCCTACTCTCCCCGAATGACATTGAATGACCTTCATTTGGAGAGTCATCACCAGGCATGTTTCACGCGAAGTCATGAGCTTTTCTGAAAGTCTGTTGACTGCATGCAAGTTTCTTGAAGCCATCGAAACATCTCTGCATGAATCAAGTTGTAATCAAGTTCATCCACAAGAAAAATGAAACGTGAATAGAATAGAAATATATACATTTATTATCATGCTTAAGGCCACGTACAAAGTCTTATGATCGACTAGGATGAGACTTCATTGTACAACTTCTCAAGGACTTGGGCTATGGACTTTGATTCATCAGAATGGTCTCCACATTTCTGGATAATGCGTTTTGTTTCTTAAATACTCTATTTGATAGGAATATCGGTTGCCACTCTTCTTTTCTCTATCAGTATTGATGAATGCAACTACCTAGTTAGAGGTCAAATGCACTTGGGGCCTCTTTTGATCTTTCCTAGACTTCTCCATTCCCTTGTTATCTTCTATCTTGCCTGTGTAACCAAAATTAACGATTCCAAAGTAGCTTTTAAGCTATTGAACCATGCAACCGTTGAGAAATCAAGGCTTCCAAAAGATCCAATTCAGTCAAGTTTTCCAGCTGTTGGACATCCCAATAGGTTTTGGCATTTAGAAGGTTGCAGAGAGAACAATAAAAAGTAGCCATAATCATCCCCTCCAACAAGTCTACTCGTTTTGGACTCAAGACTTTAAAGAGAAATCTAACAAGAATGCACATACCCATGCGACCACCTTTAACCCGCAAATTCAAGTTTTCTCATAAGTCCAATCAACCTAACCTAAGCTGTTCAATAGATTCAAGTAAGATTAGTAGTAGCCTTGATCATCAGCACCGACACCTCTGCTCATCCTACCAATGTCCTACCTAACGATGAAGATCATTTATCTCGACTGACACCACGAAAGAAGAAGGAACAAACAACAAAAGGTCTTGTACACGTGTCAAATGTATCATCTTTGAAGAAGCAACCTAGGTTTCTTCGAGATGACTTGTTCTCGTTACTAGCTTTGTAATTACATAGCTGGGCTATGCTCTATTCAGCCTTCGAAAAAATGTGGGCATATACTTTCGCGATGTAAGTGGATATACGTACCCATTGTGGAATACATGTTGTTGAACTGTTTTCAATCTAGAATAGTTGAGCAATCATCTCTGAATTCTCAAATTAGAGAGCCTCAAATCAACCTTTTGAGTTTTGACTATTCATTAACAATATATCTGTAGGGATGCAAATAGGAAGAAATAATAGGTAAAAAAAATGACTAAGTTGAAAGATTATCAGAACTGATATCCATCTTCTCCTTACCATGAACTTACGCTTTAGCCATTTTTTATTTCGCCTAATCCCATCCCATCTAGGAAATAAAGGTCAATCGATTAGGATTGGTAATATTCTCAAAATACTTATCTTTTGGAATTTTTCTCATTCATAACTTGTTAAAAGAAAGCCTCTTGTCTAATCATATCACACAAATTTTCTTCATGATTAGAATTAGCTTTGCATGTTTGGGTTCTGAACACCAATGATCTCAAAAAGTTCTGGATGCAATCATTGTTAAGATCTCTCATTGCGTTAGACAAGCGAGACTGGTTTAGGAGAACAATTGTCAAAGATGGAGAAGATCAAACGACCCAATGATGAGAGCCTAACTCTCATGGATCCATCAAGGTCCAAATAAGATAGAGGAGAAGTCTAACTATTCATTTGGATGTTGCATCTTTGTAGTGCATAAAGAATTTTGAAATAAGAGAGACCAAAACATTGGAAAATGAAGTTAATCTTGTAGAACTCTTGAGAGGGAGCAGAGGGGAATAAATTAAGTCAAGATGCCAATGATGAAAAAGCTCTAAAGAAATATTTCATAGGCAGAAAGGATAACCACAGAGACTATACCACTAGCAACGAAGATAAAAAAGATAGTTAGAGATACATTATTGTGTCTACTAGTCTATATTCGTATGCCAACAAAGCAAGTAAACTAAAGGATAAAATACTCCGAGAATTCCTTTGGCAGGGCCTACGAAAGTGAATTCCTCATAGAGTACCTTTTCAAGAAGAAAGAGAAAGAGAAAATCCCAATCCAAAAAGAACAACCATTGAATAAGATATACCTTCTCTTTGACATCTAGCGGCCAACTAACCGCTCTCGAGTGGTTGTTATTGGCGAATAGCTTAAAAGAAAGAGTGATATTCTAGATTCATTTACCTCAAAACGGGAAAAATAGACCATAATGATCTCATGAAAATATTCCAGAGTATGCCCACTCAATATTGTTTGATCTCCATTGATCACCATAGGCATAGTGATGTTATTCATATTGGTATAAAGTCCCACTGATGCTGTTTCATTTTGAAACCATCAACTAAACTACGGTATAGATGGATTGCAATATCATCCCCTTAACACTTCTTGTGTTATGTCATGAAACAACATTTAGAGAGAATTGATGCATGGTAGCCTCTTGACTTCTTGACCTTTTATAAAATCTTGAGTAATGACTTCAACATGGTGTAAGGCCTTTCAAATAGGTGGGAGTAGAAATTTCATGTTATTGAAGGAAGCAAAAATGGGTTTTGGGATCTTTTGAAGCTTCACCGTGATCTTGTTGGATTGAAGAAACCTCAAGTTTCTTTTTATCAAACCTCTAGTTTAGTATTGATTTTGAAAGGCTAGGCTTCACATATGCTACATTTTTCATAGCAACAATGATAACTTGTGTCTCCCCTCCCTCTCCTAGCACATGGATATTGTCATGTCAAGTATGACTTGATTATTATATATTCTAAGCCCTTCATTGAAGGTACGAAGACTCTATGGTTCTATGCCAATGTGAAAAACGTTTTTCTCCTCTTGGTTCAGCACAAAATCTCACTCTCCGACAAGCAAGCATTTTGTGGTCACTCCTCTATTACGAGTTGGATCAATGTAATCAATGCAACACATACCATATTTTCAGAAACTCAAATGGTGTAGCGCATCCCCCTCTTCTCTCTCTCTCTCTCTCTCTCTCTCTCTCTCTCTCTCTCTCTCTCTCTCTCTCTCTCTCTCTCTCTCTCTCTCTCTCTCTCTCTCTCTCTCTCTCTCTCTCTCTCTCTCTCTCCACCCTCCGTGTCGTCTCTCTCTCCCTCTCTCTCTCTCTCTCTCTCTCTCTCTCTCTCTCTCTCTCTCTCTCTCTCTCTCTCTCTCTCTCTCTCTCTCTCTCTCTCTCTCTCTCTCTCTCTCTCTCTCTCTCTCTCTCTCTCCCTGCAAACCTCGCCCCCACCATTCCCTCCATCCCCCGCCCCGCCCTGCGCAGTTTCCCCTCCGCAAACCCTGCCCCTCCCCTCTCTCTCCTCAACCCTCGCCTCCACCTCTCTCTCAGCAACCCCTGCCCCCAATCCCTCTCTCCCCCTACCCCCCATTCTTTCTCTCCCCCGCCCCGCCAATCCCCGCAAAGCCTGGAGGAACCCCCCCTGCAATGCCTGTTGCCTCCCCCGCCTCTGCAGTTCCCTGCCCACTCCTCCTCCCGGCTGCTGCTCCCACCATACCCACCCGCCACTCCCTCCAAGCTCTCCACGGCCAGCTCTCCATGGTCACCTCCCCCCCCCCCCCCGAAGTCCATTGCCCCCGCGCCACTCCACTGCCACCTCCTCGCTCACAGTCACCTGCCCCCCGCACCACTCCACTGGCACCTCCCCCCCACAGTCAACCTTGCCTCTGCCAAGTCCTACCCCGATCGACTACGAAAGGATTTGATGAATGATCTGAAGGAGAAGAGGACTCATTAAGCGAATCAACAAAAAAGACGATCTCAATGGAGAAAAAAATTCTTTGAGCCATATCTCAAACAAAGAGAGGCTCGGAGAGAAGAATGGCAACCATCACATCTAAAGGTGCCCCCCCTCCTGGAGCATCCCATTAGGAGTTCCCCGCTATGGAGTCCCCCGCTAGTCCCACTCGTCCCTTAGTCCCTTCCGTTCTATCTTTGCAGTTTGGTGGTGACTCACAAGTCATAATTGTGGTCTGTGGGTCCTTAGCACTCGAACTAAGTGAAGTAGAACAAGCTTATTTCGTGTGTTCTGCATATGTATACACAGGGAGATTCTTTGTTTTACGTGGGCTTATTGCAGTAGCTTGAGACTATGGTCTATTCGGCACATGTTTTCAACTTAACATGGCATTATTAATGGTCTATGTAGAGTTAGTAGCACCTTGGAATTACGGTTTTTCTTCGATGCAATTTTCCTCTCTCTCTCTCTCTCTCTCTCTCTCCCACACCTCCCACAACCACCCCCACCACCATCTCCACCGTCCCCCTCCATTGTCCTCCCACCACCATCTCCACCACCCCCTCATCTTTTCCCCCCACAACCCCCACAACCACCGCCACCACCATCTCCACCGTCCCCCTCCATCCCCCTCCCACTACCATCTCCACCACCCCCTCCACCCCCTCATCTTTTCCCCCACAACCCCCAAAACCACCCCCACCACCATCTCCACCGTCTCGCTCCATCCCCCTCCCACCACCATCTCCACCGTCCCCCTCCATCCCCCTCATCTTTTTCCCCTCAACCCCCACACCCACCCCTTCTTTCACCCCTCCATCTCCACTACCTCCGCTCCCATCCTCTCTCCACACTCATGCTTGATAAAAGTCATATGATTATCCCAAGTAAATTCAATTGGTTTGGTAAAAGTTCCTGATGTTGTTACGTTGGTACTTTTCGAGCATAAAGAAGATGATTTTTTCAATTAACGAACTCTTTGAGCTCTTAGTTTGGGATTAAAATCAACCCTCCATCTCACCGACCCTCCATCCCTTCATCTGCACCACCCACCATCTCTCACACTCAATGAGTCAATCCAATATCACGGGCGGCATAAAATGAGGATCTCAGCTTGCAATTAAAAGGGTAAAAGTGTAAGTGGTGAAAGTGAAAGTGCAGAAATGACTGTTTTATGTCTGAATATCCCTCTGAACTACCACCATCTCGAGGATCCTTTGACCATAGCATAGACTTAGTCCCTGGTAGTTCTCCTACTCATAAAGCACCTTATGGACATGGCCCACTACATCAAAAGGAAATAGAAAATCAAGTAAAAGACCTATTACAAAAAGGACTTATAAGGCCTAGTTCTTCCCCATTTGGAGCACCAGTTCTCTTAGTAGAGAAGAAGAATAAAACTTATCGAATGTGCATTGATTATAGAGCCCTTAACAAGATGACGATCAAGAATAGATATCCTATTCCTCGAATAGATGATCTCTTAGATAAGTTACGAGGAGCTCGTGTCGTTAGTAAAATTGATCTTAAATCGGGTTACCATCAGATTCGTATGACACAAAGTGATATTTTTAAGACTGCATTTAGAACTCAAAATGGCCATTATGAATTTATGGTAATGCCCTTTGGACTTACTAATGCCCCTGCTACATTTGCGCGAATGATGAACAATATTTTTCTTGATTACCAAGCTTTTGTTCTTGTATTCTTTGATGACATAATTGTTTACAGTAAGAATGATAGTGAACATGAAAAGCTTCTTGAAACAGTTTTTCATTTGTTACGAGAAAACACATTTTATGCTAATCCCGAAAAGAGTTATTTCTTTCAGCGTAAGCTAGAATATTTAGGACATATTATTTCAAGTGAAGGTGTGCATGTGGATCCGAAAAAGATTAGAGTTATCATAGAATGGCCTACACCACAATCAGTCAATGATGTTCGTTCTTTTCTTGGGTTGGCTAGTTTCTATAGGAAGTTTGTTCGAAATTTTTCTTATTTAGCATTGCCTCTTACTTTGTTGTTGAAAAAGAAAATAAAAGTTGCATGGGGATTTACCCAAAAACAGTCCTTTGACAAACTTAAACATGCACTTTCACATGCACCTGTTTTACAAATACCTGATTTCTGACAACCCTTTCATGTTGTTACTGATGCTAGCGGTTCAGGAATAGGTGCTGTTCTGATGCAAAATGACCATCCCATTGCATTTGAGAGTAGAAAGCTTAAACCCTCAGAACAGAATTATAGTACGTATGATAAAGAACTGTTAGCAGTTGTGCATGCTTTGCGAATTTGGAAACACTATCTTATGGGCTCTGAGGTCTTAATCAAAACCGATCAGCAGGCTATTAAACATTTATTAATCAGCCCTTAATCTCTGATAGTCATCTTAAATGGGCATCCTTCATTCAAAATTTCCAACCGATGATACAATATCAGCCTGGTAAAGTTAATCTAGTAGCTGATGCTCTTAGCCGTTTTCCTTCGAATTCCGTTGTTTTGAATAATATTTCTGCCATTCACATTCATTCTTTTCAAGACATGGTTTCCACTTATGCATCTGATTTGTATTTTTCACGTGCCTGGCATGACTCCAATACTGGTGCATCTTTATCTGATGAACATTATACATTTCATAATGGTTTTCTTTATTTTCAACATAGATTGTGCATAACCCAAGCTTTTCAAGCTTTGTCATTAAAGAAATGCATGAACCATCTTACATGGGTCATAGAGGCATACAGAGCACTATTTTTGTTTGCAAAGATTTCTTCTTTTGGCCACACATGGAAAAAGACATTGCACATTATGTTTCTCAATGCATTGTATGTCAGCATGTCAAACGTCATCATGGTAAACCATTTGGATTATTAATGCCACTTCCTATTCCAAATGAACCATGGGAACAAATCTCTATGGATTTTATCACAGGTCTTCCTACCACTTCATCACATAATGATATGATTTGGACAATAGTTGATAGGTTTAGTAAATATGCATATTTCATTCCATGTAGAAAAATTTTGACTGCACCTCAAGCTGCAAAATTATTCATTAAATGCATTTTTCCACATCATGGATTTCCTAAAGTAATGTTATCTGATCGTGATGTTAGGTTTTGTAATCATTTTTGGGTTGCCTTATTTCAACATTTTGGTTCTAAAATAGATTTTAGCTCTGCATTTCATCCTAAACGTAATGGACAGAGTGAGGCTAAAAATAGTACTATTCTTGATTTATTGCGTTGTTATTCATTAGATAATCCTAATAACTGGGATGAGAAGTTGCCATTGCTTCAATTTGCTTACAATAACACTTCACACACCACTAGAATAGTTGAGCAATCATCTCTGAATTCTCAAATTAGAGAGCCTCAAATCAACCTTTTGAATTTTGACTATTCATTAACAATATATCTGTAGGGATGCAAATAGGAAGAAATAATAGGTACAAAAAATGACTAAGTTGAAAGATTATCAGAACTGATATCCATCTTCTCCTTACCATGAACTTACGCTTTAGCCATTTTTTATTTCGCCTAATCCCATCCCATCTAGGAAATAAAGGTCAATCGATTAGGATTGGTAATATTCTCAAAATACTTATCTTTTGGAATTTTTCTCATTCATAACTTGTTAAAAGAAAGCCTCTTGTCTAATCATATCACACAAATTTTCTTCATGATTAGAATTAGCTTTGCATGTTTGGGTTCTGAACACCAATGATCTCAAAAAGTTCTGGATGCAATCATTGTTAAGATCTCTCATTGCATTAGACAAGCGAGACTGGTTTAGGAGAACAATTGTCAAAGATGGAGAAGATCAAACGACCCAATGATGAGAGCCTAACTCTCATGGATCCATCAAGGTCCAAATAAGATAGAGGAGAAGTCTAACTATTCATTTGGATGTTGCATCTTTGTAGTGCATAAAGAATTCGGAAATAAGAGAGACCAAAACATTGGAAAATGAAGTTAATCTTGTAGAACTCTTGAGAGGGAGCAGAGGGGAATAAATTAAGTCAAGATGCCAATGATGAAAAAGCTCTAAAGAAATATTTCATAGGCAGAGAGGATAACCACAGAGACTATACCACTAGCAACGAAGATAAAAAAGATAGTTAGAGATACATTATTGTGTCTACTAGTCTATATTCATATGCCAACAAAGCAAGTAAACTAAAGGATAAAATACTCCTAGAATTCCTTTAGGAGGGCCTACGAAAGTGAATTCCTCATAGAGTACCTTTTCAAGAAGAAAGAGAAAGAGAAAATCCCAATCCAAAAAGAACAACCATTGAATAAGATATACCTTCTTTTTGACATCTAGCGGCCAACTAACCGCTCTCGAGTGGTTGTTATTGGCGAATAGCTTTAAAAAAAGAGTGATATTCTAGATTCATTTACCTCAAAACGGGAAAAATAGACCATAATGATCTCATGAAAATATTCCAGAGTATGCCCACTCAATATTGTTTGATCTCCATTGATCACCATAGGCATAGTGATGTTATTCATATTGGTATAAAGTCCCACTGATGCTGTTTCGTTTTGAAACCATCAAGTTAACTACGGTATAGATGGATTGCAATATCATCCCCTTAACACTTCTTGTGTTATGTCATGAAACAACATTTAGAGAGAATTGATGCATGGTAGCCTCTTGACTTCTTGACCTTTTATAAAATCTTGAGTAATGACTTCAACATGGTGTAAGGCCTTTCAAATAGGTGGGAGTAGAAATTTCATGTTATTGAAGGAAGCAAGAATGGGTTTTGGGATGTGTTGAAGCTTCACCATGATCTTGTTGGATTGAAGAAACCTCAAGTTTCTTTTTATCAAACCTCTAGTTTAGTATTGATTTTGAAAGGCTAGGCTTCACATATGCTACATTTTTCATAGCAACAATGATAACTTGTGTCTCCCCTCCCTCTCCTAGCACATGGATATTGTCATGTCAAGTATGACTTGATTATTATATATTCTAAGCCCTTCATTGAAGGTACGAAGACTCTATGGTTCTATGCCAGTGTGAAAAACGTTTTTCTCCTCTTGGTTCAGCACAAAATCTCACTCTCTGACAAGCAAGCATTTTGTGGTCACTCCTCTATTACGAGTTGGATCAATGTAATCAATGCAACACATACCATATTTTCAGAAACTCAAATGGTGTAGCGCATCCCCCTCTTCTCTCTCTCTCTCTCTCTCTCTCTCTCTCTCCCTCTCTCTCTCTCTCTCTCTCTCTCTCTCTCTCTCTCTCTCTCTCTCTCTCTCTCTCTCTCTCTCTCTCTCTCTCTCTCTCTCTCTCTCTCCCCACCCTCCGTGTCGTCTCTCTCTCCCTCTCTCTCTCTCTCTCTCTCTCTCTCTCTCTCTCTCTCTCTCTCTCTCTCTCTCTCTCTCTCTCTCTCTCTCTCTCTCTCTCTCTCCCTCCCTCCCTCCCTCCCTCCCTCCCTCCCTCCCTCTCTCTCTCTCTCTCTCTCTCTCTCTCTCTCTCTCTCTCTCTCTCTCTCTCTCTCTCTCTCTCTCTCTCTCTCTCTCTCTCTCTCTCTCTCTCTCTCTCTCTCTCTCTCTCTCTCTCTCTCTCTCTCTCTCTCTCTCTCTCTCTCTCTCTCTCTCTCTCTCTCTCTCTCTCTCTCTCTCTCTCTCTCTCTCTCTCTCTCTCTCTCTCTCTCTCTCTCTCTCTCTCTCTCTCTCTCTCTCTCTCCCTCCCCGCAAACCCCGCCCCCACCATTCCCTCCATCCCCCGCCCCGCCCCGCGCAGTTTCCCCTCCGCAAACCCTGCCCCTCCCCTCTCTCTCCGCAACCCTCACCTCCACCTCTCTCTCAACAACCCCCGCCCCTAATCCCTCTCTCCCCGTGCCCCCCATTCTTTCTCTCCCCCGCCCCGCCAATCCCCGCAGAGCCTGGAGGAACCCCCCCTGCAATGCCTGTTGCCTCCCCTTGCCTCTGCGGTTCCCTGCCCACTCCTCCTCCCGGCTGCTCCTCCCACCATACCCACCCGCCACTCCCTCCAAGCTCTCCACGGCCAGCTCTCCATGGTCACCTCCCCCCCCCCCCGAAGTCCGTTGCCCCCGCACCACTCCACTGCCACCTCCTCGCCCACAGTCACCTGCCCCCCGCACCACTCCACTGGCATCTCCCCCCCACAGTCAACCTTCCCTCTGCCAAGTCCTACCCCGATCGGCTACGAAAGGATTTGATGAATGATCTGGAGGAGAAGAGGACTCATTAAGCGAATCAACAGAAAAGAGGATCTCAATGGAGAAAACAATTCTTTGAGCCATATCTCAAACAAAGAGAGGCTCGGAGAGAAGAATGGCAACCATCACATCTAAAGGTGCCCCCCCTCCTGGAGCATGCCATTAGGAGTTCCCCGCTATGGAGTCCCCCGCTAGTCCCACTCGTCGCTTAGTCCCTTCCGTTCTATCTCTGCGGTTTGGTGGTGACTCACAAGTCATAATTGTGGTGTGTGGGTCCTTAGCACTCGAACTAAGTGAAGTAGAACAAGCTTATTTCGTGTGTTCTGCATATGTACACATAGGGAGATTCTTTGTTTTACGTGGGCTTATTGCAGTAGCTTGAGACTATGGTCTATTCGGCACATGTTTTCAACTTAACATGGCATTATTAATGGTCTATGTAGAGTTAGTAGCACCTTGGAATTACGGTTTTTCTTCGATGCAGTTTTCCTCTCTCTGTCTCTCTCTCTCTCTCTCTCTCTCTCTCTCTCTCTCTCTCTCTCTCTCTCTCTCTCTCTCTCTCTCTCTCTCTCTCTCTCTCTCTCTCTCTCTCTCTCTCTCTCTCTCTCTCTCTCTCTCTCTCTCTCTCTCCCACACCTCCCACAACCACCCCCACCACCATCTCCACCGTCCCCCTCCATTCTCCTCCCACCACCATCTCCACCACCCCCTCATCTTTTCCCCCACAACCCCCGCAACCACCACCACCACCATCTCCACCCTCCCCCTCCATCCCCCTCCCACTACTATCTCCACCACCCCCTCCACCCCCTCATCTTTTCCCCCACAACCCCCAAAACCACCCCCACCACCATCTCCACCGTCTCGCTCCATCCCCCTCCCACCACCATCTCCACCGCCCCCCTCCATCCCCCTCATCTTTTTCCCCTCAACCCCCACACCCACCCCTTCTTTCACCCCTCCATCTCCACTACCTCCACTCCCATCCTCTCTCCACACCCATGCTTGATAAAAGTCATATGATTATCCCAAGTAAATTCAATTGGTTTGGTAAAAGTTCCTGATGTTGTTACGTTGGTACTTTTCGAGCATAAAGAAGATGATTTTTCCAATTAAGGAACTCTTTGAGCTCTTAGTTTGGGATTAAAATCAACCCTCCATCTCAGTGACCCTCCATCCCTTCATCCGCACCACCCACCATCTCTCACACTCAATGAGTCAATCCAATATCACGGGCGGCATAAAATGAGGATCTCAGCTTGCAATTAAAAGGGTAAAAGTGTAAGTGGTGAAAGGGAAAGTGCAGGAATGACTATTGCCGCCAACCATTCATGAAGACTACCTATTTTTGAGGATCCAATTCAAGATTGGTGGCATATTTGATCTACCCCTCCAATTTTGGGCAATCAATCGGTGCATGATCAGTGGACGTGAGGAATCGGCAAGGCCCTCTTGGCCTATTGGAGCCTATAAAAGCAATGGACTTGTGTTCATTTGGATACACATATACATATGTATGCACAGGGGTCCTCTCTTTGCACTCTGTGGCTACAAGCCTACTGTAGGAAGTCACTCTATGGTGAGGATACAGAGCGTGGGCTTCCTAGTGGAGGGCTAATAGCACTATAGTGTGAAGGAAGTGGCTTGGATTTGTCATTCATTGTGAGTCAGTGGTATTTTTGGTGTTAGTGGTATTTTTGTGCTCCTCCCCTTGAAGCAAGTCTTCATACTTTGTACTGATCAGTACCAATCTGCATCTAGTTGTATTCATTGTACGGATTGGATGAATCTCTTGTATTGATGTTGTTTAGTTCTGGAGTGGCATGTTAGCCTAGAGCATCAACCTTTGAGCATTTCTTTTGCCTATATTATAATCATCTGTGTGAACTAAGGAGTGGGTTTGACCTTTACTATTTCCATTGTCATTGATCTTCTCTGTGTGTGTCGACATTTACTGTAAAATTATTGTGATCTTCCTACTCACAGAAATGTTAAAGGGTATACTTCCCTAAGGAGGACCTCCCTTGAGTAGGCGAAGTACTGGAAGTGCCTGTTGTATGCTCCTGGTAAAGTAGATACCCTAGTACCTCCTCTACAGTTTGGCATGCATGGTGGGACACTTGCATTTCTGTGAGAGGCCCTGAGGATAGTAAATAGTCCTTTTTCTAGTATTTTTGCCCTATTGCATTTGCAAGTAAGTACATAACCCATACGCGAGCAGATAAGGAGCCTCTTCGTGTATGAAGGAGCCTTAACAAGTCAGCTATATCTTCGACTAGTGAACCTAGCTCCCCTCTACCCTCCTTCAATTTATCTATTGATTTGGGTGCGACACCACTGTCAAAGGAGAAGCATAGGAGAACATTAGACTTCTCCTCAGATACGTCAGAAGAAACACCAGTGCAAATGGAGGATCTCTCTCATTTACTCTCCAGACTCAATATCAGGTTCCCTACCTTCAAGGGACAAGCTTATGAGGATGCTGATGATCATGTCAGGAGGTTCATCTCCTTATGCCGTGGAGGAGGTCTACAGAATAGAGAGGATGCAATGCTTGTACTCTTCCCATCCACATTGGAAGGCCTTGCTAACAAATGGTACACTCAATATGAAGATGGCCATTTTGCTACATGGGAGGCTCTGAAGATGGCATTCTCTCAGAAGTTTTGACCTAGTGACTCCTCGGAAAGAGCTCTAGACCATCTTGAGAATCTAAGGCTAAGATCGTGTGAATCCTTCCATGAACTTCACACTAGGAAAAAAGCACTTTTTGCACGTCTTCCACATGCTCCAGTTGATTTCTTGGTTAAAAAATGGATAGAAAAGGCTTTGCCTAGGTCATCTCAGCAAAATTTACGAGTCTCTTAGATTGGATGCAACCGTCAATGATTTTGTTGCAGTAGCATCACGCATTGAAGAAGCTAGGCAACATTTTGAAGGGGATACACAACCGAATTATGCTGCAGAACTAGACCCTATTGGGCAACTAAGGAAGGAACTGGAGGCATTGAGAATGCAAATAAATCAACAAGAAGAGAAGGTCTTGCCACCACTCTGTCACAGTGATGATGAAGTAGCCCAACTTCACCATGAATTAGAAGATTTGCCGACCACTCAGGATATAAGAAGGCAGATTTGGTGCACAATATGTAACAACAATGGACATTCCAATGCTAATTGTCCTAACAAGGTAAGCTGTCAATTTTGTGGAAAGGATGGCTATGAAGCTAGAGACTATTACTACCTCAAGGGTACACAGGTATGAGGTAACCCTCAAGCTTTGGATTCATATTATGCTAGTACTTCAAATGCACCTAATAGAGAAGAGGATTGACCAACGAGGCCCAGATATAATAGTCCTTTGATGTGCTATCGTTGTGGTGAGTATGGCCATATGCAAAATAGGTGTTCCCTTCCAGAAGATGCACCTCCTTGTCAACATTGTCCAGAGGCTAAGGATCACTACACCAAAGATTGCCCAAGAAGCCGTCCTGCTCCAATCCACATGATTGCAGTCTCTCCACAAGAAGAAGGTATGACCACTCTGTCTTATGTTGTTTCTGTTATACTTTATGGGATATTTGGAATGAAGGTGTAATGCCTTGAGGATTTTAATGTGTTTTGTGTTTTGATTTAGCAGGTGAAGATCCATGAGGGTGTGAACGTGCATGGACTTGGAGATATTTAGAAGAATATTTTTAGAAGATGGTTATTTTTAGTTATTTTTGTAAAAAATAATGGATCTCTTTAGAAAGCGACGTTTTTGTAAAAATAGAAAATTACGAAGTTGTAAATAAAGCAAAAACACACTTTTCGGAGTGCGGCCCTCATGTATCTTCTATTCAGGACGTAATAGGAATTTACTAGAAATACGCATGCTCTGGTAGAGTGTCCATCAGAGCATGTGGAGGGAGATTGTACCCAATTTGGTGTCGTCTCTTATCTCTTTCTGTCTTTGAGTATTTTTTTCTCTGCGTTCGTACGTCTGTTATTCTCTGCGTTCGTGCGTCTGTGGTACCTGGGGCAACAGTGGTATCAGAGCCAAGACGTTCGCGGAGGTGGTTGCAGCGTTTGATTGTGATTTGGAGCATTCGGGTCTGTTCGCGATTCGGCGTTCATCTCAACTGTCTGATCCAGTTGCGGCATTTCATTGCAATTTGTGGCAACCAGTCCGTTTGCGAATCGGCGTCCATCTCAACCGTCTGGTCCAGTTGCGGCTTTTGATTGCGATTTGTGGCATCCAGTCCGTTCCCGAATCGGCATCCATCTCAACCGACTGGTCCAGGTTTTTCGTTCATTAAGTTTTTTTTGAAGTTTTTTTTGGTTTTAGTTACACCGGTCAAGTTTTTCGAATTTCACACTGTCACACTCTGTACCCTCTGTACCCCCTGTGCTCACTGTGCTCTCTGTGCTCTCTGTACCCTCTGTACCCCCTCTGCTCTCTGTGCTCTCTGTGCTCTCTGTGCTCTCTGTACCCTCTGTACCCTCTGTGCTCACTGTGCTCTCTGTGCTCTCTGTACCCTCTATACCCCCTGTGCTCCCCTGTGCTCCCCTGTGCTCCTTTTCGGTTACTCCTTTGGCTTACTCCAAGGCGTCGACTAAGGCGTCGACTAAGGCGTCGACTAAGGCATAGAACTATGGCATAACTTTGGCATCTTTGGCTTCTCTGGCACTCATGGTTCTCTTGGTTCTCTTGGTTCCGTTGGCAGCCGTTGGCTACGCGCGAACCAATTCTAACATATGAGTGGCAATAAGGGCTTATTTATTTCCCTAGTTAGCTTAGTTAACCCACATAGTTCCTTATTTAGTATGTAGCGGATTTGAACCCACAACCTCATACTACCAAGAGATAGGTTTTATCCACTAGGCTATTTCCTCTTTTTGATACTCTATTCCTTTTAATAAATATTTAACATAACTTTTGTCTCTCTCTCCTTTTATTTATTTGTTTATTTATTTATTTATTTTTATTTTATTTTTCTTTTATTTATTTATCACAATACTTCTATTTATTTATTAATAATAATAATAATATTATTATTATTAGTAGTAGTAGTAGTAGTTATTTAAATGTTATTGTTAAACGTCTTTTCCTATGTTTAGACCTAGGTTTTGCATCTTTCCATACGGCCATGGACACTACTCAAAATATCAATGATTTTAGTTCCTCACCCCTCCCTGGGGTATCAATTGAGCAACAAGTTGAACTTTTACGACATGAACTTCAACATGCCCAAAATGAAATAAAAGAACGTGATGTTGCACTCCAACAACTACAAAGCGATGACAATAACCTAGTCCGGGTAGTGAAGGCCATTATTACCGCCCAAGAGCAAGGAACACAATCCAAGATTGGTGCCAAAAGTTTCCAATTTTCACGATTTGACGGACCAAAAGATGGCCAATTTGTTCTCTCATGGTTATCCTAGTTTGATGATTTCTACTCTGATGAACCTTATTCTGAACAGGAAAAAGTGAAATTTGTAACCAACTACTTAGTGGGAAAGGCTCAGTTATGGTGGAATGTTTTGCGCCATAGCACAGATCGCCCCACCACATGGCAAGCCTTTCAAGACAAGCTCAAGGAGTCCTTCCTTCCTCCTCAGTTTCACTTACATGCCCGTCGCTCTTGGACGACTTTTGGATGGAAAGATGGAGATACTGTTTCTACCTATACTGAACGTTTTTGGCAATGTTTATTACTTATACGTTCACTTGAAATGATTCCTGAAGATACTTTACAGCGGAAATATGAAGATGGTTTGGAGATGGGAATCCAAGCTAAGCTCAACACCCTACGTCCGACGACGCTCTATGAAGCTATTTCTTTTGCACATGATGCTGAGAAAGAATTTCAATCTATCACTAAGTCCATTCGCTTACAACAAACACGTCAACGACTACAACTAATCAAACCCACTTTTCCACTCAAGCACTCCTTTTCTACTTTTTCTTCTCCTCCTTTTCAACGTCCACCTACTTTTCAACGACCACCTATTTTTCAACGACCTCCTCAATCCACTTTTTCCCCAATCCCCAAGACAAACCCCTTACACCCTACCAAACCTCCAACCTTTCAAACTACGACGATGGATGCCCAACAAAAGAGGTCCCGTATCATTTGTTGGAATTGTGGTAAGATTGGTCATACCAAAGCTAGATGTAGGTTCCCAACTAACCACATGCAACCTGGCGGAGCTAAAGTACATAACATGGAGGTGGTTCCTGAAGATATTCAATTTGAAGACATTCAACCTAATTGGACTGAAGACGCATTGGAGCAGGATCTAAGTACCTTGGGTAACACAATTTCTTTTCATTCTTTACTTTGCATGCAAGGTACTATTAATGGTAAAGTTGTTAATATTTTACATGATGATGGTAGTTCACATGACTTTATTTCTCACATATTAGTCAAAGATCTCCAATTAACCCCACTTCCTTCTATGTACAAAGTTAAGGCTGCATTCCAAGGAAACAGATATAATGTTACAAGTGAAGTGCATAATGTTCAAATTTGTATAGGCTCATACATGGATAAACGCACATTCTTAATTGCTCCTTTGCAATACTATGATGTTATACTTGGTATGCCTTTTCGTCACCATTATAATCCATGCATTGATTATCATACACACACCATCCGTTTTAAGTTTAACCATCAAGATATCTGTTTGTCTGCAATACATGATTTCCAACCATTCCCATTAATTAGTCATACACAAGTAAAACATGCATTCCGAAAAGGCTACAATTCATGTATTGTTTCTGTCAATAACATAGTCGATTATCTACATCCACTTCCTAATCCCCATAAATCATTTATGGATTCTTATAAGGATTGTTTTATGGCTGATTTTCCTTCTAAACTACCACCTTCGAGAGGATCCCTTGATCATAGTATAGACTTAATTCCTGGTAGTTCTCCTCCCCATAAAGCACCTTATAGGCATGGACCTTTGCATCAACAAGAAATAACCAATCAAGTTAAGGATTTACTTCACAAAGGAATTATCAGGCCCAGTTCTTCTCCCTTTGGAGCACCTGTTCTTTTAGTAGAGAAGAAGAACAAAACTTATAGCATGTGCATTGATTATAGAGCACTCAATAAGATCACAATAAAAAATAGATATCCTATTCCTAGGATAGATGATTTATTAGATAAACTTCATGGAGCACGTGTCTTTAGTAAAATTGATCTTAAATCTGGGTATCATCAAATAAGAATGTCACCAAATGATATTTTTAAGACTGCCTTTCGAACTCAGACCGGTCACTTTGAATTCATGGTAATGCCTTTTGGACTTACCAATGCACCTGCTACATTTGCACGCATGATGAATAATATGTTTCTTGAATACCAAGCTTTTGTTCTTGTTTTCTTCGATGACATACTTGTCTATAGTAAGAATGATGATGACCATGAAAAGCATTTAGCAATAGTTTTTAATTTGTTACACACCAACCAACTTTATGCAAATCCTGAAAAGAGTTACTTTTTCCAAAGAGAATTAGAGTACTTAGGCCATATTGTTTCAAGTCAAGGAGTTCATGTAGATCCAAAGAAGATTAAAGTAATCAAAGAATGGCCTATACCAGAATCGGTGAATGATGTTCGCTCTTTTCTTGGATTAGCTAGTTTTTATAGAAAGTTTGTAAAAGGTTTTTCTTATTTAGCCCTCCCACTCACTTTATTATTAAAGAAAAAGTTAAAATTTGCATGGGGATTGCCACAACAACAATCTTTTGAAAAACTTAAAAAATCACTTTCTCATGCACCTGTTTTGCAATTACCTGATTTTACACAACCTTTCCATGTAGTTACAGATGCTAGTGGCTCAGGTATAGGTGCTGTATTGATGCAAAATGATCATCCCATTGCATTTGAAAGTAGGAAGCTTAAAGCTTCTGAAAAGAACTACAGTACATATGATAAAGAACTTTTGGCAGTTGTACATGCTTTAAAAATTTGGAAACATTATCTCATGGGTACGGAAGTCATAATCAAAACCGACCAACAAGCTATTAAACATTTACTCAATCAACCATTGATTTGAGATCGACATATCAAATGGGCTTCATACATACAAAATCTTCAGCCTATGATTCAATATCAACCTGGCAAAGCTAATGTTGTAGCTGATGCCCTGAGTCGTTTTCCATCCCCACAAACAAATATTGTTTTTATTAATAACATTTCTGTGGTTCATATTCATTCATTTCATGACAGGATTCCTACATATGCATCTGATTTATATTTCTCACAAACATGGAATGCTTTCAATAATTCTACTACATTTAGTGAAGACCATTACACATTTCATAATGGATTCTTTTATTTTGATCATAAGCTATGTATTACACAAGATTTTAAAGAATTTGTTATGAAAGAGATGCATGAACCACCATATATGGGTCATAGGGGCATACAAAGTACTGTTTCTACATGTAAAGAATTCTTCTTTTGGCCAAATATGGAAAAGGATATTACACAATATGCTTCCCAATGCATTGTTTGTCAACGTGTCAAAAGACATCATGGTAAAGCATTTTGATTATTAATGCCACTTCCCATACCTAATGGGCCATGGGAACAAATTTCTATGGATTTTATTACTGGTCTTCCTACAACTTCATCACATCATGATATGATTTGGACAATTGTTGATAGGTTTAGTAAACAAGCATATTTCATTCCTCGTACGAAAACTCTTTCTGCACCTCAAGCTACCAAATTATTTATTAAATGTATTTTTCCACATCATGATTTTCCAAAAGTAATTTTATCCAATCGTGATGTTCGTTTTTGTAATCACTTTTGGGTTGCATTATTTAAAAATTTAGGCTCTAAAATAGATTTTAGTTCTGCATTTCATCCTGAAAGTAATGGGCAAAGTGAAGCTACGAATAGTACTATTTTGGATCTATTACGTTGTTATTCTTTAGATAATCCAACTAATTGGGATGAGAAACTTTCTTTACTCCAATTTGCATATAATAACACAATACATACCACTACTCGACGTGCACCAAATGAAATTGTATATGGTAAAAAGCTTCCTACTCCCATGTCTATCTTTCAAACTGACATACCTATGGCTTATTCTTTTGCACAAGATCATATTTCTATACTTCATGAGGTTCATGAGCATATTAAAAAGAGTCAGGAACGTTATACTCGTATTATTAATAAGAAACGAGTAGCTAAACAATTTAATGAAAATGATTATGTTTGGTTACGCATAATTAAACGACGTTTGAAAAATATTCTACAACATCCTAAGGTAAAACTTGTACCACGTTATTATGGACCTTTCCGTATTATTCAAAAAATTAATGAGAATGCTTTTAGATTAGATATACCTTCTCATTGGAATATTCATAATTCTTTTCATATCAGTTTATTGAAACCATTTAAAGGAATTTTACCACTCATTCCTATTTTGGATGATCCTCCATTGTTAGAAGAGGATGCTGAAGTTTTAATTCCAGAAAAAATACTTGATGATGATGTTACTACTACACGCACAGGTAATCAATACCATAGATATTTGATTAAATATAAAAATCATTCATTAGAAGAATCACAATGGATTCACAAAACATCACTAATTCCACATTATCATCATTTGATTTCTGCTTATCATTCACAATCATATTAAATTCCAGTTTTCGAGTTCCATGCATGTTTTTTTTATTTACATGGCACATGCCTATGATTGTTCAGTGATGCGACATGTGATTGGCCATCCATGTCTATTTTATTTTTTATCAAGTGAGGTCAGTTTCTCGTCAACTGGGCGGCATGTTATACTTTATGGGATATTTGGATTGAAGGTGTAATGCCTTGAGGATTTTAATATGTTTTGTGTTTTGATTTAGCAGGTGAAGATCCATGAGGGTGTGAATGCGCATGGACTTGGAGATATTTAGAAGAATATTTTTAGAAGATGGTTATTTTTAGTTATTTTTGTAAAAAATAATGGATCGCTTTAGAAAGCGACGTTTTTGTAAAAATAGAAAATTACGAACTTGTAAATAAAGCAAAAACACGCTTTTTGGAGTGCGGCCCTCATGTATCTTCTATTCAGGACGTAATAGGAATTTACTATAAATACGCATGCTCTGGTAGAGTGTCCATCAGAGCATGTGGGGGGAGATTGTACCCAATTTGGTGTCCTCTCTTATCTCTTTATGTCTTTGAGTATTTTTTTCTCTGCGTTCGTACGTCTGTTATTCTCTGCGTTCGTGCGTCTGTGGTACCTGGGGCGACAGTTTCATCTTCTGCAATGCCCATGATGACTAGAGCCAGACAAGTAGCAAGAATCCGTAGACAGGAACAACAAGGATTCCAGGATAAAGAGGAGGAAAAGAAAGCTTGGTGGAAGGGCCAAGCAAAAATTGAAGGAGCTTATGAAAGGATGGCTACTTCTCTAAGGGACAAACCAATAATTCTGCAAGAAGACACTCATGAGGTAAACATTGAACAGATCTTGAAAGGTATTCATCACAAGGTTAGTCTGTACAAACTTATAAGGATGGATTCAAAACTAAGAAGTGACTTTTTGAAGATTATACACTCAAGATTATTGAAGACTACCAAAGCTCAAGATTATCTGTTTGTATAAAGGATGAAGCTCTCATAGGTGTGCTCATAGATGGAGGCTCTGGTATCAATTTGATGCTAGATTTCACAATGAGGAAACTGAATTTGAACCCCACCAAGATGGCACCATTCATAGTTACCCTAGCATATCAACATCGAGTTGCGCCTGTTGGCATTAGTGAAAAGATACTGACGATAGTACAGGGTTGTCACTTTGTTCTAGATTTTGTTGTTATTGCACTTCCAGAGGACACTTCCTACCCTTTACTCCTGGGGAGGCCTTGGTTGAGGCAAGCAAAAGACTTGCAAGATTGGGGAAAAAACAAACTGTGGATTTCAACAAGCACCAATAGCCAACTACAACTACATTTGAAAGAAGGATTCGACTCAGGGAAAACTACTCGGTATACTGTGGACACTCAGGTAATGCCCTCTCTACCCCACGAAGAAGATACATTATTGAATTGGATGATGGAAAGTGCAGAGTGTTGCATGGTGGAAATCCATGAAATAGAGGAAGAAGTTGCAGATGAAGGAGGTGCAGGAAAAGGCCATGTTCACAAGGAGTTGGAGAATGAGAATTTGCAGGAGAATACAAACTTTGAAGAGCCAACACATATAGAAATATCTGGGATGGAAGGTTATGAGCCCGAGTGCAGAGAAGATCTTCCTTTTTTAGATATACCTCAAGGATGGACAGGAGAACATATTGCAGAATATAAGCTAAAGTTCACTCCTCAATACAGTGGAGAGGATTTCTCAAACAAGACTAGTCCTGAAACACTGGTTCAAGAAGTAAATCTAGGGGATGAAGAGAACCCTCAAGTAGTCCACTTGGCCTCTTCGCTATGGCATTATCCTCCTTTACTAGATAAGGTAACTTCTTTACTTTTTTTGCTTACAAAAATGTCTTTGCATGGTCCTACAATGATCTAACAGGGATACCAAAGGAGCTTGGAATACATCGGATACCCTTAGTTGAGGGAGCCACGCCTGCAAGAAGTAGGCCATATCGACTCAATACGAAGTATGCAGAGGTTGTAAATTGGAAATTACAAAACTAGAAGAAGCAGGTATAATTGTTCCACTAGAACATTCCAGGTGGCTTTCTTCTATGGTTATTGTACCCGAGAAAAATAGTGGAAAAATAAGTGTCTATGTTGATTTTCATTCCTTGAATAAAGTAACTGTTCAAGATGAATTTCCTCAGCCCTTCACAGAGCAAGTACTTGAGGAAGTAGCAGGTCACACTTTGTATAGCTTCCTCGATAGTTCTAGTGGCTACAATCAGATCGTGATCCATCCTAATGATAGGGACAAAACAACCTTTGTTACTCCATGGGGCACTTATGTCTATACCCGCATGGATTTTGGTTTGAAGAATGCGCCAGCTTCATTTAATAAAACAATGTATCTAATATTAGGCAAATAGTTGACAACCTTTCTACACATTTTCATGGATGACTTTTCAATATTTTCAGGCACAGATACAAGAGCAGCAGCTCAAGATTTCCATGATCATTTGGAAAATCTAAAAGAAATCTTTGAGCAATGTCTCAAAATAGGTTTGAAATTAAATCCTGCTAAATGTCATTTGTTGGTCACCAAGGGCACTCTTCTTGGTCACATAGTATCTGCTGAAGGGATAACAGTTGACCCTACAAAGGTTACTGCTATTCTCTCTATGCCTATTTCACAAAGCGCAAAGGAAGTGCAAAGTTTTTTGGGCCATGCAGGATACCGTAGAAGATTCATACGAATGTATTCAGAAATAGCTAAGCCCTTGTCAAGGCTTACCACTAAAAAGGTCCGTTTCTCATGGAGTATTGAAGTTGAGAAAGCATTTTGTGAACTAAAGTTGAGGCTATGTAATGCTCCACTTTTAGGTGTTCCTAACTGTTCATTACAGTTTCATGTGCATACAGATGCCAGTCTTCATGCTGTTGGTGCGGTTCTAGCTCAACCATCATCTCACAAGGTTGATAGACCGATCTCCTATGCCAGTAGACTACTTACCAAGGCAGAATGGAACTACAGTACAATAGAAAGGGAAGGCTTGGCTATTGTATTTGCTCTTCAGAAATTTCGGCATTACCTTCTTGGTATACATTTTATAGTCATATCTAACCATTAGCCCTTGAAATATGTGATAAATAAACCTAGAGTAGCTGGAAGGTTTTGGAGATGGTTACTCCTATTTCAAGAATTCAACTTTGATATTCATATTAAGCCAGGAAGAGAACACTACATGTTAGATCAAGTATCCAGGACGGCAATGAGCAAGAAGGCAACAAGTATTAATGATGAAGTGGTGGATATTAATCTCTTCCTAGTGGCAACTCAAACTGATTGGTATGATGGAATTCTCGATTTTCTTACTACTCGAAAACTCCCATATCATTTGAAACCTATAGAAAAAAGAAGATTACTCCTTAAAACCAAGGCGTACTCACTCATAAATTGGAATTTATATAGATATTGTTAAGATGATCTCTTCAGAAAGTGTGTTTATCCAGAGGAGGTAAACCTCTTGCTTGAGGCAGCACATAGTGAAGGGCATCTAAAAGGAGAAGATTTGGCTCATAGAATCATCGAGAAAGAACTATGGTGGCCACATATCTACAAGGATGCGATCAAGTTTGCTAAAGAATGCCACATTTTCTTGAGATGTGTTCCAACGCCAACTAGATTGAATTTCCAACCATTCGTCATATCCATAGGATGGCTCCCATTTGAACGATGGAGTCTTGATTTCATAGGACCTATTAGTCCAACTGGACACCCTGGGGTAAGAAGTATATTTTGATGGCCACATGTTATGCAACTAAATGGATAGAGGCTAAAGCTACTATGGACTGCACGGCTTTAACAGTAGCTAAGTTTTTGTATAAACGTATTTTCTCAAGATTTGGTTGCCCACTAGAAATCACTAGTGATAGGGGAACACATTTTGTGAATCAATTGCTCCAATTTATATTTGACAGGTACAAGGTCTTCCATAAAAGATCTTGTGCTTATTATCCAAGGGTCAATGGCCAAGGAGAGAGCTCCAATAATATTTTAATTGGATTGCTATGCAAATTATCTTTTGACCATCAAAGCTTCTCGCCACAAGCATTGATTGGTGCAATTTGGGCTTGGAGAACTACAAGAAGAGGGACCACTAGTCAGAGTCCATTTCGCTTAGTATATGGGAAAGAGGCATTAGCCCCATTCGAGTTTATTATCAAAAGAGAACTGTGCAAAAACTTCAGGCAACACAAGAAGAGCGGAAAAGATTACACGACAGATATCTTAGGTCCAAAGAAATACACGAAGGATCCTTGTTTCTGGTGCATCAAATTCCTTCAGTCTCAACCAAATTGGCACCCAAATGGATAGGACCATAGAGAGTGATAAAAGTATTACCACATGGGGCAGTGCATCTGGAGGATTTGTAGGGTAAGAGGATACCCCTGATCAACATCTCTAGGGTAAAGAATTACCTGAATTAAGTCAAAAGGGAACCACTTCGTTCACTGTATATACCGTATTTCATGGAGTATTTACAGTTTGTTTTGGTTTTATTGAAATAAGAAAATAAGGAGAAATTGCACTCATACGGTGCAAAGTCTTGACGTGGGGGTCTGTAGCGCATCCCTCCTCTCTCTCTCTCTCTCTCTCTCTCTCTCTCTCTCTCTCTCTCTCTCTCTCTCTCTCTCTCTCTCTCTCTCTCTCTCTCTCTCTCTCTCTCTCTCTCTCTCTCTCTCTCTCTCTCTCTCTCTCTCCTGCCATGTCGTCTCTCTCTCTCTCTCTCTCTCCTCCATTCGTCTCTCTCTCTCTCTCCTCTCTCTCTCTCTCTCTCTCTCTCTCTCTCTCTCTCTCTCTCTCTCTCTCTCTCTCTCTCTCTCTCTCTCTCCCCCTGTCGTGTCGTCTCTCTCTCTCTCTCTCTCTCTCTCTCTCTCTCTCTCTCTCTCTCTCTCTCTCTCTCTCTCTCTCTCTCTCTCTCTCTCTCTCTCTCTCTCTCTCTCTCTCTCTCTCTCCCTCCCTCCCTCTCTCCCTCCCTCCCTCCCTCTCTCTCTCTCTCTCTCTCTCTCTCTCTCTCTCTCTCTCTCTCTCTCTCTCTCTCTCTCTCTCTCTCCCTCTCCCTCTCTCTCTCTCTCTCTCTCTCTCTCTCTCTCTCTCTCTCTCTCTCTCTCTCTCTCTCTCTCTCTCTCTCTCTCTCTCTCTCTCTCTCTCTCTCTCCGCAAATCCTGCCCCCACCAGTCCCTCCATCCTCCACCCCGCCCCGCACAGTTTCCCATCCGCAAACACTACCCCTCCCCTCTCTCTCCCGAACCTTCGCCTCCACCTCTCTCTCTGCAACCCCCGCCCCCAATCTCTCTCTCCCCCCGCCCCCGCCAGTCTTTCTCTCCCCCACCCCGCCAATCCCCACATAGCCTGGAGGAACCCCCCCCTCGCAATCCCTATTGCCTCCCCCGGCCTCTGCAGTTCCTTGCCCACTCCTCTCGGCCGCTGCTCCCACCCTACCCACCGCCACTGCCTTCGGGCTCTCCATGGCCAACTCTCCATGGTCACCTCCCCGCTCGCAGTCCATTGCCCCCGCCACTCCACTACCACCTCCTCGCCCATAGTCACCTGCCTTCCGCACCACTCCACTGGCACCTCCCCACGCAGTCAACCTTCTCCCTGCCAAGTCCTACCCCGATGGGCTACGAAAGGATTTGATGAATGATCTACAGGAGCAAAAGTTCCTGATGTTGTTACGTTGGTACTTTTCGAGCATAAAGAAGATGACTTTTGCAATTAAGGAACTCTTTGAGCTCTTGGTTTGGGATTAAAATCAACCCTCCATCTCATCGACCCTCCATCCATTCATCCGCACCACCCACCATCTCTCACACTCAATGAGTCATTCCAATATCACGGGCGGCATAAAATGAGGATCTCAGCTTGCAATTAAAAGGGTAAAAGTGTAAGTGGTAAAAGTGAAAGTGGAGAAATGACTGTTGCCACCAACCATTCATGACGACTGCCTATTTTTGAGGATCCAATTCAAGATTGGTGGCATATTTTATCTACCCCTCCAATTTTGGGCAATCAATTGGTGCATGAGCAGTGGACGTGAGGAATCGGCAAGGCCCTCTTGGACTATTGGAGCCTATAAAAGCAATGGACTTGTGTTCATTTGGATACACATATACATACGTACGCATAGGGGTTCTCTCTTTGCACTCTGTGGCTACAAGCCTACTGTAGGAAGTCACTCTGTGGTGAGGATACACAATGTGGGCTTCCCAGTGGAGGGCTAATAGCACTATAGTGTGAAGGAAGTGGCTTGGAATTGTCATTCATTGTGAATCAGTGGTATTTTTGTTGTTAGTGGTATTTTTGTGCTTCTCCCCTTGAAGCAAGTCTTCACACTTTGTACTGATTAGTACCAGTCTGAATCTAGTTGTATTCATTGTATGGATTAGATGGATCTCTTGTATTGATGCTGTTTAGTTCTAGAGTGGCATGTTAACCGAGAGCATCAACCTTTGAGCATTTCTTTTGCCTATATTGTGATCATCTGTGTGAACTAAGGAGTGGGTTTGACCTTTACTATTGCCATTGTCATTGATCTTCTCTCTATGTTTCGACATTTACTTTATAGTTATTGTGATCTTCCTGCTCACAGAAATGTTAAAGGGTATACTTCCCTAAGGAGGACCTCCCTTGAGTAGGCGAAGTACTCGAAGTGCATGTTGTATGCTCCTGCTAAAGTAGATTCCCTAGTACCTCCTCTACAGTTTCGTATGCATGGTGGGACACTTGCATTTCTGTGAGAGGCCCTAAGCATAGTAAATAGTCCTTTTTTTAGTATTTTTGCCCTATTGCATTTGCAAGTAAGTACATGACCCATACACAAGTAGATAAGGAGCCTCTTCATGTACGAAGGAGCCTTAACAAGTCAGCTATATCTTTGACTAGTGAACCTAGCTCCCCTCTACCGTCCTTCAATTTATCTATTGATTTGGGTGTAACACCACTGTCAAAGGAAAAGCATAGGAGAACATTAGACTTCTCCTCAGATACGTCAGAAGAAACACTAGTGCAAATGGAGGATCTCTCTCATTTACTCTCCAAACTCAATATCAAGTTCTCTACCTTCAAGAGACAAGCTTATGAGGATGGTGATGATCATGTGAGGAGGTTCATCTCCTTATGCCATGGACGAGGTCTGCAGAATAGAGAGGATGCAATGCTGGTACTCTTCCCAACCACATTGGAAGGCCTTGCTGACAAATGGTACAATCAATATGCAGATGGCCATTTTGCTACATGGGAGGCTCTGAAGACGGCATTCTCTCAGACGTTTGGACCTAGTGACTCTTCGGAAAGAGCTCGAGACCAACTTGAGAATCTAAGGCTAAGATCAGGTGAATCCTTCCATGAACTTCACAGTAGGACAAAAGCACTTATTGCACGTCTTCCACATGCTCCACGTGATTTCTTGGTTAAAAAATGGATAGAAAAGGCTTTGCCCTGGTCATCTCAACAAAAGTTACGTGAGTATCTTAGATTGGATGCAACCCTCAATGATTTTTTTGGCCTCAAGTAGTCCAATTGGCCTCTTGGCTATGGCATTATCCTCCTTTACTACATGCGGTAACTTCTTTACTTTTTGCTTACAAAAATGTCTTTGCATGGTCCTACAAAGATCTAGCAGGGATACCAGAGGAGCTTGTAATACATTGGATACCCTTAGTTGAGGGAGCCGTGCATGCAAGAAGTAGGCCATATCGACTCAATCCGAAGTATGCAGAGGCTATAAATTGGAAATTACAAAACTAGAAGAAGCAGGTATAATTGTTCCAGTAGAACATTCTAGGTGGCTTTCTTCTATGGTTATTGTACCCGAGAAAAATAGTGGAAAAATAAGAGTCTACGTTGATTTTCGTGCCTTGAATAAAGTGACTGCTCAAGACGAATTTCCTCAGCCCTTCACAGAGCAAGTACTTGAGGAAGTAGCAGGTCACACTTTGTATAGCTTCCTGGATGGTTTTGGTGGCTAGAATCAGATAGTGATCCATCCTAATGATAGGGACAAAACAACCTTTGTTACTCCATGGGGCACTAATGTCTATACCCGCATGGCTTTTGGTTTGAAGAATGCGCCAGCTTCATTTAATAGAACAATGTATCTAATATTAGGCAAATGATCGACATCCTTTCTACGCATTTTCATGGATGACTTTTCAGTATTTTCAGGCACAGATAGAAGAGCAGCAGTTCAAGATTTCCACGATGATCTGGAAAATCTAAAAGAGATCTTTGAGCACTATCTCAAAATAGGTTTGAAATAAAATCCTGCTGAATGTCATTTTTTGTTCACCAAGGGCACTCGTCTTGGTCACATAGTATCTGTTGAAGGGATAACAGTTGACCCTACAAAGGTTACTGCTATTCTCTTTATGCGTATTCCACAAAGTCCAAAGGAAGTGCAAAGTTTTTTGGGCCATGCAGGATACCATAGAAGATTCATACGAATGTATTCAGAAATAACTAAGCCCTTGTCAAGGCTTACTAGTAAAAAGGTCCCTTTCTCATGGAGTGTTGAAGCTGAGAAAGCATTTTGTGAACTAAAGTTGAGGCTATGTAATGCTCCACTTTTACGTGTTCCTAACTGGTCATTAGAGCTTCATATGCATACAGATGCCAGTCTTCATGGTGTTGGTGCGGTTCTAGCTCAACCATCATCTCACAAGCTTGATAGACCGATCTCCTATGCCAGCAGACTACTTACCAAGGTCGAAAAGAACTACAGTATAACAGAAAGGGAAGGCTTGGCTATTGTATTTTCTCTTCAAAAGTTTCGGCATTACCCTCTTGGTATACATTTTATAGTCATATCTAACCATTAGCCCTTGAAATACTTGATAAATAAACTTAGAGTAGTTGGAAGGGTTTCGAGATGGTTACTCATGTTTCAAGAATTCAACTTTGATATTCATATTAAGCCAGGAAGAGAACACTACATGGCAGATCAAGTATCCAGGACCACAATGAGCAAGAAGGCAACAGGTATTAATGATGAAGTGGTGGATAGTAATCTCTTCCTAGTAGCAACTCAAACCTATTGGTATGATGGAATTCTCGATTTTCTTACTACTCGAAAACTCCCAGAGCATTTGAAACCTATAGAAAAAAGAAGATTACTCCTTAAAACCAAGGCGTACTCACTCATAAATACGAATTTATATAGATATTGTTAAAATGATATCTTCAAAAAGTGTGTTTATCCAGAGGAGGTAAACATTTTGCTTGAGGCAGCACACAGTGAAGGGCATCTAAAAGGAGAACATTTGGCTCACAGAATCATCCACAAAGGACTATGGTGGCCACATATCTACAAGGATGCGATCAAGTTTGCTAAAGAATGCCACATTTGCCAGAGATGTGCTCCTACGCCAACCAGATTGAATTTCCAACCATTAGTCATATCCACAGGATGGCTCCCATTTGAACGATGGGGTCTTGATTTCATAGGAACTATTAGTCCAATTGGACACCCTGGGGGTAAGAAGTATCTTTTGATGGCCACATGTTATGCAACTAAATGGATATAGGCTAAAGCTACTGTGGACTGCACGGCTTTAACAGTAGCTAAGTTTTTGTATAAACGTATTTTCTCAAGATTTGGTTGCCCACTAGAAATCACTAGTGATAGGGGGACACATTTTGTGAATCAATTGCTCCAATTTATATTTGACAAGTACAAGGTCATCCATAAAAGATCTTGTGCTTATTATCCAAGGGCAAATGGCCAAGCAGAGAGCTCCAATAAGATTTTAATTGGATTGCTACGCAAATTATCTTTTGATCATCAAAGCTTCTCGCCACAAGCATTGATCGGTGCAATTTGGGCTTTGAGAACTACAAGAAGAGGAACAACTCGCGAGAGTCCATTTCGCTTAGTATATGGGAAAGAGGCATTAGCACCATTCGAATTTATTATCAAAAGAGAAATGGGAGCCAAGGCCATTGGAATTGAACCTCCCATTAGGAGACTGGTGGCATTAGAAGAATACACAGAAGGAGCAATGCAAAAACTTCAGGCAACACAAGAAGAGCGAAAAAGATTACACGGCAGATATCTTAGGTCCAATGAAATACAGGAACGATCCTTGGTTCTGGTGCATCAAATTCCTCCAGTCTCAACCAAATTGGCACCCAAAAGGATAGGACCATAGAGAGTGATAAAAGTATTAGCACATGGAGCAGTGCATCTGGAGGATTTGCAGGGTAAGAGGATACCCCTGATCAACATTTCCAGGGTAAAGAATTACCCGAATTAAGTCAAAAGGGAACCACTTCGTTCACTGTATATACCGTATTTCATGGAGTATTTGCAGTTTGTTTTGGTTTTATTGAAATAAGCAAATAAGGAGAAATTGCACTAGACGGTGCAAAGTCTTGATGTGGGGGTCTGTAGCGCATCCCTCTTCTCTCTCTCTCTCTCTCTCTCTCTCTCTCTCTCTCTCTCTCTCTCTCTCTCTCTCTCTCTCTCTCTCTCTCTCTCTCTCTCTCCCTCTCTCTCTCTCTCCCCATGTGCCATCTCTCTCTCTCTCTCTCTCTCTCTCTCTCTCTCTCTCTCTCTCTCTCTCTCTCTCTCTCTCTCTCTCTCTCTCTCTCTCTCTCTCTCTCCCTCTCTCTCTCTCTCTATCTCTCTCTCTACCCGTGTGCTCTCTCTCTCTCTCTCTCTCTCTCTCTCTCTCTCTCTCTCTCTCTCTCTCTCTCTCTCTTCTCTCTCTCTCTCTCTCTCTCTCTCTCTCTCTCTCTCTCTCTCTCTCTCTCTCTCTCTCTCTCTCTCTCTCTCTCTCTCTCTCTCTCTCTCTCTCTCTCTCTCTCTCTCTCTCTCTCTCTCTCTCTCTCTCTCTCTCTCTCTCTCTCTCTCTCTCTCTCTCTCTCTCCTCCCCCCCGTCGCGTCGTCTGTCTCTCTCTCTCTCTTCCCCCCCGCCGTGTCGTCCCTCTCTCTCTCTCTCTCTCTCTCTCTCTCTCTCTCTCTCTCTCTCTCTCTCTCTCTCTCTCTCTCTCTCTCTTTCTTTCTCTCTCTCTCTCTCTCTCTCTCTCTCTCTCTCTCTCTCTCTCTCTCTCTCTCTCTCTCTCTTTCTCTCTCTCTCTCTCTCTCTCTCTCTCTCTCTCTCTCTCTCTCTCTCTCTCTCTCTCTCTCTCTCTCTCTCTCTCTCTCTCTCTATGTGTGTCCACAAACCCCCCCCGCCAGTCCCTCCATCCCCCGCCCCCCCTCATGTAGTTTCCCCTCTGCAAACCCCGCCCCTCCCCTCTCTTTCCGCAACCCTCGCCCCCACCTCTCTCTTCGCAACCCCCGCCCCCAATCCCTCTCTCCTCCCGCCCCCGCCAGTCTTTCTCTCTCCTGCCCCCCCAATCCCCGGAGAGCCCGCAGGAACCCCCCCCTGCAATCCTCGTTGCCTCCCGCTGCCTCTGCAGTTCCTTGCCTAGTGCACCTGACCACTCCTCCCACCATACCCACCCGCCACTCCCTCCGCGCTCTCCACGGCCAGCTCTCCACAATAACCTCCCCGCCTGCAGTTTGCTGCCCCCGCGCCACTCCAGTGCCACCTCCTCGCCCATAGTCACCCGCCCCCCGCACCACTCCACTGGCACCTCCCCCCCGCAGTCACCTTCCCCTCTGCCAAGTCCTACCCCGATCAGCTACGAAAGGAGTTGACGATTTATGTGGAGGAGAAGAGGACTCATTAACCGAATCAACGGAAAAGAAGATCTCAATGGAGAAAACAATTCTTTGAGCCATATCTCAAACAAAGAGAGGCTCGGAGAGAAGAATGGTACCCATCACAACTAAAGGTGCCCCCCCTCCCGAAGCATCCCATTTGGAGTTCCCCGCTATGGAGTCCCCCGCCAGTCCCACCCGTCGCTTAGTCCCTTCCGTTCTCTCTTTGCGGTTTGGTGGTGACTCACGAGTCATAATTGTGGTCTCTGGGACCTTAGCACTCGAACTAAGCGAAGCAGAACAAGCTTATTTCGTGTCTTCTGCATATGTACACACAAGGGAGATTCTTTCTTTTACGTGGGCTTATTGAAGTAGCTTAAGAGTATGGTCGATTCGGCACATGTTTTCAACTTAACATGGAATTATCAATGGTCTATGTAGAGTTAGTAGCACCTTGGAGTTACAATTTTTCCTCGAGGCAATTTTCCTCTCTCTCTCTCTCTCCCACACCTCCCACAACCACCCCCACCACCATCTCCACTGTCCCCCTCCATCGCCCTCCCACCACCATCTCCACCACCCCCTCCACCCCCTCATCTTTTCCCCCACAACCCCCACAACCACCCCCACCACAATCTCCACTATCCTCCTCCATCCCCCTCCCACCACCATCTCCACCACCCCCTCATCTTTTCCCCCACAACCCCCACAACCACCCCCACCACCATCTCCACCGTCCCCCTCCATCCCCCTCCCACCACCACCTCCACCGTCCCCCTCCATCCCCCTCAACTTTTTCCCCTCAACCCCCACACCCACCTGTTCTTTCCCCCCTCCATCTCCACTACCTCCGCTCCCATCCTCTCTCCACACCCATGCTTGATAAAAGGAATATGATTATCCCAAGTAAATTCAATTGGTTTGGCAAAAGTTCCTGATGTTGTTACGTTGGTACTTTTCGAGCATAAAGAAGATGACTTTTCCGATTAAGGAACTTTTTGAGCTCTTGGTTTGGGATTAAAATCAACCCTCCATCTCACCAACCCTCCATCCCTTCATCCGCACCACCCACCATCTCTTACACTCAATGGGTCATTCCAATATCACGAGCCGCATAAAATGAGGATCTCAGCTTGCAATTAAAAGGGTAAAAGTGTAAGTGGTAAAAGTGAAAGTGGAGAAATGATTGTTGTCGCCAACCATTCATGACGACTTCCTATTTTTGAGGATCCATTTCAAGATTGGTGGCATATTTGATCTACTGCCCCAATTTTGGGTAATCAATCGACGCATGATCAGTGGACGTGAGGAATCCGCAAGGCCCTCTTGGCCTATTGGAGCCTATAAAAGCAATGGACTTGTGTTCATTTGGATACACATATACATACGTACGTATAGGGGTCCTCTCTTTGCACTCTATGGCTACAAGCATACCATAGGAAGTCACTCTGTGGTGAGGATACAGAGCGTGGGCTTCCCAATGGAGGGCTAATAGCACTATAGTGTGAAGGAAGTGGCTTGGATTTGTCATTCATTGTGAGTCAATGGTATTTTTGATGTTAGTGGTATTTTTGTGCTCCTCCCCTTGAAGCAAGTCTTCACACTTTGTACTGATCAGTACCAGTCTGCATCCAGTTGCATTCATTGTACGGATTGGATGGATCTCTTATATTGATGTTGTTTAGTTCAGGAGTGGCATGTTAGCCCAGAGTATCAACTTTTGAGCATTTCTTTTGCCTATATTGTAATCATCTCTGTGAACGAAGGAGTGGGTTTGACCTTTACTATTGCCATTGTCATTGATCTTCTCTCTGTGTGTCGACATTTACTTTACAATTATTGTGATCTGCCTGCTCACAGAACTCTTCAAGGGTATACTTCCCTAAGGAGGAACTCCCTTGAGTAGGCCAAGTATTGGAAGTGCATGTTGTACACTCCTACTAAAGTAGATACCCCAATACCTCCTTACAAATGACATTAGACCATGTTGAGGAATGATTATCACAAGTGATTATGTTGGCCATGTGAGCATTTTTCCAGGCATCGATGGCTTTGTGCATGTGCCATGAGCTCTTGCATGAGCTAAGATCACTTTAACCAATCTTTCAAAGCGTGTATTTTCCTTAGATGTTGTCCGTTTTAGATTACTGTGTATAATGACATGTAGAACTTTTAATTTTCCACATTTGGATATGCCAAAAGGGAGATGAGCTTTGATATCCAAGAACATATAGCTTTGAAACGTTGTGGTGTGCATTAAACTTCGAATTCAAAGAGAGAAAAAGGGGAAGATGCATGTGAAATGAAATAAACAGACATAGAGGTGCATACGCAAACAGGAACATACACACACACATTTATGTTTGCATGTATGAATACACAAGTCCATTAATGTACACACAATTTTGTTTACGCACATTCTTTATTAAAAATATTTATAAGTTTTCTCTTGTGTCTAGATTTTTTTTTTTTGAGGTATTAAACTGAGAAAAAACTAACTTCATAAAAAATCATACCTTCATGAGGGTGTGTGGTGCCCAACATTATACATTGGAAATATTTATTTTTTGAAGAATATGGAATGAAGAGAAAGTATCTTACTTGTCACTAAGCTTATGCCTCTTATTGACTGTTGTTATTTTGTTTTTTAGTTCTATTTTATTAGGGAAACCCCTCCAAAATTTATGTAACCACATTGTGTCGTACGCCATGCAAAGATATGGTATTTGAGAGCGAGGTCTTATACATCTTTCTGAAGTAGTAGTAAAATTAGATTCTTGTGAAGTAATTTCATTATGTAAGAAGATGCATGAGTATGTGCATACCTAGATTATGATCATGTAGGGCATATGCAAAATTTTCTTTGGAGAAGATCTTTTTTGCTCCACATCTCCTCATCATTAAGTTGAGTAATAGTTTGGTAAAAACATGATCAAGTTAGTGAATTTTAAGATTAACATTAACAATTACATTATACTTACATAAAGCGTGACAAAGGGTAAGTAATAATTTTCATAGTCATGTATGTGTAAGAGAAGGTTCGAGAATAGGTTCCTGAAGAACAACCAAAATGTTTTTGAAGTGAGATGTAAATATTCATATATATGGAGTGATTACTAGAAACAACGTAAATCCATGTCAAACATGCGTTTTAATGCATCAAAGTTGTAAAACGTTGGAGAATCATGTTAGTACTACACTTATGATCATCGATAAAATTATCACATCCTTGCATGTCATTGTTTACGCTAAGACTTAATGAGTGCTCAAGAAGCACAATGATAAGAACAACATTCATTTATGTACACCTTCACTTGAACATTCATTTATGTACACCTACACTTGAAACTGGATACTATCTAATGAATCAGTTTTCGTAATGTGATTTGCATTGTTTATTTGATTTCATTGATGTTAGATGATTTTATAATGCACGAATATGTTTTCATTTCATAATTCATTCAAAGTAATGGATCAACATGTCTAATCATAATGATTAACATGTCTTGCCATTTATAAGTTTCAAAAATAATTGAGAAAATAGTGAGAGATCTAACTACCTCAAAAGATTTGGATATTCTTCGTTGAGGGAATGCTTAGATTCATTGAAACTTGAAGAAAACTCTTAGAATTTAGTTAAAGCTATACCCATTTCAACTCTTTTGGATGATTTTCAAAGGTCAAATGACTTCTGCATGACAAAGTCTTGAATGGAATGATGAAGGCCTCTTTGCAAGGGACTTTCTCGTAATTTAGAAATACAAATTGATTCAATTTGGTTTAAAGTGCATCCAAGGGAGCCTCCCTCTCCCCCAAGGCAAGTGAAGGTTGTCTGAGGGGCCTCCGACTTTGCCAACACAAGGCAAGGTGGCCTTACACTAGCCAAAGGCAAGTGGAGCTCGGCCAAGGGGTCCTTCTTGCTGCTCAATTCAAGTAGAGGCCGCCCAAGGGGGCCTCCCACTAGCTCAATCTTTGTGTTGATCTAAGGGAGACCAAACCCATGTGAAAGCTCACAAAATTAGTCTATACATCACAACCTTGTGATAAGCACATGGAGGTCTCATGATGGATGTAGTTTGCCATAAATAAAGGTGAAGATCAAGTAAGCTCAGAAGGGTGAAAGATTCCTTATAAGTCACCCAAGATTATGGTCTTGCATGAATCCTTCTTGGCTTGCCTTTGGGTTTTATAGCTCTCATCTTTCCTCTTGATTTTCCTTTTGGTGAAACTTACATAAGAGTGGCGCTAAAGGGGTTTGGCCTCACCCAATGGGTCACGGTGACACTCAAGGGGGTCACCCCTCCCCTAAGGATGATAGTGATCTCCCAAAGGGGTCACCGGTCCCTTCAGGGTGACAATGATCTCCCAAAGGGGTCATCCTCCCCAGTAGGGTGAGGGTAACCTCCTAGGGTTTGCTCCTCTTGTAAGGGCAAGAATGACCTCTCAAAGGGTTCCCCCCTCTTCAATGGGCAAGCTACCGCTAAAAGGGAGTACCAACCCAACCCTAAACATCATTGATAAGTGAAGAATCTAGGAATCTTGCCATGGTTACTTGAAGAGGGATGTAATTGAGACGATATTTTGGCTTTAACAAAACCAAAGCAAGTTGCAAACTTCTGCAAGGGATATTCCACACCGTTTTGATCACATTCTCAAATTTAGAAAATGTTGGTGAGGATCACTACAACATATGAGGAGCATCCCGGCACCAATAGCAGTGCAAATATGGGGCCGTATTTTTGCCTTGGCACCGATAAAAGCATCGGTATGCACATCAGTATTATATCATCGGTATGAGCATGGGTATGGCCATCGGTATAACCATCGATATAAGCTTCAGTATTTTGTTGGAAATACTGAGGTCTATACCAGGCCTTATACTGGTGACCAAATCTGCAATTTCTTTTTGGGCAGGGTGTGTTATCTCTTGTTGCACGCACAATACTATAAGGTTGTGTTGCAAAAGACAATACACTTTGCCCAAAGAAAACAAGTACATGTAATATGGACTCTAGTGGTTGCTGATCTAGTGTTTAGATGACCCAAAACCAAAACACAATTTGATAAAGCAAAACACTATCAAACACAAGAGAGATCAGCAGATTCAACAATGAACCATGTACAAAAGTGTGATAAAGAGATATATATTCCATGACTGAACTATGTACAAAAGTGTGGCTCACCATTGACATATATGAGCCAAATACAAAATGTGGCAAAGCACTACCATATAGAAACCGAATATAAAATTATGGTGCACCATTGCCATATATGAGTGTAATTCAAAACTCTAGCAAAGCACTGCCATATGTATGCCCAGAGGAATCAAAAATTTTATGCCTACAATCCTACAACAAAGAATATGCATAAAATGAGACGAATTCACATGATATTGGTAAAAAACAACTAGAAACAACAAACCAAGTTTATAAGCTCAACTCATCATAGATGCTCCCATCAAATGATCGCATCACAACCCTCCAAGTCCTCCAACAATGCAGCCAATCCATGACCATATCCATAATCCTCCTTGGTTTGCATCGAAGGAGGACCTAGTGATAACTCCTACAATAAATATGCAAAAGGTTAGATGAACATACATGTTGTGCTTAACAAAAGCAAATTTAATAACGAAAATGATACTTACAAACTCGTAACACATAGTGCTCTATTCATAGCTACCCAAATGTGATAGTCTGCACGTATCTAGACATGTGGCAATCATATCTAGTTCTGATGATATCTGTTAGGAGTATGTTGCTGCTCATTGTGAATCAATTCCCACTCCTCAACATCTAACCGTATAGGATTTGATAAGCCTTCTCTAAAAGCATCAAGAGCCTTGGACTATCGATGCGAGCTCACCTCAGATTCCATGTGCTCAATCCACTCTCACCTAACAGTAGGATGGCTAGGTGTTGGTCGATACTCTTGATAGATCGACTCTATGATATATTTTTTTTATTCTTCATCCTATTAACTCCATTTCAACATGACACAATGTCCAAATTGTATGGAGAAAATATGTCATATGCACTCACACGTAGACTTTCCAACTCCATCCATCAGTGGAGCTCCATTAGTTTTATGATATATCTTGGAGACATCATGGTTAGGAGCACCCCAACGTGTACATGAAGATGCCATCTCATCCCATGTGTGTATGTAATATGTATTTGAGTGTGTATGTATATGTATGTATGCATGTGTGTATGCATATATCTGTGTTTGTGTGTATGCATATGCATGTGTGTATCTATACATGTGTGTGTGTACATGTATGTTTGTATATGCGTGGATGCATTTGGGTGTGTATGTATGTATGCATATGCATGTGAGTATGCAGATCTGTGTGTGTATGTATATGCATATGCACGAATATGCATGTGTGTATGTAATATGTATGCGAGTATGTGCATGCATATGTGTGTGTATGTATGTATGCATATGCATGTGTGGATGTATATATGTGTGTGTGTGTGTACATGTATGTATGTATATGTGTCTATGCATATGTGTGTATGTATGTATGCACATGCATGTGAGTATGCATATGTGTGTGTATGTATATGCATATGCATGAATATGCATGTTTGTATGTAATATGTATGTTAGTATGTGTATGTATATGTGTGTGTATGTATGTATGCATATGCATGTATGTATGTATACGTGTGTTTGTGTGTGTGTACATGTAAGCATGTATATGTATGTATGCATATGCATGTATGTATCTATATGTATGTTTGTGTGTGTGTACATGTATGCATGTATATGTGTGTATACATATGTGTGTGTATGTATGTATACATATGCATGAGTATGCATATGTCTGTCTATGTATATTCATATGCATGAATATGCACGTGTGTATGTGTTGAGCCCATAAAAGTCATATTGGTCAAAGTCAACTGTAGTCAAGTCAAAAGGTCAAAGTCAACTGGTCAAAGTCAACAAGGTCAAGGTCAAAGTCAACAGGTGCAAAGTCAAAGTGCTAAAGTGCAGGTGTCAAAGTGCATAGGTAGTGCACAGTTTATGGTCCACAAAGGGTAAATTGGAGAAAGTGGGTTGCAAGTTGCAGAGGTATTTTCTCTAATTTCCCTAAGGTTCAAAGTGTGTTTTAAAGTTTTTTGAAAGGTTCAGGTGAACCCCCTCTTATGTGCAAAAGTCAAGACTTAAAAGGAAATGTGAAGGTATGTGAAGCGGCAACGTACGCACAGGTGAAAGTATGGCCCCCCATTAAAATTTTTGGTTTTAGTCTAAAGTCACTACAGGACAAAATAGTGAGTCGTTGGCTGCCACTTGTGAAGACAATCTTGGGACATCAAAGTGAGCACCAAGATACTATTGCAGTTAGGAGCATACAAGATCGACACACTCAAATCAAGGCAAGGACTATTCTTGGACCAATCTTAGAGTAAGCAAGAGAGGCATAATCTAAGTGAAGCAAGAGAGAGAAGTGCAAGAGTCACCAGTGTACGACATAGAGAAGTGGAAGTGAAGGAGTGCATGGAGAGTGACTAAGGGATTGTGCAGAGAGTGCTAAGCTAGTCCCCCAAGGATCTCAAGGTCTCTTTGCAGTGTGCGCGTGCCGACAGAAAGTATTCATTCCTCCCCCTTAGTGGAAGCTTGGTGCAAGGTGTGCACAAGGATAAGCTTGAAGCAGGTGGAGGTCTGGTGCAGAGGAGGCCAGCGGCAAGAAGACTTTGGGATATTTGGTATATTGTAATTGAGCACTCTGTGGGATTGTGCACAGAGGTATTGGCTTGTATTGTGCTTCACACATTGTAATTGTCTTACTGTAATCAATCGGCAAGAGTTATTGGCTTGTATTGTGCTTCAAACATTGTAATTGTCTTACTGTAATCAATCGGCAGAGGCTTCCAAGGTGTATTTTCTCTTTTTGTCTCTTCCCTTTTCTCCTACAAACCCTCAAACTCCTTCTTGTCCAAGAATCCCCTAACAAAATTTGGCACGCACGGTGGGACTTCAAAGGAGATTTGAGCTTAGGAGAAACCAAGTGCAGAGTATAGCAGAGTTCACGTGTCTACGGTTCTACTACAGTGCTACTTCATCAACCAAAAGGTAAATATTCTTGTCAAGTGTCTCATATTAAGTGGGCTATGAGCTGCTCAAGACCGCAACCCGGTCCCAAACATTGAGGGTCACCTGCAAGCAGACAAGAAGGAAGGTTGTTAGAAGGTCCTCCAGTCCACTATCTTCAACCTCATCAGTAAAGAGCATGGCGGGTCAGGTAGACTTGGAAACTTTACTCTCTAGATTAAATATAAAGTTTCCTTCTTTCAAAGGCCTAGCTGAGAGGGATCCGGATGAACACATTAGAAGGTTTTTGGCACTATGTAAGGCTAAGGCTTAATGGGTAGGGAGGATGCCTTTTTTATTCTCTTCCCTGCCACATTAGAGGGATTAGTAGATAAGTGGTTCAGCCAGTTTGCTGAAAACCATTTTACCACTTGGGATGTGATGAAAGATGCATTTAAAAATCAGTTCCAGCATGGCAACACTGTGGAGATATCATAGAAGAACTAGAAAATTTAAGATTGGGTCCAGGAGAAAAGTTCCCATAGTTTGTGACTAGGGCCAAAGCACTAATGGCTAAATTGCCAGATCCACCACACGATTTTTTTGTTAAGAAATGGTTAGATAAGCCCCTACAAGTGGCCACCCAATGCAAAATAAAGGAATTAGTGTTACCTACAGCCTCCATAGAGGAGTTCATCAACACAGCCACACGCTTGGAGTAGATAAGGCACTAGTATGGAGCAACTTCTTCCCAACCAACATACGGTACAGAAATGGAGGATCCAATGATCCAGCTAAGGAAAGCTGGAGGGCTTAAAAAGGAATAAGCCCTACAAAGAGGAGGAGAATGTTGTTGCTCAGTTGAGAAGGGAGATTGAAGCACTAAAGCTCCAAAAGGAGGAGGAGGCCCAAGCAGAGGAATTAGCTCAGCTGCGACAAGAGTGGCAAGAACTAAAAGGAGGTGGCATCAAGAGTGGACTTTGATGTTCCATGTGCAGCAAGCAAGGTCACATAGTAAGTGAATGTCCTCTGTTAAGTGTGACTTGTCAATTATGCAGGAAAGTTGGCCATGAGGCCCATGAATGCCAATCAAGGGGAATGCCTGCAATGACATACTGGACACAAGGAGGACCCCCAACACCAGCAAATGTGATGGCTGCTGCACCAAATCAAGGTAACAACTATAATCCTAGACAGAGGAATAACTTTGGAAATGGGCCTAGGAGGCCAATCATCTGTTTCAGATATGGCAAATGCGGGCATTATCAAAGTAGGTGCACCCTACCAGAAAATGCCCCTCCTTGCAGGAACTGCCCTGAGGCAAGAGACCATTATACAAATTGTTGTCCTAAGAATCAAGCCTCTTCATCCGGGCCCCATATTCAAATGATTTCTGTGCACAAAGAAGAAGTGTGTGATCTAGTCAATGAGCCATCACCATCTACCAGGGTGGTGCAATTAGAAGAAATAGAATCTTTGACTGTGCAGACAAGAAGCAAGGGGAAGGTTCAAGCAGACATAGGACAAGGATCAAAGATTAAGGAATGGAATCAAGACAGAGAACCATCTGAAGATAAAGCCATCACAGGTGCAGATACAAGTCAAAAAGGAGATCTCATATACACCAGTAATGCCATTGGGCATGCCTTCAAAAGGGCTCATGAGGAGTTTGATAAGTCAATTGGAGCCCATGCTCTCAAGGAATCAGAGGCTTCAAAATTACTCAAGTCCATGAAAAAGGAGGTTAGTATTTTTTATTTAATAAAGATGGATGGGAAATTCAGGTCAGAGTTATTGTAGATAATTGATGAAGCTTCCACTACAAGTTTGGTGGCAAAGACTGTTGTTTTACATAAAGGAAAAATTGTAGGGGAAGCACCCCTTACAGATTATAAAAGTCCTCCGTTGACAGTATCTATCAAAGGTCATGAATTTCAAGGAGTTATTGTGGATGGTGGTTCTGGCATTAACTTGATGCCTGAACATACAATGGAAAAGATTGGACTCCACTGTTCAAGGCCTGCAAATTTCACTGTTACTTTGGCAGATCAGAGCAAAGTAAGGCCCTTGGGAGTGATCCCAAAAGTTCCACTTGAAGTACAAGGTAATCTATTCATTCTGGATTTTGTGGTTTTAAGATTGCCCCAGGTTGAAGGAGGATTTCCCCTCTTAATTGGAAGACCATGGCTGAGGCATGCAAGTGTCATTCATGATTGGGGCAAGGACACTATGTGGGTACAAAAGAAAGGGCAAGAGCTGACACAGATTCATTTAGAAGAGGGCCCAGATAATCAAGGAAACACTAGCATGATGCAAACAGTTGGCATATGCATGGAACCAGAATCGGAGGATCAACCCCAAATAGATTTCGAGGAAGAAGAGGATATTCTAAATTGGCTCCAAGCAGGCAACTCTTCCTCTTGTTTTGGAATTTTTTCTTAATAATTCTTGCACGACTGAAGGTTATGATGAAGATATGGAGAAAGGCCAGGTGGATGGATTGGGAGAGCCCATCACAGACCATAGAAGGGGCAGGAAGGCACCCCTTAAATAGAACTTGGAGGAGGATATGACAACCACAGATAAGGAGGTTACTAAAGCTAAAGGCAAGGTAAAAGATTCTAGTGAAGAGCGCTCTTTCCCGATTCAAGAAATCCCTACAGGATGGATGCAGGACAAGGAGAAACACATTGAAATCCAAAATACACCTGCTTGTGAAGCAATGCACAAAAAGCTAGTAGAAGAAGACAAGGAAGAATATGAGCACAAAGATAATATGGTAGAGACAAATCCTGTAAAAGAAATACAATTAGGCACTCAAGACAATAATCAACCAGTTTTGGTGGCCACTTGGTTGTGGAACCACCCAGGGCTCCTTGAAAAGGTAAAATCATTCTTGACCCATTATACTGATGTTTTTGCTTGGCATTATAAAGACTTAGAAGGAGTGCCTGCAACTTATGGAGAGCACAGAATCCCTCTAGTTGATGGAGCCAAGCCCATAGGAGGGAAGAGTTATAGCCTTAATCCAAAATATGCTGAAGCTGTCTATGTGGAAATACAGAAGATGGAGGATGCAGGAATCATCATTCCTGTGGAACACTCGGAGTGGCTCTCACCTATGGTTACAGTACCAAAGAAGAATACTAATAAAATCAGAATTTGTGTTGACTTTAGAGCACTCAAGAAGGTGACCATTCTAGATGGTTTCCCAATGCCTTTTGCAGAGCAGGTCATTGAAGAAGTGGCTGGTCATGCATTATATAGCTTTATGGATGGATTTAGTGGCTATAATCAAATATCAATACACCCAGAGGATCGTGAAAAGACAGCTTTTATAACACCTTGGGGAACATGTGTATGTAAAAATGCCATTTGGGCTCAGAAATGCTCCAGCTACCTTTAACAGAACGGTCAATCTCATTTTTGGCCCCCTATTGCTGGAATCACTTAGAATCTTCATGGATGACTTCTCTTTGTTTTCAGGTTCTCACAAAGAAACTCCTCTAGATTGTTTGGACCATCACTTGAGGCAGCTGTAGAATGTTTTCAAGAGATGCAGGGAGACCAAGCTAAAGCTCAATCCGAACAAATATCATTTCCTTGTGATAGAAGGAACTCTCTTAGGACATGTGGTGTCGGCCAAAGGTATGGCCCGAGATCCTGACAAAATCATTTCTATATTAAATTTGCCTAAACCTAAATCTCCTAAAGAGATTCAGAGTTTCTTGGGGCATACTGGATACCATAGAAGGTTTATAAAAATGTATGCAGAGGTAGCCAAACCACTGCCTAGACTTACAGTTAAGGAAGCACCTTTTAAATGGGAAGAAGAGGAGGAAAAAGCATATCAAACATTACGATCAAGGTTAGTGTCTGCTCCTATTTTGATCACACCTGAATGGTAAAAAATCTTTCATATACAGGTAGATGCGAGTGCCTATGCAGTGGGGGCAGTTTCGACCCAACCCAGTGAAGAATTTAAAGTCAATAGACCAATTCAATATGCCAATAGAATCTTGACCAAGGCTGAAAGGAATTACAGTACTACAGAAAGGGAAGCCCTAGCAATGGTTTTTGCTGTCCAAAAATTTCATCATTACTTACTGGGAGTAAAATTTATTATTATAACAGATCACCAACCGCTAAAATACTTGCTCAACAAGCCACAAGCCAGTGGTAGAATTTGGAGGTGGTTATTGTTGTTCCAAGAGTTTGATTTTTCTGTAGTCCACAGACCAGGTAAAGAAAATGTTATGGCGGATCATCTATCCAGAATCAATATGATGAATCAAGCTAGTGGAATCAATGATGATTTTCCAGATGCTCATGTGTTTCTATACAAGCTCAAGGTTTATTATGATATCAAGAATTTCATTAAAACTGGTTTGTATCGAGAAAAGGCTAGTGCTATGCAAAGGAAGAGACTACTAATCAAGAGTAGACCATATACCTTCATTGAAGATATATTATATAGACAGGGCAAGGATGACAGGTTTAGGAAGTGTTTGGAAGAAGAAGAAGTGAGGGAAGTCCTTCACACTGCACATGAAGGAACAGGTGGTGGGCACCTTCCAGGGCATATTATGAGTCAGAGGATACTGGATGCTGGTCTATGGTGGCCTACCCTATTTAAGGATGCAGATGAATGGGGAAAGGCGTGTGACGTTTGCTAGAGGTGTGGTACTAAGCCAACAAAGCAGAGGCATAGCCCCTTGATTGTTTCCACTTCCTGGCAACCATTTGAGAAGTGGGGGCTAGATTTTGTAGGGCCCATCTACCGTCCCGCGATTCCAAAAAGAGAGAAATATCTCTTGATAGCTACAGATTATGCGACAAAGTGGGATGAAGCTATTGCATCCTCCGACTGCACTGCCCAAACTGTTGCTGATTTCATTTACAGTAGCATCATTTGGAAGTTTGGATGTCCATTTGAAATTTGTACAGATCAGGGCTCCCCCCCCCGCCCCCCCCCTCCCCCCGCTCCCCCCCCTCCCCCCCCCCCCGCCCAGACCACCACCCCCCCCCCCCGACTACCAGCGACCATCCCCCCCCCCCCCCCCCCCCCCCCACCGACCACCACCGACCATCCCCCCTCCCCACCAATTTATTTTTTTATTTTTTTATTTAAAAACTTTTTTTTTAATTTTATTATTTTAATTTAATTTATTTTATTTTATTATTTTATTTCTTTTTCTTTTTATTTTTATTTGTATAGGCATGCAAAAAAACAATTATATATTTTTATGTTTTTAATTTTTATGGCTCAAAGCTTTTGGCTCTGGATCATACCTCCGTTGGCCGTTTTTTACAAGAATGGAGTCATTTTCATGTTTTTTGGCACTTTTGAACTCAATTTTTGACTTTATTTTTCTAAATTCCAACTTTTTCTCTGACTTTTGGTCAAACCCCACATGTTTTGAACACATTTATCACATGTTTTTATTTCACCACATTGTCCACATGGTCTATTCTCACCTTGTCTTACGTTATGTTTCATAATCTCCCAATTGCACCCTCTGTAGCTCTACTGTTTGAATATTTTATCTCTCTCCAGACCCCATCATCCTACCCCATGCTCTACCTTTCCCAATCTACGAGCCACAATCTTAACCCTACCTATCCCTTCAATCCCCGCCCCTCAACCCTCCCCTCCACCCCCTTTCTACCCTCCCATTGCAACCCTTTGCTTTTCCATGGAAAATTCCAATTTTTGGTTCTTCTCTGGTGCTTGTTCTATCCTGCTTTTGGTGGAATTGGTTGCTGCTCAGATGTCCTCTTCTAGTTTTTGGAGATCTCTTATCATGGTGTCCTATATGCTCAGAGTTTTGGCTGTAGCTCTCCGGGACGGAGAGCACATTAGGTGGTGGGCAACTGTTGAGCCCATAAAAGTCATGTTGGTCAAAGTCAACTACAAACAAGTCAAAAGGTCAAAGTCAACAAGGTCAAGGTCAAAGTCAATAGGTGCAAAGTCAAAGTGCTAAAGTGCAGGTTTCAAAGTGCACAGGTAGTGCACAATTAATGGTCCACAAAGGGTAAATTGGAGAAAGTGGGTTGTAGGTTGCAGAGGTATTTTCTCTAATTTCCCTAAGGTTCAAAGTGTGTTTTAAAGTGTTTTGAAAGGTTCAGGTGAACCCCCTCTTATGTGCAAAAGTGAACACTTAAAAGGAAATGTGAAGGTATGTGAAGCGGCAACGTACGCATAGGTGAAAGTATGGCCCCCCATTAAAATTTTTGGTTTTAGTCTAAAATCACTACAGAACAAAACAGTGAGTCGTTGGTTGCCACTTGTGAAGACAATCTTGGGACATCAAAGTGAGCACCAAGATACTATTGCAGTTAGGAGCGTACGTGATCGACACACTCAAATCAAGGCAAGGACTATTCTTGGACCAATCTTAGAGTAAGCAAGAGAGGCATAGTCTAAGTGAAGCAAGAGAGAGAAGTGCAAGAGTCACCAGTGTGCGACGCAGAGAAGTGGAAGTGAAGGAGTGCATGGAGAGTGACTAAGGGATTGTGGAGAGAGTGCTAAGCTAGTCCCCCAAGGATCTCAAGGTCTCTTTGCAGTGTGCGTGTGCCGACAGAAAGTATTCATTCCTCCCCCTTAGTGGAAGCTTGGTGCAAGGTGTGCACAAGGATAAGCTTGAAGCAGGTAGAGGTCTGGTGCAGAGGAGGCCGGCGGCAAGAAGACTTTGGGATATTTGGTATTTTGTAATTGAGCACTCTGTGGGATTGTGCACAAAGGTATTGGCTTGTATTGTGCTTCACGCATTGTAATTGTCTTATTGTAATCAATCGGCAAGAGGTATTGGCTTGTATTGTGCTTCAAACATTGTAATTCTCTTACTCTAATCAATCGGCAAAGGCTTCCAAGGTGTATTTTCTCTTTTTGTCTCTTCCCTTTTCTCCTACAAACCCTCAAACTTCTTCTTGTCCAAGAATCCCGCAACAGTATGTAATATGTATGCGAGTATGTGTATGCATATGTGTGTGTATGTATGTATGCATGTGCATGTGTGTATGTATCTGTTGGTGTGTGTGTACATGTATGTATGTATATGTGTGTATCCATATGTGTGTGTATGTATGTATGCATATGCATGTGAGTATGCACATGTGTGTGTATGTACATGCATGTGTGTATGTAATATGTATCTGAGTGTGTATGTATATATGTGAGTGAGTGGGTATATATATGTGAGTGTGTGGGTATACGTATATATGAACGCATGCATGCATGCATTTGCATGAATATGCATGAATATGCATGTATGTATGTGACTATGTGTATGCATATATGTGTGTATGTATGTATGCATATGCATGTGTTATGTATAGGTGTGTGTGTGTACATGTATGTATGTATATGTGTGTGTGCATATATATGTGTGTATGTATGTATGAATATGTATATGTGTGGATGTATGTATGTATGTGCATGCATATGACTGTGTATGTATATGTGAGTGTGTGTGTGAGCATGTGTACGTATGTGTGTGAATGTATGTATATGTGTTTGTTTACATGTATGTATTTATATGTGTGTATGCATATGTGTGTGTATGTATGTATGCATATGCATGTGTATACATGTGTGTATGTGTATGCATATGTGCATATCAATATGTGTGTGTATGTATGAATGCATTCTCTCTCTGTCTCTGTCTCCCCCTCTCTCTCTCTGTCTTTCATCTCTCTCTCTATCTCTCTCATTTGTCTCTTTCTTTCTCTGTCTCTTTATGTTTCTCTAGATCTCTCTCTCTCTCTCTCTCTCTCTCTCTCTCTCTTTCACTCTATGTCAAAAGAGAACAAAAAAATCACTTACATGGATGTAATTCTTTGGATCCTAGTTGTCAAAGTCCATTTAACATTGTCCTTTGGTGAATTCTAAATAATCAATGCCAAAAATCTTGTGCAAAGGTGAGGAGAAGAGAAATAAGAAATGACAAAATAGAGAGAGAAAGAGAAAAGGTGCTAGAGTATGGGTGATACTTTCCAAAATTCGAGATCTAGAGAAAGAGAGTGGTGTGTGTGTGTACACAATACACTCACAATGCAGTTCCCATGTGGAAACTTAATAATAGCATAATTGAGTTCAAAATATGAGCAAATGTCAAATTTTTGCTCTCGGGTCCGGTAAAAACACATCCTGGATATGAGCACCGGTATGAGCGTTGGTATAGGTGCTTGTATTTCCAAGTAATTACCTATGCTCATATTGATGCTCATTTCGAGGTGTGTACCAATGCCCACTATTTTTGTATGTGTATACCTATACCGACCATCAAATGATAGTAGGTATGGCCTCCATGCTTTTTTCAACCATTTTTGATGGTTATACTGATGCTGATGGATGACCATCAATATCCACAACATCGATATACCCTTGATATGTTGTAGTGCATATTTAGGGTTATTACTACTTCAAAAGTTTTATTTGATCTTCTTTTGGCCTTGAAAGATACTATCATAGTGTCTATGTACAACTTTATATACTTTTGCTCTAGAAAATACATAGGTTTTTTTTTAGGAATAATCTGCCACTAATTTTATCCATAGGCCTTGCATAACTCATTTGGGTACTTCTTTTCAACGTATTTGAGAAACAGTCATTTTTTTTCATAAGGATATAGTCACTCTCATCGCTGCACCCAATGATGTATTTCATATATTTGTTATTGTGAATATGGTGGACGTTTCTAACTACCCATACATAAAGTGAAATGTATTAGTAGCAAAATTTTTGTGGGATATTGTGCAAGGTATTGAAATACATCCTCTTAACAAATAATATGACAACACATTATGCAAGTTGTATCAAAGATGATGATTTTCAATTTTCCAGTCATAAAAGATGGTTCCTCTTACATCTAGTATAAAGAAACTTTTGGTAGAGATGTACAACACATGCATTACTATAACGTTCTATCAAATGAGCTATTATCCCTCACACTTTCATTGAAAGTGTCCAAAGATGCTTCTAATACTCCTAGCACACTATACCAAGGAGGAAATGAGGATTATATTTAATAGCTTCTAAAAAAAGGTAAGCGACTCAAAAGAACTATTGATTATTGTTGACAAAATCTTGCCACATAGTTTAGCTTTGTTGATTGTTGTGATAGGACTCCTGGACGATTGCTTGATTTTTTTCCATTTACTCTTCAACGCATGATGAAAGGGAGCTTAAATTCCTTAAATGCTCATTAGTCTGTTTTTTTGTAAAACTAGAAATCTTGACGAAATAGGTCAATTATGTGTGTTGTAGACCATTTCTTCTTAGCTCATGAGAATGGAAAAGGCAAATGGAGCATGTGTACTAGTAGAAGAAATCTCTAACGTTCTAGGTCCAAAGGAGTGTAACGATGAAAAGATATAAAAAAAGAATAAATAATTAAAAAAAGAATTGTAACAAAAACTCTCATGGAATCGAGCACTTAAAAAAACCTTTCACATTGCAGATCACAAGAGCAGTTCAATCTTGGAACAAGGTATTGTGTTGCACAAAATCTGAAATTATTACAACATGTTGTAGTTATCAATCTCTAGTACAAGGTTTTTAACTGAAAGACGATTTATCGAAAGCAAAAGTGACTCCAAAATGGTGTAAGTGTGCACTTGGTGGTTGATAACTTCAATCTTTATACTTGCATCCAAGCTCGTCCTCACTTAGGTTAAATTTTTTGTGTTTATGAAAACGTTCCATGTTTGTATAGTTATGCACTTCATTTAGGATTTTCATTTTGGTCTAGTTGAATTGGAGTTAACAAAAGTGAGTGAACACATCTTTACTGCATTCTACAAGAGCCTTTGGAATGGATTCGATACAACACTCTGTTAATGAGGAAGGAGGATGATCAATGTTGTTTTGACGTGAATTATAGTGGAGATATTTAGTTATGATGTTTTGGTCAACAATAGTAAGAAATCATTCATGTAGACCAAGTTCTAGTGAATCAGAGAAAACTTCTTAAATTCTTGAATAGTGAAAATATGATCATGGGCTCAAGGGAGTGCTACTATGTAGTTGTACCTTGAATCATATTTTGAAGGATATAAATTTTCTTCATGTGTTTGGTCGGGAGGGGAGAACGTTATAAAAGAGGCTAGATTCTAGTTCAAGTGTAAGTGCAGGCTTTGTTGTCTTGAACATGAAGTTCTAAATGAGAATCAAAGTGGATATGGTGGTATAGGAAACTATATGTAAATGTGATCGATGCCCAATCTCAAGCTCAAATTCAGTTTGAGTTTCAAGTCTTTGAGAAAATGTTCCACGTTAGGATATCTTTGCAGTTCATTTTGAGTTTTTTCTTAACTTCGATTAAAAAAAAGTGCAAAAATGACTCTCTTCTACCTTTCACTAGGACCCTTATGTCTAGATTGGATAGATTGGTCCTCCAGTCATGAAAGAGGTCAGTAGATGTCTGTTCAAATTGTACGATAGTGTAACCTCTTAGTTACATGCTTTAATCGACCATAGTAAAACTTCATTCATCTAGACCAAGTTCTTATGAAAATTTAGCTATAGATAGAATTCCCCTAATTCACATGCTTCTCCTATAGATGCCCAATTGACACATAATAAGATAGAGAAGTGGATAGGGATCGGACCATAGATGGATTCCTTTGTTTTTAGATGTAGTTTGGGATGTGATGCTTTTTGAAGAGAAGAGGAGAATTAGAGAGATGATCACCATGAACTCTCATTTGGATGATGGTTTTGGGGATGGTATTATCTAGTTGTACCTAAAGCATAATTTTGAGGACCAAAAAAAATAAATCTTCAATGATGGTGAAATTTTAGGAAGTAGCGAATAGAATTTTCAAGATGAAATAAAAATAAAGGTCTTTTGGATCATTAAATATGTCATACGATTATTTTGGTGGTTATATTTCAAGGAAAAAGATGCGTAGGTCCTCAAATATTAAGCAACATGGTTGGGAAGATATTTTTCCAAAAGAATCTTAAGAACCTTATAGAAGCATCGATTCAACATAACTAGAGGACAAGGGGATTGAAAACTAGTGACGAGTATAACTGGCACCAATTTACGTTAGTGGAAGAATATAAAGATGTGGTGTAGGTTGCACTTGCATATCTACACTCTAATCAACTCCTAGGGTATGCTATTCTAAGCGTATATAGAATAATAGATTGAATGGAGAGTCAAAAGCCGCTCTCATCTGTTTGGAGGCTAGGTTCACGCTTGTTACGTGCACCATTCATAATTTGTGTGTCTTGTAGGATGCATTGCTTCTCCCCAATAGTAATTTATTATATGCATTTTAGTAGTCATAGAACTTCTTCATATACCCAAATACCTAATTCTTTTGGCACATCCTAATTTTTTGTGGTTGTACTTACACTTCAAGTCTCTTGGTCACTTAGATATTGAGAGACCTACTAGTTCAATACCTTCACCGTCCATTAGACCTAGGTGGTTTGATATATTTTCTTATATTCCTCTTTTGTTAGACTTTGAAGTTTTTGAACCAAGTAAATGCCTATTGTAGCACCCCTCTTTTCCCCTTCTTTCTCTCTAACTTCCTCTTTCTCTCTCTCCCCACTGCCCGCATGCCTCTCCATTTCTCTTTCTCTCTCTCCCATCCCCTCTTTCTTTCTTTCTTTCCTTCTCTCTCTCTCTCTCTCTCTCTCTCGTCTCTCTCTCTCTCTCTCTCTCTCATCCCTCTCTCTCTCTCTCTTTCTCTCTCTCTCTCCCTCTCTCTCTACCTCACTCTCTCTCTCTCTCTCTCTCTCTCTCTCTCTCTCTCTCTCTCTCTCTCTCTCTCTCTCTCTCTCTCTCTCTCTCTCTCTCTCTCTCTCTCTCTCTCTCTCTCTCTCTCTCTCTCTCTCTCTCTCTCTCTCTCTCTCTCTCCTCTCTCTCTCTCTCTCTCCTCTCTCTCTCTCTCTCTCTCTCTCTCTCTCTCTCTCTCTCTCTCTCTCTCTCTCTCTCTCTCTCTCCTCCCCGTCCCTGTCTCTCTCTCTCCTCTCTCTCTCTCTCTCTCTCTCTCGTCTCTCTCTCTCTCTCTCTCTCTCTCTCTCTCTCTCTCTCTCTCTCTCTCTCTCTCTCTCTCTCTCTCTCTCTCTCTCTCTCTCTCTCTCTCTCTCTCTCTCTCTCTCTCTCTCCTCTCTCTCTCTCTCTCTCTCTCTCTCTCTCTCTCTCCTCTCTCTCTCTCTCTCTCTCTCTCTCTCTCTCTCTCTCTCTCTCTCTCTCTCTCTCTCTCTCTCTCTCTCTCTCTCTCTCTCTCTCTCTCTCTCTCTCTCTCTCTCTCTCTCTCTCTCTCTCTCTCTCTCTCTCTCTCTCTCTCTCTCTCTCTCTCTCTCTCTCTCTCTCTCTCTCTCTCTCTCTCTCTCTCTCTCTCTCTCTCTCTCTCTCTCTCTCTCTCTCTCTCTCTCTTCTCTCTCCTCCCCCGCCCTCGCATGCCCTCCCTCTCTCTCTCTTTTCTCTCTCCTCCCCCGCCCGCAGCAGCCCCCGCCCCCGCCTCCGCTGCCCTCCCCTCCGCCACCCGCAGCAGCCCCCACCCCCGCCTCCGCTGCCCTCCCCTCCGCCACCCGCAGCAGCCCCCGCCCCTGCCTCCGCTGGCCTCCCCTCCGCCACCCGCAGCAGCCCCCTCCCCCGCCTCCCCTGCCCTCCCCTCTACCACCCGCAGCAGCCCCAGCCCCCGCCTCCGCTGCCCTCCCCTCCGCCACCCGCAGCAGCCCCCGCCCCCGCCTCCGCTGCCCTCCCCTCCGCCACCCGCAGCAGCCCCCGCCCCCGCCTCCGCTGCCCTCCCCTCCGCCACCCATAGCAGCCCCCGCCCCCGCCTACCTGCTGACCCCGCCAACCCGCCACCCCCCACGCTCTCCCCCCGCTACCTACACCCTCTGCCCACCCCGCCAACCACCCCCCGCGACCCCCCTCACCCCCGCCAATTCCCCTGCCCACCCCGCCAAACCCCCCCGCCAACCCCTCCACCACCACCCCTCGCCATCCCCCCCGCTCACCCTCCCTGCAGCCCTCCCCACCCCCTCACACCCACACATACAGACACACAATCACATACACCCATGCACACACACACACTTGCACATACATACCCATCCCCACACACATACATCAGTACATATACACACACCCACACACCGACACATTCTTACTCACATACACACTCACACCCCCACACATGCACACACACCCACACCCTCACACATGCAATACACACACACCCACACACACACACCACCGCGCACACACACTTCCGCACACACACACACACTCCCACACATACACACCCACGTACACATTTATGCCCCACACACCCACATACACATTTATGCCCACACATAACCACCCACACACATTCTCACTCCCACTGGCACACACACACCCATAGTATTACACATCTCCCTACTGGGGCCTCTTCCTTCAGCAAAGCTATGCCATAATACCATAATCTAAAGAGTGTAATGAAGAAGCATATGGACGAGATTTTTAACAAGAAGTAACCAATTGTGTCGATCGAAGACCCCTTTTGACCAGGATGATTGGAAGCATTATACCAAGCTCACTGAATAGATTGGCAAACAAGTTCAAATATTGGGGATGATTTATTAGTCACCAATCCTACGAAGGTATGGGATAAAAGTGTGCAGGGTAAAAAGTGGAAGCAGGGAAAAACTTTTTGCCACCAACTATTCACGGCGACTACCTATTTTTGTGGATCTAATTCAAATTAAGTGGAATATTTGACCTTCCGCCCAATTTTGGGTGATCAACCGACGCGTGATCAGTGGACGTGAAGATTCGGCAAGGCCCTCTTGGCCTATTGGGGCCTATAAAATCAAGGGATTTGTGCTCATTTGGGTACACTGGGATACATGTACATGGTACACACATTTTTGGTACATTTTTGGAGTTTCATTGACGCGGGCATACGTGCAGAAGTCGTCTCTTCCACTTGGTGGTTTCAAGCCTATTGTAGGAGCTACTCTGTAGTGTGGATACAGAGGGTAGGCTTCTCAAGTGAGGGCTATGAGCACTATAGTGTAAGAAAGTGCCTTGGATTTTCTTTCCTTTCCGTGAGTCAGTATTGGTGATTGAGCTCTATTCTCTTGAGCAAATCTTACCATTTGTATTGTTCTGAGTTAGACTGCATGTAATTAGCCCCTTAAGCTGGTGAGAAGATTCTGTGCATTGAGCTTATTTATTTCTAGGATGGCATGTTAGCCTTCTAAGCTTGCACTTTTGAGCATCTGACCAACCTTGTAATCATCTGAGTCAAATCAAGAAGTGATTGGTCTTCCTTGGTCATTTGTTGTCCATATTTTCTGAAGCATTTACCATTCTGTACAATTCTTGTTGTCTGCCTACTCACAGAAATGTTAAAGGGTATACTTCCCTAAAGAGAACCCCCCTTGAGTAGGTGACGTACTGGACGTGTTTAATCTTCATTCTCTACCTTTGTTAAAAGCGGATACCCCAGTACCTCCTCTACAGTTTGGCACGCACGGTGGGACCTTTGCATTTCTGTGAGAAGTGTTTTCCCCTATTGCAATTGCGAATAGGTACATGACCCATACACGAGCAGATAAGGAATCTCTTCGTGTTCGGAGGAGCCTTAACAAGTTAGCAATAACCACGGCTAGTGAGTCTACCTCCCCTCTGTCCTCCCTAAATTTTTCTATTGATTTGGGTGCGACACCACTGTCAAAAGAAGGGTATAGGAGAACTCTAGACTTCTCCTCAGATACGTCAGAAGAGACACCAGTCCAAATGGAGGATCTTTCTCATCTACTCTCCAGGATCAACATCAAGTTCCCTACCTTCAAGGGACATGCTTATGAAGATGCTGATGATCATGTGAGGAGATTTATCTCTTTATGCTGTGGACGTGGTCTGCAGAATAGAGAAGATGCAATGTTGGCACTTTTTCCATCCACATTGGAGGGCCTTGCAGATAAATGGTATAGTCAGTATGCAGATGGACATTTCACTACATGGGAGGCTCTGAAGGCGGCTTTCTCACAAACATTCCGACCAAGTGATTCCTCGGAAGGAGCTCTAGATTAGCTAGAGAATTTGAAGCTAAGATCAGGTGAATCTTTTCATGAACTTCACACTAGAACAAAAGCACTTGTTGCACGTCTACCACATGCCCCAGGTGACTTTTTGGTTAAAAAGTGGATCGAAAAGGCTCTGCCTAGGTCATCTCAGCAGAAGCTTCGTGAATCTCTTAGATTGGATGCGACCCTCAATGATTTTGTTGCAGCGGCATCACGCATTGAAGAAGCAAGGCAACATTTTGAAGGGGATACACAACCAAAGTATGCTGCAGATCTGGATCCTATTGAGCAACTAAGGAGGGAACTGGAGGCATTAAAAATGCAACAAAATCAACAAGAAGAGAAGGTCTTGCCACCACTGCGATGCACGGATGATGAAGTAGCCCAACTTCGCCGTGAGTTAGAAGATTTGAAGACCACACAGGATATAAGGAGACAAATTTGGTGTACAATCTGTAACAACAATGGACATTCCAATGCTAACTGCCCTATTAAGGTAAGCTGTCAATTTTGTGGAAAAGATGGTCATGAAGCCAGAGATTGTTATTACCTCAAGGGTACACAGCAGAGAAGTAACCCTCAAACTTTGGATTCATACTATGCTAGTACTTCAAATACATCTAATAGAGAGGAGAATAGGCCTGCAAAGCCTAGATATAATAGACCCTTGATGTGCTATCGTTGTGGTGAATATGGTCACATGCAAAATAGGTGTTCCCTCCGGGAAGATGCACCTCCTTGTCAACATTGTCCAGAAGCCAAGGATCATTATACAAAAGATTGCCCAAGAGGTCGTCCTGCTCCAATTCATATGATTGCAGTCTCTCCACATGAAGAAGGAAAAACCACTCAGACTTGTGCTGTTTCATCCTCTACAATGCCCATGATGACTAGAGCTAGGCAAGCAGCTGCAACCCAGAGAGATGAACAAGAAGGATTTCAGGATAAAGAGGAAGAAAAGAAGTCTGGATGGAAGGATCAAGTAGAAATTGAAGGAGCTTATGATAAGATGACTACTTCTCTAAAGGGTCAACCAACAAGTCTGCAAGAAAACACTCAGGAGGTAAACATTGAACAGATCTTGAAAGGTATTCATCACAAGGTTAGTCTATATGAACTTATAAGGATGGATTCAAAAATAAGAAGTGACTTACTGAAGACTATACACTCTGCTCACTTAGTCCAATCACCTAGTATAGATGGATTCATGGTTGATTTTCCCCCTGCACCCTTAGCAAACTACCAAAGCTCAAGATTATCTGTTTGTATAAAGGATGAAGCTCTCACAGGTGTGAAGAAGGATCAATTTAATGCCAGATTTTACAATGAAGAAGCTGAAATTGAACCCCACCAAGTTGGCACCATTCACGGTTACATTGGCAGATCAACATCGGGTTGCGCCACTGGGCATTATTGAGAAGGTATTGATGGTAGTACAGGGTTGCCACTTTGTGTTGGATTTTGTTGTTATTGCACTTCCACAGGAGACTTCCTATCCTTTGCTCCTGGGGAGACCTTGGTTGAGACAAGCAAAAGCTTTGCAAGATTGGGGAAAAAATAAACTATGGATTTCAACAAATACGAATAGCCAACTGCAACTACATTTGGAAGAAGGATTCGACTCAGGAAAAACTACTCGATATATTGTGGACACTCAGGTAATGCCCTCTTTACCCCAAGAAGAGGATACATTGTTAAATTGGATGATGGGAAGTGCAGAGTGTTGCACATTGGAGATTAATGAAATTGAGGAAGAAGTTGCAGATAAGGTAATTACAGGAAAGGGCAATGAAGACCACAAGGTGTTGGAGAATGAGCAATTGCAGACAAGCACAAGCCTTGAGGAAGCAACCCAGATAAAAGTATCAGAGGTAGAAGATTTTGAACCTAAGGGCAGAGAAGATCTTCCTTTCTCAGATATACCTCAAGGATGGATGGAAGAACATGTTGCAGAATATAAATTAAACTCCACTCCTGCATATAGTGGAGATGATTTATCAAACAAGGCCAGTCCTGAAACATTGGTTCAAGAAGTAAATTTAGGGGATGAAGAGAACCCTCAAGTAGTCCATTTGGCATCCTGGTTGTGGCATTATCCTAATTTACTACAGAAGGTAACTTCTTTGCTCTTTACTTACAAAAGTGTCTTCGCATGGTCCTACAAAGATCTAACAGGAATACCAGAAGAGCTTGGATTACATCGGATACCCTTGGTTGAGGGAGCTGCACCTGTAAGAAGTAGGCCATATCGACTCAATCCGAAGTATGCAGAGGCGGTAAAAGCAGAGATTACAAAACTAGAGGAAGCAGGTATAATTGTGCCAGTAGAACATTCCAGATGGCTTTCTTCTATGGTTATTGTGCCCAAGAAAAATAGTGGAAAAATAAGGGTATGTGTTGATTTTCGTGCTTTGAATAAAGTGACTATTCAAGATGGATTTCCTCAACCCTTCATAGAGCAAGTACTTGAAGAGGTAGCTGGTCACACTTTGTATAGTTTCTTGGATGGTTTTAGTGGCTACAATCAGATAGTGATCCATCCTGATGATAGGGACAAAACAGCCTTTGTCACTCCCTGGGGCACTCATGTCTATACTCGAATGGCTTTTGGTTTGAAGAATGCACCGGCTTCATTGAATAGAACGATGTATCTGATATTGGGCAAATGGTTAACAACCTTTCTACGCATTTTCATGGATGACTTTTCAGTATTTTCAGGTACAGATAGAAGGGTAGCAGTTCAAGATTTCCATGACCATTTGGAAAATTTAAAAGAAATTTTTGAGCAATGTCTCAAAACAGGTTTGAAATTGAATCCTGATAAATGTCACTTTTTGTTCACTAAGGGCACTCTTCTTGGTCACATAGTATCTGCTGAAGGCATAACTGTTGATCCTACAAAGGTTACAGCTATTCTTTCCATGCCAATTCCACAAAGCCCAAAGGAAGTGCAAAGTTTCTTGGGCCATGCAGGGTATCACAGAAGATTCATTAGGATGTATTCGGAAATTGCTAAGCCCTTGTCAAGGCTTACCAGCAAAAAGATCCCTTTCTCATGGAGTGCTGAAGCTGACAAAGCATTTTGTGAACTAAAGTTGAGGCTATGTACTGCTCCACTTTTAAGTGTTCCTAATTGGTCATTAGAACTTCATGTGCATACAGATGCTAGTCTTCATGCTGTTGGTGCAGTTCTAGCTCAACCATCATCTCACAAAGTGGATAGACCTATCTCTTATGCAAGCAGACTACTCAACCAAGCTGAAAGAAATTACACTACCACGGAAAGAGAAGGTTTGGCTATCGTATTTGCTCTTCAGAAGTTCCGACATTATCTCCTTTGTGTACATTTCATTGTTATTTCTGATCATCAGCCCTTGAAATATTTGATAAACAAGCCTAGAGTAGCTGGAAGGATTTGGAGATGGTTACTCTTATTTCAAGAATTTAATTTTGATATTCATATTAAGCCAGGAAAAGAGCACTACATGGCAGATCAAGTGTCTAGGACGGCAATGAGCGAAAAGGCAACAGGTATTAATGATGAGTTGGTGGATAGCAATCTTTTTCTAGTAGCAATCCGGACTGGTTGGTATGATGAAATTCTCCATGTTCTCACTACTGGAAAGATCCCAGAACACTTGACACCTGTAGAAAAGAGAAGATTGCTCCTGAAAACTAAAGCATATTCTCTTATAAATGGAAATTTATATAAATACTGTCAGGATGATATATTGAGAAGGTGTGTCTATCCAGAAGAGGTAAATCTTTTGTTGGAGGCTGCTCACAATGAAGGACACCTAAAGGGGGAAGAATTGGCTCATAGAATCATCCACAAGGGGTTATGGTGGCCTCATATTTTCAAGGATGCAATCAAGTTTGCAAAAGAATGCCACATCTGTCAGAGATGTGCTCCCACGCCAACCAGATTGAACTTCCAACCATTAGTCATATCTACCGGATGGCTTCCATTTGAACGATGGGGTCTTGATTTCATAGGGCCAATTAGCCCAACTGGGCAACCAGGAGGTAAAAAGTATATTTTGATGGCCACGTGTTATGCCACTAAATGGATAGAGGCTAAAGCTACTGTGGACTGCACGGCTTTAACAGTAGCCAAATTCTTGTATAAACGTATTTTCTCAAGATTTGGTTGCCCACTGGAAATTACTAGTGATAGGGGCACACATTTTGTAAATCAATTGCTCCAGTTTATATTTGACAGGTACAAAATCTTCCATAAAAAATCTTGTGCCTACTACCCCAGGGCAAATGGCCAAGCAGAGAGTTCCAATAAGATTTTGATTGGACTCCTTCGCAAATTATCTTTCGATCATCAAAGCACCTAGCCGCTAGCATTGATTGGTGCAATCTGGGCTTTCAGAACCACGAAAAGGGGAACCACAGGCGAGACTCCCTTCCGTTTAGTATATGGAAAAGAGGCATTGGCACCATTCGAGTTCATTATCAGAAAGGAAATAGAAATCAAAACCATTGGAATTGAACCCCCCATTCAGAGATTGGTGGCATTAGAAGAATACAGAGAAGGAGCAATGCAAAAACTTCAGGTAACACAAGAAGAGCGCAAAAGACTGCATGACAGGTATCTGAGCTCCAATGAAGTACAGGAAGGGTCCATGGTTTTAGTGCATCAAATTCCACCAATTCAAACTAAATTGGCACCCAAATGGGCAGGACCATATAAGATTATCAAGGTGTTACCACATGGTGCAGTACATCTAGAAGATTTGCAAGGTAAAAGGATTCCCTTGGTCAACATCTCCAGGGTGAAAAGGTACCTAAACTAAGTCAGCTTGGAAGAATTTCAATCATTGTACGTACCACATGTCATTCAAGTATTTGCCATTGTTTTTATTCAATAAGAAGATGAGAAGGAAATTGCACCGAGGCGGTGCAAAATCTTGGTGTGGGGGTCTGTAGCACCCCTCTTTTCCCCTTCTTTCTCACTAACTTCCTCTTTCTCTCTCTCCCCACTGCCCGCATGCCTCTCCATTTCTCTTTCTCTCTCTCCCCTCCCCTCTTTCTTTCTTTCTTTCTTTCTTTCCTTCTCTCTCTCTCTCTCTCTCCCTCTCTCTCTCTTTCTCTCTCTCTCTCCCTCTCTCTCTACCTCACTCTCTCTCTCTCTCTCTCTCTCTCTCTCTCTCTCTCTCTCTCTCTCTCTCTCTCTCTCTCTCTCTCTCTCTCTCTCTCTCTCTCTCTCTCTCTCTCTCTCTCTCTCTCTCTCTCCTCCCCCCGTCCCTGTCTCTCTCTCTCTCTCTCTCTCTCTCTCTCTCTCTCTCTCTCTCTCTCTCTCTCTCTCTCTCCTCTCTCTCTCTCTCTCTCTCTCTCTCTCTCTCTCTCTCTCTCTCTCTCTCCTCCCCCGTCCCTGTCTCTCTCTCTCTCTCTCTCTCTCTCTCTCTCTCTCTCTCTCTCTCTCTCTCTCTCTCTCTCTCTCTCTCTCTCTCTCTCTCTCTCTCTCTCTCTCTCTCTCTCTCTCTCTCTCTCTCTCTCTCTCCTCCCCCGTCCCTGTCTCTCTCTCTCTCTCTCTCTCTCTCTCTCTCTCTCTCTCTCTCTCTCTCTCTCTCTCTCTCTCTCTCTCTCTCTCTCTCTCTCTCTCTCTCTCTCTCTCTCTCTCTCTCTCTCTCTCTCTCTCTCTCTCTCTCTCTCTCTCTCTCTCTCTCTCTCTCTCTCTCTCCCTCCTCCCTCGTGCCTGCCTTTCTTTCTCTCTCTCTCTCTCTCTCTCTCTCTCTCTCTCTCTCTCTCTCTCTCTCTCTCTCTCTCTCTCTCTCTCTCTCTCTCTCTCTCTCTCTCTCTCTCTCTCTCTCTCTCTCTCTCTCTCTCTCTCTCTCTCTCTCTCTCTCTCTCTCTCTCTCTCTCTCTCTCTCTCTCTCTCTCTCTCTCTCTCTCTCTCTCTCTCTTTTCTCTCTCCTCCCCCGCCCCCGCGTGCCCTCCCTCCCTCTCTCTCTCTCTCTCTCTCTCTCTCTCTCTCTCTCTTCCCCCCCTCTTTCTCTCTCCTCCCCCGCTCGCAGCAGCCCCCGCCCCCGCCTCCGCTGCCCTCCCCTCCGCCACCCGCAGCAGCCCCCGCCCCCGCCTCCGCTGCCCTCCCCTCCGCCACCCGCAGCAGCCCCCGCCCCCGCCTCCGCTGCCCTCCCCTCCGCCACCCGCAGAAGCCCCCGCCTCCGCTGCCGTCCCCTCCGCCACCCGCAGCAGCCCCCGCCCCCGCCTCCGCTGCCCTCCCCTCTGCCACCCGCAGCAGCCCCCGCCCCCGCCTCCGCTGCCCTCCCCTCCGCCACCCACAGCAGCCCCCGCCCCCGCCTCCGCTGCCCTCCCCTCCACCACCCGTAGCAGCCCCCGCCCCCGCCTACCCGCTGACCCCGCCAACCCGCCACCCCCCGCGCTCTCCCCCCGCTACCTACACCCTCTGCCCACCCCGCCAACCACCCCCCGTGACCCCCCTCACTCCCGCCAATTCCCCCGCCCACCCCGCCAAACCCCACCGCCAACCCCTCTGCCACCACCCCTCGCCATCCCCCCGCTCACCCTCCCTGCAGCCCTCCCCACCCCCTCACACCCACACATACAGACACACAATCACATACACCCATGCACACACACACACTTGCACATACATACCCATCCCCACACACATACATCAGTACATCTACACACACCCACACACCGACACATTCTTACTCACATACACACTCACACCCCCGCACATGCACACACACCCACACCCTCACGCATGCAATACACACACACCCACACACACACACACACCACCGCGCACACACACTTCTGCACACACACACACACACTCCCACACATACACACCCACGTACACATTTATGCCCCACACCCACATACACATTTATGCCCACACATAACCACCCACACACATTCTCACTCCCACTGGCACACACACACACCCACAGTATTACACATCTCCCTACTGGGGCCTCTTCCTTCAGCAAAGCTATGCCAGAATACCATAATCTAAAGAGTGTAATGAAGAAGCATATGGACGAGATTTTTAACAAGAAGTAACCAATTGTGTCGATCGAAGACCCCTTTTGACCAGGATGATTGGAAGCATTATAGCAAGCTCACTGAATAGATTGGCAAACAAGTTCAAATATTGGGGATGATTTATTAGTCACCAATCCTACGAAGGTATGGGATAAAAGTGTGCAGGGTAAAAAGTGGAAGCAGGGAAAAACTTTTTGCCACCAACTATTCACGGCGACTACCTATTTTTGTGGATCTAATTCAAATTAAGTGGAATATTTGACCTACCCCCCAATTTTGGGTGATCAACCGACGCGTGATCAGCGGACGTGAAGATTCGGCAAGGCCCTCTTGGCCTATTGGGGCCTATAAAATCAAGGGATTTGTGCTCATTTGGGTACACTGGGATACATGTACACGGTACACACATTTTTGGTACATTTTTGGAGTTTCATTGACGCGGGCATACGTGCAGAAGTCGTCTCTTCCACTTGGTGGTTTCAAGCCTATTGTAGGAGCTACTCTGTAGTGTGGATACAGAGGGTAGGCTTCTCAGTTGAGGGCTATGAGCACTATAGTGTAAGAAAGTGCCTTGGATTTTCTTTCCTTTTCGTGAGTCAGTATTGGTGATTGAGCTCTATTCTCTTGAGCAAATCTTACCATTTGTATTGTTCTGAGTTAGACTGCATGTAATTAGCCCCTTAAGCTGGTGAGAAGATTCTGTGCATTGAGCTTATTTATTTCTAGGATGGCATGTTAGCCTTCTAAGCCTGCACTTTTGAGCATCTGACCAACCTTGTAATCATTTGAGTCAAATCAAGAAGTGATTGGTCTTCCTTGGTCATTTGTTGTCCAGATTTTCTGAAGCATTTACCATTCTGTACAATTCTTGTTGTCTGCCTGCTCACAGAAATGTTAAAGGGTATACTTCCCTAAAGAGAACCCCCCTTGAGTAGGTGACGTACTGTACGTGTTTAATCTTCATTCTCTACCTTTGTTAAAAGCGGATACCCCAGTACCTCCTCTACACCTATAATACTCTCTTAATATAGAAAAATAAATGAAATGATCAACAAATAAAGTGCATTTTATATTCACTTTAAGTTATGGTACCTATTTGTGCTAGAAATCAATTTGTGCTACCTATTTCCCACGACAAGAAAAGAGAGAAAGTTTTCGCATTAGACATAAGGGGAAAAAGTGAGCCCTACATGGGCCTTGTAAGGATCCCTAATTTCTCGCGATTAAAATTAATCTTCTAAAAAAACCCACTAGTGGTTTTTAATATAAAAATACTATTTCCAAAACACCACATTTGATAAATACCTTGTTTTAGATTCTGGAATATTAAGCACCGTCGAATATCCTTCACGAACACACGAGATTAACGAAGGTGGTTCTCGCAAAAAAGGATAAAATAGAGCTCTCAGTGTGCTTGGATTGAAATGTGTCTGTCAAAAAAAGACAAAATAGACCTCTCAGTGTGCTTGGGTTCGTGGGAATTTTAAACCATTTGATGTTAATCATGGACGGACGCGATTGAAGAGTCTTTCTCTGGCAGAAAAAGACAACATAGACCATCACATCACTTGTAAGAAGTGTGGAAAAGGAAGAGAGAGTGTACAAATGTGTGGGTAATTCAACACCATCAGATATCTCTCACGAACGATCACGATTTGTGCTCGGAAGTTCGGCAAAAAACGATGAAGCAAAGGTCACATGATTCTGGGAGATGGGAAAGGTAAGAGAGAGACTACCAAAATTGGGACCCAAGTTCTTATCATCCATTGGATGCTCGCAGATCGAATGGAAGAGATTGAAATGCGATTTTGTGTGGCTTGGATTTAAGAAGAGCCATTGGATCCTTTGGTGATTTGATGGCCTTAAAATGAAGATTCCATCTATTTAATGCCATGGATTGAGAGCCACAAGATTCAATTCCTCATCCAACGATGGACGAAAAAAAACGCACTCGCTTCCTTCTTTCAAGCTCCATCTTTGGATCTCCTTAATATCCAATGGCCCAAATCAAATTTGGTTGGAGAACTTCGAATTTTGTGGTCGATGAAACCACTAAGGGAGGATTTTAGTTGTTTTGAATACTCCAAACCAAGGGAAACCTAGGCCTAGCCTACTTCATTGAGGCTCTAGACTGTGGCCACCACCCTCCTCTCATTGGTCCATCACTAATCACCCGTTAATCTAAAAGGCCCATGCAGGGTTCACTTTTTCCACTAATGAGCCAATAAGGTGTTATTGTATGGAGATGGACTTGAACGAATCAAGTTATCTTGATTAATTCCTACTTGGTTGTAGTTATTAAACATATTCTGAAGGGACCGTCTTAGCAATTATCAATGTCACAAACTCTTTTTGTGCCTATCGGTGCAGTGCTATTAATAAACATGGAAAGCAAAGAATAAGAGAACCAAAGAAAAGAAACTTGTTACCTGGAGGTTTTACAAATGTGTAGTCTCAATGCATTGTGTGGATAATGAGGATACAATATGTTTTATAAGAACATACATGTACAAGAATTTCTAGCAGCCATTTGAAATTTTTCATATGCGCTAAAGGTAACGATCTTCCACTAAAGAAAAATATGGCTAGGAGAGGAAAAATAAGGAATTAAAAAATACGGATGAGAATGTTAACTATACCTCCCACGTGATATGTATGTTACATAGTGTATAAAGACTATGCAAAACAGAAATCAAGTGATCCACGTCAAGTGATTACATTATCTGAATCTATCTTGTGGAAGAGCCTTGTTCAAAGTGTTTCTTACATCTTCTTGATGAATATGAAACTTGAAAGTTGATTTTGCACGTAATACAATCAGATCTTGAAATCCATTATTACAAAAAACTATACATACTTGAACATGAGAACTTCAATAAATGCAACCAAATTTTAATTTGAGAAATTAGCTTAAATAATTTCCTATTCTCTACATATTCAACATAGTGAAAGTCTCTATGTTAGAAAAATGATTGTTTGATATCTACCCAAGTAAAAAACGTTATTCTTCGTTCTATTCAAATATCGTAATGTAAATTGGACCACATCCGAATGATTCATGTGAGGATTACACATATATCCTTTGAAAATTTGTGCGAAAATTTCTTCGATGAATGGGATGCCCGTTTGTCTACCTAGTATCACACACATAAGATTATAACTAATAGATTTATAAGGAGCTTTGATTAGAACATTATTATTATATTTTTTTCTAGACATGGTAAAATCTTCCTTGTTGAGATTCACATATATAGGGAATGATGTAGTCAGTGACTTCCCACCGTGGATATTGAACCTATATAGTACTTTGTATATGTACTCAATATGGAACATGTATACACAACTTTAACTCCTTCATATAAAATCCAATATATTTCATGTAAACAGGTCCAAATAACTTTTCTTCAAGAGAGATAAGTCCTCTCAATAGTTTTCGACAGTTAATATGTCACCATCATTAAGCATCAGACACATGAAGCTTCCATCTGAACATGGATTAATGTAAAGACAATAATCCTCATTGCTTCTAGAATAGCTTCGAGACACTATGGACCAATTGAGCTTCTTATACCATTATCTGCACTGTAGGGTTATTGTAGTAGTTAAGTATCCAAGAGAAAGAGGAGTACGTCGTCGAGTATTAAACAACTACCTTGGAGAGGATATTCTACCAAAGCGCTCCTGAGAGCCTTCTAGATGCATCCATTCAACGTAACTCGATTACAAGGGGATTTCACACCAGTGATGAATATACCGAGCACCAATGGACTCTAGTGATGAATATACCTAGCACCAATAGACTCTAGTGGAAGGTTCTAACGATGTCGCGGAGGTCGCACATGCATATGCAAACTCTAGCGAGCTCCGAAGATCAATTTTATTCTAAGAATATATATAATCATAGATTCATTGGAAAGTCATAAGTCATTCTCTCATGTATTGGATGGTAGGTTCGTGTTTGTTACATGCCCCATTCATGATTTGCGTTGTGAGATACATCGCATCTCCCCAATAGTAATTTATCATATGTATTTTAGTAGTCATAGTACTTGTTGATATACCCAAATACCAAAAAAATAGATTTTGCTCGTCCTATTTTGATTCGGGTATACCTAGTCGTAGCTTCTGTTGGTCTCTTAGGTATTGAGAGACCTACCGGTGTGAATACCTTCCCCCTCCATTAGACATAGGTTATCGAAAATCCAAACCTTCGTAGTGAAAATATTAGCTAGATGGATATATCTTTAAGTTATGGTTATCGTTTTGGCCTCTAGATGGATATATCTATGTATAATATCCAAGGCGTGATGGCTTACGAACCTCTCTTTCTTTATGGGTCATCTTGTTTCCTTCCCTAGTAAGCCTCCTTCATAGAGACATTGCATGCTTTGAGCATGTTAATTTGAATAGGACATCCGAAATTGTGTTCGTCTCTATGTTGTCTATCCTTTCAAAGTTAATTTGGTCTCTCTTCTTTGCTAGAAATCAATTTGCGCTACCTATTTCGGCTTGGTAATTGTTATTCAACATACTCTCAAGGGGAGCTTCTTAGCTGTTATCAATGTCACATACTTCTTTTGCGCCTATGATTGTAGGGCTATTAAGAAACTTATAAAGCCACGAATAAAAGAATCAAAGAAAAGGAAATTTTTAACTTGCAAGTTTTACAAATGTGTGGTATCAATACATTGTGTGGATAATTCGTGCACTATATGTTTTATGAGAAACTACATATACAAGAATCTCTAGCAACCCTTTGACATTTTTCATATGCAGTACTGGTAACAATCTCCGCCAAAGATGAGTATGGGCAGGGGAGCAAAAAAAAAGGCTGAAAAATAATAGTAACTTAAGAGAATTTGAACTATATCTCCCACGTCATGGGGCATCTTACATAGTGTATAAAGACCACGCAAAACAAAAATCAAGTGATCCACGTCAAGTGAAAACAATTTTTGAATCTAATCTATCTCGAGAAAGAGCCTTGTTTAAAAGTGAACGCGAGAATATCAATGATAGGAAAATTGTTATGATCTTAACCATCCACGTGGATAAGTAATTAGCAATGCACATTAATAAGTAATTTATAAGTTCACTATCCATAGTGATGTTTAATTTATGATAAGGAAAAGGAATAATCCTTCTTTTTCATTTTCAAGCTATATAATCATTCTATTTGCGTTCTATATCTTTAAGTTCCTCTTCCATGCCAATGGACAACATTTATGTCACTATCATAAAACGATAACAAACACAATCCTTAAACTTTTTTGAGATCTCTATTATTCTCTCTCTCTCTCTCTCTCTCTCTCTCTCTCTATATATATATATATATATATATATATATATATATATATATATATATATATATATATATATATATATATATATGTGTGTGTGTGTGTGTGCGCGCGCGCGCGTGTGGGGTCGCTTTTACCTACCACCTACAGAAAAGCGGGCGTTGATAGATCTTGTAGTGTGTAAATTATGTGCTGATTGAACACTTTGGATACGTTTCAACGACATCATTCGCTGGTATTCTCATTTTCATGGAGAATGGTCGAGCTTTATAATGTACTTTGCGTAATCCTGTAGGCGATTCTCCGCGTAGACAGGAAGACGCGTGAATAAAGCTGCCTAAGTCAAGAAAAACACCAACCATTTGTATATCTAACAACGACACACGTCTCGAAGGTATCATGAGCTCAAAAGACCTCCATATACTCTGGCGTATGCAGACATCATGCAACATGACTTGACAATATGCAAGAATTGACTTGAAGATCATGCAACATGACTTGACAGTACGCGAGAATTGACTTGAAGATCTGTACAGGACTTACCAGAGACAAATGAGTCCTACAACAATAGTGGTAGCCGGTAACTTTGCAGCGTCCTCTTCATCAACTTCATCATCTATGACTTGCCAAACGACAAAGTACTTGTATTCCTGTCAACATGTTTCTCTCAACATGCATGGTCTTTTTTCTTCCATTTTTTTTTTTGCAATATCGGGTTATCCGTGCGAAACTCTTGTGGGTACTTGTCGACTTAGAGTTCCTCATGCCCTGTTTGTGCATGAGCTTGCGAGCTAAGGAGATGTAGGTCAAAGGCTGCAGAGCACATTGTGCGCGATTCTACATCTCGCGGATTTTGTCATTTCTTTCTTCTTCGGTGCCGATTTTCAGAGAGATTATAGTTCCAAATACCTTCCTACATGATGGTCTAGCTTACACAATGAATATAAATATTGAATATGAGTACTTTCTGTGCCCAATTAGGAAAAACCTACCCGACGCCTTTCACTACAACTAGTACTAATTGTACTGCATTTAATAAACTTGTTATAAAGTAGCTAAGACGAGATTCAAAGTAATGAAAATTTTAGGTACTCTAACTATCACATATGAGGGACATACCAATGTTGTTCATAGTGATGGCTATGCCTCTACATCGGTATGAACGTTGGAAATGGCTAGAAAAATTATGCAAATCATACTGGCCAATGGAAATGGTTGAGAAAACCGCGCAAGTCATATCACCCCTAGAGTTATGGATGCTCATACAGATGCTTATACTGATTCTCATATTGGTGCCCATATCAGCTACATGTTTAACATAATTGAACCTGAGAGCAGAAAATGTTCTTTATTAGAGAGAGAGATAGAGATAAAAGACAAAGAGAGAGAGAGAGAGATGAAAAAGATAGAGAGAGAGAGAACAAGAAGAAAGAGAGACAGAGATGAAAGAGAGAGAGAGATAAGCAGAGAGATAAAGAGCCAGAGAAAGAGAGAGATATAGAGATACATACACACACACACATACTCATGTATATGCATGCATACATACATACACACATATACACACAGGCATATGCATTCATACATACACACACATATGCACACACACACACATGCATTCATACATTCTCAAACATATGTGCACACACATTCATACATATATACATACACATACATATGTATGTATTATATACACTCTCACATGCATACACATAGGCATATATGTGTACGCACACATACATACACATGCATACACATTCTCACATACATATTACATACACACATGCATATTCATGCATATGCATGCATGCATACATACATATACATATACAGTCACATACATATATACACACACACACACACACTCAAATATATACATACACACTCTCATACATACTACATAGACACATGCATATACATACACACACATATGCATACACACATGCATATGCATACACACATGCATATGCATACATACATGCATATGCATACACATACATATGCATACGTGCATATACATACATACATGTACACATGCATACATATGTGTTTTTGGATTAGGTTTTTGGGCTTTTACATACATACACACATGCATACACACATACACACATAAACACACAGAATAGATATACACATACACATATATATACATATGCATACACACATATACATATTTTAGGTCTAGGTCTTTAGGATTATGGTTCTATGGTTTTTACACATGCATACACAAATATACAGATAAACACACATAATACATATACACATACACATAAATATACACATGCATACACACATATACATGTTTTAGGTCTATTCCTTTAGGATTAGGGCTTTAGTGTTTTTACACATGCATATACACACATAATACATATACATATACACATATACATATACACATATACATATACACATGCATACACATATATAAATGTTTTAGGTATAGGTCTTTAGGATTAGGGTTTTAGGGTTTTTACACATGCATATACACATATACACACAAAATACATATACACATACACATATATATACACATGCATACACATATATACATACTTTAGGTCTAGTTCTTTAGATTTGGTGTTTTAGGTTTTTTACACTTCCATACACACATATACACATAAACACACATAATACATATATATATACACATAAATATACACATGCATACACACATATATATGTTTTAGGTCTAGGTATTTAGGATTAATAGGGTTTTATTGTTTTTACACATGTGTATGCACATATACACATATACACACATAATACATATACACATACACATATGTATACACATATAGACATGTTTTAGGTCTAAGTCTTTACAATTCGAGTTTTAGAGTTTTAACACCTATATACACACATATACACATAAACACACATAATACATATACACATACACATAAATATACACATGCATACACACATATACATGTTTAAGATCTAGGTCTATAGCATTAGTGTTTTTTAGGGGGTTTTACACATGCATATATGTAAAAAATAAGGAAGAAATGAGAATGTGTAAATCTTCTAATTCAATGTATGTAAAAATAAAGGAAAAAATCAGAATATGTAAAATATATATAATTAAATATCTAAAAAACATTTTTTTAGTATTTGTAGGGTTTTTATATATACATAATTAAATAGTTTTAGGATTAATATTAATATATATGATGAAATACATGGAAAAATTATGGAAAAATTAGAATGTGTATATATTTTTCTTTAATGTATGTAGAAATTAATGAAAAATCCGAATATGGAAAATATATATAATAAAATGTATAAAAACTAGGTCCTTAGGATTTTTAGGGTTTTCACATGTGTATAATAAACTATATAAAAAATAAGATTTTAGGACTTCTACATACAAACATATACACAAACAAACACATATACACAAATGTATTTGAAATTAGGGGTTTTGAATTAAATAAAATATATATAATTAACTATTAAGAAAATAAATTTTTAATATTAATATTAATATATATAGTCAAATATATGTAAAGATTAGGGAAAGAAAAAGAATATGTATATATTTTAAATAAATGTATGGTGAAATTAGGGAGAAATCAGAACATATAAAATAAATATAATAAAATATATAAGGTATATATCTTTAGGATTTTTAGGGTTTATATATATATATATATATATATATATATATATATATATATATATATATATATATATATATATATATATATATATATATATACATATAAAATAATAGTTTTTAGGATTTTTACATACAAAATTTTCACATACATACACATATATACAGATATATAAGAAATTAGGGTTTTTGAATTTCATTAAATATATATAATTAAATATTAAAAGAATAAAGTTTTAGGATTAATTTTAATATATATAATCAAATACGAGGAAGAAATAGCTTTTTAGGACTAATATTGATATATATAATCAAATATATAAAAAATAGGACTTTATGTTTAAGAATAAAAATTAGGGTCTAAGAATTAAAATTAGAATATATAATTGTATGTATCATATATTAAATATATTTGGATCTAGAGTAGAGAATGGCATGTCTCTGATTTATCAAGAAGGATGGATAACTACTACACATGTTGAGAGTATGGATCCTTTGATAAAAGTTAACTAGAAAACCTACGTTAGCGTTTGCATGGTTCCCTTGGTGAGGAGGTTGATCCAAATGACATTGCACTATCTACCTCTCATGGACAAAAGAGAACAAAGAGGGCGGTAGAAGTATAAGCTACTGGTAGCGTAACACAGAATGAAACATGGAAGAAATGCTTGAGGCATCCCCATTACTACCAAGTACCTTAGGGTATCCCCCGAGCTTGGAACCTTGGGTAGCGGGCCCTTGTCCCTCACACACATCGACTGATCCCTATGGACTAAAGTCATGATTCGTGTCCGAATGTCTGAAACTATTATATACTCTTAGATGAAACAATTCCTAAATTTCTTCTATCTCCGATATACTTATCTATCTAGAGAATGGACCGTGCTATTACTTCCCTACAAAAAAACAATACCTTATGTTAGATTATCCTCCCTTGAGATATACTTCCGAAGTTTATTGACATGAAACAATGGATGTACTCTGCAATCTAGAGGAAAGTCTAATAGGTATGCAACTTCACTTAGTCTTTTAACTATCTTCCAAGGTCCACAAAACCTTGGTGAAATCTTAATACACTTCCCTATGGAGAGTGAACTAGATCTAGCTGCTATCTAAGGAAAGACTCTATCTCCTTCCTCAAAGAATCTAGGACATTTCTTCCTATCAATACACTCTTTAGCCCTATTAGCGGCTTGTTGCATCTTGGTTTTAGCTATTCGTTAAGAGGTCGGAAGCACTAATACATTTCTTTGGCATGCATATGGTATTGGGAGTACTGGGATTCATGCCATAGTTCATCTCAAAAGGAGACATACATGTCACCTTGTGAGGCCTATTGCTATAAGCAAACTCAAATAGTGACAAATAGCTATCTCCAATCTATCTATCTCTTAGACACATATGACCTCAACATGTCCTCAAGTATCTGGTTGACCCTCTCGGTCTGACCATCTATTTGAGGATGATCACCATTGCTAATCTTTAATGACACCTTCAATTCGTGAAATACAAACTTCCTGAAGTGTCTAGTGAATCTGATATCACCATTTGAAATTATGGATGTCAATAACCGATGCAATCTGAAGACATGCTCGATAAACAACTCTGCTACCTATGGAGCTTCTATCATCTCTTGTGTGGGCATGAAATGAGCCATCTTGCTCAATATATCGACCACAACTAGCATAGTATCCCACTTCCTTTGGGTCCTAAGTAACCGAACTATGAAATCCATGGATACATTGTCCCGTTTATGATCTACAATCTATAAAGGATGTGAAAGAGGTAGTGTCTTTACCCTTTTTGCTTTGTTGAGTTGACACATCAAGAAATTTTGAACATAAGTGTGGGCATCTCTGGCTAATTGAGGCCACAAAAATGTTCTTCTAACAAGCTATATTGTCTTGTGAACACTAGGATGTCCTATGCAAGGCACATCATGGTTATCATGCATGACTTTTCTTCTCAAATCCTGGGAATCACATACGCAAACCTTCCCTTTACTTTTGCCTATTCATTTCTCCAATAAAAAATTGGAATACAAAAAGGACTGGTTTGCTCTACTAGGAGAAGAAAGAGCGATAACTACCCCATACCCTAAAACTGATTCATCATTGATGGCTCTAATGATCTATAAAAAATGTTGATCTTCCACCTGTGCTTCCTTTATTTATTGAAGCAATGAGCTTTCTACAACTATCAAGCTCATTTGATACATTATCCATGATAATGCATCAACAACTATATTCTATTTGCCTCTTCTATACAAGATTTGCTTGTGAAACTCTTGCATGATCTTCGTCCAACAGGCATGTCTACCTCAAAGATCTGGCAGACTACAAAAATACTTAAGTGTATGGTGATCTATGTATACCTTAAAGTGTACAAAGGTAGTGTCTCCAGACTTTAAGTGCATGCACTTGTGCATACAGTTCTTGTTCATCCACTGGCCAATTGTGTTGTGCACTCCTTAATTTCTTGCTTTCAAAAGCTATTTGAATGTCATCTTGGTTTGAAATTGCCCCTATGGCTATGCCACTAGCATCTTTCTCTAACTTAAAGGACTTCTATGGATCTAACACTTTGAATATAGGAGCCTCTAAAACATCTTGTTTTGGAGTATCAAAACTCTCTTCCTGCTTTTGCTTCCATGCAAATGGAACTTTTCCTTTCTAGCAAGTTCATCATAGGTGTTGCTATCAATGAATAAGAAGAGATGAATTTTTTATAGAAATCAAAATGTCTTAAAAATGACCGTAAGTGCCCCTCATCTTGTGGGGTAGGCGAAGATAATATAACTGAGACTTTTGTGAGATCCATTTGAACCCCATCAATTGATACCACATGCACTAGATACTCTATTCTCAAAAGAGATAACTAAGTCTTCTCTAGATTAATATATAGCTGATTTTCTTTTAACATGTTCAATAGTAATTGGAGATTACTCTCATGCTCATGTACAGTAATACTATACACTAACAAATCATCAACAAAATGAACAACACATTTTTCAATGAATTGTCTTAAAATATCATTCATTAACACCATAAATGTTTTTGGTGCATTAGTCAAACCAAATGGCAAGACAAAATACTCATAATGAACAAAACGTGTTGTGAAGGTTGTCTTGTATGCATCATGATCTCATACTCTTATTTGATGGTAGCCACTTTTTAAATCTATTTCAAATCTATTGTGAAGCTTGTGAAGGTTGTCTTTTAAACATCATGGTCTCTTAATCTAATTTGATGGTACCCACTTTTTAAATCTATGTTACTAAATACAATAGCTCCACCTAGAGCATCTAAAAGATCATCAGACGTTGATCAAGAAGTACCATAACCTTGGTACGTAGGGATCAGTCCATGTGTGTGAGGAACAAGGGACAGCTAGCCAAGGTCCCAAGCTCAAGGGATACCCTAAGGTACTTGATACTAATGGGGATGAGTGTTGCATCTTGGCCACATGTTCACACTCATCCCCATTACTACTAAGTACAGTAGCGTATCCCCTGAGCTTGAGACCTTGGCTAGCTGGCCCTTGTCCCTCACACACATGGACTCATTCCTATGGACCAAATTCATGATCCTTGTGGATCAATGTCTCACACTATGTGCATGTATGTATATGTATGTGCATGCATGCATGTATGTATATGTGGTTGTATGTATGTATGCATATGCATGTGTGTATGTATATGTGTGTGTATGTACATGTGTGTATGTATATGTGTGTGTGATTAGTTGCAAGTGCAGATCCCACAAACAGTAGCCATTCGGCATGTAGGTGCAAAGGTTTCATCAAAATCACTGCCTTTCATCATCAAACAAAGAGTAGAAGTGAGACTTTAATATGAATCACAAATGCCATTCAAAACGGTCTACACAAGTGCGCTATCTCATATAACTTCATCAATAGAAATCTGGTAAGTGTATCCCAAGTATCCTTAGCTATTCTACAAGAGGTAATGGCATGTTTGAGACATAAGCTATCAATGCATGTGCGAGAGCATCTCCGCCATCCCAACAAATTTGCTCTATAGTAGGTGCACAAACTACAACACGAACAAGAATCTATAGAATATCACCATCTTTGATGCCATCTAGATCAGCTTTAGTACCTATATTTCTAGTTGTAATAGGATGTTCTTCAACACCCTGTGCAATATTACATTGTCCTTTTGCAACCAATACATGACTCATCATATAAACCCACAATCGGTAATTGGTAGTGTCCAACATATCCTCAACTGGCAACATACTCAATACATCACTACTTTCAACCATGGTCCCTAACTAAAATAATCTCATGCAAAAAGAAATGACTATATATGAAAAAGTTGAAGAGCAGTACCCTAACGAGTTCTGCTAAACACGTAGCATACTTTGAGACGCTCATACTGGGAAACCGAATCCTTGGCACAAAAAGACAAAATAGCCTACACAAGCACTACAATAGTGCATTCGAAGGCCGAAACGAACTGAGATCACGATTTTGGCACTACACTGCAAAGCTCTTTTGATCTCCTAATCACCTTGCATATGCTCACCAAATATTTGTGCGAGTTTTAGACTCTGACTGGAGGGCTGAACACGACACCCAAGATGAAGCGTCGACCTGCTTTAATAGTAATTGTTAGAGTAAGACATATGCGGAAGTGCCTATCTGACTCCATCGGGTCTATCTGAATCCACTCTTACATTGCTTCTTGAAAAATCATGCATTCGACACGTGTTTTGTGGCCTGTTCCTTCTTTCACGGTGTTGGCACTAGCTACTAGCTAGTACGGTAGTACCACAGGATGAGCAGATGTGTCGATGCATATGATAAGGGCGCCTACTTATCCGACTTTGCGCAAGCATCTAAACGACTTTTTGTATGGATAAGCAGACGTGTCAAAAGTTGAAAATATAACAACCATGTACACTTGAATTATAAATCAAAAGTTGAAAATATAACAACCATATACACTTGAACCTTCCCAGCAAAATGCACAACAATATCCGGTAATCAGAACCATGTCACACATCATTAGCTGCTTGGACGATCTGTTCTTTCTTCAAAAAAAAGTTACAACTGGAAGGTTCTACCCGAAAGTTTGTGATTAGTCAATTTTTAATCATTGGAAAAAAAGAAAGATACAACTAGAAGACGCGTAATCAAAGCTATCACAAGAATAGTTGAGAAAATGCGAAGTGCGCTGTGCATGGCCCTCGACTCCCGAATTTTAAGAGATTGAAGAGTTTAGGTTCCTTACTGTAGTGGGAACACATTGAACCCTTTGAGTGAATGTCCAATGTTCAATACCGCTAGATTAGACTTATGTGGACACTTGAATGAGCATGTTAAAGGTGGTTCCTTGGCTATCTGCGTTGTTGGTGGATTGTTCTTTCAGATTTTGAGCCTAAAGGACGTACAGGTGTTGGTGGAAATGATTTCGCTCACCTCTTATCGTTGTTTGACTTTCTCGGTCAATAAGGAGACACGCCACAAACTTGATAAAGCATCAAGCGCAAGGAGAGAACTATAGAATAGTATCGGGTAATCTGAGAGCAATTCACAAAATACGATCTTCTTTAAGGATCTTTGGAGAACTCACAGTAGACAAAAACATAAGGTGAAATTCGAGGGAAAATGTATAGATTTTTACACAAAAACTACTTTTGGGCGTGAACCGAATTTCTAGACATGCACATTTCCATCATGCTGATTCCTGCATGTGCACTAAACAATCACAGGAGTTTATACAAGGACTTAGGTTACTTCACCTTCAACTCGTTCTATTTATTGTGATCAAGAAAACAAAACTCTTTTCTAGGGAGGGGTGTATTCGCTACTAGCAACTACTACTCTTCATTTATCTGGAGGGCGCGGAGGGACACAAAATTAGAAAGGTGGTGCACAATTCCCAACAAGAAGCAAAGCGTATTGGTGATTGGTTCTACGTCTACTTGTCAACTTCCATAAGTCAAAGAATTGATCACCTTTAGAGGTCTCGAACCTCTAGTCAAAGGGTTACAATGTTATGGATGCTTTCAATGTTAGGAGCCCCTAATTGAATGTTACAATTAGTTCTCCACGTGGGTGGTGTAGTCTTAAACACATTGCAGCCTTGATTGAATGTGAAGAGCTCAATACCCAAATGTCAGTATGATGTAGTCATGAGTGTAGGGAATAAAGAGAGTCTCCTAGGTGTATGAGTTTTTTTTTTTGTTTCCAAGCATGATGGAAGAGTATGTTAAAGGCTGGACTTCACAAAAGGAAAATCACAACTATAACAGTCTATCAAAGTCGCAAATCTGCAATTCATTTGGAACCATCAATTTAGATCCCAAACAACATAAGTGAAAAACTATTAAATCATGTATGTATGTTGATCTTCCAAATTGAATGACCAAGTCATCAAGTAACTATCAAAGGAATTCTAGTGATGATGACGAGAGGAAGTCATCCTAGATGGATGGTTTGGTAATTTCCGATCTCCATTGTGACTTCGATAGCATACTAATGCATGATCATTTGAATTGGAAATACATAATTGTTTTTGTTTTGAGTTCGCGTTTATCGCTTCAAGATAAGTCTTCTTTTGTTGTCAATGTAGCCAGTCTATGTACGTGCATAATGAGTTAGAACGAATGTGCGTATGAATGTATATATGTGTAGAAATGTGCAAATCCTCTAAGTTTGTTGTGTATATGCAAGTGTTATAAATGCATTCAGCTTTTGTGAACGCACGTGTGTTCATGTTTGGATGTATTTATGTGTACATATCTATGAATGTAAGTGTATAGATATAAGTGTATATCAATTTATGTATCCTTATTTCTATGCAGATGTTCGCTAAGTTAATCAATAGCATATGCGTGCTTGTATGATGCATGCATCATTTGTGTATGTTGTGTGTTGTGTGCATTGCATGCTATTGTACGTGCACTAGTGTATATGTGCACATATGTAAACTTTCGTGTGTTCCAACGCAAATCTGTATGTGTTTGACTGCATGGATTAATATGTACACATGTTTGAATGTGTTTGATAGTGCATGTGACTCTGTGCTTATGCGTGTATATCATATGTGTGAGCTTGACTGCATGGATTACTATGTACACATGTTTGAATGTGTTTGATTGTGCACGTGACTCTGTGCTTATGCGTGCTCGTGTCTCTGAATTGACATGCATGCATTTGGATTCATTTGATTATATATATATATATATATATATATATATATATATATATATATATATATATATATATATATATATATATATATATATATATTAACAAGTTATATCAGGGATTCTTTTGTATTATTTCTTCCTTTTTCGGCAAGTAATAACAGAGGAGTCCGTATATATTTTCCGTCGGTGACGAAGATGTCCATTGGGGGGGGGGGGGGGGGGGGGGATTGGAGGTTCATACGCACAGAGGTGAAAATCTTATGCGGGATGATATCGGTTTTTTAAGGGGATGAGCGAACTTTTCTGTTTTTTCTCTTTTTGGGGGGGGGGGGGGGGGGGGGGGGTGGGGGGGATTCCCGGTGTTGCAAACAAAATCAGTTTGGAGGAAGGACTATGTAGAGCAAGATCCATCTTTTTACGATAGCAATGTATTACGAGAACATACTTGAAGAAGAAAGATGTGAGAGTACGAAACATAAGAGCTTAGAAGCCTCAAGGGGGCGGGGGGACCAGATCGATGCACTTCTGCTCAAGTGATCATTAAAAAGGTTATTTAGGATCTTGAGCTTGGCATAACAATGTATAACAATGTATAGCTTGGGCAGAACTGAGCTGCCTTGTTTCAAAATTGTGTCAAGAGCTTTCCTTCTCTACCGCTACGCTTTTTCCAATTGAAGGGAAAATAGTATTGGATAGTGTGGAAGGCATCGTTGGACCCATTTGGCTTCTGCACACCCACTATTTCCACGTAGGCAGCGAAAATATAACTTTCGATTTGAACTATTTCATGCTAAATAGTTCCTACATTGAAACAAGGCTAATCATCGTGTAAGCGCATTATGCACGCGACTCTCGTTTGTGGATCATATTTCACACCTTCCACTTTCCCACATCCCTGAAAGTCCTATCCCGAATTTCTTATCCTTTTCCTGTTTCAAAATTCACCACTCTTGGTCTTCCCATTAGGCCTCTCTCTTCGCATTCTAGTCTAGCTCTCTAGAACCTAGCATAAGTACATACTCTATGGTCAAAGTATCACTTAATATGGATGGATATGGTTATACATGTTGGAGAACTTCTGAAGAGAAGTTGTACTTCTTGGATAACTCTTAATAAGGATCATATCCTATTGCTTTTTATGAGAGATGTTAATTGCACACAACATGTTTGAGGGCCATACAAGTCGATAAATTGCATCGAGCTAAGTTCAATCAAGCGTATTATAGGTTCAAAAATTAATGCATAATTTCACATCCTTATCACAATCTCCCTTCTTTTTGAGATCAATAGAACAATGTCCTGTTGAGAGTTCCATGTTCCAACCTTCGTCCAAGCTTAGGATCATTATCATGCAAGCTCATGTATCCCACATACAAGAATATTTGCTCTACACTCTATAAAGGAAGCCCTCACTTAACCCCCATTTGAACATTCACTCAAGATCTTACCAAGTGTGCCCACTCTATCCTCATGGTGTCTCCATGCTCATAGAGCATTCTTTGTAACTCCATTTATATTTATTAATCTCATTATTTTTTTATGTTTTATTTCTTCCTCCATACCTTAATAAGATGGTGTTAAGTAGTAGGGTAGGAGTAACTTCTCTTAATTTCAGCATGGTATCAAAGCATAGGTTAAGCATAGAATTATGTTCATTTTCATATCAATTTTTATTGATCTCCATCATTAGCATATAGATTCCTCTGAATTCTCTCTTAATCCCTCCCAGCATCCCATATCTTCATAATAACGGTGTCTCTTAGCACTATTTTCTTGTGTCATTTAGAATACTTATCTCTTTCTTGTGGTTAAGCATGTCTAATTTCTTGAGCATTTCTTATATAGTTTCATACTTCTTGCTATCATGAAGTACTTTATTCAATATTCAATAATCCACATCATCTTTAAGTTTACAAAAGTTACTTAGTTATCCTTGAATCTTTGGGTTTTCCATTCTGTTTTTAAGCACTATCATCTTCAATAAGAAGTTCTTATAAGCACTTATGCTCCACATTTTAGCTTAAGTTGTGGAATAAAAAGCAAAATAAAGAAATCCACTATGGCTCTGAGAGGAAGGAAGCAAGTCCATTGGATCATGCACCAACAAAAAGCTCTAGAATTTAGGGAGATATCCAAATATGGAGAAGTTGAGAGATACAAGGATGTGCTTTTTAGCAATAGTGGCATTGCAACATGATGATTTTTCAGCACTCTTTGTATGACCATTCAAGAACCGAGGCCCTCATATCTAAACTACGAAGTTATATCCTTCGAGTAATGGTAATGAGATTTGGAATGTGATATAGATGGCATTGTAAAGCATACAAGCACCAATCCCCATATGATTCTAGTGAAGCTCCTTCATGAACCTAATGTTTTGTACGCACTCTCGTTGCTACCATGCCATAACACCACCCTCAACCACCACAAGCGACTAGACATTTTTTGTGCATCCTAGAACCAGAAAACATCTCATTAATAGCTTGACACTGGCAATAGAGAGAATATATGAACCACACCTACAAAAAGAAAGAGGGAGAGAGAGAGAGATAGAGAGAGAGAGAGATAGAGAGAGAGAGATTGTTGAAGAAGTTAGGATCCCATGTACACCTTTCCGGAGGTCAATGGCAAATGATAGTGGGTAAAATCGTAAGAGAATCTTGACAAGCTCATGAAATTCTATGAAATGGTGGAAAACATGATGAAAGGGGCTGAATAGTCTTGATTTTAGGAGCAATTATTGTTGTTGTAAGGTGTTGCTTGTACCACAATTGATGCTTTGGTCCACTCTACTTCCATCATAAAAAAAAGCAGGGAATGACTTGATCTTCCATTTACTCCATTTGGAGTAGTAGTGCATAGTTCTGGAGTCTCTCAAATTTGTTGGCTTCCTTTTTCATGGCTTTAAGTTTCTCATAGTTCTATATTTTTTAAGGAAATTCATAGGAGACAATGAAGGCATCAATATATCTCCTATTGTACTTCCAATTAGGGGAGTGGTCGAAAAACTTCTCCATGTTGAATTTTGATAATATTTCCAAATAATATGATTTTATCATGTTCTTGATTCAAAGGCGCTATACAAAAGGCCCAGGACTACATGCATGTTCTAACATGGGACAAATTTCTAACTAGCTAGTATTGTGCATGATCTTCACATTGAGATATGAGAAACACATGACTCCAAAGGCTACAAATAAGAAGTTGCCTTCAATAATGTGTTGAATTCACGTGATGTGGTGTGAACATTTTCCTTATCAAAGGAGTTGAAGAACATGATGTGCCATAAAAAGTGGATTCCATTTGGGACAACCTATGTGGTCACAGAAATGACATAAAAGAAGATCGTGCCTAGACAGTCTACATGATATTTTTAGTTACAAAAGGAATGGAAAGTTTCAACTCTACAACATTTAACAAAGATGAAGTAGCTATATTTACAAAAAGAAAAAAGCTCATTATTCGATCGGAAAAAGCTATGCAATGCATGGGTTATTATGTATGGCCTTGTAAAGGGACATCATAGAAAGCATGGCACAATCTTCCCTATAGTTTCTCTAGCTAATCTCTCTCACACCATCTCACTTAATTTAAACATATCCACATATGCCCACTTTGACATTAACTTGCAAACACGCACATAAAATCTCTCAAAGATATGAGATACACATCTATGATCATTTGTAAGGGATAGGAAACGACTATGCTTAAGCATGGTAGTGTACAGAGTACATGCAAGGAACAAAAATGAAAAGAAGAGTGTACTCACAAAAATGAAAAAGTGTGTGAGACTCAAAAGTGAGTAGACCATGGAATGGTAAAACGCACACAATACTGAATGTATTACCACTAGAATGTACACAGATAAGTGAGCCATTAGGGCAATAGGTGTACATACAAGCCAATAAAACCACCAAGGAGATAGGATGCCTGAACAGGTCCAAGTCAAACTATTCATGTTTTGATACCACCAAATCTATCAAGATGTTCAATGCTCAACAGATATATGCCACCATTGATCACACCCATTGAAACCTCCTGACGAAGAAACCTACCCATCCTACTAGTCACTTCTAAACCCAATATTTCTAAGAATTCCAAACAATTTTTTACCTCTTCACAACCACCAGCTCACCACCATGTACCCATTGTACCACCACCCTCCTCCTCGCCTCGTATGACATCTAGCATAAAAGAACCTTTCCTTGTAACCCCATAGCCAACTGCCCCTCTTTCAACCACACTTACCACCACTCTTTCCAACCCACTCACCATAGCTCCTTTCGCACTCACATTTAACCTACCTTAGCTCAATTTTCCCCATTAATCAACCTCCTTGCTACTCTATCATTTATCTCCATTGACACAACTTCAAGAAGAAGAAGAAACTTGGAGCACAACACACAATCCCAAATGAATCACCAAGTGAATGTACAAAGATAAATAACCCATTAGGGTTAAAGGCATAAATACAAGCTCAGGGAAAAATCTCTTGAACTGGGAAAAAAGTACCCCGATGTTCTAAAATGCTTTCATTAAAATATATCAACAAATCTAACCTAGGAGTGATGCGATGAACAAGGAGTTGACACTCATGTATAAAAAGTTTCAAGCTATGTGGAAAGAGATCAATCCACAAAGGGAAGTAATTCTAAGGCTTTGTGGAAAGCTTCAAACTTCTCTCGAGGCAAAGCCTTTGTGAAAAGATCTACAATGTTATCCTATGTGGGCACATATGCGAAAATGATCTCTCCAAAGGAGAAACTTTCCTTGACATAATGATAATGCACCTCAATGTGCTTTGTGGGAGCATGGAACATAGAATTTCGCACAACTAAAAATGCATACTGGCTATCAATGAAGATGGTGGTGGTAGAAGAGTGACCAACACCCAAATAACCAAAAAGCTTTTCAGAAACACACACTCAATAGTTCTTATGACAGCTACCCTTACTGATCCTTACAACTAGAAGTGGCCACAAGCTTCTAGCGCAACCAAGATGTGCATGAGCTACCATGCATAAAGTAGAAACCAATAGTGGACACAAGAATGTCATAGCAACTAGCACAATCCAAGTTCAAAAAATCGTGTAAATCTAGCGATAGGATCACCCCTTTGGATAAAACAATCCAAGTATCTCAGTATCACCTAAGTAGTATGACGACACTTAGGCAATGCACAAACTTGCTCATCTCAAAGATAGAAAATTGAATATCACACCAAGTTATGCATAATTAAATCAAGCATCCGATATCTTACTAATAGAGAGAAACATCAAATGCATCTCTTCCATAATGAGGACTCAACTGGAAACTTGTTTCTAAAGGAGTAATAATAGGTTGACAATCCTCAATGTCATACATTGATCCATAGGGATCATGACATTGATTCATAGGTATCAGTCCATGTGTGTGAGGGACAAGGGCTAGCTAGCCAAGGTCCCAAGAGTACAAGAGGGTATATATGGATGGGAGGAGAGTCACACACACATCATTCAAGACTTTTGCTCACACTGAAGGCCAAAATGTGGCAATAGTGTGTTTATATATATTTTTTGACAAAAAGTAATTCCCCCATCAAATTCCATAGATTGAATGGCCAAATAATGATGCAAATACCCGAAATCTAACATCTCACAAGATGCATGCAAATCAGCCTTACATTCAGCAATATGCTTCTCATTAGGACCATTGAGTAGTGTGTATCAACATACACAAAAATGATCAGATGAACATCATTTCTAGGCTTAAAATATAAGGTGCTCTTAGTTGAATTGTTTTCATAACCATGTGCAATCAAGTAGGCATGTATTTTTTGATACCAAGCACGTGGTTCTTGATTCAAACCATATAATGGCTTTTTTTCAACCCTCACACTATTTTCAGGCCCTTTTTGCTCAAAACCACGGGGTTGAAGTAAAAAAATTTCTTTATGAAATTAACCATTCAAAAAAAAGTACTTTGAATGTCAAAATGATGTGCATTCCAACCATGATGAGCTGCAAGTGCCTAATTGCTATGAATGGTGGTCATTCAACATGTGGGTGTAAGGGTCTCAGTAACATCAATGCCTCTCTTTTTGAGTATAACCTTTTTGCAACAAGCCTAGGCTTATACTTGTCAACTATTCCATTGGGCTTACATTTTAGCTTCTATACCCATTTAGTACCCATGAACTTTTTGCCTAGAGGGAAGTCACATAAATATCAAGTACCATTCTTTATAAAAGCATCATATTTTTCTTGCATAGAAACCATCAAATTTTTTGAATTTTTTGCTTCATCAAAAGAGAGAGGCTCGTTTTCATAAGAAAGACTAGTGGCAGCCATTGCATAGCAATCTGATCCACAAGTAGCACTATGAGAGGCCAAATGAGTATGATAGGATAGCGATGCATCTAATCTACACCAACCATTTTGGCATAGTTTTCACCTTCTCTATATCAACCCTCTCATCAATAAGTGCATCATGTAAATTTGTATAAGAAATGGAATCATCAACATCATCATGTGAAACATGTAAAGGTTGAGAAACTACCTCATTTGAATGAGCACTTGATTGTTCACATATAAAGGAAGGAAGCAAAGTTTCGTATACATCTTTGGAGCCACCTCCTGTCTCCTTAGTACATGAGAGTAATGGATGAATTGCATCTTCCATAAAAACAACATCAAAGCTAACTAAAATGAGTTTAGTCTCTGGATGATATAGACCATAGTTGTTGCTTTTAGAATGGTACCCAGCAAAACTACATTTTACTACTTTATCTTCAAATTTACTGTGCTATTTGTTCAGGCACTAATACATATGCCAAACAACCAAGACACATAGATGACACAATAGAGCTTGGAACCATACCAAGCCTCATATGGAGTGATCGATTTTAGTGCTTTGGTGGGATACGTGTTAAGCATATGTTGCACACATAATAGCCTCACGCTAGAAACTGTGTGGTAAAGCCTGACTTTTGGCCATACACCTTGCCATCTCCATGAGAGAAATGTTCTACCTAGACTAATCTTCCTACAATACTTATGATATGAATCTAGAAGACCATTAAGAACAATCCACACAAGAAATCTATCTGGAAAGATTTCATCAGCAGAAATCAACTAGTCCTTCATATCTTTGATCTTTATTAAAATATTGTCCATAGAATCTCCTTCATTCATATGCTCACTCTCCAACTATTTTTGGAGGTAAGCAACAAGAGCCTCAATTCTTGCCTCCAATAATGTGCTAAGTGTATTCCAAACATCCATCACTATTTTGCAAGATTGAATGTGAGGGATGATGGCATCTTTGAAAGACGAAGCTGTCTATGGATGTGCTTGAGCATCTCTACCATCCCAACAAAGTTTCTCTAGAGTAGATGTAGTAGGAACCATAACACAAACACGAATCTAAATATCATCATATTTAATGCCATTTGCATCACCTTCAATAACTATATTTGTAGGTGTAGGAGGATGTTTCTCAACACCCTGGAAAATATTCCACATTCCTTTTTCTACCAATACATGATGCATCATATATCACCACACTGGGTAATAAGTTCCATCCAACTTATCCTCCACAACCAACTTATGGAATGCATCATTGCTTTTAGCCATGAACATTGATTGAATTCTATGATACAAAAATTATTATATCTCAAAAAGTTATTCGGAACCACTCTATTGAATTTGTTGAACCTATAACACACTTAGAAGCTCTTGTACAAGAAAAGTGAAACTTGTATATATTTTTAACACAAAAAGAGGAAATTGCTTGCATAAGTGCTACAATAGAGTTTTTGGAGGCCCAATCGAGCTTAGATCAAAACTTTGATGCTTAAACGTGGAGTTGTTTTTAAATCCTAATCACGTTGAGTATGGCCATATGTTTCTTGTTTGTGCAACTCTCAGAGTGTGATGGGAGGGGTTTTAATGATGCCCTTGATGAGTCAACACCTTGCTCTAGACCAGTTGTTGGAGTTTGAGGTCTTCGAAAGAGCACGAATAGCACAAGGAAGAAGAAGAAGCTTATAGCACAACATATAATAGTGAATTAATTAGGAAATTAATGTACAAAGATATGTAACCCATAAGGTTTATAGGTATATATACACTTCGGGGGAAAAAACCTCCTCAGCAAGGAAAAAAGTGCCCCGATGTTCCTACGTGTGGTCACACACATATAACTAATAAAATATATCAATAATTTGAGTTCTCCTTTGTTGGTCTATAAATATTTGTATGAACCAAATGAAGAAGATGGTAAATCACATAGTTTCTTCTTAAATGGTAAGCTACTTTGGTTACCCAATCGGCAACCTTGACACAAAATCTTGAAATTCTCATTGTCATGGTTTACTAATCTAAGTACTAACCTTTCTTCTTCATGTCTTTCAACCTTTTACTATTGATATTTCCATACCTATTATGCCAAAGATTTAAGTCTCCTACCTTCCTACTTCCACACATGAAGCAGGTTGTGTGGTTGAGGTTTGGCTTAATGTCCAATGTGAATAGCCTTCCCTCATTCATGCCTTTCACTACCAATAAGCACCCCTCTTTGGGTTTTTTTGCAAAACATCCTTTTTCATTGAATTTGACTTGCAATCCTCTTTCAAACATTTCAATCATCAAAAAGGTTCTTTGTAATTGTGTGAAAATGAAAAACATCTTTCAAGCACTTAACCGTATTGGAATCATCCAACATAACATCATCTTTATGTGTACTAGCATGGGCATATCATCATCCATCTCAACATGCCCTTTGTTTGATGGTACCTGCATATTTGAGAAGTTCATGTGATTGCTTCATCCACTATTAATATATCATATAATTGATCCATGTATCTTTTAATCACTCGTCTACATCATTGCTAACATGATTTCATTCTCATTTGAAATGGAAGCATGTTAATAAATTTTGATAGTGATATGTGTGAACACACTTATGATCGTGTGGGCACTTTTCTCCCTCTTTAGATGGTTTTTTACCTTGGCTACTATGTACACCTATAATCCTATTGGGCAGGTCATCTTTTTACATTCTCTTGGTAATAAATTTTGTATTATGCTATGCTCCAAGCTTCTTCTTCTTCTTACTTGTATTTTTGCATGCTTATGTAGACCGCCAACTACAACAATTTAGTATTAGAGCAAGTCAATGCTTCATCTAGGGCATCTTTGAGATCCCTCAAGTCATAGTCTCAAGATCACATAAAAATTAGTGAGCGTACTTGGTGTAATTAGGAATTCAAAACAAGTTTTTTTTGAGGCATAAAAATTTGGATCTGAGCTCATTTTGGCCTCTAAAGACACTATTGCAATGATTGAGCAAACAATTTTGTCCTTTTGTGACAAACATATATACAAGTTTTATTTTGCTAAATGTAGAGATAGATATCCTCTATGGTTCACATCTCCAAGAGGATGCTAGAATAAAGGATTTTTGAAGCAAATATTTGTAAGTAATATTTTTTATTTATTTGTTTTGCTATTTTTTTTTTGTACATTACTATTTTTCTATATTACCATTATTATTGTATGCTACTTTTTTGCATTTTTTTTGTAGAGCACTATGGGAGATAGTCCTCTGGTCTTTCTACATTTCATGATAGAGGAGTAGTTCTTAGAGTTTATATCTTTGGCACCTCCTACTTATATGGCTGCCACATCACAGTACTAGATTGCTTGCGGTAGCACTCCCCACAGCCTCACTCTCATCAGCATCACTCCCATGGGTGGGGATACTCCTTTTGGCATCACTCCCGTGGGTGGGGCTACTCCTGCCCTAGGTACTCCTAGCTTGATGACTCCATTAGGACTGCCTTCTCTGCCATCACCTAGTGGCTCTAGTAGTTGACATATGTGTTCCTCATCTCAGCAGGATAAAGGTATTAGTCTCTCTCATTGGTCGAGGTCATACTCTTGAGGAGGAGCTAGAAATTGTGGAGACAACGGGAGGGACATTATGACTTCTACTTCTACTCGTAGAGTGATTAGCTTGGATGCTGGTACCCCAACTGGTATGCAACATGGTACACCACATACACGTTGGGGTGCTTATGACCATGACCACTCCAAGGTGTATCATATATGTGATGGAGCTCTTGTGATCGCTATGGCCAGGAAGGCCAAGTGTCACCACATACGATAGCTTTGCTCCATATGGTTTGGAAATATTATGAAGTTGAAATGGATTCAAAAGGATAAAGATTGCAAACATTTTATCACATAGGCAATCTATCAAGTGTATTGGCTAGCACCTGGACATCCTACTATTATTTCTGAGTGGATTCAAAACACTCCACATGAGGTGATGTCACATCACTGATTCGAGGCTTGTGATGTTTTCAGAGCAAGCTTACCAAAGCCTGTATGGTGACATGCTAAGGAGTGGGATATAATTTGCCATGAGTAGTAGCAGACTCTCGACCGATACTGCTAGCAGCGAGATGGAGTGGCCACACATCTAGATACGGTCCAACTATCATATTTGGGTATCGTTGGATAGGATACCATGCATCAAGAGTTTGTAAGTATCATTTTCATTATTGAATTTTCTTGTGTTAAGCATGTCATTTATGTTCATCCAATGTTTTGCATTTTTTTGCAATAGTTAGCAGTGGGGCAACCTCTTACACAAGCCAAAGAGGCTTATGGATATCATCATGGATTGCTTGCATTATTGGAGGACTTGGAGCGAGGCAATGCACTCATTTCATGGGAGCATCTACAATGAGGTGAGCTTATACTATTGTTTTGGTATTTCTAGTTGTTGTTTATGAATATCATGTCAATTTGTCTCATTTTAAGTGTGTGCTTTGTTCGAGGACTCCAGATATAGATGTTTTGATTTCTCCTAGCATATGTATGGCAGTGCTTTACCATAACTTTTTATTACACTCATATATGGCAATGGTGCACCATAATTTTGTATTCCATTCCAATATGGCAATGCTTTGCCACATTTTGTATTTGGCTCATATATGCCAACGGTTTGCTAGACTTTTGTACATTGTTCATTCATGGAATATATATATCTCTTTATCACACTTTTGTACATGGTTCATGGTTCATTGTGCTCATCTCTTTTGGTTCTAGTAGTGTTTTGCTTTATCAAATTGTGTTTTTGGTTGTCGGTCATCTAGACACTAGATCCGCAACCACTAGAGAACATGTCAAATGTACTCCATTTTTTTTGGATAGAGTGTATTGTCTTTTGCTACATAACAACATGGCAATGTTGCTCCAACAAGAGAGAATTTTGGGTAGAGTGTATTGCCTTTTGCTACATAAGAGCTTGGCAATGTTGCTGCAATAAGAGACAACACACTGTCGAAGAAAATTTGTAAAGATTTGGTTACCCGTATAAGCACCGATATAAGCGCCTGTATGACCATCGATACCTCCAAGGAAATACCGATGCTTTTATGGATGCTTATACTTATGCACATATCATGCTCTATACTGGTGCTAGTGTTGTTTACGGATGCTTATACTGGCATATATACCAATGTGTATACGGATGATTTGGTACTGATGTGCATATCGATGCTTATACCAATGCTAGGCAAAAATTCTCACGTTTATTTATGCTGGTATAGGGGCCGGTATGTGTAGGGATAGATGAATGGACACTCCAAGAAATTACTAGGTACTACCAAATCTTGCTTTGTACTAGCCCCTTCTTGCTTTAGATTTGAGTTCTAGGCCCTCTTATCTTTCAAATGACACTAAATAAGTGCCTATGTACTTCGGGAATGATGTGAGAAAATATTGAATCAAAATAGACTACTTCCAAGTCGAAGGATTAATGAAAACCTTCTATTTTTTGTTGACACACCTGCTGCTTGTTATGCTTAGTGCTTGCAGTACAACAGGAATTAGAAACATTCCTCTTAGAATTATTAAATTAGATTAATGAGCTAATGATTCCAAGCAGAATCACTTAGAATGGTGCACGATATACAGAGCAATCAATTTAGCAATTGAATCATTACCCTCAATTTTTTAGGGCCTCTACAGAGTTTGACTAGTGAGTGATTCGAGGTGCTTTTCTCCCAATTGGCTAAATGGATTGTTTTCAAAATTTGTGAGCACGTAGCGAAATAGGAGTTGATTCCAAAAAGCTATAGATGATTGAAAATGGTGAAGGAATGATTGAGATATGAGCAATAAAAGTTGACTATAATATGTGACTATAATTTAATTTGCTAGATACCATTAGCATCATTACCTCTGAGTATGATATCATCAACATATACACATAGGCATATTACCTCTGAATTTCTCCTCTTAATAAATAGAGAATTATCTACTTTACTCATGATGAATCCTTGATCCTGAGGGTATGTAGTCAACCTATGGTTTCATGCCATAGGTGCCTACTTCAATCCATAAAGAGTTTGGTTTAGTTTACATACATATGTTACCTTGCTTGGGTCCTCATAGCTAGGAGGTTGAGATATGTACACCTCCTCTGAAATCCAGCCATTTAGAAATGAATTCTTTACATCCAATTGATACATGTTCCAATTCTTTGATGCAACCACACTTACCAATGCCCTGATGGTTGGCATTTTGGCCACAGGTGAGAAGGTTTCTTCATAATCAACTCCTTCGGTTTGTGGAAAACCCTTAGCCACAAGTCTAGCTCTGTACCTTCTTATTGATCCATCAGAATTCCTTTTGGTCTTATAGATCCATCTAGAACCAATTACCTCCATAGAATCCTTCTTAGGTACTAGCTCCCAAGTATCATTCTCCTTGAGTGCTTCAATTTCCTCATCCATAGCTTCTTTCCATTCTGCCTTGGTCTTTAACTCTTCATATGATGATGGCTCTTCAAATGAGAAGTCTTTTGCAAGATAAATACTGTGTTTATTAACTAAGGAAGTGTCCTACCCATATCTGATTAGCTTCTTGCTCTCCCTTTGTGATCTTCTGATTGCTTGATTGCTTTGTGATCTTCTGATTGCTTGCCTTTGGACTTCCATGCCTTGAATTCTTCTAAGTTGATGTCCTCATCATGTGAGTTGATGAGAATTCTTCTAGGTTCCTCTGTAGTGAGGATTGGAAAATCCTCTTCCAAGTGATCAGGGAGTTTTACTTTCCTGCATTCACTTTCAAACCAAGTTCTGATTTAAGTCATACCCTATGAAGATGCACTTCTCTGTCTTACGATCTAGCTTACTTGCTATTTGAGAAGGGATATGCACATAAGCAACACATCCAAAGATCTTGCAATGATCAAGTGAAGGTCTTCTACCATGCCATGCTTCATATGGGATCATCCCATCAAAATATTTGGATGGCAACCTCTTTACAAGATAAGTGGCAGTAGATACACTCTCTCCCCACAAGTAATTAGGTAATTTTTTCTCATTTAACATTGCTCTATCTATTTCAATAAGTAATCTATTTCTCCTCTCTTAAGGTTCTACCTCTCCCTGCATAGTTGGCTTGGGAGGTAGCTCCTTCATCCTCAATCTTCTTGTTCCTCCCTTTCTCTTTGGACTTACTTTTATCAGTGTATAGGGCAGAAGAGCTGTTACCTCTTGATCAATCTCCATTCTTGTTGAGCTTGGCTTCATGGGTAAATAGTTGCCCCGTGAGAGTGGTAAGGTATGGAATCTGCATGTCCATGTACAAGTCCATAGCAGTTGTGAAGCTCTCCCATTTGTCATTAGATTTAATACCATTGATTACATGTCTTACAATCTGCTCCTCTTCGATTTCTTCTTCTATGCTTGCCAATTGATCTGCTACATATTTGACTTTGGTTACATACTCTGAGATGCCTTGCTTAGGTTGTTTTCTTTGAGTGGTAAACTCAATCCACAATTGGTTCTTCTTGGCCTCTGTGTTGGAAGAGAAATAGGAAGACAATGTTTCCCAAGTCTCTTGGATGTCTTACAATTTCTAATATGTGGAAGAAGAAAATCAGAAATTGAGTTAAGTAAGTAAGACCTTGCTAATGCATCCTTGGCACACCATTTGTTGAGTCTTTGATGCTCCTCTCTTGTAGGTTGTCCTTTGCTTCTGAATATGGGCATCTCCTTATCTCTTGAGATGTAACCATAGAAGCTCCTTCCTTGCAAGTATGTCTTCATCCTCAAGGACCATGCTTGGTAGTTGTTCCTATCCAATTTATCACTGAAAGAAGGAAAACCATCTCCCATTTTACGTTAGCTTTGCCTTGATACTATTGGAGGGATAGATGGATGGACACTCCAAGAAATGAGTAGGTACTGCCAAATCCTTCTTTGTACCAGCCCCTTCTTGATTCAAAGTTAAGTTATAGGCCCTCTTAGCTTTCCAATGACACCAAATAAGTACCTAAGTACTTTGGAATGATGTGAGCAAAAGATTGAATCAAAAGAGACTACTTCCAAGTTGAAGGATTAATGAAAACCTTCTATTTTTGTTCACACACCTACTGCTTGTTATGCTGAGTGATTCCACTATAGTAGGAATTAGAGGAATTCCTCTTAGAGGTATCATGTTGGCTTAATTAGCTAATGATTCCAAGTGGAATCACTTAAAATCATGCACTATACAGAGAGCAATCAATTTAGCAATTGAATCATTACCCTCGATTTTTTAGGACCTCTAGAGAGTTTGACCAATGAGTGATTTGATGCACTTTTCTCCCAATTTGCTAATCAGATTGTCTTCAAAACTTTGGTGCACGTAAAAACTTGGAGGGGATTCCAACAAGCTATAGATCATTGAAAATGGTGAAGCAAAGACTGAGATATGAGCAGAATAAGTTGACTCTAATAAGTGACTAGAACAAAAGAACATAATGTTGTACAAGATCATTAGCATGATAAACAATGCCTAATGATTTTGAGTAGTATAGGCTATAAAGTATGCCTTACTCTCTTACGATGTGGTCAAAGATAACTCAGATATGGATCCACACATCTTGCAAGGTTTCAGACATCTTTTATAGATGTGAGATTTGCATTTGAATTTAAATCCTGCATTGGCTCTCACTAAAAAGTAGTCCTACAATTTAGGAGATATTCGCTCAAGAGGATCCATGAATTTTCCAACTAATGAATCCACAAGTTTGGTGGTGATTACAAATATTCTTTTTAAGTCATAATGACTTTTACACATTGTAAAAGATAAAAGCTTCCTAGCAATGGTTTCCATGAAGCTTCAATTGTACATAAACTTTAGCCAAATGTGTAGGCTTGGTTTTTGCATCAATAGTATACCCCTGATGTGTTGTAGCCTATCCAAGAGCAATGTGTGCATAAATTTTATTATTTCTTAAATATATGAATTTGGGACTTCCTCCCACACTTCATTGAGGTGCTCATTGGACTTGAATTCGCATCTTATCTAAGAGCAATTGGTGCACAATTTTTAGTTTTAATAAATCTATGATATTCCCTATCTCTCTTGCTTCTTAACATGTCTTGAAGCTTATGGTCAGTAATATACGTGAGCCTCCCTAAAACAGAATCGATATGTTTTGACGGGTGCAAAATGAACAAAAAATAAAGGCTGTCTGTGACAAAATGTGAGTCCCTCGGTATAATAGTCAGTAAACGAGCTGGAAGGAGTTGGTTTTTAAGATTTTATATGTGTAGGGAAAATGCAATTAAGAAGAAAATTATGATAGATTTACTGATTGCGATAGAGACACTTTTCTTTTAATGTTTTAATTTCCATTTAATGCTTAGTTTCCCGTTGATGTAGCCAAAAATATTACAATGAATAAATCAATAATTTCCAACTCCTATATCAACATTCTATTGAGGTCAACATTCATGCATATGTTTACATAAAAGAGAACGTGCACTCTACATGGCATTTCTTGAGAGCAATTTGGGGAGCTTGCATACACCAAGAGAAACTCTTGGTAAATGTATCATAAATCAATACCTTTTTCTATGTATTCTTTTCATGTTCTTACTCGATCTCACTCTCTTTATCTCTATTAATATAATTTACTAGTTGTTTCCTATTGTTAAGTATCCTTAGTGGGATCTTAACTACATCAATAGTTTCATAGTGATTGATCCATGTACTAAAGCTTACAAAATCTTTTTAATAAATTCGAATCAAGGAGCTTCAAATAAGTGAAAATTTTCAATTATTTATTCATTTTTTATTGAAACATTCTATTTATTCAATTGAATTAAAAAAAACCATAATCAATTTTACAGTTATTGTTAACAAAATTAATTTATTAATAGAATTAATAAATCAAGAAATAAACATTCATATGCATACATACACATACATTCATCTACATATGCACAAAAGTATACACATTTATACACACATAGATACATATACAAATACATATTCACACATAAACATATGTATATTTACACATACAGACACATAAATACACACACACACACACATATATATATATATATATACATTTACACACATAATCACATACATGTACACATACTTATGCACAAACATACATATTACATACATACACAAGTACACACATACTTACATAAAAACACATAGATACACGCACAAAAGCAAACATACACGCTTATAAATACTCATGTATGTATACACATACACATACATACATACATACATACATACATACACACATACATAGACACACACATATACATAAACACACACACATATACAAACATACACACATACACATACACGCATATATATACACACATATATATACATGCATATGCATGCATCTGGAAAGTTATTTTGCACATTCAATGTCTTTTCATAGGTAGAATGCATTTTTTTTTTGCAATTAGAGTATCTTTTGCAAGTGGAAATCTCTTTGTAGGTTATGGATAGCAAACCGTTTTTTCTTATGGCCTGGAAGCCCTTTTAAATTAAGTAAAACAAGCCTTCTTTGCTTATGGACTAGGATTCTTATGGTTATTTTTGCGAGGTTCCCTCTTCTAAGAGAAATATTTCTTGCCATGTGGTGTTATATAGGGCATCATAAACATAAAAACATAAACACACACATATACAAACATAAACATACACACATAAACACACACACATACACATGCATACATGCTTCCATACACACACATTTACATACATATACACCTATACTTACATACAGAGATACCTACACAAATACATACTTGCTTGCATATACACATGCTTACATACAAATACAATGCATACACACACAAATAAATAAACATATACATGTAGATACACATCAATAGATACACACATACACATACACTCATAAACATACACACATATACATATATAAACGCATACATAGATATACACACATTCTTACATAAAGAGAAAAAGACATCATAGAGAGTTACATACACACAAAAAGACATAATCATACACACTTACATACACACATGCACATACTTATGTACACATATACATACACACATAAACACACACATACATACATATGGATTAGTTTTTGTGCAAATGGAATGTGTTTTTATAGATAGTATGTATTTTCAGAAAGAAGAGTGTTTTTTGTAGGTGAAGACTATTTTTTGTGGGTTATTGCATGCGAACCTTTTTTTCTTATGGTCTGAAAGCCTTCTTTTCTTATGGCATGATAGCCTTATGGCTATTTTGCTGAGCTCTATTCTAGGGAGAATGCTATGAGATTTTTTCTTACCATATATACATACACACATACAAACATACTACATACATACATACATACATACATACATACATCTTGAGGAACTCAAGGATACGTGTAGTGAAGATTTGAGGTCGGAAACTCATCCCACAATCTCAAAGCATTGACTAGTAGGGTACACGAAAATAATCATTAATCTCTTTCAAAAGCTTGTGCAAACTATAACACATTTCATTCTCTAATTTAATTTCCTTCTTTTGAATGAGCATTTTAAATTATAAAAGTTAAGGAAAATATGAAAGTTTTAGAGAGAATTAAAAAGAAGATCTATTAATTTTCTATCCTTTTCGTGAAAATTCATGTGTTGTTTAGTTTTCTAAAATGAATGCTTTGTACAGATTATTTTACTAAATAAAACTAGAAATTATTAATTAATAATGTTTTTGGAAATCTTATGGAAATTGAGTGCCCATCGTTGTTTTCAAAAAGAAGTTTGGTCAAAGTCTAATCTTGTAGCGTTTCCTCAATCACAATCTATCCTCAATCACAAGCTTCCGATCACTCAAGAACAGTGGAAGAGAGAAACAGAAAACTTGCAGAAGGTAAGCTAAAATATTGCACAAAGGATTACAAAAGATATGGCTTGTAGAAAGAGAAATACTTATATGATAGATGTGAATCAAGCAATACAATCGCTTTAGAAAATAACTTCTTGACAAAGCCTCTAACTTTCTGTCATATATCATTTCTCTTAATTCTTTCATCTTCACCTTCAATTCTCAACCCAAAAACATGATGTGGATAAGGTCTAGAGAGAAAATATAAAACTCATCATCGCAAGATTTTATGCAGATGCATGAAATGACCTAATTGTTCATTCTAAGATTTCTTCCCACAATGTAATTTGAAAAGTTCAAAATGATTTATTTCACTATGGAAAGGCCTATTACAATTCTTCCCCCCTTTTAGGAACTTTGTCCTTAGAGTTGGAAAGAAGGATAATGTGCCATAAAATAGTCTAAGCTCACCCAAGTGGAATCTTCTACACGATATGTGTGCCATATCAGCAAAATCTCTGCAATAGATGTATTTTTAAGTAAGCTTTCCCTCCTATCTAATACTATTTAAGGGCGAAGCTCAAAAAAGCCATCATCTTTTAGCTTATAATTGTCTTGCAAAACATGAGAAACATTAGGTACATATTGCTTCAGTATGCTAACCTAGAATACACGATGAACATTTAAACGTTCAGGTAATTCCAACAAATAAGCAAGAGATCAAAACTTTAAAAGGACCTATCTGTGGAGGAGAAAGTCTATGATCCTTCCCTAGCAACAAGTTAGATCGGTGAGGATTGACTTAAGAAAAGACATATCATATTTTTTAAATTCAAGTGTTCTTCTCTTAAAATTGTAGAATTTCTTTTCTCTTTTCTGGGACTTTTTTATGTGTTGCTTAATTTTTCCAAGTTCTTCATCCATCTTCTAAAGCATTTCTTTCGATACTTCTACTTTTTCTCGAAAACCCCACAAGAAAGGTGGAGTCAAACAATTATGACCATACATAGCTTCAAATAGATTCATTTTTATAGATGCATGCCATGCACTATTGTATGTGTCGTCAGGATCTTACTCACGCGCATACAGAGATTACGGACACAGAAAACACACAGAGAATAGACGCAACAAGAGACGAGACACAACGCAGTATTGGGTGCAATCTCCCCCCACGCACTCTGTTTTGACAGTCCACAGAGTGCATGTATTTATAGGACTTTTGATTACGTCGAAAAGAGTGGTTACAAGAGGGCGGCTTCGAAAAGCAGGCGTGAAACTAAAAGTTGGTAACTTTTACAGAAAGCCATTACTTTGAATAATAGAAAATGCGGTCTACAACGACCCTTATTCTAACCATTACTTTTCTAATAATAGAACCCTCTACTCAGGTTTATTTACAAAATAAATAACAATTATTCGGATTATTGATATCCGTCCTTTCACGCCTTGCACGCTCCTCACGAACCTTCAGCTGCTATATCAAAAACATCAAAAACATATTAATATATTAACACTTTAACAATACATTGTTCAATAATATACAACATGCCTCTCACTTGACAAGCAACTGACCTCAGTTGATAAAATAATGCAACACTCTAACAATTATAATGCAGTGTTCAACATATTCCATATTACTGTTACAATCCAACAATGCATTGGCCAACATATGTCATGTTACAATCCAACAATGCATTGGCATTCGATATTTCAATCCAACAATGCATTGGCTAACATATTCCATGTTACAATTCAAGAATGCATTGGCTATTCCATATTTCAATCCAACAATGCATTGGCTAACATATTTCATGTTACAATTCAACAATGCATTGGCTATTCCATATTTCAATCCAACAATGCATTGGCTAACATATTTCATGTTACAATCCAACAATGCATTGGCTATTTGATATTTCAATCCAACAATGCATTGGCTATTCCATATTTCAATCCAAGAATGCATTGTTCAACATATTCCATAAGGTATAACATGCCCTTCAGTTGAACAAGCAACTGACCTCAGGTGATAAAAGAATAAACATGGATGGCCAGTCACATGTTTCATCACTGAATAAAGAAAATAGGCATGTGTCATGTAAAAATACATGCATGGAAATGTTCATGGAGCTATTACATTAATGTGTTTGTGTGTGATATGCAGATATTAAGTGGTCATAATGAGGTGTTAATTGTGTTTTATGTATCCATTGACATTCTTCAATAGAATGATTTTTGTACTTAACCAAATATCGATGATATTGAGTACCTATGCGTGTAGTAGTGACATCATGATCAATGATTTTCTCAGGAACTAAGATTTCAGATTGTTCTTCAATTAAAGGAGGATCATCAAGCAGTGGAGCAAGTGGTAAAGTTCCTTTAAAGGGTTTAAGTAAGCTAATATGAAAAGAATTATGTATAGTCCAATGGGATGGAATATCTAATCGAAATGAATTATCATTAATTTTTTCTATAATGCGAAATGGTCCATAATAGCGTGGTGCAAGTTTAATTTTAGGATGCTGCAAAATATTTTTGAGACATCTTTTAATTATTCGCAACCATACAAAATCATGTTCCTTGAATTCTTTGGCTAATCGTTTAGTATTGATAATACGTGTATATCGCTCTTGACTTTTCCTAATGTGCTCGTGAACATCATGAAGTATAGAAACGTGATCTTGAGCAATAGAATCAGCCATCGGAATGTCCGTTTGGGTGAGGGACATGGGAGTGGGAAGCTTTTTACCAAAAACTATTTCAAAAGGTGCACGACCAGTAGTGGTGTGTGAAGTGTTATTGTAAGCAAATTGAAGCAATGGCAACTTTTCATCCCAGTTATTAGGATTATCTAATGAATAACAACGCAATAAATCAAGAATAGTACTATTTGTAGCCTCACTCTGTCCATTACTTTCAAGATGAAATGCAGAGCTAAAATCTATTTTAGAACCAAAATGTTGAAATAAGGCAACCCAAAAATGATTACAAAACCTAACATCACGATCAGATAACATTACTTTAGGAAATCCATGATGTGGAAAAATGCATTTAATGAATAATTTTGCAGCTTGAGGTGCAGTCAAAGTTTTTCTACATGAAATAAAATATGCATATTTACTAAACCTATCAACTATTGTCCAAATCATATCATTATGTGATGAAGTGATAGGAAGACCTGTGATAAAATCCATAGAGATTTGTTCCCATGGTTCATTTGGAATAGGAAGTGGCATTAATAATCCAAATGGTTTACCATGATGACGTTTGACACGCTGACATACAATGCATTCAGAAACATAATGTGCAATGTCTTTTTCCATGTGTGGCCAAAAGAAGAAATATTTGCAAGCAGAAATAGTGCTCTGTATGCCTCTATGACCCATGTAAGATGGTTCATGCATTTCTTTAATGACAAAATCTTTAAAAGCTTGGGTTATGCACAATCTATGTTGAAAATAGAGAAAACCATTATGAAATGTATAATGTTCATCAGATAAAGATGCAGCATTATTGAAGTCATGCCATGCACGTGGAAAATACAAATCAGATGCATAAGTGGAAACCATGTCTTGAAAAGAATGAATTTGAATGGCAGAAATTTTAGTCAAAACAACGGAATTCGAAGGAAAACGGCTAAGAGCATCAGCTACGACATTAGCTTTACCAGGTTGATATTGTATCATGGGTTGGAAATTTTGAATGAATGATGTCCATTTAAGATGTCTATCAGAGATTAAGGGCTGACTTAATAAATGCTTAATAGCCTATTGATCGGTTTTCATTAATACTTCAGAGCCCATAAGATAGTGTTTCCAAATTCGCAAAGCATGCACAACTGCTAACAGTTCTTTATCATACGTACTATAATTCTGTTATGAGGGTTCAAGCTTTCTACTCTCAAATGCAATGGGATGGTCATTTTGCATCAGAACATCACCTATTCCTGAACCGCTAGCATCAGTAACAACATGAAAGGGTTGTGAGAAATCAGGTAATTGTAAAACAGGTGCATGTGAAAGTGCATGTTTAAGTTTGCCAAAGGAGTGTTGTTGGGTAAATCCCCATGCAAATTTTATTTTCTTTTTCAACAACAAAGTAAGAGGCAATGCTAAATAAGAAAAATTTCGAACAAACTTCCTATAGAAACTAGCCAACCCAAGAAAAGAACGAACATCATTGACTGATTGTGATGTAGGCCATTCTATGATAACTCTAATCTTTTTCGGATCCACATGCACACCTTCACTTGAAATAATATGTCCTAAATATTCTAGCTTACGTTGAAAGAAATAACTCTTTTCAGGATTAGCATAAAGTGTGTTTTCTCGTAACAAATGAAAAACTGTTTCAAGATGCTTTTCATGTTCACTATCATTCTTACTATAAACAAGTATGTCATCAAAGAATACAAGAACAAAAGCTTGGTAATCAAGAAAAATATTATTCATCATTCGCGCAAATGTAGCAGGAGCATTAGTAAGTCCAAAGGGCATTACCATAAATTCATAATGGCCATTTTGAGTTCTAAATGTAGTCTTACAAATATCACTTTGTGTCATACGAATCTGATGGTAACCCGATTTGAGATCAATTTTACTAAAGACATGAGCTCCTCGTAACTTATCTAAGAGATCATCTATTCGAGGAATAGGGTATCTATTCTTGATCGTGATCTTGTTAAGGGCTCTATAATCAATGCACATTCGATAAGTTTTATTCTTCTTCTCTACTAAGAGAACGGGTGCTCCAAATGGGGAAGAACTAGACTTGATAAGTCCTTTTTGTAGTAGGTCTTTTACTTGATTTTCTATTTCCTTTTGATGTAGTGGGCCATGTCTATAAGGTGCTTTATGAGGAGGAGAACTACCAGGTACTAAGTCTATGCTATGGTCAAAGGATCCTTGAGATGGTGGTAGTTCAGAGGGATATTCAGACATAAAACAATCCTTATAAGTACTCATGAAAGGTTTATATGCATTTGAAAGTGTATGAGTATAATCATTGATGACATTAACAAAAACAATGCATGAGTTAAATCCTTTCCTAAATGCACGCTTTGCTTGAGTGTGACTAATCAATGGAAATGGCTGGAAATCATGCCGTGCAGACAAAGTAATGATTTGACCTTTGAAAACAAACTTAAAGGTATGAGTATGGTAGTCAATACGTGGGTTATAATGGTGACAAAAAGGCATACCTAGTATAACATCATAAGATTGCAAAGGTGCAATTAAAAATGTTCGTGAGTCAGCATAAGGGCCTATGCTAATCGTAACATCTTGCACTTCTCGTGTTACATTATAACGACTACCTTGAAATGCAGCTTTCACTTTATACAAAGAAGAAAACGTTTGTAATTTGAGTTCTTGTACTAATAAATGTGAAATGAAGTCATGTGAACTACCATCGTCATGTAGAATTTTAACTAGTTTGTTATTTATTGTACCCTGCATGCAAAGGAGAGAGTGTAGAGAGATATCGTTACCCAAGGTACTTAAGTCCTTCTCCAGTGATTCCTCTGTCCAAACAGGAGGAATTTCTTCATTATAGACCTCCATGTTATGCAATCGAGCTGTAGCCTGTTTCATATGAAGAGGTGGCAATCTACACCTTATTTTTGCATGTCCAGGTTTACCACAATTCCAACAGGTGATTCGTGGTCACTTCTGTTGGGCATTCACTGCTGAAGTTTGAAGGGTAGGTGGTTTGGTTGGTTGGAGAGATGAAGCAACGGGTGAAGTTGAGTAATTGGATTGTAGAGGTCGAGGAAAGCTAGGGTAAGATGGGGCATTAAAATTGCGCTTCATAGGAAATGAAGGTTTAATAGGAAATGGTCGTGGACGTGGTTGTTGTAGACGGAGTGACTTGGTTATGGACTGGAATTCTTTTTCTGCATCATAAGCAAAAGATATAGCCTCGTTGAGGGTTGTAGGTCGTAGGGTGTGAAGCTTGGCTTGGATACCCACTTCCAAACCATCTTCGTATTTCTGCTGCAAGATATCCTCTGATACATCTTCAAGCATTCGTACAAGTAGTAAATTTTGCCAGAACCGCTCTGTGTAGGTAGTAACCGTATCACCCTCCTTCCATGTAAGGTTCGTCCATGCACGTCGAACATGCAAATGGTATTGAGGAGGAAGAAATGAATCATTCACGTTTTCTTGAAAAGCCTTCCAAGTTGTTGGACGCTCCATACTGTGCCGCAGGACATTCCACCAGAGTTGTGCTTTACCTACTAAATAGTTAGTGGCAAATTTAACTTTTTCACTTTCAGCATACATTTCATCGGTATAAAAATCATCAAACTGCGACAACCAAGAAAGTACTAAAGGCCCATCCTTTCGGCCATCAAATCGTAGAAACTGGTAGTTTCTATTACCAATCTTTGAATGAGTAACATCAGATTGGGCAGACACAATAGCTTTTACTACTCTCGTAAGGTTGTCTTCCTCAGCTTGCATCTTTTGGAGGATTTCATCACGTTGTTGGATCTCGTTCTAAGCTCCTTGAAGCTCATGCCGCAAGAGCTCTAGTTGTTGTTCAAGTGTTGCCACAGGTAGAGGTGAATTACTGTAATCCTCCATGGTGCTCTTGGATCCTTGCTCTCAACCTTGGTGTATTGAACCTTCTCGTTTGCAACCTTGGTGTCTCAATCCTGTGTTCTCAACCTTGCTTGGTATCTTGAACACTCAATGAAGTGCCACCCAAATATGACCAAGGATTTCACATTTGCAAGCTAGCTCATTGGAAAGTTTGTTCCGAGAGCTTTCCAACGGTATATTACACGCCTCAATCCGACCTACGGATTGAAAGTTACACTTAATTCTTTGTTGAGTCAATCCTTAAAATTGCCGCGAGCGCCTTGCACAAGTACCAAAGAAAAAGAGCTTGAATAACAATTCCAAGAGATGGTGGAGTGGTCAAAGTACTTCCCTTGAAAGTAGGAGGTTGTGGGTTCAAATCCTCCTACCTTAGGGACTCTAAACCTCTCTATTACCACTCAAAGATTAAAATTGTCTCGCGCGTAGCCAACGGCTGCCAAGGGAGCCTTGGGTGCCAATGTTGCCAATGTTGCCAATGTATTGCCTAAGTTATTGCCTAAGCTCTTTGCCTTAGTCGACGCCTTGGAGTAAGCCGAAGGAGAAGACGTAGGTGAAGAGCAACAGGAACAAGAAACGGAAACGAAAACGAAATCGTAATCGCGAATAGAGAACAGAGAACAGAACCCTCTGTATTGATGCGTGCAGAGCTCTGATACCACTGTTGTCAGGATCTTACTCACGCGCATACAGAGATTACGGACATAGAAAACACACAGAGAATAGACGCAACAAGAGACGAGACACAACGTAGTATTGGGTGCAATCTCCTCCCACGCACTCTGTTTTGGCAGTCCACAGAGTGCATGTATTTATAGGACTTTTGATTACGTCGAAAAGAGTGGTTACAAGAGGGCGGCTTCAAAAAGTAGGCGTGAAACTAAAAGTTGGTAACTTTTACAGAAAGCCATTACTTTGAATAATAGAAACTGCGGTCTACAACCACCCTTATTCTAACCATTACTTTTCTAACAATAGAACCTTCTACGCAGGTTTATTTACAAAATAAATAATAATTATTCGGATTATTGATTTCCGCCCTTTCACGCCTTGCACGCTCCTCACGAACCTTCAACTGCTATATCAAAAACATCAAAAACATATAAATATATTAACACTTTAACAATACATTGTTCAATAATATACAATAGTATGCAAACTTGATTAAGGAAAAATATTCACTACAATCGTCTTCCTTTTCATTTACATACATACACAACATATCTTCAAGTACTCGATTAACCCTCCCCATTTCCCCATTAGTTTGTGGATGGAAAGAAGTACTCATATGAAGTTGAGTTCCAATCAGTTCAAATGTTTCTCTCCAAAAGTTTTATGTGAATCTAGAGTCTCTATCAAAAATTATGCTATTAGGCAATCCATGCAATCGAAAAATTTCTTTTTACAAATAGCGTTGCAACATTCAAGCAAGAATCAATCTTTTTCATAGGAAAGAAATGTGTTATCTTGTAATTCCATCAACTACCACAAATATGGTATCATGTTTACTTTTGGTCATATGTTATTTAGTGATACAGTCCATAGAGATAGACTCCCACTTCTGATTTGGAACATCCAAAGGTTGAAGCATTCCGAACATTCTCTTAAACTCAGATTACACATGTTCGCACTTTAATAATTCACTAATATATTTTCTAATATCCTAATTCATGCATGGTTGGTAGTAGGAATATTTCATTCTAACATAGGTCCTTGAATAACCTTGATGTGCAAAAAAATGTGCATCATGAAAATCATGCAATATTGTAACTTCTATTGGGGACACTGAAGATATCCATAATCAATTGGTACAATATAGATATCCTTTGTACAAATGAAATTTTTATCGATACATCCATCCCCTGTTTGCATGCAAAAAAATCAAAGTAGGTGCATAAAAAGAATCTTGTCTTAGTTTTTCTTCAATTTGATTGAGGAAATAAAAATTTACTACGAAAAGGAGATTATATAAAGGTCTCTGACTCAATGCAACAACGACCTTATTTTCCTTACCAACGAAATACTTACTATCAAAATTATACTCGCTTAATAATTCAATCCAACACTTTTTCTCATTGTTAAGCAATGGTTGTGTGAAAATGTATTTTAGACTCTAATGATTTTTTTTTCAATTCAAACTAAATCCCTAAGGATAGATGTCTCCAATGCTTAAGTGTGTGTACAACAACAAGCATTTTTGTATCATGAGTAGGGTAATTATGTTTATGTTTTCTATATTAGCAGGACTCATGTGCAACCACCCTACCATCCTATGAAAGAACACATCCCTTCTTACTACCACCTGCATCATATGCAACCACAAAAGGCTTTCCATTTCTTGTATTTTCAAAACAAAAGTTTCAATGACTTTTTGTTTCAATGCTTCAAATGATTTTTGACACGTGTCACTCCACACAAATCTTGCATATTTTTAAGTCAACTTTATGAGGGGACTAGCTATCTTGGAGAAATCCTTAATATGTGATCTTTCATATTGTATCAATCCTAAAAGACTTCTAGCATCACTTATAGTTTTAGGAACTAGTTAATCAACCATTGTTTTCACTTTATCCTGCTTTATATGAATTCCGTCTTTAGATATGGCTCTTCCTAAATACACAAGTTTATCCTTAGCAAACAAATACTAACTCTTCTTTCCATAAGAGTTGTGTTCTCTAAGAGTTTGTAAAGTGTTCTTGAGATGGATAGCATGCTTCGATCATCTTTAGAGTATGGAAATATATCATTAAGAAATACTAAGATGAATTAATCTAAGTAATTATGAAATAAATTATTCATCAAGCACATAAAGTTGCTAGGAGCATTTGCTAATCCAAAAGGTAAAACTCTAAATTTGTATTGATCTTATAATGCTGAAAAAGCTATCTTGGGTATATCCTTTGTTCTGATCCTAATTTGGTGATCTTTAGATCTAAAGTCATTCTTAGTAAATACACTTGCTCCACATAATTGACCTAATAAGTCACTTATGTATGGGAGTCATTTATGGATAATCTCTTTTGTACATGGTTCATGGTTCACTCTGCTCCTACATATCTCTTTTATGTTTGATAATGTGATTTTTTTGATCAAATCTTTATTTGCTTGCTCATCATCTAAGCCCTAAATCGGCAACTACTAGAGTATATGTCACATGTACTGAGTTTTTTCGGCAAAATATATTGTCGTTTACTGCACAAAAACATTATCATGTTGCCACAACAAGAGATAACACACTCAAACCAAAAATAAGTTTGCAGATATGGTCATCAATATAGCTAACAGTATGAGCATTCGTATGCACAAGGCCATATAGACGCTTATACTAATAATTTTGCATAACGACATACCGATGCTTATATCGATAATTTTGATACGAATGTTGATATCATCGCTTTGCATGTAAATACGGATGCTTATATCGACAAAAATGTACTAGCGTTCATATGAGACTTATACTAAGGGTACTGAACATATACCGATGCCTATACTAGTGGCCGTATGTATGCTCATACTAGCTTTATCATACCCACAATTATACCAATGCTTATACTTATGTCGTGGCCAATTCGCCCATGTGTATTTGCACTAGTATAAGGCCCTGTATGTTGAGGAATCAACAGTGCCAAAAGCTCCCATTCAGCCAAGTTTTCTAGTTGTTGGACATTCCAATAGGTTTTCACATTTTGAACGTTGCATAAAGAAGAGTACGTAGTAGCCATAATCATCTCCACCAACACGTCCACTCCCTTTAGGCACAAAAATTTTTAAGAACAATCCACCAACAATGCACATACCCATGCGATCACCTTTATTCCGCACATTTAAGTTTTCTCATAAGCCCAATCTAAGGGTATTTAACATTGAATATTTAGTACAGGATTGAATGCGTTACCATTATACAAATCAACCTAACCTAAGCTGTTTAATCAGGTTCGATGTCGTGAAAGCTTTGATTACAGCTGTTCTATTAGTATCTTTTTTCGCAATAACTATAAAGTCACTAAAAACAAACCTTTCTAGTTGTGACTTTTGTTTATGAGGAAAGAACTGACGTCAAAGCTCCTAGAGACGTGTCGATGTATAATTTCAAGGGACGAAAATTGAAGGGCAGGGTCGACCGTCAAAATACAACAGGGGGGGCATCCGGTGGAGTACGGAGAGTAGTGGAGAATTTATGGCTTTCTAGGGTTGAGGGTTTTCCTCCCCCCCTCCCTGCGAGTCCCTCCCCTCAGTCGGGAGGGCGCTCGCCTGAGTGCTTCGCCCCTGCGGGGGGCAGAGCTGTCTGGTTTGTCGCTGTCTTCTTCTCCTCTACCTTCTCATGGCGCTCTTCGAAGCGTTGCGCAATGGCATGTCTAAGATTGATGCTCCACTGATCGAGGGTTTGGAGGGTAACGCTCGCGCTCTGTCTTCTGCGTTGGGAAAGCAGCAGGTAAGTATGTGCAACTCTGGAGGTAAGGACTTGCCAATGGTGGATGGCTCTGCTGGCTGCCTGGAGTCTCGTTCAAACAATGTCGGACACTCTCCCCAGAAATCGTTTGCGGATATCGCTCGCTCTCCGGAGGCTCATGCTCTTGCTCAGACATCGAACAAGTTCGCTCATCATGCTGTAGATTCAGGTATGGATCTTTCCCCTCGCTCTCAAGCCCCGCTGGACAAAGGTAAGGCGCTGATGGATGAATGCCCCCATACTCTTAACATTGATAATCAAGCTCCCCTTGATGAGGAGGAGTTTGTCATTGATAGAAATTCCCTAGCTAACTGGCATTCCCAGCTTGAGGAGAGAGTAGTCATCGGACTTTGTCATGGTCCAAGACCTGCTCAAGATTTCCTTAGAAGTTGGATGAGGTCGAACTGGGAAACTCGTGGTCTTTTTGTCAAACAGGTTCAATACCTTCCTAATAACTACTATTTGTTCTTCTTTGACGATTCGACTAGTGCTCTGAAGGTAATAACGGAAGGGCAATGGCTGGTAAGAAATACGCCTATCTCCTTCTTTCGTTGGCATGTTGGTTTTAATCCCAGAGGCCCCAAGCCCTCTAAGCTGCCTATATGGGTGGACTTCCCGGATCTTCCTGTTGATTTTTATCCTTGGTTAAATAAGCTTGGGGCTATGTTAGGAAAAGTTTTAGGGCAGAGGTCCAGGTCTGGTGTCATTAACCCTAAATGGGATCCCCAATTAATGATCGAGATAGATGTGTCTAAACCGATTAAGCAATCTATCCGTATTAAAGACTCTGAAGGTTTCTTTCTGCATGAGCAACAACTTCTCTACAGGAACCTGCCTAACGCCTGTTTCAAGTGTTTTCAGCAGGGTCATCTCATCAAGGACTGTCCCCTGTTAAATTCGTCCCCTTCGGGTGCAAAGGTTGCTCCAACAGCCCCGGAGTCAAATATTCGTGATGCTTCCTTCAACAAGAACACTACAAATGGCCATACCGTTGCTAGCCAGAAAAAAGCCCTTACTAAGCCTCATCGGAAAAAACCAGGGAAGATGGATAATCCCTATAGTGTTCTCCTTGATGTGACTAATCATTCCTTTCTAGATGTTTGTGATACTGTCAATGATAACTACCCTGATGAACATGTTACGTCAGTTAACCAAGAAGCCCCCTCTGTCAAAAAGGATTCTGCAGACGATAACTCCTCCATGGAATGGCAGGTTGTGAGTAAAAAAAAGTCCTTCAACACCAGGTATCATTCTGCTTCGGGGGACGACACTATAATGGATGAGATCAATAAAATAGATGAATTGCTTTTGGCACAAATGTCTCATGATATGCCGGTTCATGATGTTTCTCCAACGTCCAGCAACAAAGTCAACGAAATAGTTGTCAAATTGCAAGGTAAGTCAAAAAGAAAGGATGTTGTTAGGACCTCAGGTTCTACTCTCCAGCCAAGCAAGTCTTCTAAAATTTAAGGTCCCGGTTGCTTTCCCCCTTCTCTTTTTTTTATGGATTTACTAAAAATTTTTTCTCTCAATAGCAAAGGCCTGACGGATCCTGTCAGGGCCAAGATCATTTGTAATTGGCAGAAAAACTGCCCTAGGTCTCCTGATGTTTTATGTCTCCAGGAAGTGAAGATTGGTGGTAACAAGCTCTACACTCAACTGAAAATCGTCGATGGTCAGTTCAGATGGTTTGGTACTACTCACGGCCAAGGCAAAGGGGGTGCTGTTATTGGTGTTAATCCGAAGTTAATCCATTTAATAAAAGGGATGTCTGTTAGTCCTACTAATCAGTGGGTCTCTGTCTCGTTTGACTCCCCTTTGGATGTTACTATTGTCAGTCTTTATGCCTCTAATTGCAGAAACTTGAGAAGTAAATGTTGGGAGGAGTTAAAGTCCTTGCAAGGTAATATCTGTATTATAGGAGATTTCAACATGGTTACTAGTATTAATGATAGACTTAATAAAAAGGGGGGTTGTATTTATGGTGTTGAGAAGTCGTGTTGGTATTCTTTGTGTCATTTTCATGATCTTATTGACCACTCTGAGAATACTGGTATCACCTGGCATAATAGGCAGTCTAATGAGAAGGCTCTTGGCGCTCGGCTTGATAGATGCTACACTAACTCTGATTTTGGGAAAAATTTTTGGGAAATTAACGCTGTCACTGACCAATCTTTGTTTTTGTCTGATCATGCTCCGTTATGTATGACTTTTAAGAAGAACTGTAAACCTTTTCGTGCTGGCTGGCCCCACCTTGATGCTAGAATGCTCAAGTTCCCCTCTTTGATTAATCAAATTAAAGAGGCCATAAAATGGCATTTCTCTCATAACACTTCAGCTCTGAAAAGTTGGGAGCTGGCTGTTAAAGATATTCAGAAGATCTTTGGCTTCTATAAAGATAAAGTGTGTAAGGCCAGATCTCTTAGAAAAGAGAAAATCCTTGCTGCTCTTAAGGTGTATGATTCTAATAACCCCTGTGTGGAATGTATAGAGCTGAATCACAAGTTGAAGTGTGTGGAGTACCTGGAAGCTAGCTGGTCTCTTGCCAACTCCAGAAGGTTTTGGGAAGGTAACATGGACAGACCTAATAAGCATATGTATGACTTGTTAAAGCAGAAGAAAAACAAGGATTTCATCCCCTTATTGTCTAAAAGTAATGGAGTTTCTGCTGTCAACATGGAGGAATCTTTACAAATTGCTTCTAGTTTCTTTATGAATGTTTTCTCTTGTCCTCCCAAGAGGGGGGAAGATATCCAGAGAGCCAGGGCCCACATAGCATCTGTCAGGGCTAAAACTCTCCCTCAAGGGATGATTTCTCTTCTGGACTTGCCCCTCTCTCCGGGTGAGGTGAAAGAAACCATTGATAAATTGAAACTTGGGAAATCTCCAGGGATTGATGGGATTCCTAATGAGCTTTTCAAAGATCTCAAGGACTTCATTACCCCTTACCTTCTGGAGATCTGGAGAGAGGCCACTAGGAAAGGTTCTTTGTCCTCTGACATAAACATGGGGGTTATCAGACTCATCCACAAGAAGGGCCCTAAGGATGATCTCAATAACTGGAGACCCATCACTTGTCTTAACTCTGTGTACAAAGTTTTTGCTTCTACCCTTGCTAGAAGACTTAGCCCCATCATGGATACTATCATTTTACCCATGCAAAAAGGCTTTATCAAAGGGAGGTACATATTAGATGCTATCATATCCTTCTGGGAAGGCTTTGACCTTGCTGATGAAAAAGGTCTTGACTTCTACTTTTTCAAAATCGATTTCGACAAGGCCTATGACAGAATCGAATGGGACTTTGTTCTTCAATCTCTGCAGGATATTGGTCTGGGGAAAAAGTTTATTAAATGTGTTAGTACCCTTTTTGGGAATGCTTGTTCCAGAATCTCTTTGAATGGTCATCTCTCCCCCCTTTTAAAATTGTTAGATCCATTAGACAAGGGTGCCCCTTGGCCCCTCTTTTATTTGCCATTGCCAGTGATGCTCTTGGGTGGTTGGTGAATCATGAAATGACTAGAGGTAATATTAAAGGAATCCCTATTCCCAATTCCAATCACCAATTGGGTCTCCAAATGTTTGCGGATGATACTAACATGTGCACTTTGGCTGAGCCTATTTTTGCTGAAAATTTTCTGGCTTGCCTGAATTCTTTTTGTTTGGCTAGTGGCTCTCACATTAACCACTCCAAAACTGGTTTTCGTTCCTCCAATAAAATGATTCCCATCTATATTTCTAACTCCAATTGTATGATCTTGCAGGAACAAGTTGTTTTCAGACTCCTGGGTATTCCCATGGGATTTAATGTTACTATGCAACAAAGATGGGACTGGGTTATTAACAAATTTAAAGCTAAAATGTTCAGGTGGTATAATGTCTATGCCTCTTTGTCTCACAGGTGCTTCATATTAAAACACTACCTGCTCCCTTCCCTGGTGTACTTCTTGTCTTGTTGGAGCCCTTCAAAGAAGCAGCTTGGCCAGGCCATTGCCCTGGCCAGGAGGTACTTATGGGGTGGCAATGATCAAGTTAATAAAACTCCTAAGGTTTCTTGGAAGATATGTTGTTTGCCTAAGCATGAAGGAGGGCTAGGCATCATATGTCCCATTAAAATGGCTGAGAATATGTCTTCTAAGTGGATCCTCAGAGCTTTAAGCTCTTCTGATATCTGGGCTGTCCTTCTTAAAAGGAACTTACATAAATTTCATGTCAAAAATTACAAAGCTTGGACTAACAATCACCTGTGGGATATTGTTATTTCTCCATCCATTTTTTCTCCTGTTGGTAGCCCTCTTTCCTGTAGATTTTGGTCTATGTGGATGAAGGTTAAGACCTGCTTCTCCCCAAGTTCCAAGTATACTTCTAACATTAACTTCTTTTTGCAGGAATCTCCTTGGCTGGGTTGGATAGCTTTATGGAAGAACAAAAGTATTGACATTAGAGAGCATAAATGCTTCAAAATGGGAATTAGAAACTGGGCTTGGTTCCTCATTGATGGGGAGTTGATCTCTGATAATTCTATACGTGTCCTGACACAATGCTCTTCTGGTTGCTTTCAGATCTTGTTGGAGATGAAGTCCCTCTTGAAGGAGAAGTTGGAGGAGTGTAGTTATAGCAACACCCACATCAAGGATATTGCTAAAGACATGTGGCAAAACTTTAAAGCTAACAAAGGCTCTGTTCTCTGTGTGGTTAACAAGCTGAATAAGAGATGGGGATGCAACTGGTCGGCCATCCAGTGGAGGTACAGGTTCAAAGTTATCTGGGCTTTCCCTCTCAACATCAAACATTCCTTCTTGGAATGGTTGATCCTACATAATGGTCTATGGACAGGCAACAGGGCAAAGAGAGTAAATCCCAATAATGGAAAATGTTCTCTGTGTAGCAAGGAAGAGGATTTAACCCATCTGTTTATCAAATGTAGGCATGCCAGACAGTTCTGGAGTCTGCTTGATCCTATTCTGGTAATAAAAAAGATCCCCCAACTTGGAGTTAGTGAAATCCTTCTTGGCTGCTGCTATAAACTTGATCTTGTTCTCTGGAATCTGTGGAGGGGGCATATCTTATGGTATATATGGATCAATAGAAATCAATCGGTGTTTAACAGTGGCAAAAAAAACTTTTTGTGTGCCCTCAGGAAAACTTTGTATCTTACTGGTATTAATAGTCTTCAAGCCATTAAAAATGCCCCCCATGATCTCAATAGCACTATCCAATCCTTGCCTCCTTCTAGGTGGAGGAATTCACTTCTTGAATGTTACTCCCAAGACAGATTCATTATGGTCTGTAATTTGTAACCCCTTGCTTTTTGATGGGATCTCTGCTTCCCTGTATACTTTGTAACATTTTCCATTAATTTACTCTCCTTTCCTGTTGTCTCAAAAAAAAAATAATAATTTCAAGGGACAATGTTTCTTCCAGTTTCCCTCATATGGCCAGTGGCTACTTAGCTTTAACGCTTACATAGCTGTAATCCAATGCACGTCCAGCAATTTATCGCATGGCGAATGAAAGTGCTGATACAAGTAATGTATCCAATCGATACATTTTCATTAAAAATCCATATACTCATCAAGGTGGCAGCACGTGTCCTCCTCGATCCAGAAAGTCATTTAGATGGTTGCGCAAAAGTAGGATCAGTAGTTGCTGTGATCATCAGTACGAAGTTCGAACACCTCTGCAATGCCCATCCTACCGATGCTAAAGCTAACAATGAAGATCACTCATCCCCACCAACACCACGAAAGAAGAAGGAACAGACAGCAAAAGGTCCAGGACACGTTTCTAGCTTTGTGCTTACATAGCTGGCCGACCCTCTGTTTAGCCTTGGACACTCATAATAGACCGCATTTTAAGCAACTTGAGATCTGACCGACACTTTTTCTGTATTTACAGTCTGGACCACTCTGGATAGACAATACGGAAAGAGAGCATATCATTACGCTGCAGATCATTGCATGCATTTCGCCAGCATTTTCTCAGAGTCGTTGTTTCTGTAGAAGGTGTTTCGGACAACTTATTATTTCTACTTTGACTCTCCTTCACAATATATCTGAATCCAAACCTTCACCTGCCTAGTAGTGATTAGATTAAAGAAAGAGAGAACATTAGCTTTCCATGTTTGGCGTCCGAACACCAATGATCTCAAGACATTCTAGATGCAATCATTGTTAAGATCTATGATTGCATTAGACAAGCAAGACTGGTTTAGGAAAACAAGTGTCGCAGATGGAGAATATCAAAGGACGTAACGTTCAGAGCCGAACTCTCACAGCTCTATCAAGGTGCAAAGAAGATGGAGGACAAGACCGACTGTTCATTTTCCTATTGTATCTTTGAAGTGGATAACGAATTTGGAAATTAGAGAGACCAAAAAAATTGAAAATTAATTTAATCTTGTATACTACCTCAGAGAGAGAAGAGGGGAATAAACCAAGTCAAGACACCAATGATGACACCACAGAGGCTATAACACTAGAAAATAAGATAAAAAAGATATTTAGAGCTACATTATTGTGTCTACTACTCTATATTCGTATGCCAACAACGCAAGTAATCTAAGGGATAAACTACTCTTAGAATTCCTTCGGAAGGGCCCCGTGAAAGGGAAATTTCTCATAGAGTAATTTGTCTAGAAGAAAAGTAAAGAGAAAACCCCAATCCAAAAAGAACAACGATTGCAAACGATCTTCCTTTTCTTTCACATCCGAAGGCCAACTGACCCCTCTAGAGTGGTTATTATTGGTGAATAACTTCAAAAAAAGAGTGTTATTCTAGATTTATCTATATCAAAGAGGTCAAAATAGACCATGATGATCTCATGAAAATATCGTCGAGTATGTTCACTCAATATTGTTGGATCTCCATTGATCACCCTAGGCATGGAGATGTTACTGATCTTGGTATTAAGTTCCATCGACGCTCTTTCTTTTTCAAACTATCAACTAAAGTATGGTATAGATGGATTGAAATATCTTTTAATGGGTCTCATCCCTCAAACATTTTGTCTATTATGTCTTAACCAGCATTTAAAGAGAAATGATTCATAGTAACCACTTGATTTCTTGCCCTTGGATATAATCCTTTGCAATGACTCCAACATGGTGTAAGACCTCTCGAGTAGGTGGGAGTAGACATTTCATGTTATTGAAGGTAGGGATAATGGGTTTTGGGATCTTTTGAAGCTTCACCATCATCTTATGCATTGTAGAAATCTCAAGGTTTTTCTTGGTCAAAGCTCTGGTTTAATATTTATTTTCAAAAGGCTGGGCTTGACATATGCTAAATGTTGGAGAGCATCAATGATCACTTGTGTCTCCCCTCCCTCTCCTATCACATGGGTATTGTCATGTCAAGTAATGACATGATTGTTATATATCTTAAGCCCTTCATTAAAGGTAAGGAGACTCTAAGGTTCAATGGCAATGCCATATCTTTTTCTCTCTTCTTCGTTGGACACGGAATCTCAATCACCTACAAGCAATATTTTTTAGTCCTACCTCCTCTATTACAAGTTGAGTCAATGGCATCAATGAAACCCAGACCATCTTCTCAGCTACTCAAAAGCGATTCGAATATTTTGAGGAATGAATATTACAAGTGGGTATGATGGCCATGTGAGCCTTTTCCCATGCATTTGCGGCTTTCTGCATGTGACCTGAGCTCTTATGTGTGGTAAGATCACTTTCACCAAATTTTCGATTCGTGTTTTGTCCTTATATGGACGTTTTATAGTATTGCGTATAATCATATGAAGAGCTTTTAACTCAGCATATTTGGATCTGAAAAAAGGGAGGTTATCTCTGATATCCAAGGACATATAGCTCCTAGAAGTTGTGCAGTGTACTGAACTTCGACTTCAAAGAGAGAAAGAGGGGACGATGCATTTGAAATAAAATAAAGACACATCGAGGTGCATATGCGAGCACAAACACACACACCGAGACACACACACACACGCACCAAAGAAGTAACTGCATTTTTTCTTTTGGGAAATTAGAATTCTTTCAAGTTTTCTCTTTTGGAAACTTAGAATTCGTTGATATTTTTTCATACATCGCTTCAAGAAAAGATTCATAACTTTCTCTAATCTCATCCAAATGAGGAGATTTAACATGGTATAGGTTACTGTTTTCAAGAGATTTGTAATGGGTAGCTAAAATATCTATGGGGGCTGGTGCAAAAAATTAATAGAGACCATTTAGTTTATTTCTTTGATTCTAAAAGAGATGTGTTGTCAATATACCCAGGCTCACTATTTTGGCCATAATATTTTCATACGATATCTAAATTGATAAATTTATACTCGACAAGATTCCACACTTCACGGGATCTCTTTGGAGATTTTATATATATTTTGATCTCTCAAACCTACCCATAGAACGTTTTAGTTGGGACGTTGAATAGTCAGCAATGTTTATAGAAAGATATTTGTGATCATCTATGATATTTATTACTTTTTAATCACATTTATCATCACTTGCAAGTTGAATAAGTTCACTATTGCATCGTTGTATAGATTTTCTCTTCTGTTTTAATTTATTTTTTAAGGTATTGAAGTGAGAAGAAAACTAACTCTAACAGAAATCATACCTTCATGAGGGTGTGTAGTGCCCATCATTATGCATTGGAAATATTTATTTCATTCAAGATTATGGAATGAAGATAAAGTATCTTACTTGCCACTAGGATTATGCCTCTTATTGATTATTGTTATTTTTATTTTAGTTCTATTTCACTTGGGAAACAGTTTCAAAATTTATGTAACCACATGCTCTCATATGAGATAAAGAGATTTGAGACATGGTTTTTGAGACAAAAGTGTTATACATCTTCTTGAAGTACCAGTAAATTTGGTTTCTTTTGAAGTAATTTTAGTATATAAGAAGATGCATGAGTGTGTACATACATAGATTATCATCATCTAGAGCATATGCATGATTTGCTTTGAAGAAGATCTTGGTTTCTTCACATCTCCTGAACATTAAGATAAGTAGGAGTTTGCTAAAAACATGATCAAGTTAGTGAATTCTAAGATTAACATTAATAATTACATTGTACTTACACAAAGCGTGTCAAATAGTAAATAATCATCTTCATAGTCATGCATGTGTAAGAGAAGGTTTGAGCGTAGGTTCCTCAAGGGCAATCAAAAATGTTTTGAAGTGAGATGTAAAGAGTCACATAGATGAAGTGACTACTAGAAACAACGTGAATCCATGTCAAGCATTCATTTTTATGCATCAATGTTGTAAGAATTTTGAGAATCATGAGCACATGAATAGCTCTTTGTGGGAGTATATGTGTATGTAGTTGATATACAATTCTATTCCTATGGAGCACGTTAGTCCTATGTTTACGATCATCCATACAATTATCACATCCATGCATGTGATTGTTTACGATAAGAGTTGATTAGTGTTAAGAAGCACAATGATTAGAATAACATTCATTGATGTACACCTTCACTGAAACTAAAAAGGGGATACTGTCTAATGAATCCATTTTCGCAAGGTGATTTGCATAATGCATTAGTTTTAGTGCTGACATAGCTGGCCGCGGATGCACGTCCAGAAACTGGTCGCACGGCCAAAGATAGTGATCATACAAGGAATATATCGAATCGACACATTTTCATTGAAAATTTGACATTCTTAGACTCTTCCAATCTAAGGCTATTTCACATTGAACATTTGCTACAGGGTTGAAAGTGTTGGCGCTATACCAATCCGCCTAACCTAAGCTGTTCAATCAGGTGAATCAGGTTTAATTTTGTCAAAGCTTTGCGTACGGTTCAATTATATTCGTATCTTTTTTCTCGCAATAATTAAAAATTCACTAGAAACAAACTTTTTAGTTGTGACTTTTCTTTTTGAAGAAAGGACTGACGTCAAAGCTCCCAGAGACGTGTCGATGTATTATTTCAAGAGACAATGTGAGTTTCTTCCAGTTTTCCTCAGCTGGCCAGTGGCCACTAGTTTTAGTGATCACTAGCTTTAGTGCTTACATAGCTGGCCTCTGATGCACGTCCAGCTATTTGTCCAAGTAATGTATCCAATCGATACATTTTCATTAAAAATTCACTCATGGTCCTGACAATTCATCAAGTAGGATCAGTAGTAGCCGTGATCATCTGCACCGACACCTCTGCTCATTCTACCGATGCGCAAGCTCACCATGAAGATCAATCATCTCGACCGATACCACGAATGAAGGAACAGACAACAAAAGGTCCCCGACACGTATCGAAGGTACCATCTTTCAAGAAGCAACGTAGGTTTCTTCCAGATGCCCTGTTCTCGTTACTAGCTTTGTGCGTACATAGCTGGCCGACGTATTTTAAGGGACCAGAGGGGGCGACACATTTTCTGTATTTACAGTCTCGACTCACTCTAGAGAGAGAATACGGAAACAGATCATATCTTTAACCTGCAGATCATTGCGTGCATTTCGGCATAGTATTTTGTTCGGAGTTGTTGTTTGCGTAGAAGGTGTTTTGGACAACTTACTATTTCTACTTTGGTCTCCTCCAAAATATCTCTAAATCCAAACTTTCACCTGCTTAGTAGTGATTAGATTAAACAAAGAAAAAAGTTGCAGAATCCATTGTTCAATAGCTAAAACGAATAGGATATTCTTTTACTCGTTAACTAGTAGTGAAAGGGAAACATGTGGATGACATTCTAAAAGGGAAACATGTTGTAATATACCCATAGGAAGATATTATTGGATAGATAATCTTTTGAGGCGATTTGCATTATGTTCAAGGTAATCAATAGCCTACGTGTTGATATATGTGGAAGAGTGTGAAATCATACGATTATATGTTAAAATATAAGCAAAGCAAAAACTAAAAATAAAAGTAGAACGTAAATCACGCATAAAGTTAGGTTAAACTAAGGAAAAAAAAAGGCACTCGTGAGAAGATCTCGAATCTCTATTTTTATTTCATCTTCGCTCCCGATCAGGGCATGCTTGCAGCAGTACTGTAGACCCAGATAATATAACGCGTGGGGCGCACGCATGTACATAGTCACTCCGTCCTTTTTGTTGGTTTTGATGTTCGTTTCGCATTCCGATCATATAGATAGTCCAGCTCTCATCAAAGCGATTTTTTGCTGCAAATTTCCATGCTGACAGGAGAGATTGCTACGTTGGTTTTCGTTAGATAGTCATGTTTTGCAAATGTACAGAGTATTAAGGTTTCCGTTGCAGCGGAAAATGTTGATGTAATGAGATTGTAGGAAATATAATTTTCTTGCTATGGAATCCGGGGGGGGTTCATAAAGGGTTTCTGGAAATACAGAATCAACTCAGGAAGGAATGGACAGCACTGGCAGAAGCGTCAGCTCGCAAAAGACTTGTTGAAGATGATTCAATGGAGCACGATATGGTAAATGGGTCCGCAAGAGTTAGGCCTCATCATTCCGGTAGTCTAAAGAATGTTCAGATATTTTTCTCTGGGGTTAGCAATGGTAATTCGTGTGATTCCGATCATCATGTTGGGGACATGAAACGTACCACTGTAGCTACTCGTGAAGCAATTCACTAGAATGACGAAGGCGTGAATCTGTATGATGAGGCTCTGCATATACCCGAACAAAAAGCTGTCTCAAATGGAAAGTCAAGGTCGCTAAATGGGTTGCTTGTTGATTTTGGAAGTTGAAATACTTCTAAGCATATGACTCTTCAACAGCATCTGCATGATTTCATACGTCAAAGAGAGCAACTTAAGAGGTTGGAAGCAGAATTAAGAGCTCAGTTTATTGCAAGATCTGAAATTATGAGGGTACAAAATAACTTCGATGAGCAGAGCAGGCACCATGCTAGTGTTGTGTCTAGTCTGCAGGAGCAATTGCAAGAACGGGATCTTAGGTTACTCGAATTGGAACAAAAACTTGAGGATCACGAACAACAATTGCATGTGAATCAGAAGGAGGCAAGTGAAGCAGTAAATCAGGTATGGTTAAAAGATGGGCTTCTCCGTGAAGAGAGCAATGAGCTTTCAACATTACGCCTGGAACAAGAGACTTTGTTGTCAGAGCAGGAAACAAATTTATCACAGTTTGAAGAAGCCACGGTACAACTCATGTTGCGACTTCAGGATCTTAAAGAACAACTGCATGAGAAGGATCATCAATTGCATGAAAGCAATGAGCGACATCAAAGTGCCCAAGAAACGCTTGCTTCAAAGGAAGAACAATTACGAGAGGCTTAAGTTTGGGTTCAACGAGCATAGGGGCTTGATGTTTTTTTATGCAAATGCACACAACTCATTACATGCTGAACTTAGGGATAGGCATGAAGAGATCAGTCAACTGTGGTTGGGGCAACAAAGACAGGAAATTCATAATGATGCTGAAACTGAGATTTGATGATAAAGCAAATATCGAGATTGCGAAGAAGTGAACGTGCAAGGTTCCTCTATCTACATTCAAGGAGATCTAGAAGAATGATTGAGGAGAATGTGATTGAGAGTGAGAGTGCGAGTGAGAGTGTGATTGAGAATGAGAATGAGAATGAGATTGCAACTATTATTCTATAATCACATGATTATTATTGTGATTTACATTGAGATTGTGAGTGAGAGTATGATTGAGAGTCTGGTTGAGAGTGTGATTGAGAGTGCGAGTGTGAATGTGATAGCAATAAGCTCGGGTTTGGTCGAGAGGTCGAGGCTTCATCAAGAAGCTATTTTCCAAACCTAATGTATCGAGAAGAAAGAAGTATGATTGAGAGTGCTATTGATGTATCGAGAAGCTATTGATGGATTTGGAATCGAACATGTTTTAATTCACAAGATAAGATTTCTATCTATTGATATATATATATATATTTTCAGTCAATCTCTTGATCTCATTTGTTCTTTTGATAATAGCACTAATGTTTGCAAATGTCTTTTGTATGTCCGAGTATTCATCTCTATGGGCTGGATGAGGAATGCTACAAGTGGTTTCAGAGCAGGTTTCGATCCTGGGACTTGTGGGTTATGGGCCCACCACGCTTCCGCTATATGAATTGTGTCTAGTATTCTTCCTTTCATGAATTTGATTTCAATAAAAAGTAGAACTAATAGCATCCATTGTTCCCGAGCTCTGAGGACAGAGTTCTTCAAAGAGGGGAATAATGTAATATACCCATAGGAAGATATTATTGGATAGATAATCTTTTGAGGCGATTTGCATTATGTTCAAGGTAATAAATAGCCTAGGTGTTGATATATGTGGAAGAGTGTGAAATCATACGATTATATGTTAAAATATAAGCAAAGAAAAAACTAAAAATAAAAAGTAGAACATAAATCACGCATAATGTTAGCTTAAACTAAGAAAAAAAAGCACTCACGAGAAGATCTCGAATCTCTATTTTTATTTCGTCTTCGCTCCAGATCAGGGCATGCTTGCAGCGGTAGTGTAGACCCAGATAATATAACGGGCGGGGCGCACGCATGTACATAGTCGCTCCGTCCTTTTCGTTGCTTTTGATGTTCGTTTTGCGCTCCGATCATATAGATAGTCCAGCTCGCATCAAAGCGATTTTTTGCTACAAATTTTCATGCTGACAGGAGAGATTGCTACGTTGGTTTTCGTTAGATAGTCATGATTTGCAAATGTACAGAGTATTAAGGTTTTCGTCGCAGCGGAAAATGTTGATGTAATGAGATTGTAGGAAATATAGTTTTCTTGCTATGGAATCTGGGGGGGTTCATAAAGGGTTTCTGGAAATACAGAATCAACTCAGGAAGGAATGGACAGCACTGGCAGAAGCGTCAGCTCGTGAAAGACTTGTTGAAGATGATTCAATGGAGCATGATATGGTAAATGGGTCCCCAAGAGTAAGGCCTCATCATTCAAGTAGTCTAAAGAACGTTCAGATATTTTTCACTAGGGTCAGCAATGGAAATTCCTGTGATTCCGATCATCATGTTGGGGACATGAAACGTACCACTGTAGCTACTCATGAAGCAATTCACCAGAATGACGAAGGCGTGAATCTGTATGATGAGGCTCTGCATATACCCGAACAAAAAGCTGTCTCAAATGGCAAGTCAAGGTCGCCAAATGGGTTGCCTGTTGATTTTGGAAGTTGAAATACTTCTAAGCATATGACTCTTCAACAGCATCTACATGATGTCATACATCAAAGAGAGCAACTTCAGAGGTTGGAAGCAGAATTAAGAGCTCAGTTTATTGCAAGATCTGAAATTATGAGGGTACAAAATAACTTCGATGAGTAGAGCACGCAGCATGCTAGTGTTGTTTCTAATCAGCACGAGCAATTGCAAGAATGGGATCGTAGGTTACTCGGATTGGAACAAAAACTTGAGGATCAAGAACAACAATTGCATGTGAATCAGAAGGAGGAAAGTGAAGAAGTAAACTAGGTATGGGTAAAAGATGGGCTTTTCTATGAACAGAGCAATGAGCTTTCAACATTACGCCTCGAACAAGAGACTTTGTTGGCAGAGCAGAAAACAAATTTATCACAGTTTGAAGAAGACACGGCAGAACTCATGTTGCGACTTCAGGATCTTAAAGAACAACTGCATGAGAAGGATCGTCAGTTGCATCAAAGCAATGAGAGACATCAAAGTGCCCCAGAATCGCTTGCTTCAAAGGAAGAACAATTACGAGAGGCTTGAGCTTGGGTTCAACGAGCATAAGGGCTTTATGTTTTTTTATGCAAATGCACACAACTCATTAAATTCTGAGCTTAGGGATCAGCATGAACAGATCAGTCAATTGTGGTTGGGGCAACAAAGACAAGAAATTCATAATGATGCTGAAACTGAGATTTGATGATAAAGCAAAGATCGAGATTGCGAAGAAGTGAGCGTGCAAGGTTCCTCTATCTACATTCAAGGAGATCTAGAAGAATGATTGAGGAGAATGTGATTGAGAGTGAGAGTGCGAGTGAGAGTGTGATTGAGAATGAGATTGCAACTATTATTGTATAATCACATGATTATGATTATGATTCAGATTGCGATTGTGAGTGAGAGTGTGATTCAGAGTGCGAGTGTGAATGTGATTGTGATAAGCTCGGGGGTGGTTGGGAGGTCGAGGCTTCATCAAGAAGCTATTTTCCAAACCTAATGTATCGAGAAGAAAGGAGTATGATTGAGAGTGCTATTGATGTATCAAGAAGCTATTAATGTATTTGGAATCGAACATGTTTTAATTCACAAGATAAGATTTCTATCTATTGATATATATATATTTTGAGTGAAACTCTTGATCTCATTTGTTCTTTTGATAATAACACTAATGTTTGCAAATGTCTTTTGTATGTCCGAGTATTCATCTCTATGGGTTGGATGAGGAATGCTACACATGTGGATGACATGTGTCAAACAATTGGGGATACTTAGCGAGGAACAATATATTCAAGATGCCACATTAGCTAAAGAAGTCTTTGTAATCTTTAAATAAGTGGAGGAGACGAAGGGGTCAAACAGAAATTCGATCTTATAATTTTCCTCCTTTCTTATTAGTTTTTAGGTCTCTCATACTCACAAACAACGAATGTACCTCCCTTCGCTAAAGAACTCTTTATAATCTTTACATAACTGGTGGAGACGAGGGTTTTTGATAAGATACAAACATTGGTTTCAGTTTGAAGGTCCCCATAATGTATCATGTAGTACATAGTCGTTTTTTTTACAAAATGTGGGGAAATACTTTTTCGATGTAAGTGGATATACGTGCCCATTATGGCATACATGTTGTTGAACTGCTTTCAATCTAAAATAGTTGAGCAATCATCTCTGAGTTATCAAATTAGAGAGATTAAAATCAGCGTTTTGAATTTTTACTATATCATTAACCATACATCCTTATGGAGGGAAAAGGAAAGAAATAAAAGATAACCAAAATGACTAAGTTGAAAGATTATCAGAACTAAGATCCATCTTCGCCTTACCATCGGCTCACGCTAGAGTCATTTTTTTATTTCGCCTAATGCCATCCCATCTAGGAGATAAACCTCAATCGATAAGGATTGGTAGTATCCCGAAAATAGTAATCTTTTGGACTTTTTTTTTGAAGAGATAGGAAGTATATTAAAAATGGAATGTAAAGATGTACAAAGGGCAGAGATGCCCCACCTCAATGAAACAACAGCAAGCCAACAGAAGGCCAACCTCAGAGAGGTTTACATGGACTTTGTCTCATTCATAAATTGTTAAAAGAAAGCCTCTTTTCTAATCAGTTCAGACGAAGTTTCTTCATGATTAGCATAAGCTTTATTTGTTTGGGATCTGAAGACCAATGATCTCAAAACGTTCTAGATGCAATCATTGTTAAGATGTGTGATTTCATTGCACAAGCGATCGTGGTTTAGGAAAACAATGTTGAGATGGAGGAGATCAATGGACCAGACGCTCAGAGCCTAACTCTCATGGCTCTATCAAGGTCCCAAGGAGATGGAGGAGAAGTCTTGATTGTTCATGTGGATGTGCTGTAGTAAATATAATCATAAGAGCTACCATAGATGATCTACAAATCCAATCTCATGAGGATCAAAGAAAAAGCTTTTCGATGTTTGAAATCCTTTGTGAGAAAAAAAATCATTATCTATTTCATTTACAAAGTCTTTTGATCCTATTTGAATCTAATTAAGAATTGCTTTAGTGAATTCGTGTACTATCCTTTTTCTGTGTCATAATGGTGGCTGAGTATTTGCTCCTTTTATGAGCTCATTACTACCGTTTGGATGTGGAATCACAATCATTTTTACCTTTTTATCAGAATTTTTATACTTTCTCTCCACACAAACTCCATTATATCAAGAGTATTTCCAAAATTTTCTATTTCTTGGCATACATAGCAATGGAATGTACATAGATTCTGCAATCCATTTCTCTTTCATTCATAAATTCTTTCAAGTAAAAAATTCTGTTAGTGAAAGATACGTCATTAAAGATCCCAAAGATTTGTTCATCATGATTGAGAACCCTACAAACATAGATGTTTCTTTGAAGATTTGTTAAATACTCTTTTCCCATTTCTTTAATCATGAAAACATCTGAAATTGAAATGAATTATATGAAGAGGATTCTATGAAAATTGATATAAATATATTACAATCGGGATGCTTTCTTCATCTAAGACTTTATAGTCTGAACTTATGGACCCTCTTTTAAAAACGTTCATTATCAAGGTCATCAAGAATAGAAGTCATCCAAAGAGGAGTTATGTTCCTAACATCATGAATGCAAAGCTTCATAAATTGAATGAATCTCTTTCCATCCTAACTCTGGTTCCCAGCATGGTTCAGCCATTTTCCATGACTCCCATCTCCATCCATACTCTGGTTCCCAGCATGGTTGAATTATAGGGCGGCGGGGGGGGGGGGGGGGGATTGTAATCTCCTTTTCACTAAAATTCTATGTCAAACATGTAATGTAAGGTAATTGACTCTTTCAAGTCCAAAAATTGTTTTGTCACATAACTTCCTTGATCTACTCTTTTGTCAGAAACTCCTCGTCAGAAGACCATGTTAAACACCTAACCCATTGTTTATCAACAATGCCCATAGGCATTTGATAGCTATGTAAATGTATTTGCTTTCCTCTGATGAATCAAGGCGCATCTTCATTTTAATGTGTGCATAGTCTGAGTCATTTTGTCAGCGCCATAGCCATAGCTTGTCGCTCCGCTTACTGATGCGCAATGTCAATCATCTTGAGCGACACTAGGAAAGAAGAAAGAACAGACGACAAACGTCCTGGACACATGTCGAATGTATCATCTTTCAAGAAGCAATGTAAGTTTCTTCCAGATGTCCTGTTTATCCTCGGACACTTCTAATAGACCGCATTTTAAGGGACAACAGGGGCTGACATATTTTCTGTATCTACAGTCTATCCTACCGATGCGCAAGGTCATCCTCATCATCTCGTTGCAATAGCATGAAAGAAGAAGGAACAGACGACAAACATCCTAATCATCTCAAGGGTACATCATCAAAGATAAAGGAACAGACGACAAACATCCTGGTCATGTTTCAAATTTTCAAAAACAATGTAAGTTTCTTCCAGATGCCGTGTTCTGGTTAGTAACTTTGTGCTAGTTGGCCGCACATAGCAGACCGCGTTTTAAGGGACATCCGGAGCCCACATATCTTTCGTATTTATAGTATGGAGAGACAATACGGAAACAGAGCATATCCTCAAGCATTGTTCAGAGTCGTTGCTGATCTCTACTTTGCGCTCTTCCAGAATATATCCGAATCGAAACTAAACCTGCTTTGAACTGGATTAAACCAAAGATTGCAGGATACATGGTAGCTAAGAGAAAAGAATATTATTTTACTAATAATGTAATAAAAGGGAAAGATGTGGATGGCATTGTAATAGTGTAGGTCTAACGCACTTTATACTCGACTGTCTGTTTACGTCCAGTCAAACAACCGGGGATAATTAGCGAGGATCAATATATTCAAGAGGCTGCATTAGCTAAAGAAGTTTTTATAATTTATAAATAAATGGGGGAGGGGAAGGAGTCAAACAGAAACTCTCCCATATACGGTTTCCTCCTTTCTTAATACCCTTTTAAGTCTTTCATGCTCCGAGACGAGTGCACATGATTTTGATCAGATACAGACATAGTGTTCACGTTGAAGGTCCTATAATTTATCATGCAGCTATCCAAAACCTAGCGAAGAATACCTCTCAAAATCTGGAAGTACGTAATCGTTATTTATAAAATGATGAGAAATAATGTTGTGATGTAAGTAGATATGCGTACCCATTTTGGCATACATGTAGTTGAAATGCCTTCAATCTACAAAAGTTGAACAATCATCTTTGAATTCTCAAATTAAAGACATTCAAACAGACTTTTGGAATTTCGACATTATCCTTAACCATATATCCGTATGGATGGGAATTAGAAAGAAACATAGGTACAGGAAATGAGTAAAAAGAAAATTATAGATTTAAGATCCATCTTCCTCTCACCATCAACTTACTCTAGAGGCATGTTTTACTTCTGTTTATCCCATGCCACCTAGAAGGTTAACCTCAATCCATTAGGATTGGTAATATCCTGAAAATAGTTATCTTATAGAAATTAGCTCATGCCTAACTTGTTAAAATGAATCCTCTTCTCATCACTTTAGATGAAGTCTCTTCATGATTGCATAAGCTCTATTTCTTTGACTTCTTAGCGCCAATCATATCACAATGTTCTAGATGCAGTCGTTGTTAAGATCTATGATTGCATTAGACAAGTGAGATAGGGTCAGGAAGACCATTATCGGAGATGGAGAAGTCCAAAGGGACCCAAATTTCAAAGCCTGACTCTCATAGGCTTATCGAGGTCCAAAGAAGATGAAGTCTGAATTTTGATTTGGGTGCTGAATCTTAACAGTGGATGAAGAATATGCAGATCAAAGATACCAAAATAATGGAAAATGAATTCAATCTTTTAGACTACCCGAGAGGGAGGAGAGGGGAATAAATCAAGTCAAAGTTATTGATGACAACAAAGATCCACATAACTATTTTATAGGTAAGAAGGACAACCACAAAGATTATACCACTAGCAAAGAAGATATCTAAGATAGTGAGAGCTCAATTATTGTATCTATCATATATTCCTAGGCCAACAAATCAAATAATATGAAGGATAAACTTTCTCTATATTGTTATGCCTACAAAGAAAATAATCTCCTGCATAAACTAGTGCAAGAATTCCTCTGGAAGAGCTCCATCAAAGGGAAATCCAACAGTCTTCTTCGTCAGAAAGAAGAAGAGCTTAAAAATAAGTAAAGTAAAGAGAAAACCCCATTCCAAGAAGAACAAACATTAGAAATGATTCTTATTTTGTTTAATATTGGAAGGCCAGGTTATCAATCATACCCAGACCACCTTGTCTAGAGCTGAAAAGGAGATCCAAATTGTTTGAGGGGTTAGAAGGAAGAAACTTTATAAAATAATATTTTAGTAGCAAACTTAAGTGAATAAAACTTCTAAAAAGGACTTATAAAGTTAACGGGCATTCCAAATTATGAAGAGGATGTGAATAGAAAGAAGCTTTAGTTGTTCTTTAAAGATTGGCTGACTAGTGAAGTTCGGGCAAGTATGATTGCAACGTGATTTTCAATCAACATCTTAGGTTCTCAACGATTTCTTTCGCTCAAACGGAAGTTTGACTATAGCCTACTCTCCCCGAATGACATTGAATAGCCTTGAGAGTCATAACCAAACATGTTTCACGCGACGTCATGCGCTTTTCTGAAAGTCTGTTGACTGCATGCAAGTTTCTTGAAGCCATCGAGACATGTGTGCATGAATGAAGTTGTAATCAAGTTCATCAATAAGAAAAATGAAACATGAATACGAAGCCCAAACCCATGTGAAAGCTCACAAAATTAGTCTATACATCACAAACCTGTGATAAGCGCATGGAGGTCTCATGATGGATGTACTTTTCCATAAATAAAGATGAAGATCAAGTAATCCCAGAAGGTTGAAGATTCCTTATAAGTCATCCAAGATTGTGGTCTTGCATGAAGCCTTCTTGGCTTGCCTTTGGGTTTTCTAGCTCTCATCTTTCCTCTTCATTTTCCTTTTGGTGAAACTTACATAAGAGTGGCCCTAAAGGGGTTTGGCCTCACCCAATGCGTGAGGGTGACCCTCAAGGGCCTCACCCCTCTCCTAAGGGTGAGAGTGATCTCCCAAAGGGGTATGTATGTGAGTATGTGTATGCATATGTGTCTGTATGTATGTATCTATGCAGGTGCATGTGTATGTATACATTGGTGTGTGTGTGTGTGTACATCTATGTATGTATATGTGTGTATGCATATGTGTGTGTATGTATGTATGTATGCATATGCATGTGAGTATGCACATGTGTTTGTATGTATATGCATGTGTGTATGTAATATGCATGTGAGTGTGTATGTATATATGTGAGTGAGTGTGTATACATGTGAGTGTGTAGGTATATGTATATATGAACGCATGCATGCATGCATATGCATGAATATGCATCTGTCTATGTAATATGTATGTGACTATGTGTGTGCATATGTGTATGTATGTATGTATGTATGCATATGCATGTGTGTATGCATAGTTGTGTGTGTACATGTATATATGTATACGTGCATATATGTGTGCATATATGTATGCATATGTATATATGTATGTGTGTACATGTATGTATGTATGTACATGCATATGAGTGTGTACGTATATGTGAGTGTGTGTATGTATGTATGTGATTGTGTGTATACGTCTGTGTGTGTACATGTATGTATGTAAATGTGTATGCATATGTGTGCATATGTATGTATGCATATGCATGTGTGTATACATGTGTGTATGTGTATGCATATGTGTGTATGTATGAATGCATATGTGTGTGTATGCATGTTAGTGTGTATGTACATGTGAGTGAGTATGTATCTCTCTCTCTGTTTCTCTCTCTCCCTCTCCCTCTCTTTCATCTCTCTATCTCTATCTCTCTCTTTTCTCTCTTTCTTTCTCTCTTTCTTTCTCTCTCTCTCTCTCCTTATGTTTCTCTCTCTCTCTCATCTCTCTCTCTCTCTCACTCTATGTCAATAGAGAACAAAACAATCACTTACATCGATGTAATTGTTTGGATCCTAGTTGTCAAAGTCTAGTTAACCTTGTCGTTTGGTGAATTCCGAATAATCAATGCCAAAAAGCTCTTGCAAAACTGAGGAGAAGAGTAATAAGAAACGAAAAAATAGAGAGAAAGAGAAAAGGTGCTAGAGTATGGCCGATACTTTATGAAATTCATTATCTAGAGAGAAAGAGTGGTGTGTGTATAAAGAGAGAGAGAGGTGTGTGTGTGTACAAAATATGCTCACAATGCAGTTCCCGTGTGGAAACTTGATATTAGCATAAGTGAGTTCAAAATGTGAGCAAATGTTGAATTTTTGCTCTCGCGTCGAGTTAAAACACATCGTGGACATTACCGCCGATGTGAGGGCCGGTATAGGTGCTGGTATTTCCAAGTAATTACCTATGCACATATTAATGCTCATACCAAGGCATGTAGGGATGCCCACTATTTTTTGATGTGTATACCTATATCGACCATGAAATGAACATAGGTATGGCCTCCATGCTTTTTTCAACTATTCTCAATGGTTATACTGATGCTCAAGGATGACCATCCGTATCCACAACAACGATATCCCTCTAATATGTTGCAGTGCACATTTAGGGTTATTATTACTTCAAAAGTTTTATTTGAGCTTGCTTTTTCCTTGAAAGACACTATCATAGTGTCTATGTACAACTTTACATACTTTTTCTCCTGAAAAATACATAGTTTTTTGTTTAGGACGCCTCTAATTGTGTCAATAAGCCTTTCATAACTCATTTGGGTACTTCTTTTCAAAGTATTTGAGAAACAATCAATTTCTTACATAAGGATATAGTCACTATCATGGATGCAAGCAATGATGTATTTCATATATTTGTTATTGTGAATATGGTGGACGTTTTTAAGTACCCATACATGAAGTGAAATGTATTGGTAGCACAAGTTTTGTGGGATATTGTGCAAGGTATTGAAATTCCTCTTAATAAATAATATGACAACACATGATGCAAGGGTATGAAAGATGATGATTTTCAATTCTCCAGTCATAAAGAGGTTCCTCTGGATACTCTTTCCAGTCAAATATATAGAGGTTTCTAGTCAAACTAATGTCATATCGGTACTTTTTACTTAATATAGACAATGCAAACCTTCGTAGTGAAAATATCAACCAAAAAAAAACAAATTTTCTAATATCTTTAAGTTATGGTTATCGTTTTGGCCTCTAGATAGATATATCTATGTATGATATCCAAGGGGTGATGGTTTACTAACCTCTCTTTCTTTATGGTTCATCTTGTTTGCTTCCCTAGTAAGCCTCCTTCATAGAGACATTGCATGCTTTGAGCATGTTAATTTGAATAGGACATCCGAACTTGTGTACGTCCCTATGTTCTCCATCCTTTCAAAGTTGATTTGGACTCTTGCTAGAAATCAATTTGCGCTACCTATTTCGGCTTGGTTGTTGTTATTTAACATACTCTCAAGGGGAGCTTCTTAGTTGTTATCAATGTCACATACTTCTTTTGCGCCTATGATTCTAGGGCTACTAAGAAACTTAGAAAGCCAAGAATAAGAGAATCAAAGAAAAGGATATTTTTAACTTGGAGGTTTAACAAATGTGTGGTCTCAATACATTGTGCGGATATTAATGCACTATATGTTTTATGAGAAACTACATATACAGGAATCTCTAGCAACCCTTTGACATTTTTCATATGCAGTACTGGTAACAATCTCCGGTAAAGATGAGTATGGGTAGGGGAGCAAAAAAAAGGGCTTAAAATAATATTAAAGTAAGAGAATTTCGACTATATGTCCCAGGTCACGGGGCATGTTACATAGTGTATAAAGACCACGCAAAACAAAAATCAAGTGATCCACGTCAAGTGATAACAGTTTTTGAATCTATCTCGAGGAAGAGCCTTGTTCAAAGTGAACACGAGAATATCAATAATAGGAAAATTATTATGATCTTAGCCATCCGCGTGGATAAGTTATTAGCAATGCGCATTAATAGGGAATTTATAAGTCCACTATCCACAGTCATGTTCAATTCATGCTAAGGGAAAGGAAGAATCCTTCATTTTCATTTTCAAGTTATATAATCATTCTATTTGACCTATCCAATGTCTTTTATATCTTTATGTTCCTCTTCCATGCCAATGGACAACATTTATGTTACTATCATAAAACGTGTGTGTATGTATGTATAATACACACACACATATATATATATATATATATATATATATATATATATATATATATATATATATATATATATATATATATATATATATATATATATATATATATGTGTGTGTGTGTGTATTTTCCATTTGGACTGTATTTCTTTTTATAGACCAACTAGCCGTGTGGCGCACTTTTCCATGGAATTCGGTCGCTTTTAGCTACCACCTACAGAAAAGTGGCCGTTGATAGAATTTGTAGTGTGTAAATTATGTGCTGATTGAAGACTTTGGATACGTTTCAAGGACATCATTGTCTGGTATTCTCATTTTGACGGAGAATGGTCGAGCTTTATAACGTACTTTGCGTAATCCTATAGGTGATTGTTTCTTTTTTTTTTAATAAAGGAAGTTCGGCCTTAGCCTAATCTCCCGGACTTTAATTAAAATAAAGAAAAAAAGTTACAAGTGAATGGGACTAGTGCCCATGGGACCCCCCAAATCCCACACTGTAGGGGATATATATACTGTGTTGCTAGAGGGCATTACAAATGAGGCGGACAAATTTATCATCACCCTCATTTGGGACCCATTTGGGTTTCAACTTGTTGTTTTCGAGGAGATAAATACAGTGATGTCTAAATGGTGGAGATCTCTTATCTCGCGAGATTATTTTACCTACGAGAAACAAGGATTTCTCGATCGACCATTCCTTAGGAGTTTGGCCAAAATTCACAGCACATCGCTCCCTCCAAATCTTCTAGAGAGTCTCACCTCTGATGGCATTCCATAGCCTCGATGAGCAGCCGACCGCCTCACCCAACATCACCTGTTGCCAGTTGATTTGGTTCATGAGTCTCAATACTCGGGTCACGTGACGCCAGATAACACGGGACTTGGGGTAGTCGAAGAACAGGTGAGCTAAATCTTCGATGCACCGATGGCAACGCTTGCACCATGGCCGCACACCATAGATTTTGTTAGCCCTTGCATTAGACCTGATACCTTTGTGCAACATCTGCCACATGAGAACGGATTTTTTTACCTCAATTAGGGGGTGCCCAATAGACATGAATTTTAGTTCCCACCGAAGTTTGGTCCAAGAAAGGCACCATCTCTTGTTAAGAGTGTGGTGAACATCTAAATCATCTTTGAAGTTGGGGGTTCCGGATAGCTTCTTACCATTGCTCCATTTGAGGCCCTCCAAGCAAGGAAGATCCTGACCGCAGAGAAGGCGGGTAGTTGGGCGGTCCCATGCTAAACACCTGCTTTGAAGAAGAGTCCATTCCTCAAAGGTAACTCTAAGTCTGGGATCCAATTCTTCGAACCTAATCCACTGGTTAGTCTCTTGTTTCCAGAGTTGTTTCCACTGTTTGAACCCCTTGTTCCATAACCGCTTTGTAGTTGGGAGGCTCCAAGACTCCACCTCCCTGATGTCGCTGATCGGGAACAAAATAGAGTCATTTTGTCTTATCCGTGCCGCCCACTTCCACTCATTAGAATTGTTTGGCCTTGTTCCAATTCTTCCATAAGGAACACATGAGGCTAGAGTCTTTAGGGGACACCGGGTGGGGGCAGAACAAAAGCGTGAGAATCCCTATGTCCTTCCAACCAGGATGGCCAACTAAGATAAGGTCTTCCGTGTTTTTGAAGATCAATTTAGCCCAAGAGGACTCCCTATTGCTCCAAGCCTTGATAAGCCATTTTGCCGCCAGCTTGTCAGCCAACCCAACAATATCCAAAATTCCCAAGCCCCCTGAGTCTTTAGGGCTAATGCAAGTTTCCCATTTGATTTTGGGAATCCCCCTCCTGTTGGGGTCCCCAGTCCAAAGGAAGTTTCTATAGATTCTTTCCACTTTGGCCAAGTCTTTCTCCTTAGGTCTCCAACACAAGATAAAGTAAATGATTGTAGATAGCATAAATGTGTTAACAACCATAGCACACCCTGCCAAGTTGACTTGCATACCTTTCTAATGATTCAACTTGCTGTCCAGCTTGGATAGCACCCAATTCCAGCGTTGGTCCATTGAGATGTCAAATCCCATCGCAATGCCAAGGAGACGGAAGACTTGACCGCCAGGGATAACTTGACACCCCTGATCCACCAACAATTGGGGAGTAGGTCCGCTGATTGCTCTAAAAGCAGTTTTAGCATGGTTGATTTTTGAGCCTGACGCCACACAAAAGGTGTCGAGGCACCACCAGAACACCTCAATGCTATTTATATTGTTATGCATAAAGGCATTCATGTCATCAGCAAAAAGTCTCGCAATCATTTGGCCGTGATTTAGTGGTAAGGAAAGACCCTTGAGATTGCCAGCGTCCATGTGATGCTTTAATAGGCAACTGAGTCCATTCGAAGCGATAGCGAATAGTAATGGAGCCAGAGGGCAGCCTTGCCTAATTGATCTTTTTAAATGAATGGGCTCAAATAGCTTACCGTTGATATTTATTCTAGTTGAAGCATTTGCAAAAAGAGTGGAAACCATCTTCGTGATCTTTTGGCTGCATCCAAGGTCTTTCAATGATTGAAGAATAAAGTCCCATTCCAATCTATCATACACTTTGTCAAAGTCGATCTTAATGAATACCAGATATTGAGCAGACTCCTCAGCAAAAGCAAGGCCTTCCCAAATATCGACAATTGCTTCAAGTATAGATCTACCTTTGATAAAACCTTTCTAGTCCTCACACAACTATGACTTTAAATGACAAGAGATTCTGTTGGCAATAACGTTTGCAATTATCTTGTATCCTGTTTGGAGCATGGTTATCGGACGCCAATTTTCAATTTTGTTCTTATCTCCCCTTTTGTGGATTAACTTGATAGCACAAGGAAGAAGAAGAAGCTTAGAGCACAACATATAAGAAATTAATGTACAAAGATATGTAACCCATAAGGTTTATATATATACACTTCGGGGGAAAAAACCTCCTCAGCAAGGAAAAAAGTGCCCCGATGTTCCTATGTGTGGTCACACACATATAACTAATAAAATATATCAATAATTTGAGTTCTCCTTTGTTGGTCTATAAATATTTGTATGAACCAAATGAAGAACATGGTAACTCACATAGTTTCTTCTTAAATGGTAAGCTACTTTGGTTACCCAATCGGCAACCTTGACACAAAATCTTGAAATTCTCATTGTCAAGGTTTACTAATCCAAGTACTAACCTTTCTTCTTCATGTCTTTCAACCTTTTACTATTGATATTTCCATACCTATTATGCCAAAGATTTAAGTCTCCTACCTTCCTGCTTCCACACATGAAGCAGGTTGTGTGGTTGAGGTTTGGCTTAATGTCCAATGTGAATATCCTTCCCTCATTCATGCCTTTCACTACCAATAAGCACCCCTCTTTAGGTTTTTTTGCAAAACATCCTTTTTCATTGAATTTGACTTGCAATCCTCTTTCAAACATTTCAATCATCAAAAAGGTTCTTTGTAATTGTGTGAAAATGAAAAACATCTTTCAAGCACTTAATCGTATTGGAATCATCCAACATAACATCATCTTTATGTGTACTAGCATGGGCATATCATCGTCCATCTCAACATGCCCTTTGTTTGATGGTACCTGCATATTTGAGAAGTTCATGTGATTGCTTCATCCACTATTAATATATCATATAATTGATCCATGTATCTTTTAATCAATCGTCTACATCATTGCTAACATGATTTCATTCTCATTTGAAATGGAAGCATGTTAATAAATTTTGATAGTGATATGTGTGAACACACTTATGATCGTGTGGGCACTTTTCTCCCTCTTTAGATGGTTTTTTACCTTGGCTACTATGTACACCTATAATCCTAATGGGCAGGTCATCTTTTTACATTCTCTTGGTAATAAATTTTGTATTATGCTATGCTCCAAGCTTCTTCTTCTTCTTACTTGTATTTTTGCATGCTTATGTAGACCGCCAACTACAACAATTTAGTATTAGATCAAGTCAATGCTTCATCTAGGGCATCTTTGAGATCCCTCAAGTCATAGTCTCAAGATCACATAAAAATTAGTGAGCGTACTTGGTGTAATTAGGAATTCAAAACAACTTTTTTTTGAGGCATAAAAATTTGGATGTGAGCTCATTTTGGCCTCTAAAGACACTATTGCAATGATTGAGCAAACAATTTTGTCCTTTTGTGACAAACATATATACAAGTTTTATTTTGCTAAATGTAGAGATAGATATATCTATGGTTCACATCTCCAAGAGGATGCTAGAATAAAGGATATTTTAAGCAAATACTTGTAAGTAATATTTTTTATTTATTTCTTTTGCTATGTTTTTTTGTACATTACTATTTTTCTATATTACCATTATTATTGTATGCTACTTTTTTGCATTTTTCTTTGTAGAGCACTATGAGAGATAGTCCTCTGGTCACTCTACAGTTCATGATAGAGGAGCAGTTCTTAGAGTTAATATCTTTGGCACCTCCTACTTATATGACTGCCACATCACAGTACTAGATTGCTTGCGGTAGCACTCCCCACAGCCTCACTCTCATCAGCATCACTCCCGTGGGTGGGGATACTCCTTTTGGCATCACTCCCATGGGTGGGGCTACTCTTGCCCTAGGTACTCCTAGCTTGATGACTCCATTAGGACTGCCTTCTCTACCATCCCCTAGTGGCTCTAGTAGTTGACATATGTGTTCCTCATCTCAGCATGATAAAGGTATTAGTCTCTCTCATTGGTCGAGGTCATACTCTTGAGGAGGAGCTAGATATTATGGAGACAGCGGGAGGGACATTATGACTTCTACTTCTACTCGTAGAGTGATTAGCTTGGATGTTGGTATGCCAACTGGTATACAAAATGGTACACCACATACACGTTGGGGTGCTTATGACCATGACCACTCCAAGGTGTATCATATATGTGATGGAGCTCTTGTGATCGATGTGGCCAAGAAGGCCATGTGTCACCACATACAATAGCTTTGCTCCATATAGTTTGGAAATATTATGAAGTTGAAATGGATTCAAAAGGATAATCATTGCAAAAATTTTATCACATAGGCAATCTAGCAAGTGTATTGGCTAGCACCTGGACATCCTACTATTATTTCTGAGTGGATTCAAAACACTCCACATGAGGTGACGTCAGATCACTGATTCGAGGCTTGCGATGCTTTCAGAGCAAGCTTATCAAAGCCTATATGGTGACATGCTAAGGAGTGGGAGATAATTTGCGCTGAGTAGTAGCAGACTCTCGACCGATACTGCTAGCAGTGAGATGGAGTGGCCACACATCTAGATACGGTCGAACTATCATATTTGGGTATCGTTGGATAGAATACCATGCATCAAGAGTTTGTAAGTATCATTTTCATTATTGAATTTTCTTGTGTTAAGCATGTCATTTATGTTCATCCAATGTTTTGCATTTTTTTGCGATAGTTAGCAGTGGGTCGACCTCTTACACAAGCCAAAGAGGCTTATGGGTATCATCATGGATTGCTTGCATTATTGGAGGACTTGGAGCGAGGCAATGCACTCATTGCATGGGAGCATCTACAATGAGGTGAGCTTATACAATTGTTTTGGTATTTCTAGTTGTTGTTTATAAATATGATGTCAATTGGTCTCATTTTAAGTGTGTGCTTTGTTTGAGGACTCCAGATATAGATGTTTTGATTTCTCCTAGCATATGTATGGCAGTGCTTTACCATAACTTTTTATTACACTCATATATGGCAATGGTGCACCATAATTTTGTATTCTGTTCCAATATGGCAATGCTTTGCCACATTTTGTATTTGGCTCAGATATGCCAACGGTTTGCTAGACTTTTGTACATTGTTCATTCATGGAATATATATATCTCTTTATCACACTTTTGTAAATGGTTCATGGTTGATTGTGCTCATCTCTTTTGGTTCTGGTAGTGTTTTGCTTTATCAAATTGTGTTTTTGGTTGTCGGTCATCTAGACACTAGATCCGCAACCACTAGAGAACATGTCACATGTACTCCATTTTTTTTGGATAGAGTGTATTGTCTTTTGCTACATAACAGCATGGTAATGTTGCTCCAACAAGAGAGAATTTTGGGTAGAGTGTATTGCCTTTTGCTACATAAGAGCTTGGCAATGTTGCTGTAGTAAGAGACAACACACTCTGTCAAAGAAAAATTTTAAAGATTTGGTTACCTGTATAAGCACCGATATAAGCGCCTGTATGACCATCGGTACCTCCAAGAAAATACCGATGCTTTTATGGATGCTTATACTAATGCACATATCATGCTCTATACTGGTGCTAGTGTTGTTTACGGATGCTTATACTGGCATATATACCAGTGTGTATACCGATGATTTGGTACTCATGTGCATATCGATGCTTATACCAATGCTAGGTAAAAATTCTCACGTTTATTTATGCTGGTATAGGGGCCGGTATGTGTAGGGATAGATGAATGGACACTCCAAGAAATGAGTAGGTACTACCAAATCTTGCTTTGTACTAGCCCCTTCTTGCTTTAGATTTGAGTTGTAGGCCCTCTTATCTTTCAAATGACACTAAATAAGTGCCTATGTACTTCTGGAATGATGTGAGAAAATATTGAATCAAAATAGACTACTTCCAAGTCGAAGGAGTAATGAAAACCTTCTATTTTTGTTGACACACCTGCTGCTTGTTATGCTTAGTGCTTGCAGTACAGTAGGAATTAGAAACATTCCTCTTAGAATTATTAAATTAGATTAATGAGCTAATGATTCCAAGCAGAATCACTTACAATGATGCACGATATACAGAGCAATCAATTTAGCAATTGAATCATTACCCTCAATTTTTTAGGGCCTCTGCAGAGTTTGACTAGTGAGTGATTCGAGGTGCTTTTCTCCCAATTGGATGAATGGATTGTTTTCAAAATTTGTGAGCACGTAGAGAAATAGGAGTTGATTCCAAAAAGCTATGGATGATTAAAAATGGTGAAGGAATGATTGAGATATGAGCAGTAAAAGTTGACTATAATATGTGACTATAATTTAATTTTCTAGATACTATTAGCATCATTACCTGTGAGTATGATATCATCAACATATACACATAGGTATATACCTCCTCTCCATAAATAGAGAATTATCTACTTTACTCATGATCAATCCTTGATCCTGAGGGTATGTAGTCAACCTATGGTTCCATGCCATAGGTGCCTACTTCAATTCATAAAGAGCTTTGTTTAGTTTACATACATATGTTACCTTGCTTGGGTCCTCATAGCTAGGAGGTTGAGACATGTACACCTCCTCTGAAATCCAGCCATTTAGAAATGCATTCTTTACATCCAATTGATACATGTTCCAATTCTTTGATGCAACCACACTTACCAATGCCCTGATGGTTGGCATTTTTGCCACACGTGTGAAGGTTTCTTCATAATCAACTCCTTGGGTTTGTGCAAAACCCTTAGCCACAAGTCTAGCTCTGTACCTTCTTATTGATCCATCAGAATTCCTTTTGGTCTTATAGATCCATCTAGAACCAATTACCTCCATAGAATCCTCTTACGTACTAGCTCCCAAGTATCATTCTCCTTGAGTGCTTCAATTTCCTCATCCATAGCTTCTTTCCATTCTGCCTTGGTCTTTAATGTTGGAGCAAGTCTATGACAAGCCTAAGTATTGGCTTGAGTTCCACAAAGTCTTAGAAGAAGCTTTAAAAAGAAGACTATGTAAAGTTCACTTGTGAACTACCTCTTGTAATTTTTTGGAGAGTTTACTTAATGTAAAAGTAAGAGAATCTTAAGTGGTTGAGTCCACATGATCAAGAATGGAAAGAGGAGCCACAAATTCGTGATTTGTGGTAGGTAGAGAATCAAATAAATCATTGATTGATTGGAGAGTGATTGAGGGAATTTAGCGTCCCAAACTCAACTATAAATAGATGGCAGTTTTAGTCGTGGTTAGAGAGACCTATGTGAAGACCTCCAAGAGCTGAGCTTTATGCCATATCAAGGTGTGATTACAAGGCACACATATGTATCAGTAAGTCATTGTATTGTACAAGCAATATACTTTCATTTTCATGATTATTTGAGTTCATCTTTCCATGTTCTTGTGAAGTGTACTACTCACTGCCATTACTCTCAGTTTTCTCAGTCAGCTTGCAGAGATGTTTTCTCTGAGCTTGGTGCATTATTTTCAGTGATTTAACTTGGTAAAGTTAGCTCTATAAGTCTACTATATGCTCAAAAATTTTCATGTCATTTGAATGTTGCAATCTTCAGTTATGTTCATTTGCAGTCAACAGGGTCTGTTCATCTTCACTTCTCTGTCAGGTACCCGACTTTTTCACTCATATTGTCAGAGCCATTTATCAGTGGTTACTTATCCAAATTCAGTGATTTAAAGCTTGTTGAATGGATCTTACTGTCTAGTATAACCATACAAATTTTCATAATCATTGGATTCCTAAATTTTGAGTTATGTTGTTTTTTCTGCTCACTGGTCTATTTCTATAGCAGCCCGTGAAAATCGGGATGATGTCATCACTTGTTAAAGTTGCTTCTCAGTGTGTGGTTTATTATTTTTTATGAGATTACTCTTGAAAGTTAGCTCTTTAAGTTACCCAGACTTCCCCAAAAGGAATTAAGACAATTGCTGCTGTGCTCAGAGAATTATGTAAAACACTGGAGAGGTGTATGAACCAAGAATAGCAAGTTTTCTTCTCTGAGCTAACTCCAACTTATCTGTTTTGATCTATCTTTTTGAGAGTGATCTTCCAAGGTACATAGGGTGTATAATACATCCATTGGCAAGCTAAAAGGGCCCACCATCTACTCCTAGAGTTCATTTGGCTGGTGTAGATCAAGGATTTTGCAACACCTCTTCATCTTCAAACACATACTTATCCATCTCTTCACAGTGGTATCAGAGCAAGGTTGGACAACATGGTAGATGGATTTCCTTCATCAATTGACAAATTAGACAGATGTAACTACTCAACTTGGTCATTAAGAATGGAAGCCTATCTCCAAGGTAGAAGTTTATATGGTTATGTGGCTGGAGATGAAGTTATGCCAAGTTTCAGGAACAGAAATCAACCAACACAAGAAGAGCAAGAAAGATTGAGCACATGGTGCTCCTAGGATGCACTTGCAAGGTCTTATCTCCTCAACTCTATCTCAGATTTTTTGTTGCCTCACAGTAGAAGTTGTAAGACATCTCAGGAAGTGTGGGATGCACTTGAAGCTTTCTTTTCTTCAAGTACCAAAGCTAGGAAGCATCAACTATGGCTGGATTTCACAACTCTCAAGAAGGCTCCCAAAGAAAATGTGACTGATTTTGTCACAAACCTCAAGGACATAGCGGATCAGTTGGGAAGCATTGGAGAGGTAATAGATGAAGAACAAATTGTAAGGCAGGTCATCAATGGCTTGAAGGCAGATGACAAGTGGGAAGCATTCACCACAGCTATGGATTTGTACATGGACATGCATGTACCTGATTTCAATACACTCATTGGACAACTACTTACTCAAGAGGCAAAGCTTATCAAAAATGGAGAAAGCTCTAAAGGTAATCAATCTTCAGCTTTATACACGGATAAAAGAAAGTCTAAAGATAACAAAGGAAAGGCAAAGAAAGTGGATGATGAAGCAGGTACATATCAAGCTAACTATGCAGGTAGAGGAAGACATGGTAGAGGTAGAGGAAGAGGAGGTAGACAAGGTAGGGGGAGATCCCAATACTCCAACTCATGTTCTATTTGTGGATTAACTAATCATACAACTGAAAATTGTTTTAGGAATTCCAGGAATCAAAGAGGCAGAGGATACAATAGAGGAAGTTATGGATACTCAAGAGGAAGGTTCAACAACTACCATGGCAACTACAACTACAATCATTCAAACTATCAAGGAGGCTACAAAGGAAGGAGAGACTACAATAACTACACAGAAGACTCAAACAAAGAGGATTCATCATTGATCATGAACATGGCTATGCCACAAGGTAAATCTGATGAGCATGTTTTCTACATAGATTCAGGTTGTTCAAATCATGTGGCAGGAAATGTGGCACTCCTATCAGATTTAGAAGATCCAAGGAATAAGCATGAGGTACAAACAGGAGATGATACAAAACATCCTGTGGAGAAAATAGGAAATGTCAAAGCACCTGATGGAAACATCAACCTACTCAGTAAGGTACTCTATGTCCCTACCATTACAAAGAATTTGATAAGTGTTGGGCAGATAGTAGAGAAAGGGTTGCAAGTCAGGTTCACAAAAGCAGGAGCATTTGTTGAAGATCCAAGTCAAGGATTCAGAAGAATTGCAAAAGGTGAAAAGACAGGTAGATTGTTCACATTTGAATTACAGGACACTAGAAACATTGCTCTCTTTAATTATGGTAGTCAGACACTCACAGAATTGGAAGTATGGCATAAAAGGTTAGCACATATTGGTGAAAGGTCATTAAAGCAAATCTGCAAGGACCAAAGTGTACTTGGACTTCCTAATTTGTCAAAACAACATATGATTTATAAGTGTAGTGCATGTCAATTTGGAAAGTCTCACAGGTTACCATTCATGAAGAAAGGTTATATGCATGGAGATCTCTTGGAGTTGGTTCATACAGATGTATGGGGACCTAGCAAGGAAGCTTCAATATCTGGATCAAGGTATTATTTTTCCTTTATTGATGATTGCAGCAGATGGACTATCCTATTCTTTATGAAACACAAAGATGAAGTTTTTTCATGTTTCAAAAGATATTTGGCTCTTGTGGAGAATCAAACAGGTAAATCACTAAAAAGGCTAAGGTCAGATGGAGGGGGAGAATACTTCTCCCATGAGTTTGATTCTTTTCTTCAAGAAAGAGGAATCAAAAGAGAGGTAACTACAAGGTACACTCCTGAGCAAAATGGAGTGGCAGAAAGGAGGAATAGGACAATTGTTGAAGCTGCAAGGTCTATGTTAAATGAAAAGTATTTACCTAATTACTTATGGGCTGAGGCTGTATCTACAGCCACTTACTTGATTAACAGGTTGCCTTCAAAATCCCTTGATGGGATGACTCCATATGAGGCTTGGAATGGAAGAAGACCAAGCTTAGATCATTGTAAAATTTTTGGATGTATTGCTTTTGCTCATGTTCCTTCACAGGTTAGAGGCAAGATGGATCCAAAGGCAGAAAGGTGTGTGTTTATTGGATATGACAACAATCAAAAGGGCTACAGGTTATACAACCCTACCAACAAAGGATTCTTGGTAAGCAGAGATGTAGTTTTTTATGAGAACAATTCATGGTATGAAGATTCATGCAGGAAGGTCAATTTACCATATAATCTTGAAAATAAGATTTTCCAAAGCTTGGGAGAGAACAAGAGAAGATTGAAGAACAAGACACCTCAGAGGATGATGAAGAATCTCAGATGGAAAAGATCAAAGCATGGAAGTCTAAAGGTAAAGCAAAATTGGAGGAACTTGGACATGAGGCAGAATCATCACATCATGGCCTAAGAAGATCTATGAGGGAAAAGAAAAAACCATAAAGGTATGGGTTTGACACCTCATTAGTAACTAAACATTCTATCTACATAGCACAGGACATAAACCAAGAGGAGCCATCATCATTCGAAGAGGCCGAAGCAAAAACAGAATGGAAGCATGCAATGAAGGAAGAGATTGAAGCACTTGAAGAAAACAACACTTGGGATTTGGTGCCCAAGACTTCATCCATGAAGGTAATAGGCTCAAGATGGGTCTATAAACTGAAGAAGAATTCTGATGGTTCAATTAACAGGTATAAGGCAAGGCTTGTGGCAAAAGGCTTTGCACAAACTCAGGGAATTGATTATGAGGAGACTTTCTCTCCTGTGGCAAAGATGCCTACTATTAGGGTTTTGCTTAGTATTGCCTCTTCCAAGAATTGGAAGATACTTCAACTAGATGTAAAGAATGCATTCTTGAATGGTTGGATAACAGAAGAGGTATATATGGCACAACCACCTAGTTTTGAGAACCAAGTTTATCCTGAATATGTGTGTAAACTTAACAAAGCATTGTATGGTCTCAAGCAAGCTCCAAGAGCTTGGAATTTCAGGCTTGTTTCATTCTTGCAGAACAAAGGCTTTCAACCAAGCAAGGCAGATCCTTCACTCTTTATTAAAAAGAGTAATTCCGAGGTCATCTACCTATGTGTATATGTAGATGATATTATATTGACAGGAAATGATGCAGATGGTATGAGGAATATCAAAGATCAGATGAGAGAAGAGTTCAAGATAAGTGATTTGGGTTCACTTACCTACTTCCTAGGTTTGGAAGTTGTCTACAAAGATCATGGTTTGTTTCTCACTCAAAGGAAGTACATTAAGGACATGTTGGCAAAATTCAAGATGCAAGATTGTAAGATTGCAGGTACTCCAATGGAGGTCAATCACAAATTGAGCTCACATGAAGGTGAACTCATAGAGGACATCACATCATATCAAAGTCTAGTGGGTAGTCTCAACTATGCCACATTGACAAGAGTAGATATATGTTACAGTGTGAGTGTGCTAAGTCAATTTATGCACACACCAAGGAAACCACATATGGATGCTGCCAAAAGGATTGTCAAGTATCTCAAAGGAACCATAAATGAAGGACTTTATTATCCTTATGTATCTGATTTAGGTTTGAAGCTATTTTCTGATGCAGATTGGGCTGGCTCCAAGGAAGATAGAAGGAGCACTTCAGGTTATCTTACCTTTGCAGTTTCAAAGCTTATTTCATGGTCATCCAAGAAGCAACCCACAGTTGCTCTCTCTTCTACTGAAGCTGAATACAGAGGTCTTGCCATAGCTACTCAAGAAGCTATGTGGATGAAGACATTGTTCAAAGATCTTGGATTGGAGTTTGGACTCCAACTATTTTTGGTGACAATATGAGTTCTATTCATTTGGCTGCTAATCCTATTTTTCATGCAAGGACTAAACATATTGAAGTTCATTATCACTATGTACGAGAAAAGGTTCTAAGCAAAGAGATTCAAATATCATATGTGTCCACTCATCAACAATGTGCAGATATCCTAACCAAAGCATTGGATGGTACAAAGCTTTGCAAATTCAAGGCTATGATTGGTTTGCAGGTAATCTTGGAATATTGAAGACCTCAAGCATACTTGGGTTGAGGGGGAGATGATGGAGCAAGTCTATGACAAGCCTAAGTATTGGCTTGAGTTCCACAAAGTCTTAGAAGAAGCTTTAAAAAGAAGACTATGTAAAGTTCACTTGTGAACTACCTCTTGTAATTTTTTGGAGAGTTTACTTAATGTAAAAGTAAGAGAATCTTAAGTGGTTGAGTCCACATGATCAAGAATGGAAAGAGGAGCCACAAATTCGTGATTTGTGGTAGGTAGAGAATCAAATCAATCATTGATTGATTGGAGAGTGATTGAGGGAATTTAGCCTCCCAAACTCAACTATAAATAGATGGCAGTTTTAGTCCTGGTTAGAGAGACCTATGTCAAGACCTCCAAGAGCTGAGCTTTATGCCATATCAAGGTGTGATTACAAGGCACACATATGTATCAGTAAGTCATTGTATTGTACAAGCAATATACTTTCATTTTCATGATTATTTGAGTTCATCTTTCCATGTTCTTGTGAAGTGTACTACTCACTGCCATTACTCTTAGTTTTCTCAGTGAGCTTGCAGAGATGTTTTCTCTGAGCTTGGTGCATTATTTTCAGTGATTTAACTTGGTAAAGTTAGCTCTATAAGTCTATTATATGCTCACAAATTTTCATGTCATTTGGATGTTGCAATCTTCAGTGATGTTCATTTGAAGTCAACAGGGTCTGTTCATCTTCACTTCTATATCAGGTACCCGACTTTTTCACTCATCTTCTCAGAGCCATTTCTTAGTGGTTACTTATCCAAATTCAGTGATTTAAAACTTGTTGAATTCGTCTTATGGTATCGTATAACCATACAAATTTTCATAATTATTGGATTCCTAAATTTTGAGTTATGTTGATTTTTCTGCTCACTAGTCTATTTCTGTAGCAGCCCGTGAAAATCGCGATGATGTCATCACTTGTTAAAACTGATTTTTAGTGTGTGGTTTATTATTTTTGATGAGATTACTCTTGAAAGTTAGCTCTTTAAGTTACCTAGACTTCCCCAAGAGGAATTAAGCTAATTGCTGCTGTGCTCAGAGAATTATGTAAAACACTGGACAGGTGTATGAACCAAGAATAGCAAGTTTTCTTCTCTGAGATAACTCCAACTTATCTGTTTTGATCTATCTTTTTGAGACTGATCTTCCAAGGTACATAGGGTGTCTAATACATCCATTGGCAAGCTAAAAGGGCCCACCATCTACTCCTGGAGTTCATTTGGCTGGTGTAGATCAAGGATTTTGCAACACCTCTTCATCTTCAAACACATACTTATGCATCTCTTCACATTTAACTCTTCATATGATGATGGCTCTTCAAATGAGAAGTCTTTTGCAAGATAAATACAGTGTTTATTAACTAAGGAAGTGTCATACCCATATCTGATTAGCTTCTTGCTCTCCCTTTGTGATCTATTGATTGCTTGGTTGGATTATATCCTCCAAATTCTTCATCTTGGCTTTGCCTTTGGACTTCCATGCCTTGAATTCTTCTAAGTTGATGTCCTCATGATGTGAGTTGATGAGAATTCTTCTAGGTTCCTTTGTAGTGAGGCTTGGAAACTCCTCTTCTAAGTGATCAGGGAGTTTTACTTTCCTGCATTCACTTTCAAACCAAGAGTCATTCTCATCAAAGACAACATATCCAATAACCATAAATCCTTTGTTTGAAGGATTGTCGAACCTGTATCCTTTCTGATTTAAGTCATACCATATGAAGATGCACTTCTCTGCCTTACGATCTAGCTTACTTGATATTTGAGAAGGGATATGCAAATAAGCAACACATCCAAAGATCTTGCAATGATCAAGTGAAGGTCTTCTACCATGCCATGCTTCATATGGGATCATCCCATCAAAAGAGTTGGATGGCAACCTCTTCACAAGATAAGTGGCAGTAGATACACTCTCTGCCCACAAGTAATTAGGTAATTTTTTCTCATTTAGCATTGCTCTATCTATTTCAATAATTAATCTATTTCTCCTCTCTTAAGGTTCTACCTCTCCCCGCATAGTTGGCTTGGGAGGTAGCTCCTTAATCCTCAATCTTCTTGTTCTTCCCTTTCTCTTTGGACTTACTTTTATCAGTGTATAGGGCAGAAGAGCTGTTACCTCTTGATCAATCTCCATTCTTGTTGAGCTTGGCTTCATGGGTAAATAGTTGCCTCGTGAGAGTGGTAAGGTATGGAATCTGCATGTCCATGTACAAGTCCATAGCAGTTGTGAAGCTCTGCCATTTGTCATTAGCTTTAATACCATTGATTACATGTCTTACAATCTGCTTCTCTTCGATTTCTTCTTCTATGCTTGCCAATTGATCTGCTACATATTTGACTTTGGTTACATACTCTGAGATGCCTTGCTTAGGTTGTTTTCTTTGAGTGGTAAACTCAATCCACAGTTGGTTCTTCTTGGCCCTTGTGTTGGAAGAGAAATAGGAAGACAATGTTTCCCAAGTCTCTTGGATGTCTTACAATTTCTAATATGTGGAGGAAGAAAATCAGAAATTGAGTTAAGTAAGTAAGACCTTGCTAATGCATCCTTGGCACACCATTTGTTGAGTCTTTCATGCTCCTCTCTTGTAGGTTGTCCTTTGCTTCTGAATATGGGCATCTCCTTATCTCCTGAGATGTAACCATAGAGGCTCCTTCCTTGCAAGTATGTATTCATCTTCAAGGAGCATGCTTGGTAGTTGTTCCTATCCAATTTATCACTGAAAAAAGGAAAACCATCTCCCATTTTACCTTAGCTTTGCCTTGATACTATTGGAGGGATAGATGGATGGACACGCCAAGAAATGAGTAGGTACTGCCAAATCCTTCTTTGTATCAGCCCCTTCTTGATTCAGAGTTAAGTTATAGGCCCTCTTAGCTTTCCAATGACACCAAATAAGTACGTAAGTACTTTGGATTGATGTGAGCAAAAGATTGAATCAAAAGAGACTACTTCCAAGTTGAAGGATTAATGAAAACCTTCTATTTTTGTTCACACACCTACTGCTTGTTATGCTGAGTGATTCCACTATAGTAGGAATTAGAAGAATTCCTCTTAGAGGTATCATGTTGGCTTAATTAGCTAATGAATCCAAGTGGAATCACTTAAAATCATGCACTATACAGAGAGCAATCAATTTAGCAATTGAATCATTACCCTCGATTTTTTAGGACCTCTAGAGAGTTTGACCAATGAGTGATTTGATGCACTTTTCTCCCAATTTGTTAATCAGATTGTCTTCAAAACTTTGGTGCACGTAAAAACTTGGAGGGGATTCCAACAAGCTATAGATCATTGAAAATGGTGAAGCAAAGACTGAGATATGAGCAGAATAAGTTGACTCTAATAAGTGACTAGAACAAAGAGACCATAGATGAGAAGTATAGATCTATTGTATTAGAACATAATGTTGTACAAGATCATTAGCATGATAAACAATGCCTAATGATTTTGAGTAGTATAGGCTATAAAGTATGCCTTACTCTCTTGCAATGTGGTCAAAGATAACTCGGATATGGATCCACACATCCCGCAAGGTTTCATACATCTTTTATGGATGTGAGATTTGAATTTGAATTTAAATCCTACATTGGCCCTCACTAAAAAGTAGTCCTACAATTTAGGAGATATTCTCTCAAGTAGATCCATGACTTTTCCAACTAATGAATCCACAAGTTTGGTGGTGATTACAAATATTCTTTTTAAGTCATAATGACTTTTACACATAGTAAAAGATAAAAGCTTCCTAGCAATGGTTTCCATGAAGCTTCAATTGTACATAAACTTTAGCCAAATGTGTAGGCTTGGTTTTTGCATCAATAGTATACCCCTGATGTGTTGTAGCCTATCCAAGAGCAATGTGTGCATAAATTTTATTATTTCTTAAATATATGAATTTGGGACTTCCTCCCACACTTCATTGAGGTGCCCATTGGACTTGAATTCGCATCTTATCTAAGAGCAATTGGTGCACAATTTTTAGTTTTAATAAATCTATGAATTTCCCTATCTCTCTTGCTTCTTAACATGTCTTCAAGCTTATGGTCAGTAATATAGGTGAGCCTCCCTAAAACAGAATCGATATGTTTTGACGGGTGCAAAATGAACAAAAAATAAAGGCTGTCTGTGACAAAATGTGAGTCCCTCGGTATAATAGTCAGTAAACGAGCTCGAAGGAGGTGGTTTTTAAGATTTTATATGTGTAGGGAAAATGCAATTAAGAAGAAAATTATGATAGATTTACTGACTACGATAGAGACACTTTTCTTTTTATGTTTTAATTTCCATTTAATGCTTAGTTTCCCGTTGATGTAGCCAAAAATATTACAATGAATAAATCAATAGTTTCCAACTCCTATATCAACATTCTGTTGAGGTCAACATTCATGCATATGTTTACATAAAAGAGAATGTGCACTCTACATGGCATTTTCTGAGAGCAATTTGGGGATCTTGCATACACCAAGAGAAACTCTTGGTAAATGTGACATAAATCAATACCTTTTTCTATGTATTATTTTCATGTTCTTACTCGATCTCACTCTCTTTATCTCTATTAATATAATTTACTAGTTGTTTCCTATTGTTAAGTATCCTTAGTGGGATCTTAACTACATCAATAGTTACATAGTGATTGATCCATGTACTAAAGCTTACAAATTCTTTTTAATAAATTCGAATCAAGGAGCTTCAAATAAGTGAAAATTTTCAATTATTTATTCATTTTTTATTGAAACATTCTATTTATTCAATTGAATTAAAAAAAACCATAATTGATTTTAGAGTTATTGTTAACAAAATTAATTCATTAATAGAATTAATAAATGAAGAAATAAACATTCATATGCATACATACACATACATTCATCTACATATGCACAAAAGCATACACATTTATACACACATAGATACATATACAAATACATATTCACACATAAATACACACACACACACACATATATACATATATATATATATATATATATATATATATATATATATATATATATATATATATATATATATATATATATATATATATATATTTTTACACACATTATCACATACATGTACACATACTTATGCACAAACATACATATTACATACATACACAGGTACACACATACTTACATAAATACACATAGATACACGCACAAAAGCAAACGTACACGCTTATAAATACTCATGTACATATACACATACACATACTTACACATACATACATACATACACACATACATAGACACACACATATACATAAACACACACACATATACAAACATACACACATACACATACACGCATATATACACACATATACATGCATCTGGAAAGTTATTTTGCACATTCAATGTGTTTTCATAGGTAGAATCCTTTTTTTTTTTGCAAGTAGAGTATCTTTTTCAAGTGGAAATCTCTTTGTAGGTTATGGATAGCAAACCGTTTTTTCTTATGGCCTAGAAGCCCTTTTAAATTATGTAAAACAAGCCTTCTTTGCTTATGGACTATGATTCTTATGGTTATTTTTGCGAGGTTCCCTCTTCTAAGAGAAATATTTCTTGCCATGTGGTGTTATATAGGGCATCATAAACATAAAAACATAGACACACACATATACAAACATAAACATACACACATAAACACACACACATACACATACATACATGCTTCCATACACACACATTTACATACATATACACCTATACTTACATACAGAGATACCTACACAAATACATACTTGCTTGCATATACACATGCTTACATACAAATACAATGCATACACACAAAAATAAATAAACATATACATGTAGATACACATCAATAGATACACACATACACATACACTCATAAACTTACACACATATACATATATAAATGCATACATAGATATACACACATTCTTACATAAAGAGAAAAACACATACACACAAAAATCTAATCATAGAGAGTTACATACACACAAAAAGACATAATCATACACACTTACATACACACATGCACATACTTATGTACACATATACATACACACATAAACACACACATACATACATATTGATTAGTTTCTGTGCATATGGAATGTGTTTTTGTAGATAGTATGTATTTTCTGAAAGAAGAGTATTTTTTGTAGGTGAAGACTATTTTTTGTGGGTTATTGCATGCGAGCCTTTTTTTCTTATGGTCTGAAAGCCTTCTTTTCTTATGGCATGATAGCCTTATGGCTATTTTTGCTGAGAGCTCTATTCTAGGAAGAATGCTACCACATTATTTCTTACCTTATATACATACACACATAAAAACATACTACATACATACATACATACATACATACATACATACATCTTGAGGAACTCAAGGATACGTCTAGTGAAGATACATCGTTGAGGAACTCAAGGATACATCGTTGTTTTCAAAAGGAAGTTTTGTCAAAGTCTAATCTTGTAGCGTTTCCTCAATCACAATCAATCCTCAATCACAAGCTTCCGATCACTCAAGAACAGTGGAAGAGAGAAACAGAAAACTTGCAGAAGGTAAGGTAAAATATTGCACAAAGGATTATAAAAGATATGGCTTGTAGAAAGAGAAATACTTATATGATAGATGTGAATCAAGCAATACAATCGCTTTAGAAAATAACTTTTTCACAAAGCCTCTAACTTTCTCTCATATATCATTTCTCTTAAATCTTTCATCTTCACCTTCAATTTTCAACCAAAAAACATGATGTGGATAAGGTCTAGAGAGAAAATATAAAACTCATCATCACAAAATTTTATGCAGATGCATGAAATGACCTAATTGTTCATTCTAAGATTTCTTCCCAGAATGTAATTTGTAAAGTTCAAAATGATTTATTTCACTATGGAAAGGCCTATTACAATTCTTCCCCCCTTTTAGGAACTTTGTCCTTAGAGTTGGAAAGAAGGATAATGTGCCATAAAATAGTCTAAGTTCACCCAAGTGGAATCTTCTACAGGATATGTGTGCCATATCAGCAAAATCTCTACAATAGATGTATTTTTAAGTAATCTTTCCCTCCTATCTAATACTATTTTGGGGCGAAGCTCAAAAAAGCCATCATCTTTTAGCTTATAATTGTCTTGCAAAACATGAGAAACATTAGGTACATATTGCTTCAGTACGCTAACCTAGAATACACGATGAACATTTAAACGTTCAGGTAAATCCAACAAATAAGCAAGAGATCAAAACTTTAAAAGGACCTATGTGTGGAGGAGAAAGTCTATAATCCTTCCGTAGCAACAAGTTAGATCGGTGAGCATTGACTTAAGAAAAAACATATCATATTTTTTAAATTCAAGTGTTCTTCTCTTAAAATTCTAGAATTTCTTTTCTCTTTTCTGGGACTTTTTTATGTGTTGCTTAATTTTTCCAAGTTCTTCATCCATCTTCTAAAGCATTTCTTTAGATACTTCTACTTTTTTTGGAAATCCCCACAAGAAAGGTGGAGTCAAACAATTATAACCATACATAGCTTCAAATAGATTCATTTTTATAGATGCATGCCATGCACTATTCTATGCAAACTTGATTAAGGAAAAATATTCACTACAATCGTCTTCCTTTTCATTTACATACATACACAACATATCTTCAAGTACTCGATTAACCCTCCCGATTTCCCCATTAGTTTGTGGATGGAAAGAAGTACTCATATGAAGTTGAGTTCCAATCAGTTCAAATGTTTCTCTCCAAACGTTTTATGTGAATCTAGAGTCTCTATCAAAAATTATGCTATTAGGCAATCCATGCAATCGAAAAATTTCTTTTTACAAATAGCGTTGCAACATTCAAGCAAGAATCAATCTTTTTCATAGGAAAGAAATCTGTTATCTTGTAAGTCCATCAACTACCACAAATATGGTATCATGTTTACTTTTGGTCATATCTTATTTAGTGATAAAGTCCATAGAGATAGACTCCCACTTCGGATTTGGAACATCCAAAGGTTGAAGCATTCCGAACATTCTCTTAAACTCAGATTACACATGTTCGCACTTTAATAATTAACTAATATATATTCTAATATCCTAATTCATGCATGGTTGGTAGTAGGAATATTTCATTCTAACATAGGTCCTTGAATAACCTTGATGTGCAAAAAAATGTGCATCATGACTTCTATTGGGGACACTGAAGATATCCATAATCAATTGGTACAAATAGATATCCTTTGTACAAATGAAATTTTTATCGATACATCCATCCCCTGTTTGCATGCAAAAAAATCAAAATAGGTGCATAAAAAGAATCTTGTCTTAGTTTTTCTTCAATTTGATTGAGGAAATAAAAATTTATTACGAAAAGGAGATTATATAAAGGTCTCTGACTCAATGCAACAACAACCTTATTTTGCTTACCAACCAAATACTTACTATCAAAATTATACTCGCTTAATAATTCAATCCAACACTTTTTCTCATTGTTAAGCAATGGTTGTGTGAAAATGTATTTTAGACTAATGATTTTTTTTTTTCAATTCAAACTAAATCCCTAAGGATAGATGTCTCCAATGCTTAAGTGTGTGTACAACAACAAGCATTTCTGTATCATGAGTAGGGTAATTATGTTTATGTTTTCTATACTAGCAGGACTCATGTGAATGGAAGTGCTGATACAAGTAATGTATCCAATCGATACATTTTCATTAAAAATCCATATATTCATCAAGGTGGCAGCACGTGTCCTCCTCGATCCAGAAAGTCATTTAGATGGTTGCGCAAAAGTAGGATCAGTAGTTGCTGTGATCATCAGTACGAAGTTCGAACACCTCTGCAATGCCCATCCTACCGATGCTAAAGCTAACAATGAAGATCACTCATCCCGACCAACACCACGAAAGAAGAAGGAACAGACAGCCAAAGGTCCAGGACACGTTGCTAGCTTTGTGCTTACATAGCTGGCCGACCCTCTGTTTAGCCTTGGACACTCATAATAGACCGCATTTTAAGCAACTTGAGATCTGACCGACACTTTTTCTGTATTTACAGTCTGGACCACTCTGGATAGACAATACGGAAAGAGAGCATATCATTACGCTGCAGATCATTGCATGCATTTCGCCAGCATTTTCTCAGAGTCGTTTCTGTAGAAGGTGTTTCGGACAACTTATTATTTCTACTTTGTCTCTCCTTCACAATATATCTGAATCCAAACCTTCACCTGCCTAGTAGTGATTAGATTAAAGAAAGAGAGAAGTTGCAGAATACATAGTAATGGAAGGGAAACATGTGGATGCCATTCTAAAAGGCAAACAAGTGGATGACATGTGTCAAACAAATGGGGATACATAGCAACGAACAATATGTTCAAGATGCTGCATTAGGTAAAGAAGTCTCTACAATCTTTATGTAAGTGGAGGAGACAAAGAGGTCAAACAAATTCGATCGTATAAGTTTTCCTCCTCTCTTAGCTCTTTCTAGTTCATTTATACTCAGAAACAACGAGTGCACATGCTGTTGATCAGATACAAACATTGGGTTCAGTTTGAAGGTCCCCATAATGTATTATGTAGTTGTCCAAAACTTAGCAAGGCCTACCTTTCAAAATCATTACAAAATGTGGGGACATACTTTTGCGATGTATGTGGATATTATACGTACCCATTTAGACATACATGTTGTTGAAATGCTTTCAATGTAGAGAAGTTGAACAATCATCTCTTAGCTCTCAAATTCGAGAGATTCAAATTAACCTTTTGAATTTCGACTAAATCATTCACCATATATCCGAATGATTGAAGTACGAAGAAATAATAGGTAAACAAAATCACTAAGTTGAAAGATGATCAGAACTAAGATCCATCTTCTCCGTACCATCAATTTACGCTATAGCCACTTTTTATTTCGCCTAATCCCATCCTATCAAGGAGATAAAGGTCAATCGAAAAAGATTGGTAATATCCTCTTAATAGTTATCTTTTGGACTCTGTTTCATTCCTAACTTGTTAAAAGAAAGCCTCTTGTTTAATCAGTTCAGACGAAGTTTCTTCATGGTTAGCATTAGCTTTCCTTGTTTGGCCTCCGAACACCAATGATCTCAAGACAACTTATTATTTCTACTTTGTCTCTCCTTCACAATATATCTGAATCCAAACCTTCACCTGCCTAGTAGTGATTAGATTAAAGAAAGAGAGAACATTAGCTTTCCATGTTTGGCGTCCGAACACCAATGATCTCAAGACATTCTAGATGCAATCATTGTTAAGATCTATGATTGCATTAGACAAGCAAGACTGGTTTAGGAAAACAAGTGTCGCAGATGGAAAAGATCAAAGGACGTAACGTTCAGAGCCGAACTCTCACAGCTCTATCAAGGTGCAAAGAAGATGGAGGGCAAGTCCGACTGTTCATTTTCCTATTGTATCTTTGAAGTGGATAACGAATTTGGAAATTAGAGAGACCAAAAAAATTGAAAATTAATTTAATCTTGTATACTACCTCAGAGAGAGAAGAGGGGAATAAATCAAGTCAAGACACCAATGATGACACCACAGAGGCTATAACACTAGAAAATAAGATAAAAAAGATATTTAGAGCTACATTATTGTGTCTACTACTCTATATTCGTATGCCAACAACGCAAGTAATCTAAGGGATAAACTAATCTTAGAACTCCTTCGGAAGGGCCCCATGAAAGGGAAATTTCTCATAGAGTAATTTGTCTAGAAGAAAAGTAAAGAGAAAACCCCAATCCAAAAAGAACAACGATTGCAAACGATCTTCCTTTTCTTTCACATCCGAAGGCCAACTGACCCCTCTAGAGTGGTTATTATTGGTGAATAACTTCACAAAAAGAGTGTTATTCTAGATTTATCTATATCAAAGAGGTCAAAATAGACCATGATGATCTCATGAAAATATCGTCGAGTATGTTCACTCAATATTGTTGGATCTCCATTGATCACCCTAGGCATAGTGATGTTACTCATCTTGGTATTAAGTTCCATTGACGCTCTTTCTTTTTCAAACCATCAACTAAAGTATGGTATAGATGGATTGAAATATCTTTTAATGGGTCTCATCCCTCAAACATTTTGTCTATTATGTCTTAACCAGCATTTAAAGAGAAATGATTCATAGTAACCACTTGATTTCTTGCCCTTGCATATAATCCTTTGCTATGACTCCAACATGGTGTAAGACCTCTCGACTAGGTGGGAATAGACATTTCATGTTATTGAAGGTAGGGATAATGGGTTTTGGGATCTTTTGAAGCTTCACCATCATCTTATGCATTGAAGAAATCTCAAGGATTTTCTTGGTCAAAGGTCTGGTTTAATATTTATTTTCAAAAGGCTAGGCTTGACATATGCTAAATGTTGGAGAGCATCAATGATCACTTGTGTCTCCCCTCCCTCTCCTATCACATGGATATTGTCATGTCAAGTAATGACATGATTTTTATATATCTTAAGCCCTTTAATTAAAGGTAAGGAGACTCTACGGTTCAATGGCAATGCCATATCTTTTTCTCTCTTCTTCGTTGGACACGGAATCTCACTCACCTACAAGCAATATTTTTTTAGTCCTACCTCCACTATTTTTTTTTTTTTATAAAGGAAGTTCGGCCTTAGCCTAATCTCCCGGACTTTAATTATATTAAAGAGAAAAAGTTACAAGTGAATGGGACTAGTGCCCATGGGACCCCCCGAATCCCACAACGCAGGGGAGGAGTCTGGCAAGCTACAAGGCATTACAAATGAGGTGGATAACATTACCATCACCCTCATGTGGGGCCCATTTGGGTTTCAACTTGTTGTTTTCCAGGAGATAAATACAGTGATGTCTAAACGGTGGTGAACTCTTGACTCGGGAGATTCTTTTACCAAGGAGAAACAAGGATTTCTCGATCGACCATTCCTTAGGAGTTTGGTCGAAATTGACGGCACAACGCTCTCTCCAAATCTTCCAGAGAGCCTCGCCTCTGATGGCATTCCATAGCCTCGATGAGCATCCGATCGCCTCACCCAACATCACTTGTTGCCAGTTGATTTGACTCGTTAGTCTCAAAACTCAGGACACGTGATGCCAGACAACACGGGACTTGGGGCAGTCAAAGAACAGGTGGGCTAAATCTTCGATGCACCGATGACAACGCTTGCACCATGGCGGCACACCACAGATTTTGTTAGCCCTTGCATTGGTCCAGATTCCTTTATGCAAGACCTGCCACATGAGAACGGACTTTTTGACCTCAATTAGGGGGTGCCAAAGAGACATGAATTTTAGCTCCCACCGAAGTTTGGTCCAAGCAAGGCACCAACTCTTGTTAAGGGTGTGGTGAACATCCACATCCCCTCTGAAGTTCGGGATTCTGGACAGCTTCTTACCATTGCTCCATTTGAGGCCCTCCGAGCAAGGAGGATCCAGACCGCAGAGAAGGCGGGTAGTAGAGCGGTCCCAGGCTAAACACCTGCTTTGAAGAAGAGTCCATTCCTCAAAGGTAATGCTAAGTCTCGGATCCAAATCTTCGAACCTAATCCACTGGCGGGTCTCTTGTTTCCAGAGCTGTTTCCACTGTTTGAACCCCTTGTTCCATAACCGCCTTGCAGTTTGGAGGTTCCAAGATTCCACTCCCCGAATGCCACTGATCGGGAACCAGATAGAGTCATTTTGTCTTATGCCAGCTGCCCACTTCCAATCATCGCTGATTCTGATGAACTGTTTGGCCTTGTTCCAATTCTTCCATAAGGAACACACGAGGCTAGAGCCTTTAGGGCAGACTGGGTGGGGGGAGAACAAAAGCGTGAGAATCCCTATGTCCTTCCAACCAGGGAGGCCGACAAAGGTAAAGTCTTCCGTGTTTCTGAAGATCAATTTAGCCCAAGAGGACTCCCTATTGCTCAAGGCCTTGATAAGCCATTTAGCCGCCAGTTTGTCAGCTAATCCAGCAATATCCAAAATACCCAAGCCCCCTGAGTCTTTAGGGCTAATGCAAGTTTCCCATTTGATTTTGGGAACCCCCCTTCTGTTGGGGTCCCCAGTCCAAAGGAAGTTCCTGCAGATTCTTTCTACTTTGGCCAAGTCTGTCTCCTTAGGTCTCCAACACGAGATAAAGTAAATAATTGTAGACAACATAAAGGTGTTAATAACCATAGCACGTCCTGCCAGGTCGACTTGCATACCTTTCCATTGATTCAGCTTGCTATCCAACTTGGATAGCACCCAGTTCCATCGTTGGTCCATTGAGATATCGAAACCCATCGGAATGCCGAGGAGGCGGAAGACTTGACCGCTAGGGATAACTTGACACCCCCGATCCACCAACAATTGGGGAGTAGGCCCGCTGATCGCTCTAAAAGCAGTTTTAGCATGGTTGATTTTTGAGCCTGATGCCATACAAAAGGTGTGGAGGCACCACCAAAACACCTCAATGCTATTTATATCGTTATGCACAAAGGCATTCATGTCATCAGCAAAAAGTCTCACAACCATTTGGCCGTGATTTCGAGGTAAGGAGAGACCCTTGAGATTGCCGGCGTCTATGTGATGCTTTAATAGGCAGCTGAGTCCATTTGAGGCGATAGCGAATAGTAAAGGAGCCAGAGGGCAGCCTTGCCTAATTGATCTTTTTAAACGAATGGGCTCAGAGAGCTTACCGTTGATGTTTATTCTGGTTGAAGCATTTCCAAGAAGCGTGGAAACCATCTTCGTAAACTTTTGGCTGCATCCAAGGTCTTTCAATGATTGAAGAATAAAGTCCCATTCCAATCTGTCATACGCTTTGTCGAAGTCGATCTTAATGAAAACTAGATCTTGAGGAGACTCCTCAGCAAAAGCAAGGCCTTCCCAAATATCAATAATTGCTTCAAGTATAGATCTACCTTTGATAAAACCTTTCTGGTCCTCGCACAGCCATGACTTTAAATGACAGGAGATTCTGTTGGCGATAACTTTTGCAATTATCTTGTATCCAGTTTGGAGCATGGTAATCGGACGCCAGTTTTCAATTTTGTTCTTATCTCCCCGTTTGTGGATTTACTTGATGACGCCATTATTCAGGCACTCAGGGAGGGCACCGAAGGAGAGAGCCTCTTGCCACACGAGGCGCAGGGAGGTGGCCACCTGAAGTTTGAAGGACTTAAAGAACTCATTGGTAAGGCCATCTGGACCCGGACTTTTCCCATTGGGAAGGGCATCAATAACCTCGATAATTTCATTCTCGGAGATGTTAGCATCCAGAAGAGCAATCAAGTTCTGTGGGATTCTGGTTTGAGCAACCCTTGAGATGGTTGCCATGGAGTCGCGCCTGTGGGGGGAAAGAGGAGTCGAGACCCCGAGAAGGTTAGTAAAATGTTCGACGATGATAGTTCTATTCTCCATTTCCGTGCAACATTCAGTTCCATTGTTATCGACCATTAGGGGGATGGAATCCCTAGCTTGTTTCCTTTTGAGGATGTTACACATCTCTTTCGTTGGTTTGTCCGCCTTCCCTGCCCACCACTCTTTGAAGAAAATTTGGAGATTTTTCCTTTGGACCTCCTCCTCTAATCTTAGCCTACCCCTGATTTTCAACAGACCCTGTTGGCAATGTAGCTTACCTTTGTTCACCTCTTCTTCAAGCCGTGAGAGTCTCCGGTACACCATTTCTCTTCTTTTCTTTCGAATTCCTCTTATAGCCTTTTGAGTCCTGATTAGAATTTTACGAGTCCTTTCTACCGCGTTTCTCCAACACTTAGCCGGTTCATTACAGTAAGCAAAGGCTTCCGTCCACACCTCAGAAATTTCTTGGTGGACAGAGGGGAGGGAAAATGATGTCTGACAAGCCTGAAACCAAGGAGCTTTCTGGAGCATGGGAATTGGTTTGAAGGATAGAGTAATCGGATAGTGGTCTGAGATAGTGAGGTCCATGTGTTGAGAAATCGAAGGAATACCCCACTGAAGGATGGTGTTCTGGTCGATGTAGCATCTATCAAGCCTTGCTTTCCTCAAAGAGTCCCCCGACTGGAGATTAGACTAGGAGAAACCCTGGTTGTCTTTCACTTCGACCAGGTCGAGATGGAGCTTGATTTTATCCCAAATCTCTTTCTCCTGACCGTCAATAATTTTCCCTTTGTTATTCCATCGGTCTTCAGGAGATTCAACCATGTTGAAGTCCCCACAAATCAGAACATTGTGTGAAAGGGAGTCAAGGGAAGCCCAAGTATCCATTCTATCTGTTTCCCCATTGGGGGCATAAATTGAGACCACAGTGAACTGGAAAGGAGACCCGAAAGAGGCAGCAATCCAACGATGATTCCGACCTTCAAAAGTCGAGGTCACATTGTTAGACAAGGCGTGACTAATACCGATAGAAGCACCCCCTGTCCCTCTAGGGTGAGAAGTGGAGAACCAAAGGTGGTTCGGAGAAATGCATTTAAGCCGTTTTTGTAGATCCTCACCGTCGATTTTAACCTCTTGTAAGCAAATAAAGTCAGGGGCGAAGCACATGTCTTTGAACCACTGGCCAAGAATCAAAGCTCTTGACGGGTCAGACAGACCCCTAACGTTTAGAGATGTGAATTTCATTAATGATGGTTGCCCTCTTTGAGGGGAGGGACCCGATCTTTTTTCTTCTTGTGGTCTTCTTTTTTCTTCCCTACTTCTTGACTTAGGATCCTACTCTTGAGGGGGCTCTTCCAAGGCATGCCGGAAGGTTGTTTACCTTTAGGCTTGGACTTTTGTTGCGGTAGTCTTGGAAAGCATACCGGGAGGGTAGGGCCAAGAGCGGAGCTTTCGCTATCTGGGTTGTCTTCATTGCTGGTAGTAAAGCCTTCCTCTTTACTCGTGGTGTAGCCTTCTAGGTTATCTTCTTTGCTGGTAGAGCACCCAAGTGAATTATCAGTGGGGTCTTCTTCCAAGAGGTTGTCCCCTGGGAAATCGAGTTCATTAATCTCTTTTTCTAGGTTATAGTATATGTTATTCGAGGGGGCAGCTGTCGTAGCATTCCTTGTTTTTGATCTTCGAGGGCTAACTTTCCTCTTGTGTCTCACTTCAGTGAAACCTTCTGAATCCGTCTCAGCAACGCGAGTTCCCTCTTCTTCCTCCATTGGATGGGGATGACCCCGAGTGTCGTTTTGGGGGATAGGGTCTAGGGTCTCATCTGGTTTAAGCTTGTTTTTATTGGTACTTTTCTTCAGTGGGCAGTCTTTGATCCTGTGACCTTGAAGCCCACACCGGAAGCACGCGTTTGGCAGATTCTTGTAAGTAACCTCTTGTGTCCAGGTCATACCATCTCCATAGTTTATGGAGATCTTCGAAGGAAGGACCTGGTTCAGGTCTGTTTCAACGCAGATCTGAGGATGCCATCTAGCATTGAAAGAGTGTTGAGCTCCATCGTAGATCAACCCCCCAACATCCTGTCTTGCGGCCATCGGGCGACCGATCGGTGAGACGATTTCACAAAGAAATCCATACATGAAGAAAGGCAGATTGGGAAGCTCCACCCAAAGCGGGTAACGAAGAGGCTTTGATCTGTTCGGGACAAAGTTTGGGGTCCACTTAAAAAGGCAAAGGGTGGACCGGCCCACTTGCCAGGAGCCGGCTTGCAGGGCTTGGAAAGCCATCTCTTCGTTCTCAAAAATAAGAAGCAGGTGATTCGCCGGCAGGAATTGACATTTGGACACAATTAGGCCTCGTGGGAACCACTCCTTGCGAAGCCAAGTTCTCACACTATCAAGAGAGGGCCTGGGGCCAAACATTTGACCGATCAGGCAAGTTTTCTTCAGTTCTTCCTGCTTTGCCGCCACCGACTCCTTGCATAAAGAGACCTCTGGAGGCGCGACGTCCACTGGGACAGATTCCAACTCAAGGGGGGACACGGCCTGAGGGGGAGCCACAAAGTCCATGACCAAAGCTTGAATGAGCAAACGGAAACCCGCTTAACAGCACGACACTCCCCACGAGAAAGGAGCAAGATTGCGAATTAATCTTACTCAAGGAACTCTCTGCCTTCTTTTTCCCTTTTACTTTTTTTCTTACTTTTTCTCTTTTTTTTTTCTTTTCTTTTCTTTTTTTTTTTTATTTTATTTTTTACGAGACGGTAGAGACAACAGGAACTAGAGGTACTAAGGGTGGGAAATCAAAAGAGCACTTAAAAGAGATCGATAAAAGGAGCCTATTTTCTTTCGAATCATTTTGCTTTAAAAGAAGTGGTCGTAGCCTCTTAACTTCTCTGTCTAGTGAAATAAGTCCTTTCACTTTCTTTTAAAATAGAGCTTTCTCCGTCTTTTCCTTAGACTTTCCCTGTCTAAAGAGACCACTGCGATAGAGCATTAAACTCTCAAAAGACGCGAAGAGCTGCCGGCAAGCCCAGAGAACTGTCCCCCCCCCCAACGCTGCAGGTATGCAATGCTGGATGGAAATATATATAAAAATAGAAATATGCCTGCCTACCACGTCACCATCGCCCACCCATCGCGATGGAAACAGATCGTACCATCGTGAGGAACCCTAGGCACAGCCGTCGTGAGGAGAACTGGACCATCGCGATGAGAGCTGGACCTTCATTGTCGCGATGGTGTAACCTTGGGAGTCGTGCCCCGCGCGAATGAAATCTTTTCCGAAAGTGTAGCACAGGGACGATGGGCTTGAGCCACACCGTCGCGATGGGCTACAAGCCACACCGTCGCGATGGTTATACGATGCACACCTTTTAATGCGATGTCAACGTGGAGCGCGATGGTACCACAACAGGACCGTAGACTGAAGCATCGCGATGGGGACCCAAAGTGGCAGCCTCGCGAACCAGCGAGGGAAGGTCGCGAAGATGGTAGCTACTCAAAAGGGATTCGAATATTTTGAGGAATGAATGTTACAAGTGGGTATGATGGCCATGTGAGCCTTTTCCCATGCATTTGCGGCTTTCTGCATGTGACCTGAGCTCTTATGTGTGGTAAGATCACTTTCACCAAATTTTCGATTCGTGTTTTGTCCTTATATGTTGCGCGTATAATCATATGAAGAGCTTTTAACTCAGCATATTTGGATCTGAAAAAAGGGAGGTTATCTCTGATATCCAAGGACATATAGCTCCTAGAAGTTGTGCAGTGTACTGAACTTCGACTTCAAAGAGAGAAAGAGGGGACGATTCATTTGAAATAGAATAAAGACACATCGAGGTGCATATGCGAGCACAAACACACACACCGAGACACACACACACACGCACCAAAGAAGTAACTGCATTTTTTCTTTTGGGAAATTAGAATTCTTTCAATTTTTCTCTTTTGGAAACTTAGAATTCGTTGATATTTTTTCATACATCGCTTCAAGAAAAGATTCATAACTTTCTCTAATCTCATCCAAATGATGAGATTTAACATGGTATAGGTTACTGTTTTCAAGAGATTTGAAATGGGTAGCTAAAATATATAAGGGGGCTGGTGCAAAAAATTAATAGAGACCATTTAGTTTATTTCTTTGATTCTAAAAGAGATGTGTTGTCAATATACCCAGGCTCACTATTTTGGCCATAATATTTTCATACGATATCTAAATTGATAAATTTATACTCGACAAGATTCCACACTTCACGGGATCTCTTTGGAGATTTTATATATATTTTGATCTCTCAAACCTACCCATAGAACGTTTTAGTTGGGACGTTGAATAGTCAGCAATGTTTATAGAAAGATATTTGTGATCATCTATGATATTTATCACTTTTTAATCACATTTATTATCACTTGCAAGTTGAATAAGTTCACTATTGCATCTTTGTATAGATTTTCTCTTGTGTTTTAATTTATTTTTTGAGGTATTGAAGTGAGAAGAAAACTAACTCTAACAGAAATCATACCTTCATGAGGGTTTGTAGTGCCCATCATTATGCATTGGAAATATTTATTTCATTCAAGATTATGGAATGAAGATAAAGTATCTTACTTGCCACTAGGATTATGCCTCTGATTGATTATTGTTATTTTTATTTCAGTTCTATTTCACTTGGGAAACAGTTTCAAAATTTATGTAACCACATGCTCTCATATGAGGTAAAGAGATTTGAGACATGGTTTTTGAGACAAAAGTCTTATACATCTTCTTGAAGTACCAGTAAATTTGGATTCTTTTGAAGTAATTTTAGTATATAAGAAGATGAATGAGTGTGTACATACATAGATTATCATCAGTAGAGCATATGCATGATTTCCTTTGAAGAAGATCTTTGTTTCTTCACATCTCCTGAACATTAAGATAAGTAGGAGTTTGCTAAAAACATGATCAAGTTAGTGAATTCTAAGATTAACATTAATAATTACATTGTACTTACACAAAGCGTGTCAAATAGTAAATAATCATTTTCATAGTCATGCATGTGTAAGAGAAGGTTTGAGCGTAGGTTCCTCAAGGGCAAGCAAAAATGTTTTGAAGTGAGATGTAAAGAGTCACATAGATGAAGTGACTAGTAGAAACAACGTGAATCCATGTCAAACATTCATTTTTATGCATCAATGTTGTAAGAATTTTGAGATTCATGAGCACATGAACAGCTCTTTGTGGGAGTATATGTATATGTAGTTGATATACAATTCTATTCCTATGGAGCACGTTAGTCCTATGTTTACGATCATCCATACAATTATCACATCCATGCATGTGATTGTTTACGATAAGAGTTGATTAGTGCTAAGAAGCACAATGATTAGAATAACATTCATTGATGTACACCTTCACTGAAACTAAAAAGGGGATACTGTCTAATGAATCCATTTTCGCAAGGTGATTTGCATAATGCATTATTTTTAGTGCTGACATAGCTGGCCGCGGATGCACGTCCAGAAACTGGTCGCACGGCCAAAGATAGTGATCATACAAGGAATATATCGAGTCGACACATTTTCATTGAAAATTTGACATTCCATTTTTGTCTATCGTGAGTTTTTCACAGATCGTCCAAGCAGCTTATGCTGTGTGACATGGTTCTCATTACTGTATATTATTGTGCAATTTTATGGGGATGCAATTTCTGCGCTTTCCACGCGCAGATAGCTCGAGAGCACGTCGGGTCCTCTGTAAGCGGAAGGTTCAAGTATATCTGGTTATTATAATTCTCATTGCTCGTGACAGTTCATCAAGGCGGTGACACGTCTGTTATAGATACGAAAAGGCGTTTAAATGCTTGCCATTATTATCCTGTACTGCCGATGCAAAAAGTAACGATGAAGATCATCCTAGTCAGCTCGACCGAGTCCCGAGGCCGTGAAATAAGAAGGAAGAGGCAACAAAGCTCAGAGACACGTCTCGAGTGCATGATCACAAGAAGCAATGTTAGTTTTCTCCAGATGCTCTTTTCTGGTTTGTGCTTACATAGCTCGACGCCGCTCTGTTCGGCCTTCAACACTCGGACCGCAAATTAAGGGAGGGGCCGACAGATTAAGGGAGCGACAAACGTCCTGGACACATGTCGAATGTATCTTAGGTGGCTGCCGCTCTGATGAGAATTTTTCTTTTCAGAGATCTAGAGAAATCAAAATGAGTGTTACATTCTAAGGGAGAATTATAATAGACTGTAGCTTTAGGAACAATAGGGGGCGTATTTTCTGTATTCGCCACGTGTCCAACTTATCAATTTTGAAAAAGCAAGGTAATTTTCTTCCACATGCGCTGTTCTATTTTGCTTACATAGCTGGCCGCTGCTCTGTTGAGACTCGGACACTCGTAACAGTCCCCGTTCTAAGGCACATCGGGAGCTCACAGATGTTTCGTATTTACAGTCTGGAGAGACAATGCGGAAACAGAACATATCCTTACGCGCAAGATCATGACATGGCTATCGGCTGATTTCTACTTTGCTCCCTTCCAAATATATCTGGTTAGTAGCCTTACCGAGGTCCAGGAAGATGGACAAGTCGGAATTTTCATTTGGGTGCTGAATCTTTACATTGGACGAAGAATATGGAGATAAAAGAGACCAAAATATTGAAGAATAAATTCAATCTTTTAGACTACCCGGGAAGGAGGAGAGGGAAATAAATCAAGTCGAGATATTGATGACGACAAAGATCCAGAGAACTATTTCATAGGTACGAAGGACAATCACAAACACTATACCACTAGCAAAGGAGATAACTAGATAGTGAGAGCTCAGTTATTCTGTCTAAGATGATACAAGGGGCAAGGTTTCTATGAAAGCTTGCCTAGTTGGGACACCAATGCAAGAAACTAAAAAATTATGACCATCACGTGCTAGAAAGATGGCTCTCCTCCAAACTTTACCCTTGTATATATAGCTGCTCGAATCAATGAGGACCAAAAATGTAACAAGACTCCAAAAGTGCATGTGCAATCTCTTGCACTAATTTAGTACCTTCCACTAGAGTCTGCTATTTGATGGTGTACTTCCCATATGAGTTAATAAGTCCCACTAGACTCAAATTAACTCACCTTCACTTTAGCTATAAGGCTCTATAGCTCATTGGGAAAAATGCTCTCCTGATGCTCCCCATTGGGGTTGAACCCAAAATCTCCTTCTTCACAACCTTGAGACTTAAACACTAGGCTAAGTGAATCACTTGCTTAAGAGAGCACATGAACTTATGCTTAAATCTAGGTTGGAAATCTTTGGTCATACATGAGGGATGAAATGATGTCTGGTTTCAGATCTGTCTAAATGGGGTGGATCCTTAGCTTATTGACTTAATTTATTACAATCTCCCACCTAATGGGCATTTTACACAGTGTACAAGTAACTAGCAAGATCATGAATGAAGTAACCCCCATCGGACGACAACACTACCAAAAGCTATCACGTGCTAGAGCTTTATTCAAGCATCTTTTCCAATGGTCATACCGATAATGGGATGTGACCATTAATATGCCAAGCATCAGTATGCCCCTCATATGTTGTAATGGAGGCTTGAATCCCATAAAGCAGTATCTTATCGAAGTTGCCAACGAATGGCACTCATTTGGAGAGTCATAACCAAACATGTTTTTCAATTGCGCTATCGTGAAATTTTGATGACTACATGGAAGTTTCCTGAAGCCATCGAAACCCTTCGAAAATGCAAAAGTCTAAGCCTTAATCGCCTCAATAATGTATTTTTCCAAGACCTCAAAGATCTTATGGTGATACTACTTTGTTTGGTTAAGTGAGAGGCTATGAGCTTTGGTGCTCTATGCATGAACGAAGGTTTAATCAAGTTCATCCACAAGAAAAATGAAACATGAATAGAATAGAAATATGTACATGTATTATCATACCTAAGGACACGTACAAGCCTTTGCCAATACTCTATTCTGATAGGTATATCGTTTGCCCCTTTGCTTTTTTCCATCACTATTGATAAACTCAACTACCTAGTTAGAAGTCAAATGCACTTGGGGTCTCTCCCTCACTCATGTTCAAGAGGAGATGCTTCTTAGACTCTTCCAATCTAAGGCTATTTCACATTGAACATTTGCTACAGGGTTGAAAGTGTTGGCGCTATACCAATCCGCCTAACCTAAGCTGTTCAATCAGGTGAATCAGGTTTAATTTTGTCAAAGCTTTGCGTACGGTTCAATTATATTAGTATCCTTTTTCTCGCAATAATTAAAAATTCACTAAAAACAAATTTTTTAGTTGTGACTTTTCTTTTTGAAGAAAGAACTGACGTCAAAGCTCCCAGAGACGTGTCGATGTATTATTTCAAGAGACAATGTGAGTTTCTTCCAGTTTTCCTCAGCTGGCCAGTGGCCACTAGTTTTAGTGATCACTAGCTTTAGTGCTTACATAGCTGGCCTCTAATGCACGTCCAGCTATTTGTCCAAGTAATGTATCCAATCGATACATTTTCATTAAAAACTTCACTCATGGTCCTGACAATTCATCAAGTAGGATCAGTAGTAGCCGTGATCATCTGCACCGACACCTGTGCTCATTCTACCGATGCGCAAGCTCACCATGAAGATCAATCATCTCGACCGATACCACGAATGAAGGAACAGACAACAAAAGGTCCCCGACACGTATCGAAGGTACCATCTTTCAAGAAGCAACGTAGGTTTCTTCCAGATGCCCTGTTCTGGTTACTAGCTTTGTGCGTACATAGCTGGCCGACGTATTTTAAGGGACCAGGGGGGCGACACATTTTCTGTATTTACAGTCTCGACTCACTCTAGAGAGAGAATACGGAAACAGATCATATCTTTAACCTGCAGATCATTGCGTGCATTTCGGCATAGTATTTTGTTCGGAGTTGTTCTTTGCGTAGAAGGTGTTTTTGACAACTTACTATTTCTACTTTGCTCTCCTCCAAAATATCTCTAAATCCAAACTTTCACCTGCTTAGTAGTGATTAGATTAAACAAAGAAAAAAGTTGCAGAATCCATTGTTCTATAGCTAAAACGAATAGGATATTGTTTTACTCGTTAACTAGTAGTGAAAGGGAAACATGTGGATGACATTCTAAAAGGGAAACATGTTGTAATATACCCATAGGAAGATATTATTGGATAGATAGTCTTTTGAGGCGATTTGCATTATGTTCAAGGTAATCAATAGCCTACGTGTTGATATATGTGGAAGAGTGTGAAATCATACGATTATATGTTAAAATATAAGCAAAGCAAAAACTAGAAATAAAAAGTAGAACGTAAATCACGCATAAAGTTAGGTTAAACTAAGGAAAAAAAAAGGCACTCGTGAGAAGATCTCGAATCTCTATTTTTATTTTGTCTCAGCTCCCGATCAGGGCATGCTTGCAGCGGTATTGTAGACCCAGATAATATAATGCGTGGAGCGCACGCATGTACATAGTCACTCCGTCCTTTTTGTTGGTTTTGATGTTCGTTTCGCATTCCGATCATATAGATAGTCCAGCTCTCATCAAAGAGATTTTTTGCTGCAAATTTTCATGCTGACAGATGAGATTGCTACGTTGGTTTTCGTTAGATACTCATGTTTTGCAAATGTACAGAGTTTTAATGTTCTCGTTGCAGCGGAAAATGTTGATGTAATGAGATTGTAGGAAATATAATTTTCTTGCTATGGAATCCGGGGGGGGGGGGGGGGGGGGGGGGTCAGAAAGGGTTTCTGAAAATACAGAATCAACTCAGGAAGGAATGGACAGCACTGGCAGAAGCGTCAGCTCGCAAAAGACTTGTTGAAGATGATTCAATGGAGCACGATATGGTAAATGGGTCCGCAAGAGTTAGGCCTCATCATTCCGGTAGTCTAAAGAATGTTCAGATATTTTTCTCTGGGGTCAGCAATGGTAATTCCTGTGATTCCGATCATCATGTTGGGGACATGAAACGTACCACTGAAGCTACTCATGAAGCAATTCACCAGAATGACGAAGGCGTGAATCTGTATGATGAGGCTCTGCATATACCCGAACAAAAAGCTATCTCAAATGGAAAGTCAAGGTCGCCAAATGGGTTGCCTGTTGATTTTGGAAGTTGAAATACTTCTAAGCATATGACTCTTCAACAGCATCTGCATGATTTCATACGTCAAAGAGAGCAACTTAAGAGGTTGGAAGCAGAATTAAGAGCTCAGTTTATTGCAAGATCTGAAATTATGAGGGTACAAAGTAACTTCGATGAGCAGAGCACGCAGCATGCTAGTGTTGTTTCTAGTCTGCAGGAGCAATTGCAAGAACGGGATCTTAGGTTACTCGAATTGGAACAAAAACTTGAGGATCAAGAACAACAAATGCATGTGAATCAAAAGGAGGCAAGTGAAGCAGTAAATTAGGTATGGGTAAAAGATGGGCTTCTCCGTGAACAGAGCAATGAGCTTTCAACATTACGCCTCGAACAAGAGACTTTGTTGGCAGAGTAGAAACCAAATTTATCAGAGTTTGAAGAAGACACGGCAGAACTCATGTCGCAACTTCAGGATCTTAAAGAACAACTGCATGAGAAGGATCGTCAGTTGCATGAAAGCAATGAGAGACATCAAAGTGCCCGAGAAACGCTTGCTTCAAAGGAAGAACAATTACGAGAGGCTTAAGCTTGGGTTCAACGAGCATAAGGGCTTGATGTTTGTTTATGCAAATGCACACAACTCATTAAATTCTGAGCTTAGGGATCAGCATGAACAGATCAGTCAACTGTGGTTGGGGTAACAAAGACAGGAAATTCATAATGATGCTGAAACTGAGATTTGATGATAAAGCAAAGATCGAGATTGCGAAGAAGTGAACGTGCAAGGATCCTCTATCTACATTCAAGGAGATTCAGAAGAATGATTGAGGAGAATGTGATTGAGAGTGAGAGTACGAGTGAGAGTGTGATTGAGAATGAGATTGCAACTATTATTGTATAATCACATGATTATGATTATGATTATGATTCAGATTGCGATTGTGAGTGAGAGTGTGATTGAGAGTGTGATTGAGAGTGCGAGTGTGAATGTGATTGTGATAAGCTCGGGGGTGGTCAGGAGGTCGAGGCTTCATCAAGAAGCTATTTTCCAAAGCTAATGTATCGAGAAGAAAGAAGTATGATTGAGAGTGCTATTGTTGTATCCAGAAGCTATTGATGTATGTGGAATCGAACATGTTTAATTCACAAGATAAGATTTCTATCTATTGATATATATATATTTTGAGTGAAACTCTTGATCTCATTTGTTCTTTTGATAATAACACTAATGTTTGCAAATGTCTTTTGTATGTCCGAGTATTCATCTCTATGGGCTGGATGAGGAATGCTACACATGTGGATGACATGTGTCAAACAATTGGGGATACTTAGCGAGGAACAATATATTCAAGATGCCACATTAGCTAAAGAAGTCTTTGTAATCTTTAAATAAGTGGAGGAGACGAAGGGGTCAAACAGACGATCGTATAATTTTCCTCCTTTCTTATTAGTTTTTAGGTCTCTCATACTCACAAACAACGAATGTACCTCCCTTCGCTAAAGAACTCTTTATAATCTTTACATAACTGGTGGAGACGAGGGTTTTTGATAAGATACAAACATTGGTTTCAGTTTGAAGGTCCCCATAATATATCATGTAGTACATAGTCGTTTTTTTTACAAAATGTGGGGAAATACTTTTTCGATGTAAGTGGATATACGTACCCATTATGGCATACATGTTGTTGAACTGCTTTCAATCTAAAATAGGTAAGCAATCATCTCTGAGTTATTAAATTAGAGAGATTAAAATCAGCGTTTTGAATTTTTACTATATCATTAACCATACATCCGTATGGACGGAAAAGGAAAGAAATAAAAGATAACCAAAATGACTAAGTTGAAAGATTATCAGAACTAAGATCCATCTTCGCCTTACCATCGGCTCACGCTAGAGCCATTTTTTTATTTCGCCTAATCCCATCCCATCTAGGAGATAAACCTCAATCGATAAGGATTGGTAGTATCCCGAAAATAGTAATCTTTTGGACTTTTTTTTTGAAGAGACAGGAAGTATATTAAAAATGGAATGTAAAGATGTACAAAGGGCAGAGATGCCCCCACCTCAATGAAACAACAGCAAGCCAACAGAAGGCCAACCTCAGAGAGGTTTACATGGACTTTGTCTCATTCATAAATTGTTAAAAGAAAGCCTCTTTTCTAATCAGTTCAGACAAAGTTTCTTCATGATTAGCATAAGCTTTGTTTGTTTGGGATCTGAAGACCAATGATCTCAAAACGTTCTAGATGCAATCATTGTTAAGATGTGTGATTTCATTGCACAAGCGATCCTGGTTTAGGAAAACAATGTTGAGATGGAGGAGATCAATGGACCAAATGCTCAGAGCCTAACTCTCATGGCTCTATCAAGGTCCCAAGGAGATGGAGGAGAAGTCTTGATTGTTCATGTGGATGTGCTGTAGTAAATATAATCATAAGAGCTACCATAGATGGATCTACAAATCCAATCTCATGAGGATCAAAGAAAAACCTTTTCGATGTTTGAAATCCTTTGTGAGAAAAAAAATCATTATCTATTTCATTTACAAAGTCTTTTGATCCTATTTGAATCTAATTAAGAATTGCTTTAGTGAATTCGTGTACTATCCTTTTTCTCTGTGTCATAATGGTGGCTGAGTATTTGCTCCTTTTATGAGCTCATTACTACCGTTTGGATGTGGAATCACAATCATTTTTACCTTTTTATCAGAATTTTTATACTTTCTCTCCACACAAACTCCATTATTATCAAGAGTATTTCCAAAATTTTCTATTTCCTGGCATACATAGCAATCGAATGTACATAGATTCTGCAATCCATTTCTCTTTCATTCATAAATTCTTTCAAGTAAAAAATTCTGTAAGTGAAAGATACGTCATTAAAGATCCCAAAGATTTGTTCATCATGATTGAGAACCCTACAACCATAGATGTTTCTTTGAAGATTTGTTAAATACTCTTTTCCCATTTCTTTAATCATGAAAACATCTGAAATTGAAATGAATTATATGAAGAGAATTCTATGAAAACTGATATAAATATATTTACAATCGGGATGCTTTCTTCATCTAAGACTTTATAGTCTGAACTTACGGACCCTCTTTTAAAAACGTTCATTATCAAGGTCATCAAGAATAGAAGTCATCCAAAGAGAAGTTATGTTCCTGACATCATGAATGTAAAGCTTCATAAATTGAATGAATCTCTTTCCATCCTAACTCTGCTTGCCAGCATGGTTGAGCCATTTTCCATGACTCCCATCTCCATCCGTACTCTGGCTCCCCGCATGGTTGAATTAAAGGGGGGCGGGGGGGGGGGGGGGGGGGGGGGGGAATTGTAATCTCCTTTCTCCTTTTCACTAAAATTCTATGTCAAACATGTAATGTAAGCTAATTGACTCTTTCAAGTCCAAAAATTGTTTTGTCACATAACTTCCTTGATCTACTTTTTTGTCAGAAACTCCTCGTCAGAAGACCATGTGAAACACCTAACCCATTGTTTATCAACAATGCCCATAGGCATTTGATAGCTATGTAAATGTATTTGCTTTCCTCTGATTAATCAAGGCGCATCTTCATTTTAATGTGTGCATAGTCTGAGTCATTTTGTCAGCGCCATAGCCATAGCTTGTCGCTCCGCTTACTTAGCCATAGCTTGTCGCTCCGCTTACTGATGCGCAATGTCAATCATCTTGAGCGACACTAGGAAAGAAGAAAGAACAGACGACAAATGTCCTGGACACATCTCGAATGTATCATCTTTCAAGAAGCAATGTAAGTTTCTTCCAGATGTCCTGTTTATCCTCGGACACTTCTAATAGACCGCATTTTAAGGGACAATAGGGGCTGACATATTTTCTGTATCTACAGTCTATCCTACCGATGCGCAAGGTCATCCTCATCATCTCGTTGCCATAGCATGAAAGAAGAAGGAACAGACGACAAACATCCTAATCATCTCGAGGGTACATCATCAAAGACAAACATCCTAGTCACATTTCAAATTTTCAAAAACAATGTAAGTTTCTTCCAGATGCCGTGTTCTGGTTAGTAACTTTGTGCTAGCTGGCCGCACATAGCAGACCGCGTTTAAAGGGACATCCAGAGCTCACAGATCTTTCGTATTTACAGTATGGAGAGACAATACGGAAACAGAGCATAACCTCAAGCATTGTTCAGAGTCGTTGCTGATCTCTACTTTGCGCTCTTCCAGAATATATCCGAATCGAAACTAAACCTGCTTTGAACTGGATTAAACCAAAGATTGCAGGATACATGGTAGCTAAATGAATAGAAGACTATTTTACTAGTAATGTAATAAAAGGGAAAAATGTGGATGGCATTGTAATAGTGTAGGTCTAACGCACTTTATACTCGTCTGTCTGTTCACGTCCAGTCAAACAACCGGGGATAATTAGCGAGGATCAATATATTCAAGAGGCTGCATTAGCTAAAGAAGTTTTATAATTTATAAATAAATGGGGGAGGGGAAGGAGTCAAATAGAAACTCTCCCATATACGGTTTCCTCCTTTCTTAATACCTTTTTAAGTCTTTCATGCTCCCAGACGAGTGCACATGCTTTTGATGAGATAGAGACATAGTGTTCACGTTGAAGGTCCTATAATGTATCATGCAGCTGTCCAAAACCTAGCGAAGAATACCTTTCAAAATCTGGAAGTACGTAATCCTTATTTATAAAATGATGAGAAATAATGTTGTGATGTAAGTAGATATGCGTACCCATTTTGGCATACATCTAGTTGAAATGCCTTCAATCTACAAAAGTTGAACAATCATCTTTGAATTCTCAAATTAAAGACATTCAAACAGACTTTTGGAATTTCGACATTATCCTTAACCATATATCCGTATGGATGGGAATTAGAAAGAAACATAGGTACAGGAAATGAGTAAAAAGAAAATTATAGATTTAAGATCCATCTTCTTCTCACCATCAACTTACTCTAGAGGCATGTTTTACTTCTTTTTATCCCATGCCACCTAGAAGGTTAACCTCAATCCATTAGGATTGGTAATATCCTGAAAATAGTTATCTTATAGAAATTAGCTCATGCCTATCTTGTTAAAATAAATCCTCTTCTCTAATCACTTTAGATGAAGTCTCTTCATGATTGCATAAGCTCTGTTTCTTTGACTTCTTAGTGCCAATGATATCACAACGTTCTAGATGCAATCGTTGTTAAGATCTATGATTGCATTAGACAAGTGAGATGGGGTCAGGAAGACCATTATCGGAGATGGAGAAGTCCAAAGGGACCGAAATTTCAAAGCCTGACTCTCATAGGCTTATCGAGGTCCAAAGAAGATGAAGTCTGAATTTTGATTTGGGTGCTGAATCTTGACATGGATGAAGAATATGCAGATCAAAGATACCAAAATAATGGAAAATGAATTCAATCTTTTAGACTACCCGAGAGGGAGGAGAGGGGAATAAATCAAGTCAAAGTTATTGATGACAACAAAGATCCACATAACTATTCTATAGGTAAGAAGGACAACCACAAAGATTATACCACTAGCAAAGAAGATATCTAAGATAGTGAGAGCTCAATTATTGTATCTATCATATATTCCTAGGCCAACAAATCAAATAATATGAAGGATAAACTTTCTCTATATTGTTATGCCTACAAAGAAAATAATCTCCTGCATAAACTAGTGCAAGAATTCCTCTGGAAGAGCTCCATCAAAGGGAAATCCAACACTCTTCTTCGTCAGAAAGAAGAAGAGCTTAAAAATAAGTAAAGTAAAGAGAAAACCCCATTTCAAAAAGAACAAACATTAGAAATGATTCTTATTTTTTTTAATATTGGAAGGCCAGGTTCTCAATCATACCCAGACCACCTTGTCTAGAGCTGAAAAGGAGATCCAAATTATTTGAGGGGTTAGAAGGAAGAAACTTTATAAAATAATATTTTAGTAGCAAACTTAAGTGAATAAAAAGAGGTTCCACTTCTAAAAAGGACTTATAAAGTTAACGGGCATTCCAAATTATGAAGAGGATGTGAATAGAAAGAAGCTTTAGTTGTTCTTTAAAGATTGGCTGACTAGTGAAGTTCGGGCAAGTATAATTGCAACGTGATTTTCAATCAACATCTTAGGTTCTCAACGATTTCTTTCGCTCAAACGGAAGTTCGACTATAGCCTACTCTCCCCGAATGACATTGAATATCCTTGAGAGTCATAACCAAACATGTTTCACGCGACATCATGCGCTTTTCTGAAAGTCTGTTGACTGCATGCAAGTTTCTTGAAGCCATCGAGACATGTGTGCATGAATGAAGTTGTAATCAAGTTCATCCATAAGAAAAATGAAACATGAATACGAAGCCCAAACCCATGTGAAAGCTCACAAACTTAGTCTATACATCACAAACCTGTGATAAGCGCATGGAGGTCTCATGATGGATGTACTTTTCCATAAATAAAGATGAAGATCAAGTTATCCCAGAAGGTTGAAGATTCCTTATAAGTCATCCAAGATTGTGGTCTTGCATGAAGCCTTCTTGGCTTGCCTTTGAGTTTTCTAGCTCTCATCGTTCCTTTTCACTTTCCTTTTGGTGAAACTTACATAAGAGTGGCCCTAAAGGGGTTTGGCCTCACCCAATGCGTGAGGGTGACCTTCAAGGGCCTCACCTTTCTCCTAAGGGTGAGAGTGATCTCCCAAAGGGGTATGTATGTGAGTATGTGTATGCATATGTGTCTGTATGTATGTATCTATGCATGTGCATGTGTATGTATACATTGGTGTGTGTGTGTACATCTATGTTTGTATATGTGTGTATGCATATGTGTGTGTATGTATGTATGTATGCATATGCATGTGAGTATGCACATGTGTTTGTATGTATATGCATGTGTGTATGTAATATGCATGTGAGTGTGTATGTATATATGTGAGTGAGTGTGTATACATGTGAGTGTGTAGGTATATGTATATATGAACGCATGCATGCATGCATATGCATGAATATGCATCTGTCTATGTAATATGTATGTGACTATGTGTGTGCATATGTGTATGTATGTATGTATGTATGCATATGCATGTGTGTATGCATAGTTGTGTGTTTACATGTATATATGTATATGTGCATATATGTTTGCATATATGTATGCATATGTATATATGTATGTGTGTATATGTATGTATGTATGTGCATGCATATGAGTGTGTACATATATGTGAGTGTGTGTATGTATGTATGTGATTGTGTGTATACGTCTGTGTGTGTACATGTATGTATGTATATGTGTATGCATATGTGTGCATATGTATGTATGCATATGCATGTGTGTATACATGTGTGTATGTGTATGCATATGTGTGTATGTATGAATGCATATGTGTGTGTATGTATGTATGTGTATGCATGTTAGTGTGTATGTACATGTGAGTGAGTATGTATCTCTCTCTCGGTTTCTCTCTCTCCCTCTCCCTCTCTTTCATCTCTCTCTCTCTATCTCTCTCTATTCTCTCTTTCCTTCTCTCTTTCTTTCTCTCTCTCTCTCTCATCTCTCTCTCTCTCTCACTCTATGTCAATAGAGAACAAAACAATCACTTACATCGATGTAATTGTTTGGATCCTAGTTGCTAAAGTCTAGTTAACCTTGTCATTTGGTGAATTCCAAATAATCAATGCCAAAAAGCTCTTGCAAAACTGAGGAGAAGAGAAATAAGAAACGAAAAAATAGAGAGAAAGAGAAAAGGTGCTAGAGTATGTCTGATACTTTATGAAATTCAATATCTAGAGAAAAAGAGTGGTGTGTGTATAAAGACAGAGAGAGGTGTGTGTGTGTGTACAAAATATGCTCACAATGCAGTTCCCGTGTGGAAAGTTGATATTAGCATAAGTGAGTTCAAAATGTGAGCAAATGTTGAATTTTTGCTCTCGGGTCCAGTTAAAACACATCGTGGACATTAGCGCCGATGTGAGGGCCGCTATAGGTGTTGGTATTTCCAAGTAATTACCTATGCACATATTAATGCTCATACCAAGGCATGTAGGGATGCCCACTATTTTTTGATGTGCATACCTATATCGACCATCAAATGACCATAGGTATGGCCTCCATGCTTTTTTCAACTATTCTCAATGGTTATACTGATGCTCAAGGATGACCATCGGTATCCACAACAACGATATACCCATGATATGTTGCAGTGCATTTTTAGGGTTATTATTACTTCAAAAGTTTTATTTGAGCTTGCTTTTTCCTTGAAAGACACTATCATAGTGTCTATGTACAACATTACATACTTTTTCTCCGGAAAATACATAGTTTTTTGTTTAGGACGCCTCTAATTGTGTCAATAGGCCTTTCATAACTCATTTGGGTACTTCTTTTCAAAGTATTTGAGAAACAATCAATTTCTTACATAAGGATATAGTCACTCTCATGGATGCAAGCAATGATGTATTTCATATATTTGTTATTGTGAATATGATGGACGTTTTTAATTACCCATACATGAAGTGAAATGTATTGGTAGCACAAGTTTTGTGGGATATTGTACAAGGTATTGAAATTCCTGTTAATAAATAATATGACAACACATGATGCAAGTGGTATGAAAGATGATGATTTTCAATTCTCCAGTCATAAAGAGGTTCCTCTGGATACTCTTTCCAGTCAAATATATAGAGGTTTCTAGTCAAACCAATGTCATATCGATACTTTTTTCTTAATATAGAAAATCCAAACCTTCGTAGTGAAAATATTAACCAAAAAAAACAAATTTTCTAATATCTTTAAGTTATGGTTATCGTTTTGGCCTCTAGATAGATATATCTATGTATGATATCCAAGGGGTGATGGTTTACTAACCTCTCTTTCTTTATGGGTCATCTTGTTTGCTTCCCTAGTAAGCCTCCTTCATAGAGACATTGCATGCTTTGAGCATGTTAATTTGAATAGGACATCCGAACTTGTGTACGTCCCTATGTTCTCCATCCTTTCAAAGTTGATTTGGACTCTCTTGTTTGCTAGAAATCAATTTGCGCTACTTATTTCGGCTTGGTTGTTGTTATTTAACATACTCTCAAGGGGAGCTTCTTAGTTGTTATCATTGTCACATACTTCTTTTGCGCCTATGATTCTAGGGCTACTAAGAAACTTAGAAAGCCAAGAATAAGAGAATCAAAGAAAAGGATATTTTTAACTTGGAGGTTTAACAAATGTGTGGTCTCAATACATTGTGCGGATATTAATGCACTATATGTTTTATGAGAAACTACATATACAGAAATCTCTAGCAACCCTTTGACATTTTTCATATGCAGTACTGGTAACAATCTCCGGTAAAGATGAGTATGGGTAGGGGAGCAAAAAAAAGGGCTGAAAATAATATTAAAGTAAGAGAATTTCGACTATATCTCCCAGGTCACGGGGCATGTTACATAGTGTATAAAGACCACGCAAAACAAAAATCAAGTGATCCACGTCAACTGATAACAGTTTTTGAATCTATCGCGAGGAAGAGCCTTGTTCAAAGTGAACACGAGAATATCAATAATAAGAAATTTATTATGATCTTAGCCATCCGCGTGGATAAGTTATTAGCAATGCGCATTAATATGTAATTTATAAGTCCACTATCCACAGTCATGTTCAATTCATGCTAAGGGAAAGCAAGAATCCTTCTTTTTCATTTTCAAGTTATATAATCATTCTATTTGACCTATCCAATGTCTTCTATATCTTTATGTTACTATCATAAAACGTGTGTGTATGTATGTATAATATATATATATATATATATATATATATATATATATATATATATATATATATATATATATATATGTATGTATGTGTGTGTGTATTTTCCATTTGGAATGTATTTCTTTTTATAAACCAACTAGCCGTGTGGCGCACTTTTCCATGGAATTCGGTCGCTTTTACCTACCACCTACAGAAAAGTGGCCGTTGATAGAATTTGTAGTGTGTAAATTATGTGCTGATTGAAGACTTTGGATACGTTTCAAGGACATCATTGTCTGGTATTCGCATTTTGACGGAGAATGGTCGAGCTTTATGACGTACTTTGCGTAATCCTATAGGTGATTCTTTTTTTTTTTAAATAAAGGAAGTTCGGCCTTAGCCTAATCTCCCGAACTTTAATTAAAATAAAGAAAAAAAGTTACAAGTGAATGGGACTAGTGCCCATGGGACCCCCCAAATCCCACACTGCAAGAGATATATATACTGTGTTGCTAGAGGGCATTACAAATGAGGCGGATAAATTTATCATCACCTTCATGTGGGACCCATTTGGGTTTCAACTTGTTGTTTTCAAGGAGATAAATACAGTGATGTTTAAATGGTGGAGATCTCTTATCTCGAGAGATTCTTTTACCTAGGAGAAACAAGGATTTCTCGATCGGCCATTCCTAAGGAGTTTGGCCAAAATTCACAGCACATCGCTCCCTCCAAATCTTCCAAAGAGTCTCACCTCTGATGGCATTCCATAGCCTCGATGAGCAACCGACCGCCTCACCCAACATCACCTGTTGCAAGTTGATTTGGTTCGTGAGTCTCAATACTCGGGTCACGTGACGCCAGATAACACGGAACTTGGGGCAGTCGAAGAACATGTGAACTAAATCTTTGATGCACCGATGGCAACGCTTGCACCATGGCCGCACACCACAGATTTTGTTAGCCCTTGCATTGGACCTGATACCTTTGTGCAAGATCTGCCACATGAGAACGGATTTTTTGACCTCAATTAGGGGGTGCCAAATAGACATGAATTTTAGTTCCCACCGAAGTTTGGTCCAAGAAAGGCACCATCTCTTGTTAAGAGTGTGGTGAACATCTAAATCATCTTTGAAGTTGGGGGTTCTGGATAGCTTCTTACCATTGCTCCATTTGAGGCCCTCCAGGCAAGGAAGATCCTCACCGCAGAGAAGGCGGGTATTTGGGCGGTCCCATGCTAAACACCTGCTTTGAAGAAGAGTCCATTCCTCAAAGGTAACTCTAAGTCTGGGATCCAATTCTTCGAACCTAATCCACTGGCTGGTCTCTTGTTTCCAGAGTTGTTTCCACTGTTTGAACCCCTTGTTCCATAACCGCTTTGCAGTTGGGAGGTTCCAAGACTCCACCTCCCTGATGCCGCTGATCGGGAACCAAATAGAGTCATTTTGTCTTATCCGTACCGCCCACTTCCACTCATCACTGATTCTGATGAATTGCTTGGCCTTGTTCCAATTCTTCCATAAGGAACACACGAGGCTAGAGCCTTTAGAGGACACCGGGTGGGGGGAGAACAAAAGCGTGAGAATCCCTATGTCCTTCCAACGAGGATGGCCAACTAAGGTAAGGTCTTCCGTGTTTTTGAAGATCAATTTAGCCCAAGAGGACTCCGTATTGCTCCAAGCCTTGATAAGCCATTTTGGCGCTAGCTTGTCATCCAACCCAACAATATCCAAAATTCCCAAGCCCCCTGAGTCTTTAGGGCTAATGCAAGTTTCCCATTTGATTTTGGGAATCCCCCTCCTGTTGGGGTCCCTAGTCCAAAGGAAATTTCTTTAGATTCTTTCCACTTTGGCCAAGCCTTTCTCCTTAGGTCTCCAACACAAGATAAAGTAAATGATTGTAGATAGCATAAATGTGTTAACAACCATAGCATGCCCTGCCAAGTTGACTGCATACCTTTCTAATGATTGAGCTTGCTATCCAGCTTGGATAGCACCCAATTCCAGCCTTGGTCCATTAAGATGTCAAATCCCATTCCAATGCCAAGGAGACGGAAGACTTGACCGCTAGGGATAACTTGACATCCCTGATCCACCAACAATTGGGGAGTAGGTCCGCTGATTGCTCTAAAAGTAGTTTTAGCATGGTTGATTTTTGAGCCTCACGCCACACAAAAGGTGTCGAGGCACCACCAGAACACCTCAATGTTGTTTATATCGTTATGCACAAAGGCATTCATGTCATTAGCAAAAAGTCTCCCAATCATTTGGCCGTGATTTAGCGGTAAGGAAAGACCCTTGAGATTGCCAGCGTCCATGTGATGCTTTAATAGGCAACTGAGTCCATTCGAGGCGATAGCGAATAGTAATGGAGCCAGAGGGCAGCCTTGCCTAATTGATCTTTTTAAACTAATGGGCTCAGATAGCTTACCGTTGATATTTATTCTAGTTGAAGCATTTCCAAGAAGAGTGGAAACCATCTTCGTGAACTTTTGGGTGCATCCAAGGTCTTTCAATGATTGAAGAATAAAGTCCCATTCCAATCTATCATACGCTTTGTCAAAGTCGATCTTAATGAATACCAGATCTTGAGAAGACTCCTCAGCAAAAGCAAGGCCTTCCCAAATATCGACAATTGCTTCAAGTATAGATCTACCTTTGATAAAACCTTTCTGGTCCTCACACAACCATGACTTTAAATGACAAGAGATTCTGTTGGCAATAACGTTTGCAATTATCTTGTATCCTGTTTGGAGCATGGTAATCGGACGCCAATTTTCAATTTTGTTCCTATCTCCCCTTTTGTGGATTAACTTGATGATGCCATTATTAAGACACTCAGGAAGGGCACCGAATGAGAGAGCCTCTTGCCACAGGAGACGTAGTGGGGTGGCCACCACATGTTTGAAGGACTTTATAAACTCGTTGGTGAGGCCATCCGGAACCGGACTTTTCCCATTGGGAAGGGCATCAATAACCTCGATAATTTCATTCTCGGAGATGTTAGCATCGAGTAGAGCAATCAAGTTCTGTGGGATTCTAGTTTGAGCAACCCTTGAGATGGTTTCCATGGAATCGCGCCTGTGGGGGGAAGAAGGAGTCGAGACCCCGAGCAGATTGGTAAAGTGCTCGACGATGATAGATCTATTCTCCACTTCCGTGCAGCATTCGGTTCCATTGTTATCGACCAATAGGGGGATGGATTCCCTAGGTTGTTTCCTTTTGAGGATGTTACACATCTCTTTCGATGGTTTGTTTGCCTTCCCCGCCCACCAGTCTTTGAAGAAAATTTGAAGATTTTTCCTTTGAACCTCCTCCTCTAATCTTAGTCTTCCCCTTATTTTCAAAAGACCTTGTTGGCAATGTAACTTACCTTTGTTCACCTCTTCTTCAGGTCGTGAGAGTCTCCGGTAGACCGTTTCTATTCTTTTTTTTCAGATATCTCTTATAGTCTTTTGAGTCTTGATTAGAATTTTTCGAGTCCTTTCCACCGTGCTTCTCCAACACTTAGCCGGTTCATTACAGTAAGCAAAGGCTTCCGCCCACACTTCAGAAATTTCTTGGTCTGACAAGCATGAAACCAAGGGACTTTCTGGAACATGGGAATCGGTTTGAAAGACAGAGTAATCGGGTAGTGGTCCGAGATAGTCAGGTCCATGTGTTCGAAAATCGAAGGAATACCCCACTAAAGAATGGTGTTCTGATCGATGTAACAGCTATCAAGTCTTGCTTTCCTCAAAGAGTCCCCCGATTGGAGATTTGACTAGGAGAACCCCTTCATGTCTTTCACCTCGACCAGGTCGAGATGGAGCTTGATTTTATCCCATATCTCTCTCTCCTTACCGTCAATAATTTTTCCTTTGTTATTCCATCGGTCCTCAGGAAACTCAACCATGTTGAATTCGCCACAAATCAAAACATTATGTGAAAGGGAGTCGAGGGAAGCCCAAGTATCCATTCTATCTACTTCTCCATTAGGGGCATAAATTGACGCCACAGTGAACAGGAAAGGGAACCCGATAGAGGCAGCAATCCAACAACGATTTCGACCTTCAAAAGTCGATGTCACATTGCCAGACAAGAAGTGACTAATACCGATACAAGCACGCCCCGTCCTCCTAGGGTGAGAAGTGGAGAACCAAAGGTGGTTTAGAGAAATGCATTTAAGCCATTTCTGGAGATCCTCTCCATCGATTTTAATCTCTTTTAAGCAAATAAAGTCAGGGCTGAAGCACTTGTCCTTGAACCACTGGCCAAGAATCGAAGCTCTTGACGGGTCAGATAGACCCCTGACGTTTAGTGATGTGAATTTCATTAATGATGGTTGCCCTCTTTGAGGGGAGGGACCCGATCTTTTTTCTTCTTGTGGTATTCTTTTTTCCTCTAAATTTCTTGAGTTAGGATCTTACTCATGAGGGGGCTCTTCCAAGGCATACCGGAAGGGTAGGACCAAGTGATGAGCTTTCACTGTCTCGGTTGTCTTCATTGCTAGTAGTGAGCCCTCCTCTTTACTTGTGGTGTAGCCTTTTTGGTTGTCTTCTTTGTTGGTAGAGCACCCAAGGGTATTATTAGTGGGGTCTTCTTCAAAGCGGTTGTCCCCTGGAAAGTCGACCTCATTAATCTCTTTTTCTAGGTTATAGTATATGTTATTCGAGGGGGCAATTGTCGTAGCGTTCCTTGCTATTGATCTTCGAGGGCTAACTTTCCTCCTGCGTCTTACTTCACTGAATCCTTCTGAATCCGTCTCAGCAACGTGAGTTCCCTCTTCTTCCTCCATCGGAGGGGGATGACCCCGAGTGTCATCTTGGGGGAAAGGATCTAGGGTACCATCTGGTTTAAGCTTGTTTTTATTGGTACTTTTCTTCGGGGGGCAGTCTTTGATCCAATGACCTTGATGCCCGCACGGGAAGCACGCGTTTAGCAAATTGTTGTAAGTAACCTCTTGTGTCCAGGTCTTACCATCTCCACAGTTTATGGAGATTTTCGAGGGAAGGGCCTGGTTCAGGGCTTTTTCAACGCAAATCTCTGGATGCCATCTTGCCTTGAAAGAATGTTGAGCACCATCATAGATTAACCCCCCAACATCCTCTCTTGAGGCCATCGACTGACAGATCGGTGAGACGATTTCATGAAGAAATCCATACAGAAAGAAAGGCAGATTGGGAAGCTGCACCCAAAGCGGGTAACGAAGAGGCTTTGATCTGTTCGGAACAAAGTCTGGGGTCCACTTAAAAAGGCAAAGGGTGGACTGACCCACTTGCCAGGAGCCGGCCTACAGGGCTTGGAAAGTCATCTCTTCGTTCTCAAATACTAGAAGCAGGTGGTTTTCCAGGAGAAATTGACATTTGCACACAATTAGACCACGCGGGAACCATTCCTTGCGAAGCCAAGTTCTCACACTTTCAAGAGGGGGCCCAGGGCCAAACATTTGACCGATCAGGCAAGTTTTCATCAATTCTTCTTGCTTTGCCGCCACAGACTCCTTGCATAAAGAGACCATTGGGGGTGCGACGTCCGCTCGGACGGAATCCATCTCAAGGGGGCACACGGACTGAGGGGGAGCCACATTGTTCATGACAAACGAGGGAATAAGGGTTGGCATCTTAATGACCAAAATCCCCCCCCCCCCCCCCCCAAAACCACTTTGAAGCGCGAATGCGAACGAAAAAAGCCTTCAGAAGACACCAACGCGACGAGCACCAAGAGAAAGTTTTTAGATATTTAAGTGATGAGAAAAACTCAAATTGCTTAGGGGTTTTTGAAATTGTTTTTGGAATAAACTTTGGCTTGAAGATCGCCCGCTCTTTTTCTTTGTTAATGAATGGTCATGAGCTCAGCGTAAATGAATTCCCATTGATAATGAATGGTCATGAGTTCATCGTAAATGAATGGCCATTACGAAGGGAAGGGCTTCAGAGAAGGGTGGCAGTCCATCACATATTAAACGCCTCTCAGAATCCACGTTTCCAAGGGCTGAAAAAAGAACGAAGCAAAGTCGGCTGACATTATCCGGAGTAATGAAGCGTGCAGTGTCGCGTCCTTGGTATCGCGATGGTTAACCAGCAGTATCGTGCACGCCTTAGACACACCTTGGAATCGCGATGGTATCGCCGTGGGAGACATGACGATACCACGGTACAAGCCTCCACCCAAGCCTCCACCCAGGGAGGTACCAACGATACCTCCAGAGGATACATATGCATTCATACATACACAAACATATACACACACATGCATACATACATTCACACACATACGTACACACATATTCATACGTATATACATACACATACGTACACACATATTCATACGTATATACATACACATACATATGTATATATTATATAAACTCTCACATGCATACACATAGACATATATGTGTACACCCACATACATACACATGCATACACATTCTCACATACCTATTACATACACACATGCATATTCATGCATATGCATGCATGCATACATACATATACATATGGAGTCACATACACATACACCCACACTCACATACACATACATGCATATAAATACACACACATATGCATACACACATGCATACACACATGCATACATACACACACATATGCATACACATATATACATACATACATGTACACATGCATACATACATGTTTTAGGATTAGAGTTTTGGGCTTTTACATACATGAACACATGCATACACACATATACACATAAACGCACATACTAGATATACACATACACATATATGTACACATGCATACACACATACACATGTTTTAGTTCTAGGTCCTTAGGATTATGGTTCTATGGTTTATACACATGGATACACACACATACACATAAACACACATAATATATATAGATATACACAAAAATATACACATGCATACACAGATATACATGGTTTAGGTCTCGGTCTTTAGGATTGGGGTTTTAGGGTTTTTACACATGTATACACATATACACACATAGTACATATACAAATACACATATACATATACACATGCATGTAAACATGTTTTAGGTATAGGTCTTTAGGATTAGGGTTTTAGGGTTTTTACACATGCATATACACATATGCACATATACACATATACACACATAATACATATACACATACACATATATATACACATGTATACACATACATATATACTTTAGGTCTAGTTCTTTAGGATTAGTGTTTTAGGGTTTTACACTTGCATACACATATACACATAAACAGACATAATACATATCCATTACACATAAATATACACATGCATACACACATATATATGTTTTAGGTCCAAGTATTTAGGATAAATAGGTTTGTTGGGTTTTTACACATGCATATACACATATACAGATATACACCCATAGTACATATACACATACACATATGTATATACATGCATACACATGTTATAAGTATAAGTCTTTAGAATTAGGGTTTTAGAATTTTTACACTTGTATACACACATATACACATAAAGACAGATAATACATATACACATTCACATAAATATACGTATGCATACACCGATATACATGTTTAAGATCTAGGTCTGTAGCATTAGTGTTTTAGGGTTTCTACACATGCATATACGCATATACACACATAACACACCAACACACACACACACACACACACACACACACACATATATATATATATATATATATATATATATATATATATATATATATATATATATATATATATATATATATATATATATATATATATATATATATATATATATATATATATATATATATATATATATATATATATATATATATATATATATATATGTATGTGTGTGTGTGTGTGTGTGTATGTATATTTGTGTACATACATACATATATACACATATATAATAAAACATATGTAAAAAATAGGGAAGAAATTAAATTGTGTAAATATTCAAATTTAATGTATGTAAAAATTAAGGAAAAAATCAGAATATGTAAAATATATATAATTAAATATCTAAAAAATAGATCTTTAGTATTTTTAGGGTTTCTACACATACATAGTCAAATATAAAAAAATAAAATTTTTTGGATTTTACATACAAAGACATCATAAAAAAAATTTTAGGACTAATATTAATATATATGATCAAATACATGGAAAAATTATGGAAAAAATTAGAATGTGTAAATATTTCACTTAAATGTATGTAAAAATTAGGGAAGATATCAGAATATGTAAAATATGTATAATAAAATGTATAAAAAATAGTTCTTTAGGATTTTTAGGGTTTTTACATGTATATAAATAAATATATAAAAAATAAGGTTTTATAATTTTTACATACAAACATATACACATACAAACACATATACACAAATATATAGGAAATTAGGGGTTGTGAATTATATTAGATACATATATAATTAACTATTAAGAAAATAAAGTTTTAATATTAATATTCATATATATAGTCAAATATTTGTAAAGATTAGGGAAAAAATAGAATATGTAAAGATTTTAATTAAATGTATGTTAAAATTAGCGAAACAATCAGAGTATATGAAATAAATATAATAAAATATGTAAAGTATATATATATATATATATATATATATATATATATATATATATATATATATATATATATATATATATATATATATATATATATATATATAGCTTTTAGGACTGTTACAAACATACATATTCACATACAGATACATATATACAGATATATATTAGGGTTCTTGAATTTTAATTAAATATACATAATTAAATATTAAAAGAATAGAGCTTCAGGATTAATATTAATATATATAATCAAATATATATAGCAACTAGGAAAAAATAGGTTTTTGGGATTAATGTTTATATATATAATTAAATAAACAAAAAATAGGATTTTGTGTTTAAGAATAAAAATTATAGAAATCGGAGAGTCCTAAAAATGATCGTAAGCGCCCCTCATCTTGTGGACTCTAGGCCAAAATAATATAACTAAGACCTTCGTGGGATCCATCTGAACTCTATCAAATGATACCACACGCCCTAGATACTCTATCCTCGAAAGAAACAAGTGAGTCTTCTCTAGATGAACATATAGCTGATTTTCTTTTAACACATTCAATACTAATCGCAGATGACTCTCATGCTCATGTATAGTCATACTATACAGTAACAAATCATCAACAAAATGAACAACACATTTTACAATGAATGGTCTCAAAATATCATTCATTAATATCATAAATTTTGTTGGTGCATTAGTCAAACCAAATGGCATGACCGAATACTCATAATGAACAAAATGTGTTTTGAAGGTTGTCTTATATACATCATGATCTCTTACTCTAATCTGATGGTAACCACTTTCTAAATCTATTTTAAATCTACTATGAAGGTTGTGAAGGTTGTCTTATATACATCATGATCTCTTACACTAATGTGATGATACCCACTTTTTAAATCTATTTTACTAAATACAACAGCGCAACCTAGAGCATCTAAAATATTATAAGACATTGATCTAGAGGTGTCATGACCTTGGTACGTAGGGATCACTCCATGTGTGTGATGGACAAGGGCTAGCGAGCCAAGGTCCCAAACTTGTGGGATACCCTAAGGTACTTGGTAGTAATGGGGATACGTGTTGCATGATGGCCACATGTTGACACTCATCCCCATTACCACCAAGTATTGTAGGGTATCCCCTGAGCTTTGGACCTTGGCTAGCTAGCCCTTGTCCCTCACACACATGGACTGATCCCTATGGACCAAAGTCATGATCCTCATGGATCAATGTCTAACACTACATGCATGTATGTATATGTGTGTGCATGCATGCATGTATATATATGTGTGTGTATGTATGTATGCATATGCACGTGTGTATGTATATGTGTGTGTATGTATATAAGTGTGTATGTACATGTGTGTATGTCTATGTGTGTGATCAACTGCAAGTGCAGAGATCCTACAAACAGTAGTCATTCGGCATGTACGTGCAAAGGTTTTCATCAAAATCAATGACTTTCATCATCAAACAAAGAGTAGAAGCAAAACTTTGATATGAATAAGGAAGGCCATTCAGAACGGTCTACACAAGTGAGCTATCTTGTATAACTTCATGAGCAGCAATCAATTGTTTCTTCAAGTCTTTGATCTTTGTCAAAAAACTCTCAACTGAATCACCTTCATTCATATGCTAACTCTCCAACTATTTTCAGAGGTAATCAACACAAGCCTCATCCCTAGCTTGGTACAATGTGGTAAGTGTATCCCAATGTGGAATGTGAGGAGTAATGGCATGTTTGAGAGACAAGCTATGAAGGCATGTGTCTGAGCATCTCTACCATCCCAACAAATTTTCTCTATAGTAGGTGCATCAAAAACTGCAACATGAAAATGAATCTACAAAATATCACCATCTTTGATGCCATCTGCATCAGCTTCAATACCTGTGTTTGCAGGTGTAATGAGATGTTTTTCAACACCCTGTGCGATATTCCATTGTCCTTTTGCAACCAATACATGACTCATCATATAAGCCGACAATGGGTAATTGGCACTGTCCAACATATCCTCAAGCGGCAACATACAGAATGCATCTCTAGTTTCAACCATGGCCACTAAGTAAAATACCTTGATGCAAAAAAAATGACTATATATGAAAAATGTGAAGAGAACTACCCTGATGAGTTCTGCTAAGCATGTAGTAAACTTTGAGATGCTTATACTGGCAAACAAAAACTGTATATATCTTTGGCACAAAAAGACAAAATAGCCTACATAAGCACTACAATAGTGCGTTCCAAGGCCAAAACGAGCTGAGATTGCAGTTTTGGCACCACACAGCAAAACTAATTGATCTCCTAGTCACCTTGCATATGCTCACCAAATTTCGTGCGATTCTGAGAGTATGACTAGAGGAGTGTATAGATTCTTACACAAAAACTACTTTTGGGCGTGAACCAAATTTCTAGAGATGCACAGATCCATCATGTCGATTTCTCTATGTGCACTAAACAATGAGAGGAGCTTATACAAGGACTTAGGTTACTTCACCTTCAACTCGTTCTATTTATTGTGATAAAGAAATCAAAACTCTTCTCTAGGGAGGGTTGTATTCGCTAATAGCGACAGCTACTCTTCATTCATTTGGAGGGCGTGGAGGGACACAAAATTAGAAAGGTAGTGCACAATTCCCAACGACAAGCAAAGCGTATTGGTGATTGGCTCTACGTCCACTTGTCAACTTCTATAAGTCAAAGAAATTGAGCATCTTTAGAGGTCTCCAACCTCTAGTCAGAGGGTTACAATGTTAGCAGCCCCTAATTGAATGTTACAATTAGTTCTCCACGTGGGTGGTGTAGTCTTAAACACATTGAAGCCTTGATTAAATGTCAAGAGCTCAATACCCAAAGGTCAGTATGATGTAGTCATGAATGTAGGGAATAAACAGTCTCCTAGGTGTGTGAGTTTTTTTTTTTTCTTTGTTTTTTCGTTTTCAAGCATGATGAAAGAGTATGTAAAAGGTTGGACTTCACAAAAGGAAAACTACAGCTATAAGAGTCTATCAAAGTCGCAAATCTGCAATTCATTTTGGAACCAACAATTGAGATCCCAAACAACATAAGTAAAAAAATATTAAAACGTGTATGTATGTTGAGCTTCCAAATTGTATGACCAAGTCATCAAGGAACTATCAAAGGAATTCTAGTGATGATGATGAGGAGAGGAAGTCATCCTAGATGGATGGTTTGGTGACTTCCATTCTCCATTGTAACTTGGATTCCATACTAATGCATGATCATTTGAATTGCAAATACATAATTGTTTTTTTTTGTTTTTGAGTTCGCGTTTCTCGTTTCCGGATAAGTCTTTTTTTGTTGTCAATGTAACCAGTTTGTGTACCTGCATAATGAGTTAGTAAGAATGTGCGTATGAATGTATATGTGTGTAAATGTGCAAATCCTCTAAGTTTGTTGTGTATGTGCAAGTGTTATAAATGCATTCAGTTGGCGTGCACTCATGTGTATTCATGTTTGGATGTATTTATGTGTACATGTCTATGAATGAAAGTGCATTTCAATTTATGTATCCTTGTTTCTATGAAGATGTTCGCTTAGTTAATCAATAGCATATGCGAGCTTGTATGATACATGCATGATTTGTGTATGTTGTGTGCATTCCATGCTATTATACGTGCACTGGTGTATATGTTCACATATGTAAATTTTCGTGTATACCAACGCAAATCTGTATGTCTATGTGTTTATGTGTGTGCTTGACTGCATGGATTAATATGTACACATGTTTGGATGTGTTTGATAGTGCATGTAACTCTGTGCTTATGCGTTTATAACATATGTTTGAGCTTGACTGCATGGGCTTTTTTCTTAATATAGAAAATCCAAACCTTCGTAGTGAAAATAGAAACAAAGAAAACAAATATTCTATTATGTATGGTTATCGTTTTGGCCTCTGGATAGATATATCTATGTACGATATCCAAGGGGTGATGGCTTACGAACCTCTCTTTCTTTATGGGTCATCTTGTTTGCTTCCCTAGTAATCCTCCTTCATAGAGACATTGCATGCTTTGAGCATGTTAATTTGAGTAGGACATCCGAAATTGTGTTCGTCTCTATGTTCTCTAGCCTTTCAAACTTGATTTGGTCTCTCTTCTTTGCTAGAAATCAATTTGCGCTACCTATTTCGGCTTATTTTTTGTTATTCAACATACTCTCAACGGGAGCTTCTTAGCTGTTATCAATGTCACATACTTCTTTTGCGCCTATGATTGTAGGGCTATTAAGAAACTTACAAAGCCAAGAATAAGAGAATCAAATAGAAGGAAATTCTTAACTTGGACGTTTGACAAATGTGTGGTCTCAATACATTGTGTGGATGATTAGTGCACTATATGTTTTATGACAAACTACATATACCAGAATCTCTAGCAACCCTTTGACATTTTCCATGTGCATTACTGGTAACAATCTCCGCTAAGGATGAGTATGGATAGGGTAGAAAAAAAAGGGCTGAAAAATAATATTAAATTAAGAGAATTTGAACTATATCTCCCACGTCATGGGGCATGTTACATAGTGTATAAAGACCACGCAAAACAAAAAATCAAGGGATCCACGTCATGTGAAAACAATTTTTGAACCTACCTCGAGGAAGAGCCTTGTTTTAAAGTGAACGCGAGAATATCAATAATAGGAAAATTGTTATGATCTTACTCATCCACGTGGATAAGTTATTAGCAATGCACATTAATAAGTAATTTATAAGTTCACTATCCATAGTCGTGTTCAATTTATGATAAGGAAAAGGAAGAATCCTTCTTTTTCATTTTCAAGCTATATAATCATTCTATTTGCGTTCTATATCTTTAACTTCCTCTTCCATGCCAATGGACAACATTTATGTCACTATCAGAAAATATAACAAACACAATCCTTAAACTTTTTCTGAGATCTCTATTATTCTCTCTCTTTCTCTCTCTCTCTCTCTCTCTCTCTCTCTCTCTCTATATATATATATATATATATATATATATATATATATATATATATATATATATATATGTGTGTGTGTGTGTGTGTGTGTGTGTGGTCGCTTTTACCTACCAGCTACAGAAAAGCGGGCGTTGATAGAATTTGTAGTGTATAAATTATGTGCTGATTGAACACTTTGGATACGTTTCAACGACATCATTCGCTGGTATTCTCATTCTCATGGAGAATGGTCGAGCTTTATGATGTACTTTGCGTAATCCTGTAGGCGATTCTCCGCGTAGACAGGAAGACGCGTGAATAAAGCTGCCTAAGTCAAGAAAAAAACCAACCATTTGTATATCTAATAACGACACACGTCTCGAAGGTATCATGAGCTCAAAAGACCTCCATATACTCTGGCGTATGCAGAAATCATGCAACATGACTTGAAACTATGCAAGAATCGACTTGAAGATCATGCAACATGACTTGACAGTATGCAAGAATTGACTTGACGATCTGTACAGGACTTAGCAGAGACAACTGAGTCTTACAACAATAATGGTAGTCGGTCCTCTTCATCAACTTCATCATCTATGACTTGACAACAATAATGGTAGTCGGTCCTCTTCATCAACTTCATCATCTATGACTTGCCAAAGGACAAAGTACTTGTATTCCTGTCAACATGCTTATATTAACATGCATGGTCTTTTTGTTTTCACTTTTTCTTTGCAATATTTGGTTATCCGTGCGAAACTCTCGTGGGTACTTGTCGAGTTAGAGTTCCTAATGCCCTGTTTGTGCATGATCTTGCGAGCTGAGGAGATGTAGGTCATATCCTGCAGAGCACATTGTGCGCGATTCTACATATCGCGGATTTTGTCATTTCTTTCCTCTTCGGTGCTGATTTTCAGAGAGATTATAGCTCCACATACCTTCCTACATGATGGTCTAGCTTACACAATGAATATAAATATTGAGTATGAGTACTTTTTGTGCACAATTAAGAAAAACCTACCCGAGGCCTTTGGCTACAAGTATTACTAATTGTACTTCATTTAATAAACTCGTTATAAAGCAGCTAAGACGAGATTCAAAGTAATGAAAATTTTAGGTACTCTAACTATCACATATGAGGGACATACCAATGTTGTCCATAGTGATGGCTTTGCCTCGGCATCGGTATGACCGTTGAAAATGGCTAGAAAAATTATGCAAATTATATTGACCATTGGAAATGGTTGAAAAAACCATGCAAGTCATATCAGCCCTAGAGTTACCGATGCTCATACAGATGCTTATAGTGATGATCATATTGGAACCCATATCCGGCACATGTTTAACATAACTGAACCCGAGAGCAAAAAATGTTCTTTTTCAGAGAGAGAGAGAGAGAGAGATAAAAGACAGAAAAAGAGAGAGAGACAGAGAGAGACAGAGAGAGAAAGAGATGAAAAAGATAGATAGAGAGAGAGAGAGAACAAGAAGAAAGAGATGCAGAGATGAAAGAGAGAGAGAGATAAACATAGAGATAAACAGCGAGAGAAAGAGAGAGATATAGAGATACATACACACACACATACTCATGTATATGCATGCGAACAAACATACACACATATACACACAGGCATATGGATTCATACATACACACACATATACACACACACATGCATACATACATTCTCACACATACGTACACACACATTCATACATATATACATACACATACATATGTATATATTATATACACTCTCACATGCATACACATAGGCATATATGTGTACGCACACATACATACACATGCATACACATTCTCACACACATATTACATGCGCACATGCATATTCATGCATATGCCTGCATGCATACATACATATACATATACAATCACATACATATACACACACACACTCAAATATATACATACACACTCACATACACACTACATAGAGACATGCATATACATACACACACATATGCATTCACACATGCATATGCATACATACACACACATATGTATGCATACGTGCATATACATACATACATGTACACATGCATACATATTTGTTTTTGTATTAGGTTTTTGGGCTTTTACATACATACACACATGCATACACACATATACACATAAACACACAGAATAGATATACACATACACATATATATACACATGCATACACACATATACATATTTTAGGTCTAGGTCTTTAGGATTATGGTTCTATGGTTTTTACACATGCATACACACATATACACATAAACACACATAATACATATAGACATACACATAAATATACACATGCATACACACATATACATGTTTTAGGTCTATTCCTTTAGGATTAGGGTTTTAGGGTTTTTACACATGCATATACACATATACTCACATAATACATACACACATACACATATACATATACACATGCATACACATATATACATGTTTTAGGTATAGGTCTTTAGGATTAGGGTTTTAGGGTTTTTACGCATGCATATAGACATATACACATATACACACATAATACATATACACATACACATATATATATATATATACACATGCATACACATATATACATGCTTTAGGTCTAGTTCAACTTCCATACACACATATACACACATAATACATATACATATACACATAAATATACACATGCATACACACGTATATATATTTTAGGTCTAGGTATTTAGGATTAATAGGGTTTTAGGGTTTCTACACATCTGTATACACATATACACATATAAACACATAATACATATACACATACACATATGTATACACATGCATACACGTATGGAAATGTTTTAGGTCTAAGTCTTTAGAATTCGAATTTCAGAGCTTTTACACCTATATACACACATATACACATAAAAACACATAATACATATACACATATACATAAATATACACACATATAGATGTTTAAGATCTACGTCTGTAGCATTAATGTTTTTGGGGTTTTTAAACATGCATATACACATATACACACATTATATGTATATATATATATATATATATATATATATATATATATATATATATATATATATATATATATATATATATATATATATATATATATATATATATATATACATACATACATACATACATATATACACATATATAATCAAATATATGTAAAAAATAAGGAAGAAATTAGAATGTGTAAATATTCTAATTCAAGGTACGTAAAAATAAAGGAAAAAATCACTATATGTATAATATATATAACTTAATATCTATAAAACATATCTTTAGTATTTGTAGGGTTTTTATATATACATAATTAAATATATAAAAATAGGTTTTATAGGTTTTTACATACAAACACATCATAAATAACATTTTAGAATTACTATTAATATATATGATCAAATACATGGAAAAATTATGGAAAAAATTAGAATGTGTAAATGTTTTACATAAATGTATGTAGAAATTAAGGAAAAATTAGAATATCTAAAATATATATAATAAAATCTAGGTCCTTAGGATTTTTAGGATTTTTACATGTATACAATAAAATATATAAAAAATAAGGTTTTAGGATTTCTGCATAGAAACATATACACATACAAACACATATACACAAATGTATAGGAAATTAGGGTTTTGAATTAAATTAAATATATATAATTAACTATTAAGAAAGTAAAGTTTTAATATTAATATTAATATATATAGTCAAATATATGTAAAGATTAGGGAAAAAATAGAATATGTAAATATTTTAAATAAATGTATTGTGAAATTAGGGATAAATTAGAATATATAAAATAAATATAATAAAATATATAAGGTATAGATCTTTAGGATTTTTAGGGTTTATATATATTTAAATAAACATATAAAATAAGGTTTTAGGATTTTTACATACAAACATATTCACAACATACACATATATAGAGATATATAAGAAATTAGGGTTTTTGAATTCCATTAAATATATATAATTAAATATTAAAAGAATAAAGTTTTAGGATTAATAGTAATATATATAATCAAATACTAGGAAAAAATAGGTTCTTAGGACTAATATTGATATATATAATCAAATATATAAAAAATAGGGCTTTATGTTTAAGAATAAAATTAGGGTCTAAGAATTAAAATTAGAATATATAATTGTATGTATCATATATTAAATATCTGAACCTCTCCACATGGTATCACATAGCATCTTTGGATCTAGAGTAGAGAATGGATGTCTCTGATTTCTCAAGAAGGATGGACAACTACTACACATGTTAGAGAATATGGATCCTTTGATAAAACTTGACTAGAAAACCTACGTTAGCATTTGCATGGTTCCCTTGGTGAGAGGTTGATCCAAATTGCACTATTTACCTCTCGTGGATAAAAGAGAACGAAGAGGGAGGTAGAAGTATAAGGTACTCATAGCATAACACAAAAATGAAACAATTGGAAGAAATCCTTGAGGCATCCTCATTACTACCAAGTACCTTAGGGTATCCCCCGAGCTTGGAACCTTGGTTAGCTGGCGCTTGTCCCTCACACACATCGACTGATCCCTATGGACTAAAGTCATGAGTCGTGTGGATGAATGTCTAACACTCTCTCCCCCTTCTAAAGATCATTGTCCTCAATGACCAATGAGGGAAAGTACTAGCAAACCAGAGCTTCTAATTGCCGAGTAGAGTTTGTAAGTGGTAATCCTCTCCAGGCTATTAGATACTCTTACATGAAACAATTCCTAAATTGCTTTTGTCGCTGATATAGTATCCTATTTGTAGAATGTTCCATGCTATTACTTTTCTACAGAAAGACAATACCTTCTGTTAGATTATCCTCCCTTGAAGTATACTTCCAAAGTTTACTAACATGAAACAATGGATGTACTCTGCAATCTAGCGGAAAGTCTAATAGGTATGCAACTTCACTTAGCTTTTTAACTATCCTCCAAGGTCCACAAAACCTTGGTGAAATATTAATACACTTCCCTATGGAGAGTAAATTAGATCTAGCTAGTATTTGAGGAAAGACTCTATCTCCTTCCTCAAAGAATCTAGGACATCTCTTCCTATCACTATACTCTTTAGCCCTATTAGCGGCTTGTCGCATCTTGGATTTATCTATTCGTTAAGAAGTCCAAAGCACTAATACATATCTTTGGCATGCATATGGTATTGGGACTACTGGGATTCATGCCATAGTTCATCTCAAAAGGAGACATACATGTCACCTTGTGAGGCCTATTGCTATAAACAAACTCAAATAGTGGCAAATAGCTATTCCAATCTATCTATCTCTTAGACACATATGCCCTCAACATGTCCTTGAGTATCTGGTTCACCCTCTCGGTCTGACCATCTGTTTGAGGATGATCACCACCGCTCATCTTTAATGACACCTTCAGTTTGTGAAATACAAACGTCCAGAAGTTTCTAGTGAATCTGACATCACCATTTGAAATTATGGATGTCAATAACCCATGCAATCTGAAGACGTGCTCGATAAACAACTTTGCTACCTATGGAGCTCCTATCATCTCCTGTGTGGGCATGAAATGAGCCATCTTGCTCAATCTATCTACGACAACTAGCATTGTCTCCCATTTCCTTTGGGTCCAAAGTAACCGGACTATGACATCCATGGAAACACTGTGCCATTTATGATGTAGAATCTATAAAGCATGCGAAAGAGCTAGTATCTTTACCCTTTTTGCTTTGTTGAGTTGACACATAAAGAAATGCTGAACATAAGTGTGGGCATCTCTGGCTAATTGAGGCCACCAAAATGTTCTTCTAACAAGCTATATTGTCTTGTCAACACTAGGATGTCCTACGCAAGGCACATCATGGTTATCATGCATGATGTTTCTTCTCAAATCCCGGGAATCGCGTATGCAAACCATCCCTTTAATTTTGACTATTCATTTCTCCAATAAGAGATTGGAATACGAAAAGGACTTGTTTGCTCTACTAGGAGAAGAAAGAGCAAGAACTGCCCCATCTCCTATAGTAGATTCATCATTGAGGGCTGTAATGATCTATAAAAAATCTTGATCTTCCGTATGTGCTTCCTTTATTTATTGAAGCAATGAGCTTTCTACAACTATCAAGCTCATTTGATACATTATCCATGATAATGCATCAATAACTATATTCTCTTTGCCTCTTTTATATAGAATTTGCACGTGAAACTCCTGCATGAGCTTTGTCCAACAGGCATGTCTACCTCAAAGATCTAGCAGACTACAAAAATACTTAAGTGTATGGTGATCTAAGTATACCTTAAAGTGTACAAAGGTATTGTCTCCAGACTTTAAGTGCATGCACATGTGCATACAACTCTTGTTCATCTAGTGGCCAATTGTGTTGTGCACTCCTCAATTTCTTGCTTTCAAAAGCTATTCGCATGTGATCTTGGTTTAAAATTGCCCCTATGGCTTTGTCACTAGCATTTGTCTCTAACTCAAAGGATTTCTATGGATCTAACACTTTGAGTATAGGAGCCTCTAAAACATCTAGTTTTGGAGTATCAAAACTCTCTTGCTACTTTTGCTTCCATGCAAATGGAACTCTTCCTTTCTAGCAAGTTCATCATAGGTGCCGCTATCGATGAATAAGAAGAGATGAATTTTTTATAGAAATCGAAAACTCCTAAAAATGATCGTAAGTGCCCGTCATCTTGTGGAGTAGGCCAAGATAATATAACTAAGACCTTTGTGAGATCCATATGAATCCCATCAATTGATACCACATGCCCTAGATACTCTATCCTCAAAAGAAATAGCTAAGTCTTCTCTAGATTAATATATAGCTGATTTTCTTTTAACATGTTCAATACTAATTGGAGATGACTCTCATGCTCATGTACAGTCATACTATACACTAACAAATCATCAACGAAATGAACAACACATTTTTCAATGAATGTTCTTAAAATATCATTCATTAACATCATAAATGTTGTTGGTGCATTAGTCAAACCAAATGGCAAGACCAAATACTCATAATGAAGAAAACGTGTTGTGAAGGTTGTCTGGTATGCATCATGATCTCTTACTCTAATTTGATGGTACGCACTTTTTAAATCTATTTTAAATCTATTGTGAAGGTTATCTTTTAAAGATCATGATCTCTTAATCTAATTTGACGGTACCCACTTTTTAAATCTATGTTATTAAATACAACAGCTCCACCTAGAGCATCTAACAGATCATCAGATATTAATCAAGAGGTATCATGACCTTGGTATGTAGGGATCAGTCCAAGTGTTTGAGGGACAAGGGCAAGCTAGCCAAGGTCCCAAGCTCACCGGATACCCTAAGGTACTTGGTACTAATGGGGATGAGTGTTGCATGATGGCCACATGTTGACACTCATCCCCATTACTACGAAGTACAATAGGGTATCCCCTGAGCTTGGGATCTTGGCTAGCTAGCCCTTGTCCCTCACACACATGGACTCATCCCTATGGACCAAATTCATGATCCTTGTGGACCAATGTCTCACACTATGTGCATGTATGTATATGTGTGTGCATGCATGCATGTATGTATATGTGTGTGTATGTATGTATGCATATGCATGTGTGTATGTATATGTGTGTGTATGTACATGTGTGTATGCATATGTGTGTGCGATCAGTTGCAAGTGCACAGATCCCACAAACAGTAGCCATTCGGCATGTAGGTGCAAAGGTTTCATTAAAATCAATGCCTTTCATCATCAAACAAAGAGAAGAAGCCAGACTCTGATATGAATCAGCAATGCCATTCAAAACGTCTACACAAGTGAGCTATCTCCTATAACTTCATCAATAGAAATCAATTGTTCCTTCAATACTTTGATCTGTGTCAAAAAACTATCCACCGAATCACCTTCATTCATATGCTCACTCTCCAACTATTTTTGGAGCTAAGCAACACTAGCCTCATTCCTAGCTTGGTATTATGTGGTAAGTGTATCCCAAGTATCCTTAGCTATTCTACAAGAGGGAATGTGACGAATAATGGCACGTTTGAGACACAAGCTATCAATGCATGTGCGAGAGCATCTGTGCCATCCCAACAAATTTGCTCTATAGTAGGTGCATCAAAAACTACAACACGAACAAGAATCTATAGAATATCACCATCTTTGATGCCATCTGGCTCAACTTTAGTACCTGTATTTGCAATTCTAATAGGATGTTTTTCAACACCCTGCGCAATATGACATTGTCCTTTTGCAACCAATACATGACTCATCATATAAGCCCACAATCGGTAATTGGTACTATCCAACATATCCTCAACTGGAAACATACACAATACATCACAACATAGTAGACTTTGAGACACTCATACTTGGCACAAAAAGACAAAATAGCCTACACAAGCACTACAATAGTGCATTCGAAGGCCGAAACGAACTGAGATCACGATTTTGGCACCGCATAGCAAAGTTGTTTTGATCTCCTAATCACCTTGCATATGCTCACCAAATATTTGTGCGATTTTGAGACTCTCACTGGAGGGCTGAACACGACACCCCAGATGAAGCAACGACGTGCTTTAATACTAATTGTTAGAGTAAGACATATGCAAAAGTGCCCATCTGACTCCACCGGGTCTATCGAATCCAGTCTTACATTGCTTCTTGAAAAATCATGCATTTGACACGTGTTTTGTGGCCTATTCCTTCTTTCACGGTGTTGGCAGTTGCTACTAGCTAGTACAGTAGTACCACAGGATGAGCAGATGTGTCGATGCATATGATAAGGGCGGCTACTTATCCGACTTTGCGCAAGCATCTAAAACACTTTTTGTATGGATAAGCAGACGTGTCAAAAGTTGAAAATATAACAACCATGTACACTTGAATTAACAATGACCTCTAGAGATATTTGAAGTCCATATATTCATATGCAACGTCCACCACTTCTTTAACAATTTCCACTTTAGTATGCTAATATTAAATTTACTCACAAGTAGAGTTGTGTCCACTTGTACTCAAGTCAACTTGAGTGGATGCTTCCAAAATGCTATAGAGATTACTTAGGCGAGAAATTCATTCAGATTGAACCCGAGACCTCCTCCCCCCAATCCATGAAACTTCCGCACCAGGCCAAGCTTTTAAATTGCTTAATACTTTAGACGATCCTAATGTTAATCCTATCTTGAACCTTGTCCAAGCTACTTTATAAAAGGGCACCTACATCATTTGCATATTCTTCAATTACTTGTGGAGCATTTTATGTCAATAAAACAAATATTTTCCATTTAAAAAAATATGTTATGTATGGCATATACAGATGCCTTGTGAACTTATTTTATGTAGGAAAACAAAAGGGTATAGATGTTATTATTTCATGAGCAATGATGTCAAGGAATTCTTGAAATCTCCATTTTCTTAGCATTTTTCCTTGTATGCTTAAAGTTTGTCTGCTCGAAAAGACGATCATGATGGAGACAAGGTAAGAAGTGAAGATGTGAAATAAAGAAGCACGAATTTGAGTGGACTACAACAATCAATCATCTATGGCAGTTGAAGGACATACCCCACATTGACATATAGGCTTGAAGAAATTCCAATATGAAGTAAAGAGAGTGACACACAAGCAAATGAGAAAGTCAATAAATAAGAGATCTATGTAAGACCACGTATGTATGTTTCTAAAGGCCTCCTTTCGGAATATGCAGAAAAAAGTCCCATCTCGATCTCGCTTATATACGTTTGGCTACATTTGGAAGCTTGCAAGGTGGCATTAAGGTGTCTAAGAAGATTTGATAGCTTTGAAAATTTCTAAAAATATGTCGCCACATATGATCTTTATACGTGCCAAACCATATGACTAACAAAAATTCCTATACAAGATTTTGTAGTGTCTAAGTGGAAAAATTACATTTTTTACAAAACTCACATGGCATATCAATGTGTTAGAAAATCCATTTACATGTAAAATGCAGGCTATAGATTGCATTTGATAGGCTTTACAAGTATATGAATTTTCATGTGATTTGGTGAGATTGAAAGTTCTGCACTAATTTCCAAAACTTGACTAGCTTTGACCACTACCCTAGATCTGCTTGATTTCTTCCAAAGTTTGCATGTGGAGCCCCTTTGACATCCTTGATGAATCTTGGACATCCCAGAGAGTTCTACCTACCTTCATCAAACGTGTTTCTTGTAGGCCTTCATGAATAAGAGAGGAGAGAAAATCTCGATGACATTCGCCCCCACTAAACCTACGATTCCTATGGAAGGGCCACTAGTCTTTCTGAAAAAGAAAAAAGTTTTAGGCAACAAATTCTTTTATAGGCAACATAAAAAACATGGAAAAAAAAATTGATCATATGCATAAATGAGTAGACACTATGATGTGAAGCAAAATTGGCATGAAAGAAAGAATTGAAATAGACAACATGAATATGCATAAACAAATAGGCAACATATATGCAAATGAACAAGCAACACTGAAAACAAGAAAGAAAACAAACAAGCATCAATATGAAGTGGAAATGAATGTATTGAGTCATTTTAAGAATCAGTTCCTCTAATCTTGAAGAAAAATTTGTACCTTTTTCATAAAGAAAGCTACCTTAAATATGATTATAAACAAAGATTGAGGATTTTCAAGAGACATCTTTCATCTTTAGCTTCTTTAAAATCAATATCTTTCCTTGATAAATATGAATATGCTATTTCTCTAATAACATGCAAGGAAATCTAACTAAACTCCACTAATTCATAAATCTTCATATACAGCGCGTGATTTATTCTGCTATGCGTCCTTAGCTTCCTTTGGCTTGCTCTCTCTCTCTCTCTCTCTCTCTCTCTTTTGATGATGATTCGACAACTTTATGGTTGCATTCACTTTTTTGGGGTGGAAGAAAGTGTAAACTTCCTGTTACAAAGTTTATCTTTTTTCTTTTATGACGGGGAAAAATTAAACCCTGATACAAGGTACAACCATTTTTGATGAGAACAATCATTTAAACTCCAATACAAGTGTTGTGAGGTGGACTAAGGATGTAGAAACAATCATTAGTAGGAGCTAGGACTTGAACAATTATGATTTTGATACAAGATACAGATGCATGTTTATATATGAAAGTCATGTTACCAAAATAAACCTTCAAGTCTACATGCCCTATCTTTCCATAATCCTAGATTATAACCGATTTCTTAGTAGATAAATTACTACTTAGAATACAATTTTTCACAAGTGGACAAATCATCATTTACCATTTTTTACTCAAGTGATGCGGATATGAAATGCAATGCAAAGATTGAAAAGAAACATGCATGAAGTGTAATTGCAAACGAGCAAGAAAAAAAGTGGAATGAACTTGAAAAGAAACAAAGCAACATGAACTTGAAAAAGTTTTTTTAAAAATTTTTTAATATAAATCATGGATACTCTGGTTTATGAATGCGTCATTGTTGTCATCTTCTTCAATGTCCTCATCTAAAATGTACTTGTTATTATCATGTTTCTTGAATAGCTTTATCCTTTTACCTGCAATCAAAGTTTTTAATGCAACACAATTTAATTCATAAAGAGCATACATACCATTGCTGAGTTTTGATTTAATGTATGGCCAAAACCACCATTGGATGAGTTTTTTTGTGTGCATCGTATTGAGAGTCAATTGTACTATCATAAATGAGCACCCAATCTCCTATATCAATTGGCTTAGGATGCAATCAATGAGTTTTGTCAAAATAATGCTTGTTCTTCATTCTAGGTTCTCTTAATTTTTCAACCGCATCATCAAGTCTTAGTTTACCTTGTTCTAACTATTTAATTCACAAACTCAAAAAATCATTAATAGACATGTTTTCAAACCAAGGCAAATTTGAAAATGCAAAAATATCAGATTGAATTGGAAGCAATGGTTTTTTATAGTACATGAGTTCAGCAAGAATATACCCAATAGTACATGTGCACGTCATTCTATCTACCCAAAGTGCAAAAGGTAAGAATCTAGGCCATTTTTTAATGTCACTGTTACATGCTTTAGATATATATGGCTTTCACAATAGGTGGATGCCCTGTCTCTATTTTACAATTGGCCTCTGGAATATATAAAGACAAACGCATATCGTGATGTTCAAAGAACTCTTTAGCTTCTCTTGCATTTAATTCTCCACGATCGGCAACTACTTTCTCTAGGTACCCAAAGTGACTTATGGCAACTTGAACCAAGAATTTTCAATCATTGTGTGCGGTCTTAGAACCTAGTGCAGGTCCCTCTACATGATTAGTTAAGTATTCAAGTGCAATGTAATGCATTTTGTCAATACCTCTAGACATAGTTACAAGATCTACTACCCACTTGTAGTGAATACACAGTGGATAAGTAGGATGCAAGAGATCTCTATGTTTGACTGAGGAATGAAGTTGACAAGTAGAACATGTAGAAAAATAGCTACTAATGTCAACATACATCTTAGGCCAATAATAGGTACTTCTAAATTTTTCATATGTTCCAAAAAAATCTTTATGACCCGCCCATAATGTCTCATGCATTTCCTTCATTACTTCCAACTGAAGACCTCACTTTCCTAGGACTCGTTGTGGATTCTTAACCTTACCCTTACCATGTCTCCAAAGATAACCGTTATGTAGGAAAAAAATATAAGCTCGTTTCCTAATGTTACAGAATCTATTCATAGTCCAGCTAGGTAATGGTTGCAATATAGTCAAATACTTTCCTATGTCTCTCCATTCATCTTCATACTCAAACTCATGAAATTGCTCATACTCCTATATATGTGGAACATAGTCAACTAAGTTCACATTCTTTATTAGATCACTTTCAAGATCATCATCAAATCTACCTCTCGATAACATATCAAGAACTGAATTTGACTTACCTGAAATATGAACTAAATCAAGATTTATGAACTTAATATATGAGATCCATCCAAGCATGGCTATATCTGGAGATGAAAAATTGTTTATCATTCCAATGAGAGGCAAACAATTAGTCTCAACTTTGACATTTGCACCAACGAAATATTCTTTGTCTGTTTTCAAAGTTGTTACCATACCCCATAACTCTCATGTGATCTGTGGACATTTTTGTTGTGTTTTGTGTAAAATTTTACCCCCAAACCTAATTGCATATCTATTCCCTTCACTGTCATCTCACATATGATCCAAACTATACCAACAGGACAAATATCAACATTCAATTTAATAGGTTGATGGGAGCTTCAATCAATAATTTCTTCAATTTGCGCATAGCTTGTGTGTGTTTGTCAATCCAAATAAATTTTCGTTTCTTCCTCAACAAGTTATAGAGACAATCAGTAACATGAGAAAAGTGTGGGATCCAAATAACATAAAAGATGCAAGCACCAAGAAATCTGCATACCTCACTCATGTTGTTACATGTTTCAAAAATCTTGCTAATGGCAACTTTTTGTGGGTATGGCTTTCGATCATAATGACCTCATAAATGTCCAACAATAAGAACCTCGTTGACACCAAAACACATTTTTCTATGGAAAATGTGAGGCCTACCTCTTCAAATCATTGAAATATTCGTTCACAATAATAGAGATGATCAGGAACAAATTCATGACATCCATGTAAATCTAAAGCAATGTCCTTTATATGTACTTCACTTCCTTTAGTTGGAATATCATCAATAAATGGCAAGGTTACATGAGGGATAAAATTATGTAAGACCATATTCATAACACTCATCATATGAGCCACAAAATTAGTCGCTTCTTGAGGTAAAGCACACATTCATGTCACGACTATCAATTGCTAATTGGAATTGTTCATATCCAGAATATAAATCACCCATTGAATAGATAGAATGTTCTAAAAATGATTAACCAAACTCATTTATAATGGGTCCCATTCCTACATTCCTTATGGTGACTTTATTGATGGGCTAGAGATCTTGAGTAAAAAACATAGTTTCCCATTATTTTTAGGCACAGTGAACCATCTATTTGAGTAAGGTGCAAAAGATGGATCTAAAATTCTCATGTTTATCGTCTCCTTAAGTAGTTTCATTAGCTCAAGTAAGTGAGCCTTTGGAACTAGTATAGTGTGAATATTCCATGGAATATGTGGAGTAGTAAAGATTATCATGGATGCAACTAGCTTAGGATCTACTCAACCAATCTCACTGGATACATAGTAAAGGCTTTTCCATGGGTATGTATGAATCTCTAAAATTTATCTCTCTCTATGGCAAAAGAAACTCATCATCTCTACCATTTTTCACTAGTTTGATTGTTTCATCCGTGAATGTATGTCCTAGGTTTTTCTTATTTCGAAGAATTGGATCATTTTTCACATCAATAATTTTTTCGTTACTTCCTTGGGATAATGGTTGAGCTATGGGTTTGATTTTTTTCTCTACAATTTTGTACTTTGTTTCAACTAAGGCATCATGTGTTTGGTTAAATTTTGAGCACTTGTCAACATTGAGAGCATACTCTTGGATTAGAGCATACTCATCAAGGGAAGAAAGAAGAATAATATGGGAATTAGAATTTTGCTGAAGACATAATTCTAACTCCTCAAGAGTAGAGAAACAATGATACGTCTTAATCACATGCTCAATGTGCTCATCATGTTCCATGATTTTGTTGGTTTTATAATTTTTTTTGGGTTCTTTAGATAAAAGACTTGGATAATTGACTCTTATGAGGAAAATCTAATCTAGAATGTGGAAAACAAAGTTACAAACTATTGTACAGATGGGTTGGTTATGAGATGTCAAACCAATGTCCACTTTTGTCCCGCTCAGAAATGGATTCTATCCAAAATTTTGATCATATGTAGCTCCAAACATGAATCAAGGTGCAGAATCACTACAAGCATGCTCATGACCGTGAGTAACAATAGGTTTTTTTCTAATTGACAATCAATTCCTAGGATGATTCACTCCTACCATCATGACTTGAAGTGATTGCATTCCATCCTTAGACTTAATTCTAGCATGGATAGACCCATCATCCATGGCTTTAGTTTCCATACGACTCTCACAAATAAAGGGCGGACCTAAGAGGACTTCATAGGAGCAATTATCTTCAATAAAAACATGAAGTTCCTCTATGATTCCTCGTATGGATATGGGCACACTAGCACAAGCTCCATACAAGGTATCTACACCATTATCTATAGTTCTAATACGCCATCCAAAATCTTTATCTATGGGCCACCAAAATTTATCATATACTTCTCTTGAAATCACATTGATATCGGAGCTGGAATCTACTAATGCATTTATAGTGATAGCGTTCTTATCATTGTCTATTTTAACATGTATCTCTGATGTACCTCTAGAACAAAATTTTATTTTAAAGTGGCTTTCAGGATTTTTTTCATGATTTTCATGGTCAGGTTGAATAGGACCTAATAAATTTTTATTAATATTTACTTTATCATCATCAAGATCCTCTTCATCAGATTCATCAAAGTTTAAGGCTTCATTTATAGCTTTATCTTGATCTAGATAATCTTGCATCTTAGTATCTAGGTTAAGCAAAAACCTCTTCCTTTTAACTAGGTTGATAAAGTTATCTTTAAAAACAGGTTTTGCAATAGAGAAAACTTGTTCTAAAGACATAGTCACTTGACTCTTTAGCAAAATGTCATCTTAAATCTCCATAGGATCTATTTTTCTCTCAATTTTGGAATCAAGATGGCTTTAGGTTTTCTCTTTGGTTTCTTTTGTTTTTGCTCAAGATCTTGTTTTTGTTCATCTTCTTGTTTTTGGTCTTCAGTTTCTTTTGATTGTTCTTGTTTGTCGAAAGG